>JAUTXW010004690.1:0-1217052 GCA_030620095.1 Kuschelorhynchus macadamiae
TAATGATTAAAATTTTAAAATCTCCTAGTAAAAAAAGACCCCGATTATCATACAAAGATAAAATTGACGATGGTGATTTTCAAGTAATTCGACGAACAATAGAGGATTTTTATATAAACTGTAAATGCTGTAAAGAACAAAATAGATTTTCCGTACGGGTATAAAATCTTAATTCGGCTTTTACGATCAAATGGTTTCGTTTGGCGCAAGTGC
Organism: Kuschelorhynchus macadamiae; assembly: GCA_030620095.1. NCBI lineage: Eukaryota > Metazoa > Arthropoda > Insecta > Coleoptera > Curculionidae > Kuschelorhynchus > Kuschelorhynchus macadamiae. The sequence continues at coordinate 214 of JAUTXW010004690.1, forward strand.
CAAAATAAACGAAAATTGCTCATTGAGAGACCAAACATTTTTCACTGGCGGGTGAAATATCTATCAACTGTAAGGCAATATAGGCAAGAAGGACGCAACATTGTGTATCTAGACGAAACCTGGGTAGATAATGATGACAGTGAACAAATGCTGGCAAAGTGAAATGTTACAGGTGTTGTTCAGGGAATCCGCTCTAGTAGTCGCTTTATTATAGTTCATGCTGGTTCAGAAGCCGGATTTGTTCCAGGCGCTGCTTTAGTTTTTCGCTCGGGATTAACAACTGGAGACTATCATGGACAGATGAATAGAGATAATTTTGAAAAGTGGTTGCTCGAGAAGCTTCTACCTAACATTCCTCCCAAATCAGTCGTGGTAATGGATAATGCGTCTTATCATTCTCACATAGAAGATAAAGTGCCAACTAAATACTCTACAAAAGCTCATATGATATCGTGGCTTAAACCGAACAATCTTGTATGTCCAACATGGAGAAAATATCAATTATAGGAAGTAATATCAGCCAACAAGCCTAGAGAAAAAAGTATAAAACTGACGGTCTTTTACGTAACCTCGATTATACACCTTTAAGGCTGCCTCCATACATGTGCGACCTCAACCCTATTGAACTTGCATGGGCAGGAGTAAATAAATATATTCGAGAGCGCAACACCGGTGAACTTTCAATTAAATATTTAAATAAAATAACATTAGAAGCCATTGACTCAATATCCGCTGAAAATTGGAAATCGTATGTTAAACATGTTCGTTCTATCGAAGATAAATACTGGGAAGTAGATGGCAAAATTGAAACGGTTATTGATGATTTAGTTATCACACAGGGATCTTCAAGTAGTGACGACGAAACCTCATCATTTTCAGAGGAAGACAACGATTTAGAAGGAATCGAACCATTACAATCACAGCCGTCAACCTCAAAAATGACTTAGTTTTTTTTCATATATTTTGTAAAATTGTTCATAAAGTAGCTGTCAATAAACTGCTTCAAAATAATTAACTTTCTGTTCAATACCGGCTGTCAAAAAATATCTAATATTGCGATTAATATTTGAAAAACTACAGAACTCATATTTTTCCAACATTAACACATCAAAGTTATAGTAGGGGAGCCAGCACTGATTCCAGTGAACAAGATTTATCAAAATTTTAACTTATGCAGTTGGACTTTGGGCTACTCGGGTATGCCAAAAGTGACCGTTTGTCTCCGTCTGTCATATTACTTTGTACAGGGGGCGTCATTCTAAAGTACTATACAGGGCGTTTCCTAATTGCGTGCTAATGTTAAAGGGGGGTGATTCTTGGACCTTTTTAAGAAAAAAGTTTAATATGAACCTAAAAGTCTTAACTTTGGAGATACAGGGTTTTAAAAAAACATTTTTTTAAATCCTAATTCTAATGCTGATGGTATTATAGATAAATAACTGTGTGAAATTTGATACACGTCTTTTATGCATAAAAGGGAATTTTTTAATAACAATGAATTTTTGAAATTTCTACCAGTGGCGTGCATATGTAATTAACCTGGGTAAATCAGTATGCTCCTTAATGCGTAGAAGACGTGTATCAAATTTCATTCAGTTATCTACAATAGCATCAGAATTGGGAAGAAAAAATTGTTTTCTTTTTAAACTTTACCACCCTGTATCTCAAAAGTTTAGACTTTTAGGATATAAAAACACCCCCTTTAACATCAGCACGCAACTAGGAAACGCACTGTATAGTACTTCACAATGGCGGCCCCTGTATAAAGTAATATGACAAACGGAGACAGACGGCCACTTTTGGCATACCCGAGTAGCTCAAAGTCGAACTGCATAAATTAAAATTTTGATAAATCTCGTTCACTGGATCTGATGCTGGCTGCCGAGTCTCTGTTGGTAATAAATCAACAGTCACCAGAAAGTATTCGCTCTGTTGGCTTCTGGAGGAAACTGAAAGTGGGGTTAGTACGGACAGATTAAAACTCTTTATTACAAAAACTACACAGAGACGCGAAAAGGCTGGAGCATCAATTGACAGACAACAGAGGAATCGACAAAATGTATCAAAGCCCAACAGAAAATATATAATTTTAATCAGGCAGTTTGGATCGAGATTCGGATTGTTCTTCAGTTTCCACAGTACCGTAAAGTTACCTAACTTTGACTCCGAATATAACATTGACCACAAATTCAAAAAATGTTTTTAACCGAATTTATGAAGCAGCAAAAGTAGATACCGTTGCGATTTTGGTCCTGATAAGTAGGGCAGTGCATCATAGATGGCCTTTAATGCGTTTTCAAACGTGCGCGAAAAAATAGTCCCGATAGAAACTTTGTCCGCCATCCCGAAAAAGTGCCGCGAAAATATTACCGGTAAACTTCTCATTGCTGAGCAAAAACTAATTCGTTTTAATCATTAGCACTGTTGCCGCCAGCTATTCTGATATTGTACTAGCTTAGATACAGGAGTGTACTAAAAAGAGGTCTAATTGTACTAAAAACACCAACACTGATAAAATGTTTTAACTTGCTTGAACCATGTGCAACGGAGGGAAGTGGGGCATTCAGAACTGATTTTCATTTTTTATTTCTTCTTGGTTGCCATTTTTAACAAATTGAAAAACTAAATAGAATTCAATTCACATAACCAAGAAACAACCCAAACTGAATAACAATTAAAAACAATTAAGGTTCCAAACATGTGACTATCTTTAGATATAACAAACTGATAAAAGCGAAATAGACAACAAGTCATAAAACCGAGAAAGGGTTCCAAACTGGATATAATTATAAAATATGTAAATACTGAAATCAATCTTCTGTACTAAAAATATCAGAGGTGTAAATACACGTATTAAATGCAGCCCGACTGTACTGAATTTATTACAATTGTACTAAAAAGGGCAACACTGATCATTAGTATTACGCAGGTAAGTGATTTAAACTATTAGGAAGTGATTGTGATAACGTGAACTGAACTGGTCACACATTTTTCTATATTTAAAAAAAATGTAAACATAACCTAAAATTGCAACTTTTGTCAATAACTTTGACCGCCGGTCAAAGTTAATGGCACGGTCAAAGTTGAGTTTTATTTTAATAAAAACTTATTATTTTTTTCTCAAAAATGCCGAAAAGAAAGTACAGCCAGTACGACATAGGGGAAAATCGAGTTAACCTTGAAAGGGCATTAAACATGATAAGGTCGGGACAAATATCAAAAAATCAGGCAGCGAAAACATTTAACATACCAAAGCGTACATTAATTAATAAGTGTAAAAAAGTACACTTGGGTAAGGTCGGTCGCCCCTTCGTGCTAACCCCACTGAACTACCCACTAACCCCTTTTAGCCGTAAAGACTTGCAACATTTAGTAAGCGACCTTTTAGATAAAAAAGGAGTGACCGCTTCACAATTTAAAGAAGGAAATATGCCAACTCTAAGGTGGACGACAAAGTTTATAAATCGGCATCAGGCACTTAGCCATAGAATGAGTCAAAACCTCAAGGTTTCAAAAGGAGAAATATCGCCAGATACAATAATGCAATATTTTAATGCATTGAAAGATACATTACAGAATGATGGAGACTTTATTGACCCCGGCCGAATTTATAACTACGACGAAACCAACCTAGCCGACGATCCGGGAAGGAAAAAGTACATATTTAAAAAAGGTACGAAATACCCAGATAGGATTCGCGATTCCACAAAAGCCAGTGTGTCCGTTATGTTTTGCGGATCCGCAAGTGGTGTAATGTTGCCGCCATACGTGGTGTACAAATCTGAACACATTTGGTCCACATGGACAGAGGGAGGACCCCCCCACACACGATACAATCGGAGTAAAAGCGGATGGTTCGACTCTGTTATTTTCACCGACTGGTTCTGCAACCAATTTGTACCATTCGTTAAAAAACAACATAAGGATGGAAAAATCGTAGTACTTGGAGATAATCTAGCGAGTCATTTTTCATCGGAAGTTTTAAAAACTGCACATGAAAATAATATTATTTTCGCATGTTTTCCTAAAAATTCGACCCATTTGTGCCAGCCACTGGATGTCGCCTTCTATGCGCCATTAAAAAGGAAGTGGCGGGACATATTAGATTCCTGGAAAAGTAACCAACAAAGAAAATCCCAGGTAATTCAAAAGGACCAGTTTCCGCGCCTATTAAACAATCTTTGTAAGAGCATTTCTCCAAACAATCATTCTACTAATTTGATTTCTGGCTTTAAAAAATGTGGAATCGTTCCGTTTAATCCACAGGAAGTGATAAATAGGCTTCCTCGAACTAGCACTGAAGGGACGACAGAAGATCGCTCAGTTGAGTTAGTTTCTGAAGTCGTAGTAGGATTGCTAAAAACTATGAGATATGGGGATCAAGAAGCACCTAAGAAGACAAGAAAATCGAAAATCAACGTCCAACCAGGTCAGGGAATCCGATTAGAAGATCTCACTTCGAATGACAATGACGTCAACCCAACTCCAGGTCCATCGAATCAGAAGACAGCTATTAAAAAGATATTCGAGAAAAAGACGCAAAGAATGAGACTAGCCAGCGAAAGTTCTGACAGTATTGATGAAGGCAATATAATATACCCGGACACTTTAAATGATAGCTGTTTTGAGACATGGGCAGCTAATGAAAAAAAGGCTTTAAGTAAAACTACTGAAGTCCAACTCGACGATGAAGATTCAGCAGAGGAAAATACGAACCTAGCAGATTTGAGAAAGACCTTAATGAACAAAAAAGAAGAGTGTGCTACAGATGACTATGTAGTAGTGTCCCTAAAAACCCTAAATAACCAACCAAAATATTATGTTGGTTAAATAATGACTTCCGAGGAGCAAGAATTTCAAATAAAATTCATGCGGAATAAGAATTCCAAATTTATTTGGCCCATAGCAGATGATATATCACTAGTTTCTAAAAAGGACATAATTTTGAAACTAAACAAACCTAGTGATTTCAAACGCGGGTTGGTATTTCCAGAAGTTGACAATTTGCAACTAAAAATAGAATAATATTTTCTTGTTCCGAAATGTTAAACATATTTATTTCGTTCTTAAGTTTAATTTTGTTTGTTTTTTGTTTTATGTAGGTATTTAGGTACCTACTTATGTTTGATTTATATGTTAGTTTGTTTTTACTAAATCGAGACTGTTTTAGTACCTGCATTTATTATATTTATAAGAATAAATACTTTATTTTTGATTTTTTGTGTTTTATTCTTGAAAAAAATGAACCAAATCTTCTCTAATATTTTTTAAAAACGAATCTGATGGTCAATGATATTGAACAGGGTCCCTAAATTTAAGATATCATACATTTTAAGGGGTCAGTCAAAGTTAGGTTCATCGTCCCTAACTTTGACCACGAAGGTTTTTTTTTAAAAAATGCCTTATGTGGCTTGCTAACAAAAAATTTGATGGTGCAATTTAAAGGGTTACTTGAAGCCCCAAGGTGGTCCACTAAATGAACAAATTAGCTAAATGCCAAGCAAAGATATTCACAATTGAACTTCAATTTCGGTCAAAGTTAGGTAACTTTACGGTAGTTAAATATGATGATAGGACAGACACAGATACGTTCCCAGACTATGATGCTGACTTGGGAACTAAAGGAATGGAGCGAAGAATTGAGGAGAGAATTGAACAAATGAATGCATGCAGCCTGGTTTATCGTTGTTAATCTCAGTACAAATAAATAATTTTTCTGCAGTTTATTATGAACAAGGCGGTTTGTTGGAAAACTTGTCAGATCGTTGATTCTGTGGAGGATACTGTCGATAGTCCAATAATCGAAATGCCATTGCTCATACAAAACAAACAAAAGAAAGAGCAATTCAAATGGCCTAGCAAACCAGATATAACAAATATAGAAACACACTATGTTTTTTTTGAAATGAAGGGGAACCAATATAATTTTTTCAACATTAATAAAGTTGTTTTAAAGATTGATAGCGCTTACACAAAAAAAGCTAAATTGTTGACATATAATTAGTTTACTCTTATTTATAATTAATGCATGCCTTGGTTACCGTGTTTCTGTTTTAATAAACAATTTTTAGAAATCTTTGAACCTGTCTTATTGTTACCCAGACATCCCTCAAGCATAGTTAAATTCCCAAGTAAATATAAATAATCATAAATAAGGTAAAATTGGGTCTAATTGTTTATACATACAAAGATTTATGAATATTTATATTGTTTTATGGAAATTTATAGGGAATTATTCTGGTTTATGAGGATTTATTAAGGATTTAGAGAGATTTATTGGTGAATTAACGGAATTTAAAAACATTTTTAAGGATTTATATGCCAAAAAGGATTTATATTGTACAAGATTTTGGGCAGATATTTATCCTTCGGATATACCCTTACGCTATGTATTACCCAAGTCCAACTGGGAAAGACTTAACTTGGGCCTTATTCATGAATCAAAGATGTGACCTATTATCAATGGCATAAATGATTTTGATATAAAAGATATCTAGTTTTAACATTTTTTATTTGAAGAAATACATTTTTAAAGTTGGCTTGTTTACATGGGGTTCTAGGATTCGGCCTACCCAGACTAATTACAGATTTGTGCCTAGTTGGACGAGAGAGATTTACCTTGTTACCCCCCTCCCCTCCGAACACTCCAAATCATTACCGCATATTTTTGCATTAAACTTTCGACCCGTTGACAAGTAAATAAAGAAAAAATGCTTATAGTTCTTTTTTATAAAAAGATCTAGTTAAAATTACAATGACTATTCCACTTTATTGTTTTCCGATGGCAAAATGACATAGCAACGGCCTGTTTTCTGCCAAAACTCATACCTGGACAAAATTGTCCCTACCTGGACAAAATTAACAAGATGGTTTTTTAGAGACAAAATTTTGTTGGGTTAAAGTAAAAAGTTCCTCTTGTCATTTTGACAAATGTCACCTATTCGATACTGTAAATAATAAATAAAATGATTTTCATGGATGTTAAAAAATAAAGTTGTTATATTTTATTTCTTTTGATTTCACTGTTTTATATATGCTAAGACATTGTTCTCGTGAAATAGTCATGTCGAATACCACGCGAGAAAAAAAATTGAAGGTAAAATTTTCCTATTGTATGTTCAAGTTTGTTACAAAAATGTCATTCGCGAAATTACCAAGCAACAAACTTTCATAAACAATCGGAAAATTTTGCCGACAAAATTTTCTCTCTTGTGGTATTATATATGAAAAAACTGTTTATTAAGTTTTGCTGATCTGTATATTAAAAACGACTTAACTGATTTTAATCAACTCCTAAATAAATGTTTTCTTAGCATTTAGGACTAGAAAGCTGTTTTGAGTTTCTTCCTCTTTTCCATATCCGGTGTTTGAGAAACTGAAAATATTTTGCTCCATTTTTTTCAGTGACTTTTTCTTTCGTATTACGTAACTTGAGAAGCCATAATAATAATAATAATAATAATGTTAATAATATATAAATATATTGTTGTGTACATACATACAAGCCATCTAGAAATATTTAGAGTATAAACCGAATGACAAAAAAACTTGTTTCCGCCCGGGATCGAACCGGGGACCTTGTGCGTGTGAAGCACACGTGATAACCACTACACTACGGAAACATATTTACTAATTTTTAATGGAACAAAGCTATGCGTAAATCAAATTTCAATTTGTCATTCTCGGAAACCAACTATACAGAACTTCAAGGGGAAGAAGCTGTTAATCAAATTTTATTTATTCAAAATAATATAGTGTTCCATATATTGTTTTCCAGTTCAGTTTTCCTAATTATTTTAATTTGAAATAATTCGCATATCTCATTTTCTATGTAGCTACAGGGTTTTTTTACCAACTGCAAGTCCAAGCTTGTATTGGGACTAGTAAATTTATTTTTTTCACGAATCGGAGTACCGCCCGTTCCGGTCCATTTCCATACTTGACATTTAAGAATTCAGCCCTCTTCCACTTATTTTATTTTTCATAGGCAGGTGGGTCAAACCTTCAGAATCTTCCTACTTATTATATTAATCATCATGTTTTGTATACGTAAAGGGAAGAAATTTTAAAATTAGTGAAAATGGATCGCGCGGAGAAAGCATCCTGTTTTACTTGCAAGATGTAGTATATGCTCACTTTTTTCAGCATTAGGTTTCTCCTTTCAAATTCAATTTCAGATATCAAACAATTAAAATGTTTGTTGGAATTGTTATAAATCTGGTCCGGGGGAGCATTGACAATTTTCAGATTTTTTTTGACAAGAGATCTTAATGAAAGAAAAAGGAACTAGTTTCCGATGGATTTATCGCAGAAACTATCGTATTTAAGAAAAAATCATTAGGTAAACATTATTACCTTCATTTTTATTTATACATATATGCTCTCTCTGAATTATTTTGACAAATGTTGGTAAAAAACAGTTTTAGGAAGTGTATAGAATATTCTACATATGACATATTTATCTACAGAATCATCGTATAATATATATCATATATATATCAGTAGAACTTAGTCTGAGCTTGAGTTGCTAATAATTTAGTTTCTATGATCGCCCTATACTGCTCTAAACTCAGAGTAGCTATAACCATATCACTTGCAAATCTATTGAACAAATCACACATTCTGTAGACAGGTGAGTTATTATATAGATTTGTCCTGGGAAAGTCCAGGTAGATGTACTTCTATTTCTTGTATGTCCAAGAGTAACCAAGAATGGCAGGTATTATATCAGTATTATCTACTTGGCCTTTCAACAGTTTGTAGGTACAAGTGTACCAAATAGTATTTATTCTTCGATTCTGAAGTGACGACCTATCAAATAGCGACAATAATTGATTGTAACCACGACCCTTGAGGAGGGTAATAGCCATATCTTTTATAAAATAAGTAAAGACATTTTCTTTGTATTCTTTCAATGGACTTACTCCAGATTTCATATTGAGAGGACCATATTATGCAATTGTTGTCGAGTTTAGGTAATATAAGGTTATCAAAGAGTTTAAACCATACATTTACATCAAAGTACTTGGCGGACTGTACAATAAAAGCCACTCACAGATTGTGTAGCAATGTAAACGTTGGCTAGTTCAAAAGATCCCCTAAAAATCTTTTCAAAAAAATTGGAGTGTTTTTTAATTCTCCTGTGGCACGAGTTAAACATGGCGCTAGTCCTTGGAATTTTACTTTCGTAAATTAAATTATGTAGAAAAACCAAAATATTTTTATAAATTTGGACCCCCTCTGGGTAGGTGTCTGTTTCATGTATATTATTAGTATTTGGAACTCATTGACCAAACTCCTATTAATCAATATAAAATGATAAGTCCTAACACTGGAACCTGTGGTAGAAGATAATAAGACGACATTACGTCTTATACAGGCATACTCGTTGGTGAAATGGTGAAGTTTTGGCCTTTGGAGAGGTCATATTGTTCTTATTCACCTCAGTTTTTAGTTGGCTAAGCAGAAACCCTCCGAATTTTTTGTGCTGCTCAATGTCTGATGTATTATTTTTGCTTGCATATTGGCAATGTCATAGAGATTTTTAAATATTAAAATGTCATAAAGATTTTTAATATAAAACTTATGGGCGTTCACATCTAAGATACCAAGGATGACTTTTATAGGAAAGGCTAGTTAGCAGAGTAACTTCCTTTTGTTGTTCCTAAGATGGCCGAAAGTGTGCCTTCTGGATTTCATCCACATAGAGGCTAGTTAACATAGAAGGGAAGCTTTTACAGCTTTGTTGAATAAATAAACTCGGTTTCTAATAATTTGATCAGAAATACCGGCTACAGTCTACATCATACTGATGTACATAATAATGTTATGTACGGATCAATAATGTCGGATGCAAGACTAAATAACTTATCACATTGCCAATCGAAAACAATATGACTCGAACCATCTTTCATATTATAAAACGATTCGCCAATACAGCTCGGTAAAATTTTCTGCATTTTTTCTGTTTTCGATTGACAATGTGATAAGTTATTTAGTTTTTCATCCGACGTTATTGACCCGTATTTAATGTATGCCATTTTGATATACGTAGGGCCAAGTAAAGTTTAAGCACTGTTTTCAAGAAATATTTTCAACATTTTACAAATAACAAATAATTAATTTTTTTGTCTTAAAAAATGTTTACTAATTTTATAATACATTTTCTGATTTAAAATTATTTAGGGTTCTCTTTTTCCATTGTAGTCTAGGACTGGCAATGTGAAAATTAAGCCACCGTATGTTTTATATACGGTGATTAAGCTTTTTTAAAATCATCATCACCGATAAATAAGATTCAAGGGCAAAACTCAGTTCATGTTAGAATTGAGTAATGAGCTACATACATACTCCTGTTTTAAGCATGATCGATATTTTTTGTTAGCTGTTCCAGAATTAATGAAAGAAATCATTTATGTATTCTGGTACCAAAATGGTAGATTAAAAATCATGGTTCTTTAGTTTTTTCAATTGATTCTCTGACTTTTCGTTTATAATAACCGAGATTGTGCGAATGTTGGATCTCCGCAGAATTCTTGCAAGGAAGGGATTGGAATATTGTTCCAGCCGTGAAAGCTTTCGTATTATAATATATATCTAATTTGTTATTACTTTAAATTGTTTCAAATTTCGCATAGCTCTATTATTATTTTTACTTATTAGTTATTGCTATATACACATTGCTCATATCCTCAGTTTCTGGTGCACGGGCTGACCTACTTAAAACTGAAATTCAATTTTGCAAAAGGGAAATCTCTAAATTTATCTTGGACTTTGCCTGATAATGATAAGTTATTTACAAAAATAGCAGCCCGGTTGATGCATGTATATTCGTTTACGAATACAGTGATAAACCAAACGATTACTTATCAGCTATATTCAGTTTTTATTTAAATTTAGCACTACTTTAAGGCTTGGGCTGTAAGGCAGATTTTTAATCGCACAATTTATATGAAATTTAATCCAACAAAAATAAATCTCTAAAACAAGCTAAACTGCTGGCCATAAATAGTACAACAAGATTTTTTTAAACATGGATAATTCTATTTATTTATTTATTAACGTTCACTGTTCTACAGGCACAAAACACCCAATTACAGAACAGGAAAAAAAGCGTCTAATTATCTAAGTAAACTTAATTATATGATAAAGTAAAAAATGACAAAGTCAGGTCACATTCCTAGAAAAATATCTTTTAATGTCCCTTACACTGCAGTGAAAGATATCCACATTTTGACTAATATTATTATATTCATTGCACAAAGTATATAAAGGTGAGTTTTTTAAAATGTTTGTACGTGGAGTACTAAGGTAGAACAAGTCAGTGCATCTGGATGCTAAACGCGGTACATTAAAATTTAATCTGTGCAACAAATCTGGACACTGTATATCATTCGAAATAATCTTGCGGAATGTGACAATCGAGGAGCTTCTCCTACCCACATCGGGACTAGAAAATTTGTGCCTAGACAGCAAAGTATCATTAGAAATTCCAATAGGTGGGTATACCTTATCAATTCTGTAAATTAGGTATTTTAAAAAACGTCTCTGCACAGACTCCAACCTATCAATATGTATCCGATTGAAAGGACTCCAGACAGCTGAGGCGTACTGTAGTTTGGACTTGACATATGCACTGTAAAGAGTCTTAAAAGTTTTGACATCGTTAAAATCTTGACTGATCCGAACAATAAATGCATACATACGGTTAGCCGACTCTATACCATTGTCAATGTGATTATTAAATAAAAATGAGGGATCAAATGTGACTCCAAGGTCGGTAAACACACCAAATCTCTCGAGAGGTTGATTTTAAATATATTATCAGTATATGATAGGATCTTTTTTTAGTGTATAAGACAGTACTTTACATTTTGCGACGTTTAATTGCAAGTTGTTCTTTAAACACCACTCTACGATGCGTGCAAGGTTCGCTAAAAGCCTTTCACAGTCAGCAAGATCTTCCACAGCAGAATAAAATTTTAAATCGTCCGTATATAATAGAAATTTTACATCTATGACATCGACAATATCTTTAATGTACAGATTAAATAGCAAAAGGCCTAAGTTTGAATCTTGAGGGACACCTGATGTAGCTAAATATTCCACAGATTTAAATCCATTTAACTGTACATACTGTATACGATCAGTAAAGTAGGACTAAAACAACATAATTAACTGGTCAGATATGCCAAAGGCATGTTGTAGTAAAATACCGTGATCTATTCGGTCAAATGTTTTGTGATGTCTGTATATATGACATCTGTTTGGGTTTTGTCGTCAATGTCCTCCGCGATATCCTAAGTGATCACACAGAGATTGGATACTGTCGAGTGACCCTTTAAAAAACCATGCTGTCTCAGCGTTATAGAACTGTTAACATAACTGTATATTCTTTGTTCCAACAGTACTTCAAATACCTTACAGAAGGTGCAGATGATTGAGATAGGTCTATAACATTTTATATCGGATCGATTTCCGCTTTTAAAAATAACACATACCTTTGATGATTTCCATATTAATGGAAATGTACCTGATTTTAAACAAAGATTTATCAAGGTGGTCAGCGGTCGAGCCAGGACGCATGCACAGTCTCTCAAAATAAATGCAGGTATATTATCTGGCCCAGTTGTCATTTTCGGCTTAGTTTTTTTAATGACACTTAATACATCAGACTCACCAAAAGTAGCGATATTAAGGATGGACCACTGGCATTTTTCCATATCATAAGTATTTCCGCTTGATCCGACGTATGATCCACCAAAATAATCTGTGAAGCTATTGAGTATATCAGAGGGATTATTCAACTCAGTATCGCAATATGTCATTATATTCATATATTGGAGACTTTAGAAGATGAACGTTTACTATTAACATACGCCCAAAATTTGTCGGAACTGACTGATACTTGTGATTCAAAATTCCTAACGTACTGTTTATAGGCTTTAGTGGTAGCTTTAACTTCAGCTCTCAAGCGTTTAAAATTTTCAAACGCTTGTACGTCATTACTTCTTTTATAAAGGTGCCACTGCTTTGACTTCTCGCGAATTTGTCGAACTATATCACTGCTGAACCAGGGTGGATATTTATTATTTTCACGCAAAGAGTACTTTAGCACACATTGGTCCGAATATATTATACAATTTTTCATAAAAATTACACAGGCATCTTCAGGATTAGTAAACGGCTTCAGCAGTGACCAATCAATGCCAGACGACAGTCACTAAGAGTTCCAACGACAATTCAACAAGACATGGCTGATTGGTAAAACCTAAATCAAGTAGTCTATTATGCTGATTAAAAACAAAATTATTCTGAAAGAACAGACATTTTTGCTGTCTGAGTGTTACAAGCATATTCAGAGATATTAAAGTCGCCTAATATAATAATTTTAGAATTAAACAAAAATTTTAGTGACTCCAGAGCTTCAAGAAAACCCCGAAACTCCTCAAAAGGCGTGCTAGGAGGAATATAAAGGTTAATTAAATATATACATGATATATGGAGCATAATTTTAATTACAATAAAGTCAATGTATTGGAGTTGTTGAAAAGTATAAGTACCTAAATTAACCAGAGTTGAGTTAAATTAAAATAACACCAATCAACACACCATATTGCGAAACGCGATATCGAGCTGGGGTTTTTGGTGTTTCTTCTTGCATGACTTTATATGCGTATAAAAAATAGTACTTATAGGATGATACAGGGCTTGAAATAAAACCCTTGCATTTTTGCAAAAGTTTGTTAACACCTAAAATTCTCCAAACATTTTTTTTGTTTTTTGTGATAAAACTCAAAAAAACAATTTCTAGAGATTTTTGATATTTTCGTTTGTTTGTAATATACAGCGTTTCTATGAAAAAAAAATCTTCATGCAGTGGAACGTTAAACTTAACAACCTGTATACAAAACAAATCTTTATCACCTAATTTATGATCAGTTATTATACCATTATAATCAGTATTAAGATGTATGGATACAGGGTGTAGTTAGCCAAAATGACCAAATACTAACTTAATGTATTCTATAGATTTTACTATAATTTGCTCTTGAAATTGTGTCAGACATAATTATGATATACCAGCTGTGATAAGTCTTTTGTGGATTATGGTTTTCCGCCAAAACGATTTTCTCATTTTTACTCTAGCCGTATTACTAGCCTTGATATAAGGTATTCGTTTTTGATTCCAAAGGAGTTATACAGCTACTTAAAACTGAAATTCAATATCTCCAAAAGGAAAATGTATAAATTTATCTTGGACTTTGCCTAATAACGATAAGTTATCCATAAAAATATTAATTTAGTCGATGGCTAAAAATACAGAACATAATTTTCTAGCTCATTCTAGAGCTAAAAGTTCCTATGAATATGTATCTGCAAAGCTTTCGTTTTTGTGATAGAAAGTGTTAAAGTTTTCGTTATGTAAATCGTAAATTTTTAGACTTAAATCTATTAAATCTCTCATGTCATGTTTGCGAATATGCGTTTGTTGTTTGTATATTTTTGTGCCTGCGTTTTTGTCTATTTTACAGTCTTGTAATGGTTGTAAGTTATCCTAAAGACTTGACTGCAACTGTTAGCTATAACTATTTTAATATTTCTTTTCAATTGACTAGCCTAATAAGTTTGTACTTCTTGTAAAAGCTTCTATGGTGAATAAAATATATTTGAGTTTTGAATCATTTAAATGGTTATAATACATTTTAGAAAAATCTACAGGGTGTTACTTTATCCCAGATCGACCCCTTTTATCATATTAAAATTTTTGCTGTGAGCCACTAGACATTTTTACAATAACCTTAAATTCCATATTCTGTTCTGTAACCTTTTGGCCTCTCGGATTTTTTGGATATTTTGTATTAGAAATTATCCAGTAAAGTGACCATTCATGCCTACCTAATTTTAAGGTCATAATGCATTAGGGTAAATGTGGGTGAGATGCCGTAGTGGGAGAGATTCCTCGGAGTATATTTCGGCAACATCGCCGCCTTCTAAACGGACGATTTTGTTTATGTGGGATCAGTTGGAGGTTAAGATTGACAAACATATCACACCGCTAGGAATAAGGCAATTAATTACGAAATATTTGATGTATTTTATTATTGAATAAATGTTTATTATTATTGAATAAAATTGATTTTGCTCTCTATTTGTGAAAGATTTACAATCAGTAAGGTTATGTTTTTACAGCTTTTTTATTGCCGGCGTCATGAGTGTCAAGAAGAAATCTGCTGCGGCATCTCTCCCATATATTAGGGATAGATGCCGCAAAAGATTATGGGAGAGATGGCGAGTTAATTAGAGGTATTGTTTTAGGTGGAAATGCCTCGTAAATATATAAAAAAGTCTAACAGACTTCCATACCAGAGGCGGGTAGAATCTGCAACATACCAGAACGAATGTTAAGAAGAATATTAAAAAACATTTTTTTTGAAAAGGGTGTACAGGGGCCGTCATCATATCTTGGCCAAGAATTAGAAAAAAAAATCGTGGGGCACATTAAAGCTCTTCAGAAAGCGGGTTTTCCTCCTACTGTCAAAACTGTAAAACAAATGGCCTACACCTTAGCGCAACGACTGGGATTGAGAGCCAAATTTAACGCTGAAAAGGAAGAAGCTGGGAACCATTGGTACCTGTTGTTTATAGAAAGGAATCCGGAGTTAAGTTTAAGAAAAGCAGAAGGAATATCAACTGCGAGGGCAGAAGGTATGATTAAGAAGGAAGTTTAAGAATATTTTAAACTTTTAGAACGCGTTTATGAAGAAAACGACGTTTTTGATAAACCATGTAATATTTTTAATGTCAACGAGTCGGGCCTTCAGTTAAATAATGTCCCAGGTAAAGTCATTGCGGCAAAAGGACGCAAAGAAGTGCATACAGTAACTTCTGAGGAAAAGGGAGAGACAATCACTGTTATAGCGTTCTGCAACTCAGAAGGAAATTTTTTACCTCCCTACTGCATATTTAAAGGAGTAAACAAAAAAATGGAATTTGAAGATAGCATGCCACCTGGTTGTGCTGTGGTTATGAACCGCAAATCTGCTTATGTCAATAATGATTTATTTTTTGATCGGATGAAAAACCATTTTGCCCCTCGCAAGCCACAAGGAAAGACCGTTTTAATTCTTGACCGACATGGATCGCATATGAGCGTGGATTGCCTTGAGTTTGCGGTAGTAAATGATATTTGTTTGATTTGTCACCAAATCATATCACGCACTATCTACAGCCCCTCCATCGAAGTTTTTTTAAACCACTGAAATCGTATTTTTATCAGGCTTGCGACCAGTGGATCAAAACACATCAAGGCAGGCGACTCAGTCGTATGCAATTTGGCGCACTGCTAAATAGTGCATGGTCTCGCGCAGCTACAGCTGGAACGGCAGTTAATGGTTACTTAATCCACAGTCAATACCGGCTCACGCTTTCAGCGTATCAGACCTACAAGTAGCTTATGCACAAAATCTTGGCGACCTACAAACGGCAACTGAAACCTGCAATACCGAAAATGAAGAGGAGCCTCTAAATCTACCGCAAAAAGCTCCTAATATCATTACAGAACCTCAACCTTCTACTTCGGCTCAGTGTGATGTCACCCCTGGCAAAATGTTGGAACAGATATCACCAGTTCCTATTCTTCTTACTTTTAGAAAGTGCAGAAAACAATCCGCTGCACATTTAACAAGCCCAAGCTATATTGAAAATAAAAAAAAATACGAACGCTAAAACTAAAAAGGAAAACCTAACAAATTAAAACTTAAACGAAAAAAACCTTCGTCCTCGTCATCTGACTGACTGAGAAATGTTAATTAGTGTTTCAACTGATGATGCCAGCGATATTAATGAAAATGAACGTATCGAGTGTTTTGAAGAATACTGTTTGCCCAAATCAAAGGCTGATTGGATTCGTTGTGTTCGATGTGGGTATTGGCTACACGAGATTTGTTCAGTTTACGAAACCACTTGCAATCGATGTGGAAGCCATTTAGCGAAAGTGGCTCAAGTTAAAAGAAACATGTAATATTATTTTCCATAAGCCATCTCTCCCATATACTATGCGGCGACTCACGCACGTCGTGTAGGAGAGATAGCCAAATGTATTGTTGCAAGAAAATATGTTTAATTTATTACTGCATTTTTTAAAATTCACTATAGTTACAGTTGTATTTTTGCATTTTTGAACAACGGCTTTTCGGAAATATGTTTATTTAAATTTTAGCCCTCGAATGAGCTTAAAATTAAATAGCATACTATATAACTTCTTTGGAATTAAAAACGAATACCCTATATCAAGTCTAATAAAACGCCTAGAGTAAAAATGAAAAAAATCGTTTCGGCAAAAAAGTCTATAGTCCACTTTCATCACAGCTGGTATAACGTAATTATCTTATCTCTGACATAACTCCTAAAGCGAATTATAGCAAAATCTATACGAATACTAATTAAGTTAGTGTTCAGTAAATTTTAGCTAACTTTTGTCACACGCCGTATCCATACTTCCCAATACTAACGATAACGATATAACTACTATTTTGTTTGTATTTTTTCAAAGATCATTTTGGTCAGAAGCAAAAAAAGATATAAAAAGGGGTTTAGGATTTTAGACGTTAACAAACTTTTACAAAAATGCGGGAGTTTTATTTCACGCTCTGTATATACTATTTTTTCTTACGCATATGCAGTCATGCAAGAAGAAGCACATACCCAATAGATCAGGTCAAACGAACACCAAAAACTGCATTTGAAATATCCATCTTTAAATTTTGAAAAGAAAAATTCTTTATGCACTATTTAAGGCCAGCAGTTTAGTTTGAGCGCACTTACCATTAAAACATCACAATGATTTTTAATTTGTGAGTCAGTTTAAACCTGTTTACTTTTATTTTTGGGCAATGTAAAATCAGTTAAACAATGTATTTTAAAATTTGCACTGCGTTACCAGCCTTAAACCTACTTAGTCACAATGTGCGTATTTTTTTATTTGATTGCGAATAATAATTATTGATCCGAAAATAACTTTTACGAGATATTTTCTTTTTAAATTAAGATTAACCTAGTTTTTTAATCAGTAAAACTTACATGTTTATGTTTCTGACCTACATAGACGATCCTTATCACGGCAACCCTGAGAGAAATTATTGTTTGTACAAATTTTTCGACCTTGACTGCGTTGATGTCAGCAATCGGAATGAGATGCAAAATATGAAAAAAACCCGTTAACAAAATACTGTTGATAATAAAATGTATAATATATTTTATAATAAAAAATAGTTGATATACCAGAAACCTTTTATAAATGTGATATACTAGAAACTTTTTTTATAATAAAAATATCTGTCCCATCAGGGCCCGGCCTAGCAATTGTGCCGCCTTGGGCAAAAGGGAGAACTGCCGCCCTTTTCCTCGATTTTTCAATATGTTGAAATTTTTCCAAAGTAAGTTTTAAAAAACTTTAAATTTCATTCAAAAAAAGATACATTGAGTTTTATTTTTAAATCGCCAATTGCATTTTGTTACAAATTAGTTAACTTAGAAATTATTAAAAAGTTATCGTATATATATATATATATATATATATATATATATATAAAAATGCGCATGGCTTTAGGGCAATGTGTCAGAGTGTTACTAGAGATGAAAGTCAGACTTGCTTGGACCATGTTTTTATGAGGGAAAAAATAAATATACGATCAAATCAGCAACATCTTTTCATAATTGAACATGACATCACTGACCATCTACCTCTTCTATTGCATATCCCCAATGTTAATGTTTATACAGAAAAGAGTAATGCAGGCAAAATAACAGAAATAAAAACTCTTGATTTTCAGAAACTACTTTCACTTGCAGCTCAAACAAACTGGGATAATATCTTACATGAAACCATTCCTGAAAACGCCACCGAATGCTTTTTACAAAACATAAAAGAATTGATAATAAATGCAGAAAAAAAATTGTATATAGGTAAAAAATATCAAAAAATTAAACCGTGGATAACAAACGCAATTATGACTTCTATAAGAAAACGCGACAAACTCAAAAAATCTCTTAAAATAAATTCTAGTGCTGAAAATATAGCTAAATACAAAAACTATAGAAACAAATTAAACAAATTAATTAAAATCACAAAAAACACTTATTATCAAACCAAAATAAATGACTGTGGCCAAAACATAAGAAAAACCTTTAAATTCATTTCAGAAGCAACAAGTGAAAACTCTAATAGTGGCAACATAAAGCAAATAAAGACAGTTAACACGGTTATCTCCAAGGATAAAGACTTAGCAAACTTTTGTAATGAGTTTTTTGTAAATGTAGGAAAAAAGATGTCGCAAAACATAAAAAATCCATCCGTACCCTATGAAGGTCAGAAAAGTATGTTGTATTCCATGTACCTCACTCCTGTGGATGCTAATGAAATTATAATTCATATAAACAGCTTAAAGAATACCTGTTCACCAGGACTCGACAAGATTCCAACTAAAGTACTAAAATATCTCCATAGGTACATAACAAATCCTCTTGCGCATGTTTTTAATTTGATATTTAAGACAGGTATAGTACCCCACCAATTTAAAGAGTCTGTAGTGAACCCCATCTATAAAGCAGGTAATAAAGAGACCATAGACAACTACAGACCAATAAGTGTAATTTCTAATGTAGCAAAAATTTTTGAGAAATGTCTCAAGAAACGATTAGTTAGTTTTCTTAATGTAAACAACATACTATCATCTAGCCAATATGGTTTCAAACAGGGTCAAAGCACATCTGATGCCATGCATGAACTAACATCTACAATAGTTAATTGCTTGGACAAAAACAAGAAATGTATAGCTTTATTTTTGGACTTAGCCAAGGCCTTTGACACTGTGGCCCATCCTATCTTACTTAAAATTTTGGAGGACTATGGGATTAGGGGCGTCGTGTTGGAGGTCTTTAAAAACTACCTTCTAGAAAGAACACAGTGTGTCAGGATAGGCGACACTATAAGTGATCCTTTAACAGTGCAGTATGGGGTTCCTCAGGGCACTGTCCTGGGACCTATCCTATTTTTAGTTTACATAAACTACTTGTTTGAGGCTGAGATAGATGGAAAAATCATTGCATATGCTGATGATACAGTCGCTATTTTTTATGCCGATTCCTCGAATACTGTAAAACAAAAATTCAAGTTGGGTTTTTTGCAGATAAAAAACATATTTGACACACTAAAACTAACGATTAATATGCAGAAATCAACATATATTGCTTTTTCAATTACACAGGCAAACAGACCGAATTTTAATAATGTAGAATTTACGGATGGGGTCGGAACACAGGTTTTAAAAGAGACAAAATCGGTAAAGTATCTTGGTGTCATAAATGATAATCATCTGAGGTGGGACTTGCATGTGCAACATTTAACGAAAAAAGTCAGATGCTTAATTTACAAATTTTATACACTCAAAGATATACTAAATCAAAAACTTATGATAATGATTTACAGAGCACTTGTTGAGCCCATACTCAAATATGGTATTTTGATTTGGGGGGAATGTACTCAAGTAATATTCAGCCACTTAAAATCGTCCAAAACTATATAGTCAAACTTACATTGATTAAACCTAGATTACACTCCACTTCTATGCTCTATTCCCCAATAATTTGCGATGTTCGAACCTTGTATGTGCTAGCAGTGTGCAATTTCATTCACTCGCATCCAAAAATAAAAAATGATGTAGTAAAGCATAATTATCAAACCAGAATGTTAGCAGACGGAGGGCTGAATATACCAAATTCAAGTAGAAGAATTAACCAGCATTTTGTAAATTACTTGGGGCCAAAATTTTACAATCTAATTCCAGTAGAGATTAAAAGAATAACAAAAACAAAAAGATTTAATGGACTTCTAAAAAAATACCTTTTTGATAACAAAGAGGCATTTTTGGGATTTTGGGTGTGATTGTTGCCTTTTGTGCCTTAAAAATACTTACAGGAAAAAGGTTGGGAATTGTTATTGTTTCTGGTTTCGTATTGTTACTATTGATACTAATACTATAATACTCGAGCTAATTCTATTACCGTTGACTATAGTGTATAGAATTTATTAAATTATTATATTGAATTATTCGATTATTTATTAATGTTAACTAGTTTATAAGGTTTATTATACTAAATGCACAATACAGGTGCAAATGTACCTAGGTGCATCATTAAATAGATTAGGATATCACTAAATAGATTAGGAAATATAAATGTAAAACAAATGTTATTATTATGAATAAATAAATAAATAAAAAAAATAATAAAATATATATATATATATATATATATATTTATATATATATATATATATATAAACATGTAGTCCGAGTAAGAAAAAAAACATTTATTTGAAAATGTAATGTAAATAAATCTACCTTGTATTTTTGTTTAGTGTTTTTAATGGCTCATCTTTACTTTTACAAGAATTGCTGTTTAACTTTGTGCCATGGTAACATTTTAGCTTAAATATCGATTTCATTAGCTGATTCCTTTATATCAATAATAATTTGTGTATAGGAGTCACTAACGATAATATTTTAGAAGTACAGAGGTTACGGGTAAGTAATCATATTTTTTGAACGTACACATTTTTTTAATAACTTAAATAGGCACCTGCTTTAGCTTTTACTGAATCATAAATATTTGAATTTCCATAAATGGGGAGGAAAACATTCTAAATACGTTTAACAGCAAATAATGGATAATTTTAACAAATCTCAGAAGTTTTTCTATAATTCGTTTGATCAAATATTTTGTTAGTACCTTATAAAATTATATATATACTTCATAGAAAAGAGTATTTTTTTAGAACGATAATTTGTTTCTTCTTGTTTTCATAGACATGAAAACTTGTGAAGTAATGTGCCCCACACACTTCAATATTCTTCAGGGTCTTAACTTTTAAAAATTAAAAACGTGCGAAAAAAAAAACGCTACGATTTTTTTGTTTACACACTACGGTCTTGTCATGAAATTAATAAATAAAAAAATGCATCAAATAAGAGAACTACACCAATAACACACAAGCAGCTCTGAGGTAGAAATTTAGAAAAACTATCTTTGTTCTCAGTTTGATTGATATCACCACCCAATACACGACTTTCAAAAAAAGATTTTTGTAGCCTTGAAAAATATGGATAATGTACAGGAAAATCATGCATATTGCTGACTTTTCATTTCTCAAAACTCGTGTCTAGCTTTGTTGGTATTTTGAAGGATAAAGGGTTTCAATTTTTTAATGGCATGCTCTGTATATCTTACTTTCATGTTCTTTCTGATTATAAATGCAAGGTTTTGTTTGCATTTGGAATGATTTATTTATATTTCAAAATCAGTTCTTCATTTAACATTGTTTTTCTCTGTGGTGGTAATCTCAAGACAATTGTGTTAAACTGACGGGAATATATATTCTAATACAAAATCAGTTTAAACCGTGAGGTCAGAATCATGCAGAATAACCGAAGTATTTGGGGGCCATAAGACTATTATTTACCTATGAGTAGTATTTATGTAGTTATGCAGATTTTTTGGAGCATCATTTGTTAAATCATTCACCATACGCCTAAAGCGTATCCAAAAGGCAATTTAATACAGCAGAAAATATTAACCCTCTTTGCTTAATGGATCACCAACTCAAAATTCATAGCCTAGCAGCTTAATGTAAATAAATATACATATTAATTCTATATTAAAAAACAGGACAGCTTACCAAATACCTGTATCAAGATGCCCAAGGGTCGACGGGACTGCTTTAGTATGTAAGAAGAAAGCTCCATAAATTTAATTTAACTCCATACCAAACAACTGTCGGATCAGTATTAACTTTACATGTCACTTGGAAGATAGGCGTGAGTTCGACCGATATTCTACTTTTTTTTTAATCTAGCTTTGCTCAGTACTAAAATGATCAATGTAAAATAGTACATAGATTTGAAAGAGATCGATATGCTCAACGCAATATACTTTAATAAGCTGCTAATGAATCATAGATATACTGAGTTTGCTTTGGAACCTCACACCATGTCTCCCTAAGTCCATTTTATTGAACCTAATTTTCCGTTTATGAAGAATAATACGCGCCCATATTCCGTTGCAGATGTTGGGGATTATTTGAAAGAAAACAAGAAACATTTTAGAATGCTTTGAAATCTTTTGAATAACCTGAAGTGTATCAAAACTGCCCTATTACTACTTATATCTAAAGCATTATTAGTAAGAAATCATTTTATACATTAAGGCAATACGTCGTGATTTAGATACACATGCCGTAAACTACTAGAAATTCATCTGAAATTAGCTTTTAGACTAGAAAGGACCATATTTACAACTTTGGACAACATCGCTAACGCGCAGGCAGAAAAAATCAATCAAGAAGTTACACTTAACCAACAAAAGAAGTTTGAAGCACTCAATAGTGAAATTTCCGCAGGATACAGTTATTATCTTGTCGTCGAAGCCGTCAACCGAAGCAGAACATTCCGACTTTTCAAAGGCCAAAATTTCGGAATATCATTGATCAGCATTCCCGCAGAAGATATAATATTCTCCGAAGCAGCAATCAGAAGATTACCAGTGGAGCAAGCCGATGAAGTCAGATATGAGACAACGAAGATAATTAACAATTCAAAACCACCGAAGTCGAATTTCTCCGCAGCCGAAAACACAGCGATAAAAATCTTAAATGAAGACGCAAACATTCTGGTTTTTCCAGCAGATAAGTCACGGAATACGTGTAAAAGGTTAACTCAACTTTTGGACAACCACACCTATAGAGTTATGCAGGCAGACTCTACAAGTAGAATAGAAAGACGCATCACCAATCTGATTAACGAATCCAGCCTACCACCAACGGAAAAGATATCATTAAAACCAAGCAGCTCCAAAATTCCCAGGTTCTACGGTCTTCTCAAGATGCACAAGAATAATCTACCACTTCGACCGTTCGTCAGTGCAACAAACTCGGCCACATACAAACTAGGTAAATATCTTTCAATTTTCCTTAATCCATTTATTGGAAAAACAGATTCTTTAATAAAAAAACTCTGCACATTTCGTGGAAAAGAGCAATCCAGTTGGACCCCAAAGATATTTTGGTCAGTTTCGATGTAGAATCATGTGATGGGATTTCCTCTATCACCTGTGGTAGCGAATATATTTATAGAAGCCTTCGAGGATATTGATACATTAAAACCATAACACTGGTTCAGATATGTAGATGATTACTTTTGTTGTTTCTTCTTACATATCCGGACCACCTTAATCAACAATATCATAATATCAAGTTTACAATAGAAATTGAATCTAATGGAACGATTCTCTTTCTAGATGTATGTGTTCAAAAGAAGGAAACTGCAACATTAGAACATTCTGTGTATAGAAAACCGATGCATTCAAATATATATTTAAATGCAAATTCCCACCACCATCCAGTACAAAAGAAATCGGTTATTATTAACTCACTAGTATATAGATTCTCTAACATCGGAAACATCGAAACTGAACGAAGCTCTCAGAGGGAATGGTTATTGCACTGAAGATATTGCGTTCAGTTAAAAGATACTAATCCAACTCCGCCAAAGGAGATTCATGAGAAGGCACCGTTAGCTAGTGTTGTTCCTCCTTACTTACATGGCATCAGACAGACAAAATAGGACAATTATTTCGGCGGGCCAAAATACGTACAATCTTCAATACGCACTAGAAGATTGGACAATGCTTGCGATCTCCGAAAGATATTGTACCTTTTCAAACAGAGGGATTATACAAAAATATCAAAATATATAGGGTGTTCCGCTTAAAATAATAAAGGTGATAGTGGTCCAAGAAAAACGACTCACTCCGTATATATAAAAATATTATTAAATAAAACTTCGTTTTATTAAAATAAACTTTTATATTTAGCTTTGTTCCGTAACGTCTACCTAAGATAGAAAGAAATCTGCAATTCATTTTGCCTTATAAAATTAAAAACTTGAGAATGTTTACCTAAAACTCAGCTCAGTAAGATAAGGATCATTAATAACCATTTGATAACAGTCATGATATAAAGATTCGTGACATGCTTGCTTAACCACGAGTTTTTACCATATTAAGTAACTTTTAATCCATTTTAAATATTATTCTTGACAACGTGTATATAGTTCTTAAACCAGGATGTCAAATTTCCTAAACAACCATCGTATAATAACCATTTTCCATTTCAACAAACTATGCCAACAATTACTTATTATGGAAGTGAATATAGCCGAAAGTGAAAAAGAAGTGTTTATTTTTGATCCGCAAAGAAAACGTAGAATGTGGAGCGCTTTTCCACGATAAATTTTTAATAGACGATTCGCTATTTATAATCGGGAGAAATCTGAGATCGTTTAGACAATGTCATTAACTTCTCGTGATTTTTATTTTGTCAGTGAATGTGTGTTACGACCTATTTTCTCACACAGATTGCCGCCGGTTCCGGTACATTTGTATCAATGCACTTTCATGTCGCCTTCGTCTCGACCGATGTTATTTCCCCCTTGGTAGTGTATGCAAATCGTTAAGTTTCTCTAACATGTACAAGATGATAACAATCAATTTCAGGCAAACAATTAGAAGATGCATATCAACGCCAAACCGCTTAAACGTTTCTGAGCCATACTGAAACTCAAGTAATTTTCAGAAATTTTAAGTTTAGAAAAACTTTTCTCCACGCAAAAGTTACGGAAACAGGTAATGTTAACAGAACCTATTCTTCGATGTATAAAACGTTAGGAAAAATTCCTTGAAAATTAGTTGAATTATATGAATATAGGAATGGTAAAGTTTTTGATGGAGTATTAACACTAAAGACAATTAAGATATATAAAAGAAGCAATTAATCTGTTAGCTATATATATATATATATATATATATATATATATATATATATAAACATTATATATATATATATATATATATATATATATATATATATATACATATACATTATATATATATATATATATATATATATATATATATATATAATGTGTTTAAATTCTGGATTTACATCCGTTCACTACTGTCGCTCTGAAAAGAACAGTTTTGCGGACGTTTCTCCAAAATCACAATGGAGACTGAAGTACACTTCTCGAAATGTCTTTTGTGGCCGGTTTCCTGATGATGTAGGGATAGAGCTGAGGTTGTTTGTTTGTTTCTGATGCTGAGTATGCTCTTCCACTCTTGCTGATAGAAATGCCTGTTAGTTTGCCCCACGTGCATCTTTTTACAGTTCTGGCACTGGATTGGTGGTACGTAGTAGAAAAAACAACTAAAAATAAAATAAAAAGTTCACCAATAAACCCCGAAATTCAACGAAAAAATCGTACGACGCGACGGGAAAAGTCGAGCAGATTTCCTAAACTCTATGGTTTAAAAATACACAAATCATGAGCGCCCATCAGACCTATGTTAGTGCTGTTAATTCGCTGCTACAAAAACTCAAAAAAGACGATATCATAGCAAGCTTAAATGCCAAATCGTTGTATCTCAATATTCTCATCGACGAAGCATTGGATTTGATTACTATGAACGAGGATTTCCAGGCTCATATAATTCAACTCTCGGAGCATTGCATTACAAATACTTATTTTTCATTCAACGGGCAAATGTACAAACAAATAGATGGTGCTCCAATGGGGTCCTCGCTGTCACCAGTAGTGACGAATTTATTTGTGGTATACTTCGAGAAAGAAGCTCTTGAGAAAGCATGTTTAAAGCCCAAAAACTTCCATTTTTAGATGTTCTAGTCACAAAATTGCATAACGGACATTTCGAACACACCTTGTATAGATAACCAACACATACCGACAAATATCTAAATGCAAGAACACACCATTACACAGCACAAATTCAAGCTGTGGCCGATACCTTAATATCCAGATCCGTGCGATTAACTGAAAC
This sequence comes from Kuschelorhynchus macadamiae, assembly GCA_030620095.1. Classification (NCBI taxonomy): domain Eukaryota; kingdom Metazoa; phylum Arthropoda; class Insecta; order Coleoptera; family Curculionidae; genus Kuschelorhynchus; species Kuschelorhynchus macadamiae. The sequence continues at coordinate 27,163 of JAUTXW010004690.1, forward strand.
ACAGACGAAACAAAATGAATTTAATATATTATCTAGTGCTTTAAAGTAAAATGGCTACACAAATCGCAACAAAGAGAAAGCTATTAATGCACAGGGTTCCCCAGAATCGGAAGAATTCTTAGGAAACACAGCATATAAGTTATACTCAAGCCAAACAACTAGAGGTAAACTACTTAGAAACCCAAAAGATAAAATCAATTCCGTGCCAGGACTGTGAAAAGATGTATGTGGGGCAAACTAACAGGCGAATATCAGCAAGAGTGGAAGAGCGTAAGCTCAGCATCAGAAACAAATAACCTCAGCTCTATTCCTACATCGTCAGGAAACCGGCTACAAAATAAATTTCGAGGGGTATAGGGAGATTGCCAATATACAGCATTATAAGACCAGAATCATCCGAGAAACCATAGAAATTGAAAAACAAGGTGATTTGAATAAAAGGGGCGAATCATTAAAACTACCAACAGCATGGAAGACAATAATCAACAAATCTAAAATCATAAAATATCAAGCGCAATTAGCGCAACAACAGAACCATCCGGAAAACATAAATAGCGACCAACGGCCGCTCAGATATAACCTTCAGCCTCGGTGTGGGGGTATAAAAGGAAGCGTCGCAGTCACCAACACTTCATTCGGACGCCAGAAAAAAAGCTTCGAAATTGCCAAATTGATTATTTTTTTGCGGTGGCCAATTTAGAGTTTTAAAATTTACTTCACGTAAATAGTCATTGAGAATGCGCCCTACGTGAGGTCTTATATTAGCGTGAATTAGTAAAAAATAATTCCCAATGTACGGAGCGAAAGGAACAACGTGCTCAGAAAAATATATCATTGATATACGTTTCACTATTTAAAGAGTCTCCACGTAAATATACGATATCTGATGCGGTTAAGGAAGGTAAATTTGTTTCACGTATGTTACATTAGGCATAACGTTCACTTGGCCGGCGGATAACTCGTGGACGTCAATCGGGGCTATATAGACAAAACCTAGATTCGTCTGTAAATAGAACGTGTTCCCAGTCCTCAACAGTTCAGTTTACATACTCCCTGGCGAATTACAGTCTAGCTCTGCGGTGCTCTGCATTTAATACAGGGCCTTTCGCTGGAAATGTGATATGTAAATTGTGTTGTTGCATCAAAAGTTTTCTTGACCTGGTAAAACGTTCTCTTAAAGCACGCAGTTTAATAAAGCGATCTTAAACTGTAGTTATCGCAAGGTTTGTCTTATCGTAGACGTATGTTATAGTCATTAGTTTCCCTAAAACGTTTAACAACACGAGAAATGGTTGTATGTGAAAATCCTAATCTCATACCAATGGTATTGCAGCTTGCTCCTTCGTTATGTAACGTCACTGCTTGAACACATTCATCACGAGTCATATTATTCCTTTTAACCCGTTCCATTTTCCCGAAAGAACAATAAATCAGAAAGTATGAACTTAATTATTCAGCTTAATACGATAGGTACATAAATATAGAAATTGTCATAAACCGACATTTGTTGCTATTGTTGATTTATCAGAGCCTACTAAACGCTTTTGCTTGTTAAACCAAATTAGTATTCAGTAAAATTGTGATTTATTGAAGAAAAACAAATTATTCAGAAAACATGAGGCTACAGTATGAATTCAATATGCACTCGTTGTTGTTGCTAATGCTACAGGGTGTCTCAACTTTAACTTAAAAAAATATTCTCATTTTTGCACCCTATATAAGTCTAAAAGTGAAATCTGAATAAAATATTCTACCACAGTGCAATTACTAAAAAAAAGTAACAGTTTAAAAATTGAAATCGTTTTATCAGTACACGAGAAAATCAACTTTGATATTGAGTATAATTTTTGGTTGTGCGTTATTTTTGTGTATATTGGACTAACACTGACGGCACGAAAAACGGGCACACAAAATTTTAGGAAATTTCGTAGTTTGAAACTTTTTTCTATTGTGCGGTTTTTTAAGTTTTTTAAAGCAATTTGTTTATAAATTGTTCAGCTTTTTAATCTGTATTGGAAAAGTGAATAACTCGCATGGCAAGGGAAAACAAAATGCTGTTTTTTGTCAGTCCCTGTGGAGTTGCTTGAGAGAGCAGGAAATTTAAACAATGACCCTCCTAAAGGAAGAGAATATGGCGGGGATCTGGAGTGCGTTATTTCGAATGTACGATTAGTCCTAAGGAGATCAGTAATGTTGTGCGCGGGAATTTTTATGGAATCACTCAGTGAGTTATTTCTTGTTCTTATATGTGCTATTAATGCTGAAAATTGGTCCCATTGTGGGGTTCAGCTAAATGCAGGCACGCGCGACTTCATACAGGAATACTAAACTCCATACAGCACATCTGGGATATGCTAGGCAGAAGACTAAGCAACATAATGCCTGCCCCTGCAACATTGGAGGAGCTTAAAAGAGCAGTTTCAGAACAATAGGCAACTATTACCTCGAGAGGATTTAACTCATTTAGTGTAGAGTATGCCGAGAAGGATACTTACATGTTATTATACAACTTAGTGGGGTAACATCCGCTATTAGTAATAAGTGTTTCTTTTGATCTACTGTTCTCATGTGTGTTTATTAATTTAAATCGGGAATTTTATAAACTGCAATTAATAAAATAAAAGTGTCCTATTTGGTTGGAATTAAATATCATTAAATAAAAGCTATTAAAATCAAAACAAATTTTTGAAAAAAGATGTACATCATCAATAAGTAACTTTTTAAACTTTCTATGTTAAAGATCTCGACAAGGCGTTTTAAAATTAGAAAAAAAAACAACATTTTGTTTTTCCTTTATAATATTTAATTCGAATACAGGTTAAAAAACTGAACATTTTATATACAAATTGCTCTAAAAATCATAAAAATCATTTCAATTTGAATATTCCTAAAATTGTAATATGCAGTCTTTTCGTACCGATCAGGGTGGTCCAAATTGGATATACATGTATGTGTATCTTGGAAACTATAAGAGATAGAACATTGATAAAATGGAGAAAGTTATAGGCTATTCAATGCCCTATTCAATGCCGCTTGGATTCTATTTTTGAGAGATTTTTTTATTTAAGAATATTTTAAAATCTGTAAAAATATTGTTAGTACAACTTTTTGCCCGGGATGCATTCGTGAATACAGTTTTTAATTCTGATATTTCGGCTCTCAGATACCTTCTTATTTTTCTTATGGCGGCTATTTGGTTTTTCACTTTATTAAAAAGAACATTTTTGATGTATAACACTTCATAAAAATATTTTATTTTTATGGCAAAAAACGGCAAACTTTATTTTTCGCTAAGTTTGCCATAACGGCTCAAGATATTTTGACGTACTAAACAATAATTGCTATGGCAATTCGGCACTATTTAAGTGATTTTATTGAAAAAAAACACATTGTTCTGTCAAAACTTTGAATTGAACTTATTATTGTATCTGTATTTAGTAGTTTTTATCGTGATTAACTTCTGATTTCCAGAAATGGCCAATAATATACCAATGAAGAAAAAATTGAACTATTAGAATGTTATATTAAAAATAATAGAAATACAAATCTAGCCTCCGCCGTTATTTGGAACTGTATCCTGAGAGGCAACAGCCAAGTGTAAGATTATTCGCCAGGCATGTCACGAACCTAAGGACTTATGGAATCTTTGAAGATCCAACGCCAAAAAAGTATTATAAAGACAATCAAGGCCCTTGATGATATAATTAAAGGGCATTTTCATGCGAACCCGACGTCGCCGACTCGAATAGTTGCAAGATATATACGCACTATTCAAAGAGTCCTCAAAGGAAGCGAATATCGTTCGCATATGCCTACTATTGTTCAAGGTTTGAGAGAAATAGACTACACAAGGCGATTCGAATTTTCAAACTGGTTTATAAGGCAATGTTACGATGTAGCCAATTTCAACAGGAAAATCATTTGGACCGACGAAACGTTTTTCAGCAACAGGCATATTTATCATTTTTGGGCTACCGAGAATCTTCATCAAGTGGTAGGCTGAAAGTAGGTTTTGGATTTATTGTATGGTGTGGTATGTATGGTAAGTTAATCATCCAGTCTGTAAAATTATTCTAAAGTCAAATGGTATAATTTGTTTTTAGTTAATCACCTTATAGAACCATTTATTTATAACCATGCACTAACAAGCCAAAGGTATTTAAATAAAAGGGCAGATATTACCGGCCATGAGAGTTATAGTGCCTAGAGAACAAGTGTTAAATGATGTGGTTTCAACAGGACGGGTGCCCCGCACATAATACTTGGGAAGTTGAAAATCTGTTAATACAAGTGTTTAACAACAAAGTCATCGTATATCACGGTCGTGTAGAATGAACAGCTAGGTTCTCAGATATTACACCCCATAATTTTTATCTTTGGGGATATGTGTACGAGTTTGCGCCCCCTGCAACTATAGAACAATCAGAGAGTTCGGAATGCCTTAAATAATATAAATAGAAACACCCTTTGCAAGATACCTGTATTAAAAATAATGTGAAAAAAGCGTTAATAAAAAAGGCCTCATTTTGAATAGTTTAGCCTAATATTATAGTTATAAATAGTAAGCAGTAGTAAGTATACAAAAGTTAGTAGTTGTAAGCGTCGATAGAACGGTACCACATATTAATTGTTTGTTAATCTGTGACAGTTAGGAAATTGATAGCCAGTGTTTTGTACCACAAATTCCCTTTGTAGCTCCGCAGTCATGGCCAACTCAGGATTTGCATTAAAATGGCTAGCCAGGTAACTTCTCAGTATAGAGTTCTAAATAACTATTCCTATCACATTCAATTTAACATTCTAACATCGATTTTTTTTCACTGATACATCTCAAGGTCAGTTTTAAAAGTTAAGTTTGACTGCCATCCCAAAAAACAATATTAATGACCTAATAAATGCTTTTAATAACTTTCACCCCAAATCAAAATTTACAATGGAAATTATAGACAAAAACCAAATTAACTTTCTAGATTTAACTCTAATTAGAAATAAAAAGAGTAAAACAGAAAAATGAAGTAATATACAAAAAAACATTGTCAGGTCGGTACTTTAAGTCCAACCATCCAAAGAGTTCAAAAAATATTGTCATAATAGGTTTGGCCATCTCACTTACTTCTCCAGAATATCGCCCTGAGATTTTAAAGAAAGTTTTGGAGACTCTAATTAATAACTATTATCTGGAAAAAAATATTACGATTCTTTAAACAACGAAGACATTTATTTTATTAAAACAAAAGAAGAAAACAACAAAAGAAAAAAATGTTATACTAAATACATAGCAATGCCCTATAGAGACGGTCTGTCAAAAAAAATAAATTATATCTTGTCTAAATTCGACATAAGGGTCTGTCCCTGTCCCTGTCATAAAGCAGAGAACTTTAATTAAACAGTCTTTTCGCTCCTTTAAAGAGCAAAGTAATAAAAAAAATCATTCATAATGTACTCAATTCCTTGTCTAAATAGCCCCAAAAAGAACAAAGAAATGACAGCACAATACTGAACTAAATGATCACAAATATACTAAATATGCATCATGCATCTACTGCACTCCACAAACACAAATATTTAGAAAGACATGAGTGATTTTAAACAAACAGAAATTTTATAACAACAATACCAGGTAACTATCGAAAACTCACAATAAAAGAAATGATATTAATTAAAAAGGAGAAAGATGTCGTCAATTATGAAAAGGAGATCAATAATCTAAGCCAAATTTAATACAAACTAGTATCTAACTAAATTAATCTAATAAATAAACTTTTCTCTGCCAAACCCTGTACATTTCAGTAATAGAATAAGTAATTATAGTTTTATTTTTCAATGAATAAACATACAACCAAGAAAATATATATGATATATATATATATATATATATATATATATATATATATATATATATATATATATATATATATATATTGTGCCTTTGCCCTACACGGGGCTCGCTAGTCTATGGCGGCTATGATGAGCTCTAATAAGAGCGAAATCGCGATCGTCGTTTGACTAAACTGGATCATTGTGTCTGCTGTGATGCAGAACGTGTTCCAAACAAGGATCATTTTCTTGTTATGACGTTGGTGTACGTGGAATGAAAACATACTATCATTTAAAGCTCCCAACGAAAGCCAGGAGTCACAATGTAATTCAATGCCTGTCGTGGTATTAGCCAGCGGAGTAGTTGTTTTTGTGATTCCATTTTGTGCCTTTGCCCTACACGGGGCTCGCTAGTCTATGGCGGCCTGATGAACTCTAATAAGAGCGAAATCGCGATCGTCGTTTGACTAAGTTGGATCATTGTGTCTGCTGTGCTGCAGAACATGTTCCAAACAAAGATCATTTTCTTGTTATGACGTTGGTGTACGTAGAATGAAAACATACTATCATTTAATGATCCCAACGAAAGCCAGGAGTCACAATGTAATTCAATGCTGGTCGTGGTATTAGCCAGCGGAGTAGTTGTTTTTGTGATTCCATCCTCGGTAGTTTATGGCGGCCTGATGAGCTCTAATAAGAGCGAAATCGCGATCGTCGTTTGACTAAACTGGATCATTGGGTCTGCTGTGATGCAGAACATGTTCCAAACAAGGATCATTTTCTTATATATACATATATATATATATATATATATATATATATATATATATATATATATATATATATATATATATATATATATATATATATATATATATATATATATATATATATATATATATATATATATATATATATATATATATATATATATATATATATATATATATATATATATATATATATATATATATATATATATATATATATATATATTATAAAAGACTGACGGTTGTGGTCCAAAATTTACTATATTTACTAAATTATATAATAGAAAAGTAGACCCCACAAATGAATACCAAAAAAAGAACTAATAAACTCTTGGGAGAATAAACTGTTTGTTTCGTCAGACACGGAAAAACAGTTAAAAATTCGAAATGCAATCTCCCCAAAAATGTATGATCTTCCAAAATAACATAAGACTGGTACACCACTTAGGCCTATAGTATCATGTGTTTAGTCTTCATATAATCCGCTTTAAAAATTTCTAAAAAACGTTCTCAGTAATATTGTACATAAAAATAACTATTATATCAAAAATTCCCGACAATTTAAAAGGCATTAAAATACCAGATAACTATATTTTGATTTCATTGGATATAATTTCCTTATACATTAACGTACCTATTTCAGTAGCTACAAACATTATAGAAAAAAAGTGGGACGAAATAAAAAAATATACTGATATTCCTATGTACGAATTTAAAAATGCCATTGAACTAACATTAAATTCTTCATACTTCTCATACGAAAATACATTTTTTAAACAAATAGATTGATGTGCTATGGGTGTCTCTACTTCAAGCGTTATTGCCCAGCTAGATTTAAAGGATTTAGAGGAAACTGTTTTGCAAAAGTTAGATTTAGAGATTTAATTTTTTATAGATATGTAGTATCGCTGTATTACAGCGATTCCCAAAATCCAGGTTGAAAACTTAAAAAAAACATTTTAACAGTTATCACGAGAAATTACAATATACTAATGAAGTTGAAGAAAATAAAAATTCAACTTTTTAGATAAAACTTTACATAATAAAAATCAAAACATAAAAACTGTTGTACAACTCACGGATATGGAATACCGAGCAGTTGCCATGAATAAAGCAAAGCAGCGCTTTTGGAGAATAGTTATCCGCTTAAACTCATGAGTAAAATTTTTAAGGAAAGAATACATAGATTATATAACTCAAATAGAAAATCGCTCAAAAATAAATCAACCAAATTTATATCGTTAAACTTTATAAATGGACTCTCACAACAATTCCAATATCTTTTCGAGAAACATATCGTGAAAGTATGTCACAAGGGATATAACTTATTATCTAGTGTATATTCAAAATTAAAAACAAAAACAGACAAAAATAAAAAAAAGATGTAATATTATTTATGAAATTCCACGCAAAGACTGTAACGGGGTTTAGATTGGACAAACAGAACAGTATCTGGAGAATAGATTAAAGGGGCATAAGTACGATAAGGGAAATACTACTGCGTTGACATCACACGAGAAATTACAAAAACATACTTTCAATTTTGACGTGACTAAAATATTACGGTACGAACCAAACAAAAAGAAAAACAAAAAAACGCCAATGCTATAAACGACAAAAAAGATCTAAAGCACTTAAGTAAAACCTTATGAGTTCTATAATACCCACATAATGATAATGTTAAATATAATTTTATGTTAATCGGTTATATTTTGTAAATTGTTCGTCAAATATGTTAAAGTAAAAAATCGTTATTTAGTATTGCAATTTTATTATAAAAACTAAGGCTATGTTTAGATTTTTTACATTGTATAATTTAAAATGAAAAATTCCGAAAATTTGTAAACTTTTGAAAAAGGCCTAAAAATGGTAGAAGCGTCAAGTAAAGGAAATTATTCAAAGCTGTTGTGATCTCATTTAATATAACATAATACGACCTAAAACGAACAAATTCTTATTTAAAAAAAATATTAGTATATTGGAAGGTCGAAAGAAAATAGTACAAATAATTTATCAAATATTTAGTATAGGTTTACTCACTGAAAAACAAAACTATAATTTACTTCGACGTTTCGTTTATTACAGTGAGCTTTCTCAAGAAGGAGACTTATTTTCTAATAGACAAACATACTTATATAGTCAATAAAATTTAAAAGACATTCACTTAAATTATTTTTTTAAACCAAAAACAATATATATGTGTATATTGTCATTGGTCATTAGATTAGTCAAGTCACGTGTTATAGCTACTGTTGGCGGGCAATTGATCAAAAATAAGCGGGCCGTGCGGGAAGCATGCATCGGCCCTCTCGGAGAAAGGTCGATTCCGACTTATTCGTGATGATGGCACACGGTGGCAGTGAAATCAGGGGGTCAGTGCACCAAGTCGCACTGCGGCCGCAAGAAAGTGCTTTTCTGAGCGCGGAATCTGGGGCGCTGACCCACTTGGATGGGGCCACGAATTAGGTCGCGCGATGTCGAGGCCGATATCGCCGTAGGTAGGGTCAAGGTTCACCAGAGTCAAGGGCATTTAGACGTATAATGGGGAAGCCAGGCGTCAGTTTAACGGAGGAATAGATAAGAAATGGGAGACAAGACAAGGTAAAGCAAATCGATAGATATTTGCAAGTTATTTGTACTTAAGCGGATAGAGCAAGCATAATTAAGTACAGATTTAAGATCAAAATAAACAAATATCAAAAATTACTTTCTGTTTTTTGCTTATATCTGTTTACTGGATGAAACTGCTCGAAAGCTTTTTTCTTTGTGAAAGTAGCAAATACAGAGTGGCTCACCTGAAACGTCTCCCAGGGTTTTCTCGTTTTGGACTGCATAAAACAGAACTTGATCAGAATGTCAATTCGGTAAAATATTTTTGGGTATCTTCATTTCTTAAACCTCAGCGACTAAGCAGCAGAGTTCACCATGAAAATCTGAAATAGTAAATTGTTCGATTATTAATTAAATCTTTATAATAAAGATAAAATATAAAAATATACAAATAAAAAATCAGCAAATACTGACAGTATTCACCTCCAACTGTCATACAATAATAGAGTGAGTGTTTAAAATGTAAGTTGTTGGGAATTTTTTTCTATTCAAATGACCCCACAAAAAATCTAAAGAACTCAAATCGGGGAGTGACCTTTCTTCCTAATCAATCTTTAAGGAAAAGTTGCATCCAAGGACCCCCTTTACTGGCATCGTGTCATGGAGCGGAACACCATCTTGTTGGAGTTGAAAAGATGATCATTATCTTTTTCGATAATAGTCGTTCCACAATAAACACAATTTCAATTTCTAAAAAAAACTTAAAAATACAGTCGATTTCCACTTTCTTTCAGACTCCTGGAAACAATATCGCCCAATCAGAATGTTTATGCGGCAAATTCAGATCTGTTGACCCTGTACATAGAATGTTCATACGGCAAAATCAGATCTGCTGACCCTGTACATATAGAAATTACTTAATGCGTATATTTGGTTGCCTATTTTGAATACATATAAAAATGCATGCAAGGTTGGCTTGGAGGACCTAGACGTTTGTTTCGATCCGCACTACGGTGATACGAGGGACGTTTCAAATGAATTATTACCCAGTTTGGATTTGCGTGGTGTTTGAAATGTAATTAGAATTATAGGTTAATAAAATAATTTAAATAAATAACTCTTAGTCTTGTTTTGATATTCCTATAAACATACATTTAAAATATAAATAAAAAAAGTAAAATTGAATGTAAAATTACTTTTTATTGCTTAGATCAAATACACGCCAAAATATTTAACAAAACAATAAACAGTTACTGTTCCTTGGCCCCCTGAAAATTACGCTTCATTTATTGATTGCGTAAAGGAGGTGTTCCTGATCGGTCTGAAAAGATGATGTCATTGAATGTCAGTCATATTGATTAGGTATATTGATTATCGTCTTTCATGAGTTTTTTGCAACTTTTAGTGTATTTTTTTGACAATTAAATACTATTTACTGTTTAATCATCTAAGCAGTTAACGGTTTGTGGTCAGAGTTAAAAACTGAAGCTTGTTTATATTTTCCCAAGTAATTTTAGAGACCCTTCCATGGTCGGTACATAGTGGTTAAACAAGTGTTGCCAGATGGATTTTTCACTCAACAGTAGGACAGGACAAACCCAAATAGTAGATTGGTCTGTCTGAACAGTAAGTTTTTATTTAACGCGTTTTTTTTTATAAAATGGACAAAATATACCGAAAAACAAGAAAATAAGAATTAAATTAAACTCTGATAACCAAATGTAAAAAAGAATTAAATAAAACTATAATAATTATAATTAAACTTATTTTGATTCTGAGTCAGTTAGCTCAGAATAGTTTTTGTATATTTGTGAGTTAAGAAACTTTATCAGCTCTCTAGAGTCAAAATTAAAACATGAGTTTTCTATTAACCTCAATAAATAACTTTCGCTGTGAAGGAATCCTACAATACTACATGTGGAGAGCTTATTACAACTACTAAAACACACGCACTAGAACGCAGTGGTATGCACTGTAATCTATACCGGAATATCGGTCTAAAAAATAAAGAATTGACGTAGGGGATTCCCCGACGGCTTATTACAAAAATCAGGTTGCGACAACTCACTTTAGCCGCGACTAGGGATGCACGTTTTTAGATGTTTATGAAACGTCGATACATCAACTGAAAACACCGATATTTTTATATTAATGTTTTACAAGTTCTATGTTTCGAACATCGATACTTTTTTAACGATATTTTTCTTCGATTTAAATCGGCAATAAAAAGCAGAGCGAACATTTTTAGATTTTCAGTGTGCATAGATAGCAAAATTGGTGTCGCTAGTGTTTTTTTTTCTGTATTTTGTACTACAGGATACAGTTTAAAACAGAAGGTTTTAACGTGAAAACAGTAGAACAGTAGGTGGAAGATAAAAACAGTAGGTCTGGTAACACTGGGTTAAACTAGGAAACTTTATTAAATGTAATAATCTATTTCTTATATTTAGAACAGAAATGTGTGTTTATAATTAAAATAATGTATCTTATGACAACAGTGTATTTAATATATTTAAATAGAAAGAACTTTTTTCCAAAATATAAAAGCAGCGTGTTATTTTATTATGTTTTCTCCTGCCCCATTTATTAATTAATTTGTATTTAAAAATACATTATTTTTTGCAAAAATCGAGAGCACTTCTAGCGAATAAATCTATCTATCTAATATTTTAAAATATAATTTTCATATTCAACATTTTTGTGTATTAAATTAAAAACTTTTTACAAAAGTTGATTTAGCCTTCATATAGTTCTCTATAGATTAAATATACATACTACCTTTGCTCATTTGGTAAATGAAAATAATTTTAAAATACATGCAAATATATACGGCTCTGCAAATTCTTACTTAGATTTCTCAGTATTTTCAAATAGAGAAAAGACGTCAAATTACTAGAAGGAGTGTTTATCGATGCATAAATAATTTATACATTTAGGTAACATTGTTTATTCTGTAATCAGTAAATGTTTTAGTTGTATTGTGTTAAAGCTTTTTTTTACTATAATATTTACGCCAAAATTATAAAAGAACAGACATGCTAAAAAATAGAAAATACGCTAAGGCTTAGTTTATCATAAGCTTTATATCAACCCTCAAATCAAATTATATAGAAACTAAAAACCTTTCAAACGAAGAATCACTTGGCCCGCCTTCCCGTTTGATATTTTTAGTGGTGTAATTAAAAATATACTTAAAACTTCTTGTAAAAAGTCTCTCGTTGCCCTCCACCTTATAACTTTGATGTACAGAGTATCCCATTTTCGACACTTTTGCGAAGTGTCTCCCTTACTTTTGAAGGTAGAAGATTGTGGTGTTCGTGAAATTATAGAAGAATTTTTATAGCCTCCTTTGGTTTTGAAATACAAAAAGGATACAAATGTTGTATTTTTATACAACATATTTATAACTTATCGCCTTATAACTTATAAGGCGAAAACTGTTCTTTAAATTACTTTTTCCGTAGAATTCGGTGACGCTTTTAGAATAAGTATTATATATAATAAGTACAGGGTCAGGTCAAAAAGGAACCGGATCCTACTTTATTTTTTTAAATGGGACGCCCTGTATATAAGTCTTTATATTTATTAGAACTTTCCAAAAATATATACATGTATGCAGTTATTTTGAAAAACAAGCTCAAAATTTGAGATTTTCTAAAATTTTCTTTTGTGTCCAATTAGTAGGAAGCAGGCTATGGCTAATATGTATATATATATATATATATATATATATATATATATATATATATATATATATATATATATATATATATATATATATATATATGTATATATAATATATTAAAGTTATGATACTTTTAAACTTAATTCAAAAGATTTTTTTTAATTCTCCACTCTTAATTACACTGGCCGACAAAAAAAAATTTGTTTGTTGTAACACAAATCAGAATAGCATAATCTAATAAAATGGACCTATCCAAATGCGAAAATGACAAATAGGAAGTTGTAGCACGTAGGGTTTTCTTGTTCGAGTTGTAGAACCATATCGAATGTTACGATACTTAATATCTATAGAAAAAATGATTTCAGAAAATTCTTAACCCTGTTTATTAACTATGTTTACAGTTTTCGCCTATTAAACATACCATACATCTAAGAGAAAAGCAAACGAGAAAAATATTAACTTAAAATACTAATTTAAGTTTATTTTTTCCGTTTATGAGTTTATTTTTTCCGTTTATGTCTTATCTTTTCTCTTCAAAAACCAATAGTATTGACCCATCATGGCTGGATCCCATCGTCCTTGGTACCGAATTTCTATTGTTCTGATATCTTGGTGAAATCTTTCACCCTGCTCGTCACTAACAGCTCCCAAATTTTTAGGAAAAAATGACAGATGGGAATGGAGGAAGTTAATTTTTAATGTCATTCTGGCACCATGCGCTTTATAGGCATCTAAGAGTTCATTAACTAATTGTTCATAATTTTCAACCATATTGTTGCCTAAAAATCCTCTTACTACATTAACAAATGAATTCCATGTCCTGAGTTCCTGCCTGGTAAGCTTTTCCGTAAAATCGACATCGCCCAGCAATTTTCTGATTTGTGGCCCAATAAAAATGCCTTCTTTTAATTTGGCATCACGTAACTGGGGAAAGACTTGTCTTAGGTATTTAAATCCATCACCATCTTTATTCAAAGCCTTCACAAAGTTTTTCATCAGCACAAGTTTAATGTGAAGAGGAGGCAAAAGGACATTTTTGGGATCAACAAGAGGTATAAATTTAACATTTTGAGATCCCGGTTGAAATTCGCTTCTTTCTGGCCAAATTTTTGTTACATAATGCTGATTTATTGCACGACTGTCCCATAAACAACGAAAACACCAATATTTTGTAAATCCCCTCTGAAGTCCCACTAAAATTGCTATAACTCCCCACATATCTACTATTTATACCTATTGTAGTTTATTTTATCCAAAATCGTGCGCATATTTTCATAATTTTCTTTCATTGCAACTGAATGGGCAACTGGTATAGAGGGTTTTAAATTTCCATTATGCAATAACACAGCTTTTAAGCTTTATTTAGATGAGTCTATGAATAAGCACCACTCACGGGGAGATTGTTCAATATCAAGTTCCTGCATTAAACTGTATATATCAGTACACGCGTACAACGAATTTTCCATACTGTAGAATTCAGAAAACATGCCAATTCTTTTCCTGAAATTTGTAATTTTTGTTTCTTTGGCCAATAGGTTCCATTCCTTTAGACGTGAACCCAGACGTTCTGACTGTTGCTTGGATCACGTACTAAATCATTTAATTCACTTTGAACAATCAAATGAGGCTCGCCGGAACTGGGACATGTGGTAAAAGTGGGATCGGTGCACTGTTCTTCTGAGCTGGTAGATTGCAAATTTGGATATTCTATATTGTGCTTTCCCTTTTTGGAAAAACCTTCAGTCTTTGTCAGGCAAAAATAACAATCGTTAGAATGATTGGTGGGTTCTCGCCATACCATTGGAACTACGAATGGCATACTTTTTCTCTTTCCCTTCATCCACTGCACCAATAATACATTACAATAACACAGCACACATGGGGAGCCCACCGCTTATCTTGATCCCCAATTAACACACCAAAATATTTAAAGTAGGCTTTTTTTACATTCTCGGAAAATGACCTGGCTTGGGATTTCACCAGAAATTCTGCACAAATATAACAAAATTTGTCAGGAGAAATTTTGCAACTTCGGCGAGTTTGACTCGACATTCTCGTCTTCATATACACTTGTTTATCGATACACAGAGAACCACTCAATTCGAAACTCAACAGAAGAGTGATTTTTAACGTTTATTTTGTGTCTAATATTGTAAACAACCCAGTCTAGGTAATTTTTCCGTTGTATAAAAGGTAAACAGTATTGACAGGTAAACAATAAAATTGTATTGTAATTGTAAACAGTATTGACAGGTAAACAATAAAATTGTTTACCTGTCAATACAAAAGGTTCTAATTAGGCTATTAAAAAGTATGTGGGATCTATATGGGTGTACATATATTTTGGATATACCAGTTGCTTCCTCTATTTGCTGGCAAGAAGATGAAGTCGTCGCATCTGCATAATATGTCACGAAAAGGTTGCCTTCTCTCTGGATATCTAATATGATTAAATCATAAGATATTATTCATTACATTGTATGAAACAAAACAACTACTCATACTTTTCATAATTTTCGTAGACCACCATTACTGTTTAAAAATTGTAAACTTAATTTAGCATATACTTAAATAGAAATACCAAAACAACAAAAATATGTCATTATTAATCCAAAACCGCTAAGTATTTGACATTTTGCCTTTTGTTCCAAACAAATTAGCCATAGCTACCTGCTAATTGCACACAAAAGAAAATTTTAGACAATCTCGAATGTTGAGCTTGCTTTTCAAAATAACTGCATACATGTATATATTTTTGGAAAGCCCACATTATTCCTAATAAATATAAAGAATAATAAACAAAGTGTCCCATTTAAAAAAATAAAAATAGGGTCCGATAACTTTTTAACCTGAACCCGTATACTTATTCTGAAAGCGGCACTGAATTTTACGGAAAAAGACATATAAGCAACGGTTTTTCTCTTTTTGATAAGTTATCAGATAACAGGGATACGAGGGCTGCCCGAAAATGTAGCATTTTCAAAAACGCCCTGTATCTCAAAAACCAAAAGGGTTATGAAAATTTTATTGGTGCCGTCTTTAATTTCAAAAAAAAGTAGCATATGTCGCGAAATCCGCAAAATACTTAAATAATTAAATATCTTGAATCATATAGGCTGTCATTGGGCGCCCATTATCACAACACAGATTGTTCAGTGTGGTTTCTATTGGTTCGCCGTTTAATTAGTTTTTTTGAATGTTCAGCATGGGCTTCCTACTTCGGTGGTAGAATACTCGGCTTTGACGCATGACTTGTTTTGGTTTTTTTTAAACAAAACTTTTAATTAATAATAATGCGGTTTAAGATAGGTTAGGATTGGTTAGGTTTGCAGAAAAAAAGCGCATGCTAGCGCGCCAACAAAATCCCGAGAATATATTGAAACAAGGATTTTTTTAACAAATTCGATACTATTAAGTACATCTGTTCCATTAGCTTAAGGTTCGTCGATAAAACCATCTTTAAAGCTATAAAATCACACTACAAAAAATACGCGCACACTCTAAAGCGTTGTGATTAGCGGGCTCCTAACTACAGCATATGCGATTCAAGGTTTACACTAAATCTTTTTTGCGTAGGATTAAGTAAAATTGGTTATACTTGTGGTGCTATGCATGTCACAATACATCACTGAAGAGTTTGGACAAAATATTTTTTTAAGTTCAGAGGAACTAAGTTATTAACGGGTACTACAATAGTATTTGTATGCTAAGACCATTTTGATAGACGTTACTTTAGACTGCCAATTTTAAGCTTTTCATCAAGTATTGTTATTTTTTGGCAAAAATAAGACATGGAAGATTAAATGTGAGGGAATTTAAGCTGTGGCGTTAAAATAATGAAAAATCATATAATTCCATGATAGTTCTTATATGATCTTACTGATGCTAATACGAAACGAAAAAAACCCAAATGAGTTTATTTCGTTTATCACGTTTACCTCATTATCCATTAAAATAGAAAATCTTGCTTTCATTCTCATCCACTACTTTGCTCGTGATGCATTGTTTAAGATGGGTGACAAAAATAAAAGGGTAAATGTCTCATTTGTTTAAAATTGTTCAATTTCTCCTATATAATCTTCATTTATGCTCATTTAGATTTAAACTAAGCTTAAGAATATAAAAGCATAATGACAATTAAGAACTTAAATAAGTGATGATCAACAAAATGATCATCATTTTAATTCTTTGTGAAATCATATTAGGAAGGTTTGAACTTGTCTTCTGGTATCTATATCCACAGTTTTTTATAAGGCTCACCAAAATGGGTTAATACGAGGTCCTTATTATAAATCTGTTGCTAGCCCTATTTGTAGTAATAGCGGGATTGATACTTTCCATAAAATAAGGGGTATGCTTAATATTTAAAAAAATTAAAAAACAGTTAAACAGGGCTTATATAATTTTATATATCTCTTGTTTGTGCTATATATGCATTTTAATTTTAGCTACATTACGGTGAAGATTTTCTTATCTAACAGATCAGGAGTTTGAGCAGCTGGTAGCTCCCCGGTTCACCCAACCTGAGCTGGGGTTACAAACAAAGAATCAAAAAAGGGTTTTGACTAAGCAATCTTAACAAATATTAATAATTTGTTTTGTTACAAAGTTGTTAAGTTAACGCAAAGTTATTTTAATAAAAAAAATTAATGAGTAAAGTTTTATTTTATTCTAAATTGTGATAACAATGCTTTATTTACTTTTTTTTATATCACGAAATTGGATAAACATATCATAATATTTATTATATTTTTTGATACTGAATCACTGTCTCTGCAATATATATATATATATATATATATATATATATATATATATATATATATATGAAATATTACTGATATATAGTTCCAAAAGCAAAATAAGACTATTAAAACATTTCTGAAACCTAAACTAATTCAAATATTTATAATCCAAAATTTTTTAATTTTTTTATAAAACATAAAATATACAGATTTTTCATAGACTTAGAAATGTTTCATGGATGTAACTGAACATTGTTAGAAATGTTCCTTTGGAAACGAAGATGATACATTTCATATATTTTTTTATTTTATTTAGTGAGTTAGTGGTATTTATATTATGTTACTGAAACGTTTCGTTTTTTTATAAAAAAACACATTTGTGGTAGGACATTTTAATGTAAACAGGAACGTTTCTTGTATATAACAGAACTCAAACTAGAAATGTTTCAATCTATCAAGTATTTGTTTCCGATGATTCTGAAACTGTACTGTGCTTACTGGATAACGAGAATGAAAAATGTGCCGACATAAGCAAAGAAATGTAGATCAAATAAAACAAAAAATTTAAATTAAATCAAATATTTCTAATTTTAGCCAAGTTTTAATTTCGTCAACAATTTGCAAAACATTTTTTCGCGAGTATATTTGGATCCAAAACTATAAAAAAATGTAAGCTTGCAGATAATCAAATTCTTAACCCATAGTTCGTAGCGACAATCGATTATTTTGTATGTAGAACATCGAGACCGAGAGTATGATAAAATTATTACGGCTCCCGTTGCTTTCATTTCATTCAATATACGACCGCAATTGGCAATGCTAAACTATAAAATCGCCACAGTTAATCTAAACCGACTTGGGAAAGGTTCATCTGAAAGTGTACGGGTCAATAAAACGAAATCTGTGCCAAATTTGATCATACTAGAAATATGCGGGCACATACGTGACAATACAATCTCAAACAAGAGTCTCCATTTGCAAATATTTGCTTGTTATGTAACTGAAGTAAAGTCAGTTATATTAAAATTCTGAAGGAATATACGAGTGAGATCCCGTCGAAATTCGACGGCAACCATTTAGAATTATATCTGAAAATAAAAGTGCCTCCCTCCCTATATAACAAGAATGGATGGTCTGGATATTTACAAATTACTTTTTCGCAAGCTTTGTTAATATTTTCCATCGCTTGTCCTTGATATAATTATTACAGTGTAGTTTCCGAAAATCTACCTATCAGCACGAATGTTTTTAAAATTTACAATCAGAATGATTTATCTCTTGCGTCATTCCGTTTTCGTGCTCGTCGGCATCGAATCCACTTCGCAGATAATAATAACAATTGTGTTAGAAAATGCGTCAAGATGTCAAAAAGGGCTAATTCACCTAGAAACATCGACAAGAGTAGTAAAATTAAGAAACCTAAAAGGCAACTGAGTGAAATGCAAGACCAAATAAATAAAATTCAGTGATTCATCTTATTCTCCCCATTGTTCAAAACAAGATTCTTCGGCTAGGCTTTTCTTATATATATTTATTACATATACCTAGTTTATATATAGGAGAACGTGTGTCACTCCTGATAGCTTAAATGAATAAAATTGTGCGATTTTATTTTTAATAATATTTTGGTGAATCTAAAAATCGAGATTGAAGAACAAATTCGTACTAGTAAAATAATAGTAATCATCGTTACTTTTAGAAATATAATGAAATCGGGCATAATATGAATATAGGACCACGCGCGTGGCCTATAAATATGAGATAAAATCGGTCGATTATTATAGTAATGCAATGTGGTGTTACGTTTAAAAGCTTAGGACATTAATTTGTTTGGTTTTTGGCCCTGAGAATTATTACGGGTTTCGAAAACATTCTTTATTATATAAAATGGAGCGATTTTATATATGTACAATAAAATAAGTAAATAAATAATTAAAATAAATAAATGCAACTAAGTGGATTGGACTGAGGGTCCGTATCTGTTTTTCTATTCAGACTCGTCTGAAGATGAACTAAATAATCAAAACACTGTTACCCCCTCAATCAAACTCCTTCAGACCAAATATCAAGAACTCCTACAGTTGCACAAACTCCCTCGGAGCCAGAAATAAGAGCGAGTCATGCCAACAACCAAAATAGGACTTCAACATCCTAGGTTTAAAACCATATTCCGACAATAACGAAGGCAAACCTCTTCATGACGAGATAGTCATTCGTTGGACTCACATTTGCTAAAAGATGTAACTAAGGAGCAACGTGACGAGGTTATGAACAATTATACGAGTAATATTCCAGCCAGCTGTAAATGGGACCGATCGCTTCATATTAAATTTAAAAAACTTAATACATTTCATACATTCAAATTAGAAGAGTATAGGATTGTTTTAAAACTTGTTTACTTGCAATAAAGAAAAAATACAAACAATATCTTAGATTTAAATTCAATGATCGCTTATATCAATTTAAGTGTTTACCATTCTTAAACCAGTAGTAAGGAAACTTCGACTTATGGATATAATAATTGTTTTTTATGTGGACGACATTCTAATAATAAGCAGAACCAAATCAGAATGCATAATAAACACCAAAACCACCTTAAAACTGCTCGGAAAATTAGGGTTTATAATTAACTTAGAAAAAAGTACGTTAGATCCTAAACAAAACATAACATTTTTGTGGTTTACTTATAATATCATAAAGATGCAAATTTTGCTTCCTGGTGAAAAAATGTTAGCTATAAAAAAATTAATCTTCAGTTTTAAAAGAAAAATAAAATATATAAAGTAATGGAACTTGCCATGTTGATGGGTAAACTTGTAGCTGCATGTAGAGCTACGACGTATGGCTTTGTACATATAAAACCTTTTGAAGTAATAAAATATATTTCTCTAAAAGATAATAGTCTAAATTATCAAATAAAAAAAATAATATTCCTGATTCAATACTACCTGAACTAGACTGATGGTAAAAACATATTGGATTCGGTCAGGATATAAAACCAACCCAATCTTCTTGTGAAATATTCTCGGATACCTCAACAACGGGTTGGGGAGCTTTTTGTGAGGAAACTAGATGTCGTGGTTTGTGGTATACTCGGGACCAAAAGTGTCATATAAATTATTAAGGGATCAGAGCTGCATACTATTCATTAAAATCGTTTGCAAAACCTAAAAGTAATATTCGCAAATTCTTGAGAATAGACAATCAGACAGCCATTTCCTGTGTAAATCGAGGAGGTTAAATATCCATTTCTACATAAGGTCTCAAAGGAATTGTGGCAATGGTATGAAGAGAGAGAGAGTCATCCACTCTACAAGGAAATTCCCCTGGTGGTAGAGAAGTTGTTCGGCTGTCCCTTTAAACCAGAAACTGCCATCAATGTGCAGAAGGAACCCTGAAACAGTATTCGGCTTGCCTTTAAAAGTACTGGGACTTTTGTATGTCTTCAAGTAAATCATTATGAATACAATTTACAAACATTTTAAAGGAAATTTTAAACAATGGAAGTATTAAATTCCTACAGGTCAACTTTGAATTTGATATTTACTTCCATAGACCCTAGTGTTGTAAAAATAATAAATATATTTTTTAAGGGTATTTCCAATATGCGTCCTCCAAACCCTAAATATGCATTTACATGGAATCCCGATCCAATTTTAAGACATTTAGAAAATTGGTATCCCATAGAGACGTTAAGTATAGATAATTTATCATATAAATTTGTTACTCTTATGGCGTTGTCATCTACTAGTAGAATGCAGACTCTTTCTCTCATAAAAATTGAGAATATTAGAAGATAAAATTGATATTAAAGTTCCTGACAGATTATAATTAGCATAAAAAATCCGAGGCTTTTCGTCAACACGTCAAAAATCTTTTAGTTACTTTTAAAAAGCCAATTCACGCTGCCCCTTGACAGACTATTAACCGTTGGATCAAGAATCTTAGAATTTAGGAGGCGTAGAAACATCATCTTTAGGAGGCATTTTTATCTCATAACGTGCGCCATTCATCAATTTCTGCAGTTTACAGAACATGTGTAGTTAGTGTAGAACAAATAAAGAATACAGCAGGTTGGATACTCAGCTCTAATACATTTATTAAATTCTACAATAGACCCGTAAAAGATCCAAACGACATATTTGCTAGCAATTTTCTTAGTTGCAAGAGACGTAAAACCATAACCTTTTCAGTAGGTTAATTAAATTATATATACTATATTATAATTTTTATATTATAGATTTTTTGTTGTTGTTTTGTTTTCAGTATTAGGACGTTAATTAGGTCCTGTAACTACATAAGTAACTAGTCCGAGTTTCTTGTTGGTAAAAAAGGAAACTCGTATTGGTAAAAACATTTGTATATTTGACATTTAAGTATTACGGTTTAAAGCAGAGCTGTCCAGTATTAGATGCCTGGATGGTCATTTCAGGAAAAAAATAAGGTTAGAATTAGGTGTAGGGCCACCCTAAAAAGCGGAAATTAAAGTAGCATTAAAAGTGTTACGAAATCTCCATGTGCCTGTGTTCCTTATAAATTAGATCCACTGAATTTTGTAGTAACGACATTCGCACGTTAATCAAGGTAACATTGTTGAAAGATTCTCGTGTTAATTCACAAAATAGTTATACTTGACTTGTCTACCTAATCGCGTAAAACAGCTATTGCATCCCCTGCATGTGTTGCAAACCTTAGTCGTAGAATCAGTATTACCGATGCAAATAAAACATAAAAAGGTAAGCAAAGAGGTGTCTTCAATCTATTAGTTTTTTAAGAGGGGTAATAGCTTAGAGTTTAGTATACGAGTAATAGAAGTTATTAGGAAAATCGCTTTTTACTCTAAACATCTACACTGTAATAATTATATCTAGAACAAGCTAAGGAAAATTTAAAGATTAATCGACTTACCTGTAAGGGTGATTCATCGTAATTTTCCTAGCTTGTCCGTAGGTATAATTATTACCCAACCCAGCCTGATGTAGGTAGATCGGCAGTTGATAATATCAGGGAGCAAGATGAATGATTGTGTTTGTAAATTTTAAAATCTTACTGATGTAAAGATTTTCGGAAACTACACTGTAATAATTATATTTACAGACAAGCTAGGAAAATTACGATTAATCATCCTTACAGGTAAGTCGATTAATTTTTAAATTTTTAGTAGCATCAGGGTGTATTTCTACTTTTATAGCTCTATTTAGATAAGCACGATGCGAACTCCTGATAATAGTCCTATAATAACTAACCCATTACAGAACAACATGATAATTTTACATCACATCAACATTCGCGACTGAATCTTTAAAAACAGTATTATAAATCCGTTAAGTTTATCAGCTTTTTTTTAAGTTCATTTTCAAACTTGAAGTTATACATACGTTTTTTATGTAGCACAACTTAACAGTTGTGCTTTGATAATGGTAGACCAGATATGTAATAGGTCGCAAAAAAGGTCCTTGATGTTTGTTATGTTTTAAGTCTTTTATTTTTTTAAATTTATTTTGAAATTTATTCTACACGCCATTTTATACGAAGCACATAATGTCAAATACTCGAGAAACTTTGTTTTATCAGATAATCTCGCAATAGAAAACAAAAACGAATTAAAGTCATTATGATTGTGATCAAAAGAAACTTCGAAATAATTTTGAACTTATCAAAGATAAACAATCTAAACGACCCATATTAAGACATTAACAAACTGAGAATTTAATACTTTTTAAATTAATTACACGTAACCTAATATGTATTTTAAACAAAGTAACTCGCTCCAGAGTAATTTAAATGGTAGATACAGGGTGTTTCACAATTAGGTGCTAATAATTCAAGGCAGTTAATTTTTAGATAATTTTAAGAAAAAAGTTCATAAAAACCATTTGAATAAGATTTGGCACGACCTAATAGATATTTAGAGGCTCTATTTTAACAGTATTAAACAGTTTTAAATTTAACCATAAGCATATATATGAGTAACAAACTCTGACATTCTTAATAAAAAAATTATACGACCCTGATTTCTAAAAAATAAAATAACTTCTTTGTTTAGAGCAAATAAAAATATACAAAAAAAGTCTCCTAGTATCTTGGCAAGTAATAATTGGAAAAACTAACAGAAAAAAAACTATATTTTCGACATCAGGGGGCTGTTTCAAGTTCCTAGGGCCTTCCTGTATAGTGGAAAAAAACCCCTTAAAATAATTATCGAAAAGAACTGCATTTGGTCAAACATTTTAAATACTTATATGTTTTCGGTGTAATCTAAAACTAAGCAAAATACACTGCTGGAATTTCGAAGTTATTTCAAAACGGATGACGATTTTGAGTTACGGTTTTCGGCCTTTGTTTGACCAATTCCCAGAGTATGCAGCCCGATAAGGACAGTTTCAGGACTCCATCGTAACCGTCTTATACAGGGTATTATATAAGACCCTGTCATCTTTTGAAAAGTTTGTTCGACCAGATCTCTTACTGTGGAAGATTTCGTTTTCTATTTGTACAACCAGAATAATCTAGAGCTAGGTACAAAAAAATAATTTCCAGTGGTTTTGAAATTTTTTCTTCTTTTCAATATACAGAGTTTTTTTAGAAAAATTGATTTTTTTAAAAATGGTCTGCCGAACAAAGCAGCCCACTTATGGCATTCAGATTCAGTATGGTCTATCAGATTATGAACAGTATTGGCACCCTTAAGTATTCTACCATCAATATTGTATACAGGGTGCACCAAAAACCAATTCTAAACTTTAACAATGCTGATTTTTTGCTCCACAAGGTAGGTAGTGTTCCAAACCTATCTTAGCCACTGTATTATTGGGACATATTCTCAGTTAATTCGAAATGATGGGTAAAAAGTTTAAGTAAGTCTGTATAAACAAAAATAACATGTGAAACTGTATCTTATTGGGAAAAAGAGAATTATATCAATCAAGCGATTTTTCATTTTTTATTACAAAGTTGTTGTAAATTAAAGGCAAAATCTCTGAAGGAAAATTTCAATTGTAAAAACACTGTTTCGGTAAAAATATCCATTATTACTAAAACTTGCATAAGAAGCAACATCGAAATCATGATAAAAAAACCAAACCCAACAAATCACTATTTAACGTCCACCTCTTAGTCTTTGGTGAACCCTGTATACAATATTCATGTTGGCAAATTTAAGGGTGCCAACCTTGTTTATAATCTGATAGATATACCTTTGATTACCACAAGTGGGCTTTGTTCAGCAGATTATTTTAAAAAATCAATTTTTCGAAAAAAACCTGTAGATCGGAAACGAAGAAGACATTTCAAAATCGCTCTAGATTATTTTGGTTGCGCAAAGAGAAAAATAAATCGTCCATAGTAACAGTTCTGATCGAACAAACTTTTTAAAAAATGACAAGGTCTTCTATAGCTTCTTGTATAAGACGGTTGCGATGGGGTCCTGAGGCTGCCCTTATCGGGCTCTATACTATGGAAATTAATCGAACAAAAGCCGAAAAGGCAACTTAAAATTCCAGTAAAAATTGCTTGTTGCACTTCGAAGTTCCAGCAGTTTAGCACGATTTTTATTTCATAACCTAGTAAAACTAAATTATAACTATGTAAAAGATGTTTAATAAAAAAAATCATAGCGCCTGTGTTGTGTTGAACTCCCTACCCCTTAATAACATGGATATTTGTGTAATACGTAAACTAACTCAACTCGGCTCTTAGAGCTTCTACGAAATGTTAGAAGTTGGATGTATATTGCCTGTCAGATTTGATATTTTCTTTTTTTATATCGTTTTTCACAAAAAATTGTATTTTTTGGTTTCTGTGCATTTTCTTATTGTAAAATCTGGCGGATATACTTTTTAACTTCCAAATGCTTTGTATTTTGAAGTAGTTTTTATTATTACAAGAAAATACTAAGAGTCTATTAACTAGATGGCCAGATTAAGTATTAAAAAGGGCAAAGCGTTATTTTGATTTATCTTGATTACTGGACTGATAGCCAGACACCGCTTCAAAAAGTTTCGTAAACGTAATGTAATCCGTTCCTCAGTTCTCGAACATAAACTTAATAAAAATAAATTATTTTTTTAGTCTCACAGCGCTGTATTCAGAACCCACGCCGTCAAGCGGTTTGCATCGTCATGTATTCCCCGTGATAATTGATGACTACAAAATTCATACTTTTGCATAATCTTTTATACCACAAGAATAGAAAGAGCCTCAAAAAATAACTAATGCCTGAAAAAAGACAGGGTGCCCAAAGGCCTCTGAGAAGCTAAGCCCTCCCGCGCCATAGTACCCCGTAGTTCCGCTACTGATACCCCCGTGTGCCTATTAAAAACATTTATTTATCTTAAAGATTATTTCCCGATTTATCTTTGAGTTACGTTAAAGATATTCCATTCCATATTTGTTTGAAAAAAAAACGTTCTTTTGACTTTTTAAATAAATATGAAATATTTTAACATTACCTGTGGGCATGTACGTTTCAAATCTTGGAATATTTATTACACCCACAATATTTTAAAATTTACTGAATTACTATAAATACTCAAATATAAAATAATAAAAAATGGAAAAATTAATCCACAAAATTATGTTAGTGTCCTCATAATTTATTTTTGATTACAAACACATTTTGAAATTTGTTCGGATTATTTATTGCGTTTAGAATGACAAATAAAAAACTGGCTTTTTCGCAACTGAATATTATTATATAATATAATTAGATAAAAAACCAAAAAAGGCAGTATTCGCATATTTTATTTACTTTCAAGGGAGAAGCCAAATCAAGACGTGTCTGATAGTAATGCACTTGCTGACATTTCAATCCACACAGGCGCCATCTAGCGGTGGCTAGAAGAAGTTACATCTAAAATTGGGCCATGGAACAACTGACTGCTCTCAATATGACTTCCGTAGAAAAAACAATTCATTACTTTCCTATGAGCGTTCCCATGAGTCCGCGATAATTCTAAAGCAAATTTTAAGGATTTTATATACATTTAGTGACTTTTTTGATACTAAATACAGTGACAAATATGGACATTGTTAGTTATCTAAGTTGTTAAATTGGAATTATGTATATCCAAGTTACACTAAGTGCAGTTTTTTAACAATCCAGCCTTGGGTGTTTAATGTTTTGTGTTACACCGAGGTATATATTATTTTATTTATTTCAGAAATAAAATATATGTTAATAAAACAAAAATGATTTATTAATCCAATTTTATTATTAATTTCAGCCTGTCTGCTATTTACATGAAAATTGCGGTAACGCTAATAACATAAAACATTTGAATGCACGAATAAAAAAGTTTTTTTATGTTAATTAAGGCCTTGGATGCTATTAATTACTTGTTATGTTGATTACATTTTTCGTACACGTGTTCCGAAACGCTACTTCGCCATGCCAATAAGTATTATTCGAATAAGATAATCGATACAGATTTACAGCTAAAAACCCGCATCAAAAAGTTCATTTTACATGAAGTTTGCGTTTTATATATTTCATAAGAATCTTCCTTTAAAGATGTACACTTTTTTGGATCGTCCTATATATACAAGTTTCACATGTACTTTATATCAGGTGGAGGGATGAAGTATGTGGCGAACTTGACCAGTCCAATGCTCCTTCTAGCACCAGGCAGTGCTATTTAAATGGCAACGAACTTTCAGGATGGTACTGACCGCTGAAACGATTTTAATTCATTTACCTCGGCAAGTAACCTTTAAAATATAAAAAATATAAACGATCACAATGACCTTTTATTCAAATGTGCAGCGGATGTCGAGAAACTAAAGAACATTGCGGATAATTAAACAGCTTTGTAGTCGTTAGTCGTGTACAAATATTGTAAATTACGCGGTTTATGGTGGTACGATTTGTGTTATCCTTTTCATGTTTACTAAAATGTTATGTTATCCCTAAAATCTTTTAGATCATTAAAGTATATCAAAAACACATTTCGTCAACCAAATTCTTATTTTAATAAGGATATAATTCAGATAATAAACAATTATAGATACTTTGAAGATATAATCATTACTTATGTTAAACTTGTTAAATGATTTATATGTTGTTGCTTTTGATCTTCTGCACAAAAAAGTTCGTCAAAGTGGCATTGGAGGATTCTTTCCCCCATAGATAAAAGTTTATAGCGGTGGGAGGAGACAGAACGGAATTTCATGTAGTTATACATCAGCCCGTATACGAGCGCCATCTGTTATCTTGGAAACAAGTACTGCTTTATTGGCGTGTGTTATAGAAAGTAGAAAACTGTTTTGAATATGGATTTTTAGGATTACGCTACTCGCTACGAGATGGCTTTCCTATATCTTTTAACATGGTTAAACTGCTCTGCTGATGAAGTCTAATAAGACTGAAACACGTGTAGCACAGTTACCAGACTTCACACCTTTTTTTTTCTTGCGGACATGCTCACGATTTATTTTTCCTTCTGTTTTTAAGAATTCATCCGCACAACCATCTTTCGCTTTTTGTATATATTGATATGATGTAGATGTAAGGTGACGTAAAATATATCCACTTCTCCCGATAAAATGTTATTTCAAGTTAAGACTCGTATGTGTAGAAAGATAACATTTATTTTAAAGATGAAATTGTCATTTTTATACACTTAATAGTTCTCATTTTTATAACTAAGTAACACACTAACTACACTAAACAAGAAAACGTTTCAAATCTGGTTGATGTACATAAATTATTACTAAAACATTCGTTATCGTAGCTAATAGAGTAACAATTATTTACATAATTCATTAAGCCAATACAATTACATATAAGTTGACAATTATGTTCAGAACGATGTTGTCCAACAAATAGATTCTGAGTCACGTATAGATACTTGTATTGTCTTTATTATTGATTTCTTCACACCGTTTCGACTAATGTAGTGTCTCTAGTCTTATCATGCGTCAAGTCTTATAGATGTTAAATAATACGCTAAAAATATTTTTAGCGTAATTAAGGGCGGCATAGACCCGGATTAATGAGTTATATAGTTATATTATCCCTTAAGGTGGGTACCCACGGTAGTATTTAGGAGTCATGTACTTCGTAGTGTGTCACAAGATAACAAATCGTAAAATGCATTAGGAATCCCATACATAATAAATATACGAATATCAAAAAAAAAATACATATTTGTAATACAATCCTAGGTATTATAGCGCCAAACGTCTCGTTTTTACGGACTTCAGAGAATCAATAACTTCATCGAAATTAAGTTGTTGTGCCTTCTCAGCTTCAATGCTTAATAATGCCAAGTTACTTGTTCTGGTTTGGCTGCTGGTACATCTTTGCTAGTTATTTAAAATTGAGCTAAAATTGTATAGTGTTCTATATTTATTGGTCACTAGATTAAATTAAAAGTATTTGTAGGAATTTAGCTCAAACAAGAACACAATTTAATACAGGGTGGTAATTAAGTGATGTCGCACTCTGCTGGTGAACATTATTATCATATAAATAACAAAAACATATATATTCAGGGTATGTAGGGGTTGAAAATACATATTTTAATACACCAGGTGACGTAGGAGACATCTAATAATCCGTTTTTTATTCTTTTATTTTTAAACATATCAATTTGAAATTTTTCACACATATACTACTCAATACAAGGAAAATTGTTGTTGAAAAAAAAAACACTAAATACTATTTTCGGTTTTACTGGGTTGGACGCTGCACAGCCATTTTTTGAAAATTAGCCATTGCAGTTTTATGAAAAAAGAATCAGTCACAATAAAATACTTGTTTTAAGTAGCTCGAAAGAAACTTACTCTTATTTGTTAATGTTTTAAAACACTCCGATCTAAAAAACTTTTGGGTAACGGCAACAAGAGATTTCATTATTTTTTTAAATTCGTGTTTCATTTTGTTCCACCATATTGGAATCTTACTAATATTTTACCAGTTGCAAATTGGATAAGTAGTTTATTATTAACAATTCTGCCCTTCTGTTTCGCCGTATTGGATTTTTATCAAAATGTTCAGGTCACCCTTAATGTTTGACCAACATTTGGAGTCGGATTAACAGTTGTTTAGCTATGCCACGAACAGCAGATCGACGGAATTGAGAAAATATGTTTTCGGCATTTAGAGACCCTGAACCGCAAAAATTTGAAAAAAACGCCGAGTGTGATTTTTTTTCACGAATATAATCATTTACGTGGGAAATAAAAAAAGTAATTTTAATGCAAAAATATCTGGAAAAACCGGTAAATTCCCGTTACCCGGAACTTCCCTTGCTATGATTTTTTTCCATTTGTTAGGAACAGTGAAGTGTGACCCAATTTAGATCTGTACATAGTCACAGTATATATGTGTTACATATACTGTCTTTTCAAACATTTTCATTGTGCGGCATTTTGTTCCATCATATTGGATTTCTACCAATATTTTACCAGTTTCTTTCTATTCACCCCACACTTGACTTTTGAACATAATTTAAAATAAATTCAATAAGTAGTTTTACATCGACATACCGCTATTTTATTAGGTCATATCGAATTCATACCAGTTTATCCCATTTTCACATTTAATTTTTCTGCAAAATTTAAAATTAGTTGAACAAGATTTTGATTTATGTTGATTTTTTTAAAATTTCATTTTGCCGCAATTTTGTTTCGCCATCTTAAATTCGTATCACAACTTTACCAATTTATCTCTATATCACACTTAATTTTTGCACAAAAATTGAAATTAATTAAGTATTTTCAGGCTGATTTTTTAAAATATTTTATTAGGCCACTATTTTGTTTTATTATTTTGGATTCATATCCAAATGTTACCAGTTCATTCCTATGTAACCCTTGATTTTTGTGCAAAATTTGAAGTAATTAGGTTTTTTAGTATTAATTTTTTTTTAAATTTATAAATGGTTTTTAAAGATTGATCCTCTTGTTGTTATGTTAGAGTGGTGTATTATTTGGGTTTAGGATCCAGTAACAAAAAACAAAAGTCATTTTTTAAATTGTCGACGTTTCGCAAGTTTATTGTTGGATCCTCGGGATATTTATATCGATTATATATCCTGCATGAAAACCGAATTATCAGTCTTTTACCTACTCCGCTGATCCGCAGATATTTCCTAACTTCAAATAATACACCACTCTAACATAACAACAAGAGGATCTCTAACGAAAACCAGTTAGAAACTTAATACCAACGGAGAACGTAAAGACTGATAATATGCGTTTCATGTTTCATGCGGGGTATACAATCTATATATGTGTCCTGAGGTCGCAACAATAAAGTTGACAATTTAAAAACACACTTTTTTTTTTTTACTGGATCCTAACCCCTAATAATACCCGACTCTAACATAAAAACAAGAAGGTCGTTAACGAAAACGATTTAGAAAGTAATATCTGCGGACTAACGCAGTAGGTAAAATCTGTTAATATGGGTTTCATGCAGAATATAAAATCTATGTGTCCTAAAGATGCAACAATAAATAATAAAATAATAAAAGGGCTTTTTTTCTTTTTACTGTATCCTAACCCCAAATAAACCTCATTCTAACATAACAACAAGAGGATCCTTAACGAAAACCAGTTAGAAACCTAATATCTGGGAAATATCTGCGGACCAACGGAGTAAGTAAATACTGTAAATGTAGGTTTCATGCAAGGCTTGTTAAATCTAATGTATACTGGCTATAGAATCTATATGTGTCCTTTTTTACAAATATTATCAAGTCGCCCTCATATGACCCTTAGCTTTTGGTCAAAATTTGAAATAAATCGGCTAAGTAGTTTTTAAGCTAAGTCGCGAACTGATAGACAGACAGACCGACGGAATTGTTAAAACATGTGTTTTGGCATGTAGAGACGCTGAAACGTGAAGATACTTAAAATCTGAAAGGGTGATTTTTTCATGATTACAAACAGTTTATTTGGCCGCCATTTTGTTCCGCCATCTTGAATTAGTAACACAGTTTTACTAGTTGATCCCTATACCACAATTAGTCATGGCACACAATTTGAAATCAGCATGAAAACAGCTTTTCTAGGCTGAATTTTTAAATATTTTATTAAGGCGCCATTTTGTTCCGCCATCTTGGATTCGTACCAAAAGGTTACCAGTTGATTCCAACAAAATATTTGATGTTTGTGCAAAATATGAGATAAATTGAAGAAATGGTTTTTAATAATAATTTTTATGTGCATTGTAACATTGTAACATTTCATGTGCCGCCATTTTGTTTCGCCTTAATGGATTTTTACCAAAATGTTACCAGGTCATTGCCATATAATCATTAATTTTTGACCAAAATTTGATGTAACGAACAGCATGAACACGAGTTATTCACTTTTTCTGGATAGGTACTCCAAATTAAACCAAATTTCACTTGTATCGTTATAATAGAACAAGTTATAAGAGAACACGTTACAATTTCATTTTTATCTTACATTTTTTAGAAACTATAAAATGTAACAAACTTACAACAAAGTTTATATTCCTCATCTTATTAGTATTTGTTTTTAATCATTTCGAATTAAAGATTTTATCTCTGTGTATGTGAATGAATGAAATCGAAATTCGGTTAATTCGGAATAATTTAAAACTGACATTAAAAAGAAAAATAGGTATGTAAACATAGTTACTGGTTATCAGTTATTCAAACCAATGTAAACCTATTTCAATCTCGTCGACCCCCGCTTGCCCAGGGACGTAGACAGAAAATTAATTTTGGGGGGGCCAGTTGGGGGCACAAATAATTCTAGAGGGGCCTATATACAGGATCTGTCATTAGTGTGTCAAAGTGTCAAGTTATAGTTACAATTTATTTGATTTTTTTGTTTTAAGGTAAATTTTGCTTTGTCCATAAAATTGTAACAATTTTTCCTAAGACAATAAGGCATACTTTTGTTCGTTTGAAAGTAGCATACTTCCCTAGTAAACATTTTTCTTACATTAATGATAGATAATGTAACAAATAATATGTGCCAGTAAAAAATTAAAACGAATTTTCTACATTTATTTTAGGTTTTTGAATTAAATAACAAATTTTATACAAAAGTAACTTAAT
Source organism: Kuschelorhynchus macadamiae (assembly GCA_030620095.1). Lineage (NCBI taxonomy): Eukaryota > Metazoa > Arthropoda > Insecta > Coleoptera > Curculionidae > Kuschelorhynchus > Kuschelorhynchus macadamiae. The sequence goes on from JAUTXW010004690.1 coordinate 59,768, forward strand.
TAAACACAACTGAGGAAACATGTTCTTTTCACTTTTATTTAATGTACAGTTGTGGAAGTATTACTTAAACTAATAAAAAATAAACATGAATAATATAAACCGTTAACTAAAAAATACAAAAAAAACAGTTCACAAAATTAAATTTATTCTTCCCTTATTATCCACCAATATATATCCATTACTCTTTGAAGATCTATGTTTTCTACCAACGACTTCTTAATTGATAAAATAGCCAAGTTTGATAGTCTGTCACTTCCGATTCTATTTCTCAAAAATGATTTTATTATTCCTGAACAAGAAAAAGTTCGCTCACATGAAGCACTAGAGGGTAAGAGTCAGCTTATATTTGGGATTCTTACTAGTAGAGATATTTTGTGTTGTTGTGGTTTGAGTATTTTATTTCTTAAAAAATATTGTGCGTGTATGAGCGTAGCCTATAATATATTTAGACAGGCTAATGGGGGGGCCAGTGGAGGGGCCACAGGATAAAAAAGGGGGCCGCGGCCCCCACCAGCCCCCCCCTTGTCTACGTCCATGCGCTTGCCCCATCTAATTTCTAGGCTCATTCATAAACTAAGGTTCCCATAATAGACTCCAGTCGTCAGGAGCTCTCGATAGCCACGGTTGGCCAACTATCTATCTATAAACAAGGGACTGAACTATCCGGATTCTGGAGGCGTACGTACTAAAGTTTTGGCGCGTTCGGGCTTGTCGTCCCGCCCTAGCTACAGTTGAGCAATGTTGCCCCGTGTTTTTTTATTTCATAGATAAAGGGCGCCGGTCGTCTAGAGGCTGAGGAGGCATCCGCTCTCTCTAGCCCCCTACACGGAACGCCACTGATATGCTTTTAAATTCTTTAGCTAATGAGGCTAAATAATTTGACATGATCCCATAGTTCGGTGGAGAAATGTCAATACCATCTTGTCTTGCCTCAATAAGTGTTGGAAAATTGACTAATATTTTGTTTTGCAGTTCCTTGTAATACATAAACAGCTAAGAAAGGGTAGAAGACACCGTCAACTGTCAGTTTCAAGTTTGCTGAATACCTTGTTATTCTGTTGTAGAAACAAAACCATTTCTTGTCACAAAGAATACAATTTTTCGAGAACTTTCCCGCTGCTTAGCCATCGCACCTCTGTGTGCAAAAAAACTTCTTCATATTTGCTGTCCAGTTCTTCCAAAAGATATCTGAGTTTCCTGTGGTTCAGTTTCTTTGCTTGAATATAGTTCAGTATGTTTATAACAGTTTTCATTACGCCGGCGCCGTCTACTTAAGCAACGGAGATACATGCTGCCAAGTTTCCTGATGAGTGGTACGGTGAAATGATAAGAGATGGTAAATTCGACTTCTTTTTTAGCAGGGGAAACGAATCCATTTTCTGGTCTCGTTGTTGAAGGTCTGCCATCAGTACATACAAAAACTATTTTTTTTATATCAGTACTATTCTTCTCCAGAAATTTACAAATTATATCGAGAAAATCTGCATCTCTGATTTATTTTTCATAGGATGAAATTTCAGAATATCTTGATGAACTGTTTTTGTTCGGTACAGCATCTAACAAAAACTGAACACTGCGATGTTGATGAAATTTGAGTACTAGAAATCAAAGTCAAATTGAAGTATTTTCAATTTTCGAAATCATCAATGATGTGACTAGCAATATGTTTCGCAGTATCTTCGATTCGCCTAACCTTCTAAAAGCTGCATTTGCTTTACTTACGATATTATCTGGGCTTTGTTTTTTCAAATAAAATATTTGAAGCATAGATGAAACATTCCTTCATAATCTTTGCATCAGTAAATGTTTTCATGTGTTGTACTTGATAAAGACTAGAGGTACTACAGTAGTCGAAACGTTGCAAAGAAATCCATAATAAAGACAATGCAAATCCGACAGGTAAGTTCTTTTCATAATTATACTCCACTTTCAAAGATACTTAACCTTATTTATAACAAAACCTGAAAAATAATCACTTAAAAAGTCAAAAAAACTTCTTTGGGTAAAGGGGTCTCCAAGATAAAGTGTGCCTATGGCCTTTTCAATGCTTAATCCGCCACTGTGTTATGTTTACAAGTTTATGTTATGCCAGCAAATTCTCAATTTACAGACTTTTATTACTACTTAGTATTTTAATATGCACTTTTTTTGCTCTTTCAGGAATTTAATCAGGAGAAATGTAATTAAATTCAAAGAGATATTTAATACAACTTATTTATTACTTAAAATGTTTGCACAGACTGGTTTTAATGCTATATAAGTAAAAATAAAACTCTAATACAAGAAAACCTATTTAAATATCAAAATACATTTTGATGATTTCATCAATAATAAAAAAAATAAACTGGCTCCATACTTTTTCGAAGACTATTTAACAGGTGATATGTATCGAAGGCTATATTAGATAACCTGCTCTTGGCTGTGCATAGAAATTCTGAGTATTTTCAGCGAGATTGTACCCCAGCGCACCTTTACTATCCCTGCACTTGGGTTGTTAATGATTTGAAACACAACTACTGGATTGATAACGGTCTGATAAATTGGTCGCCTCGTTTTCCGGATTTAACTCCAATGGATTTTTCCATTTGGAGATACCTACCGGTATCCAGGTCTACTTAAGGAGTTTTAGACATGATCTTAGGCTAAAAATTCAGTTGGCTTGTGTTAAGACAACACAAAAAGTACTTCAACTTGTTCGGAAGAGTAATTAAAGATACAAGATCATGCTTAAAAAATGACGGAGGACATTTTCAGAATATTATATGGCTAATTCTCCTAACTCTAAGCTGCATATTTTTTTAAAATATTTTAATATTAGTTTTAACTTAATTTAATTTTGCACTCTTCTTAAAATGTTATTTGCTATCCAATTTTCTTTAAGATACGAAGATGACACTTTGTAAATATAGTCTTTAAAAGAAATAAAAAACAAGTGTTACAATATTTTTAAAAATTCGTCTTCTAAGGGGGGTGAACGGAAGTGAAAATCAGTTCCGTAACTGACTCTCAGACAACTCACAGCCGAAACTGATAGACCTAGAGATTTGAAATTTGGAGGAAACATTCCTTGGGTATTCTATGGGTGTACTATGGACGAGGGATTTTACAAAATTCCACCCCTATAAAATCTCACGAGTTTTAACTAGAGCTGCACTTTCGGATTATTAGAATAATTATTAGGTATTTGTATAAATAATGGCCAAGTATTGAAAGACGTAGTAATTGTTCACAAGGAGTTCGGTTTCAATTTTCTTATAGTTCAGGCAGATGCTTATCAGGTAGGAAATGTTGTTATAATTTGTTCTAATTTTCTAAATCCCCTTTGCCCCCCTCTTAAATCCGTTACTGAAACCAGCTTTTTCTTCGAGACTACTATCTCGGAATATATTGTACTAGAGAACCAGGGACGCACCGAAAAGAAAATATTCGAGGGTAGTAAGTAAGAAAAACTCAAATGAGAACAAAAAAAAGGTCCGCACCTTTGCGGAGCTACCTAGTATCAGTCATAACTTGTTTTCTCAAGAAGTTTGGACCCTCTTGCTTTCTCCAAATTATTTTAATTTAAATGTTTTAACAATTTATTGAAAAATAAAATAATCCCAACATAAAATAAGATTTTGCCAACAGAATAAAATATTGGGGGAGGGGGGGCACTCCCCCCAATATGTTCGTTCCCGTAGAGAACGGAATACAAGTGTTTGTAAAAGTACCTGTATACTAAGCATAAACAAACCATTTTCGTGCCATTAATTTTTGAGGAAATGAATGTAACTTATACGTATTATTGTAAAAAATTCCAAAAATCGCAATTCAAAATTTGCAAATCAGGGAACTTCGAATAGTTTTCTGACAGTTTGGCGAACGTATGATCTAATAATGCAATTATTCGATTTGGATCTCTTGAGACAAACAAAGGAGTTCTTGGCTGTTGATATTGGGAAAAAATAACTTTTCATTTAGTTTTAAAAATTAGTCATTGTTTGTAAATGTAGGTAAAACTTGGTTGTTATTACCAACTTACTCTTACAGGCTCAGCATGCTATTATCCTCTGCCACTGTATTTATATAAAAAACATGTTTTTTTTTTATATAATTAAAGGTTTCGAGTAGTGCACTCATGCATGTGCTCTTGATACATTATTTTTTGAGGCCTAATGCTAGCCGCGCACTTGCGATTTTTGTAGCAGCCATTTCAAAATGGAGAATATGGCGTAATAATTGCAATAATTGCAAGTGCATACAGGACGCCTGTGTACAATTCCTTCGACATTGTGACAAGTGTACATGTGCGCGCACTCCCAATGTTAGGTACATGGTTCAATTTTGCTACTAAATAAAATAAAAAATAAATGTTTTTTTAATAATCCATCTGTGATGCGATGTTTATAACAAAAAGGAATATATCGTAAATTATATTTTCTTATATTCTGTAGTAAAGATACCATTGTTACTTTTAGTTTTCTGCACTGAAGAAAAGTCTAATACGTTTGTTTGGTTTACTGAGGCGTTGATTCAAACAAAAAATAATAACCTGATATGATTTTTTATTGTTCTCTAATTAACATTTTTTATTGTTCTGTAATTAACACGGAACTGCACGCAGTATTATGGATCATTTACAAGCCTTCCGCCGCTGCAATATTATGTTAAAGCTGTACGAGATATTTATTTGCTTCAATGTGATTTAATTAGTGAAGTATGTATAGTTGGGCGCTAAATTCAAATTTTTATAAAAAAATCAAATCTAGAATTATAAAATAGAAGTAAATTTGTCCATTTTCGACCATTTTTTGACCACTTTTTGACGCAAATGCTGTCGCATGTAATTTTTTTTCCTCCAAATGCCTCTTTACCGCCCTGCATTGATCCTTTGTCTATATAACTGCAAAATTTGAAATGGTAAATCGCACTCATGTCTTTGTATTTCTGCAGCGCGTGAACCCTTTTGACCCCATTTTTAACCGAAATGTGATTTAAATTACCTAGACATAAATTTTTCACTTTTTGCGTGCAGTTCTAAAAAATAATATTTTTAAAAGTATGTTTCAAAAAGGTAGACAGTTGTAATACTCTAAGTTTGTAAATCGTGTATTTTAACATGGATTCCCATATTCCATAGACGTAATGTCTGCTTTTCGTTTCATAAAAATAACACTATGTTAAAAATGTTTACTTTTATGGCAAATACACTGACTAATGACATTAGTTTTTGAATATTATTTTATAATGTATGTTGATTTATGATTCAACCAGCGACACCCTATATCATTATCAAAAATGCGGTTCTGGATTTAAAAAAAAACGCAGTTTTTGCCTCAATATGCAAACTTTAAAAAGCTATTTACGCAGACTCAAGATCTAATCCTACAAACCTCCATTTTTACAAAAACCAGAGGGTAGGTAAACTCAAACGTTTGAAACTTAGTCAATGACTCTATTCTATTCAGAAGACGAAATATTTTTGCCAAAAACCCAGTTAGTAGTTTTGACAAATTGTTACTTGACGGCAGAAATATCACTGGCATATCATTTTGCTCTAGAAATAATAAAATTTGTTTGTATCAGTATTATTACATATTTTGGCTCGCCCGTTTCTTTCTATTCTGTGCCTACGATTATTTTAATATCTTTGTCGTACTCGTATAAAAGCACTGCTTTTAATTCCCTTAAGGTTTTAAATGGTGATCGAATTTTGCTTGCCTATTGGCTCTTATGGCATGCTTTTGTGGCGGAATAATTTTAGGTGGTTCGACACTTTTTTTTTAATTTTTGAGCATAGATGGTGGATTCTATATTGAATTTATGGAAAAATGACCATAGCAATTTTAAATAATTAAGAGAATTCTGACAAAAGAAAAATATTCAACCATTTTTTTTGGGGTAGGCAATGCTTTTTTGCGTATATTTTATGCACGCCACTGCGATTTGCAAGGAAGCAATGTCAAAATTTACAACTCTTCTGGCCAGTGTAGGAGAACTAGCATTTAATTACAAGCCAGGACTCTCCAATTAAAATCGCCGATTCGGTCACTTAGGCATTGGCCAATCTTAATGTATCCTGCGAGCCGTTCAGTTCTCCTTCCGCCAGTTCTAATAAATAGGTCTATTTCGGCAGAGTATAAAAATAGTTCGTAACATTTTTGTTGTGAAGTCTGCTAGGTCAGCGGTAGGGTGCCCGAATAGCTTTGCAAAGGTTATGTGTTCTAATCCCGGCTATCGTGTAATGACTCTCTTTTTAGTTTTTGAAACTTATAATACTGTATGTAGTTTTGCTTTAAAAATCGGAGAACGTTTTGGTTAGCCCTGGTCATTATGTAAAAAGTATATCTATATTAAAATAAGGAGCCAGACTTTTATAGTTTTTTTTTAATAAAACCTCCTCTTCTTATATTGAATATTCTGATTTATTTGAAAATGCCGATTAACGGGCGGACCGGGAACTGAACGGCTCGCAGAATATGGTATGTTATAAATTAATTGACTAATTCATCCGGGAATTTTGATTAGAGACTCCTCACTTAGATTCTCGTTCTGTGAAGTTTAAAACAGGGACAAATTTCTCTCTGATGTGTCACGAAAGTGTATTTTTTATCCTTTGTCTTAAAATAAGTGCGTTGTATCTCTTTCTCGTATCAACATAATATTGATAATGGATATTTTTATATCTAAATAAAAAGTATATATGTTTATATTCGTTAAAAATGTCAAGTTCGTCAGATGAGTTTGAAAAATAAGTAGAAAATGTGGTGCGGCCATGCTCTGTTGCCCAATATTGTTCCAAACCAGTAAAAATTGGTACAAGAAATGAATTAGAGAGACCAGACGTTCAATCGGAGACACTGCAAGAGCGCATTCACGGCAGTACTTTACTGTCTTTTTAATTATACAGGGTAACAAAATGAAAGCAAAAATTTGGTGCCGGAAATCTAACATCTGATTTTGGATGTTTTTAATGTGCTGATTCCAAAAATGCCACCAGATTTTTTCTATCAGCTCTAGTTTTTAAGATACAGGTTAATTGATATTTTTTTCAGATAAAGGACAACAAATAAAGAGATAAATATGTACTTAATTGTCAAAATAGAAATTTCCCAGAATCTAATTAACCAAATAGATACCTAGAATTGTCCCTGACCCAATATTCCTATACTAGGAACTACTCAATACACTGCTCTTAATTACTTTTATACATGTAATTGGCTATGACCCGATCCTTCTATACCTGCTTGGCTGTATTCGATTTAGTATATTACTGAGTTTTCCCAAGTAAAGTTGTGCTATCATTTTGTGTAAATTTTGGTCGTTTTGTAGTATCAAGTCACTAAACTGAAACAATGGCATCCACAAGCAGACGTACCTGTGTAAATCATCCCGATGTTTTTTGTTATGTGTGTGGTGAATACACTTTGAAAGAGAGCAGAAAAACGATTTCTGACTTTGTGAAAAGAGCTTATCTTGCCTATTTTGGCGTTCATTTAGGAGATCCAGATAAATCTTGGGCCCCACATTTCATATGTAAAACATGTGTTGAACATTTGCGACAGTGAACAACTGGAAAGAGGAAGTGGCTAAAGTTTGGTGTACCAATGGTTTGGAGAGAACCGCGAAACCATCATGACGACTGCTATTTTTGCTAGATTCTGCAAGAAGGCCTGTAGCGTATTCGGAAGAAATACCCGTTCCATCATTTAGCAGTCTACCCGAACTGACAGAAGATGATACAGAAACATCAACGTCTGACGAAGTTCAAAGAATTCAATCAGAAAACGACAGCGAATTTGAAGCAGATTTAGTAACTCCGCAGTGTTTCAATCAAGAAGAACTAAACGATCTTATAAGAGACCTGAATCTCTCAAAGGAATACGCTGAATTACTTGCATCCGGATTAAAAGAAAAAAATCTACTTTGTCCAGGTACTAATATTACATTTTATCGTGAAAGAGATAAGGATCTGTTGCCTTTTTTCGCTCAGGAAAATGACTTGGTATTCTATAACAATATAAAAGGGCTCTTAGAAAAAATGGGTTTGCCTGAATACACTCCAGATGATTAGCGCCTTTTTATTGACAGTTCAAAACGTGGTTTAAAATGTGTTCTTTTACATAACGGTAACAAATATGGCTCAATTCCTATTGATCATTCTACAACCATGAAGAAAGAATATGAAACAATTGCATTAGTTTTGAGAAAAATTAAATACGAAGAACATTAGTGGGCAATTTGTGTTGATTTAAAAATGATTAACTTCCTCCTTGGACAGCAGAGTGGTTATACAAAATATCCTTGTTTTTTGTGCCTTTGGGACAGCAGAGCTAAAAATGAGCACTGGGTTAACAAAAATTGACCTTCGAAGAGATGTCATGATTCAAGAAAAATAAAACGTGATCAACGAACCTTTGGTTTCAAAAGAAAAAATCTTACTTCCGCCCTTGCATATCAAGCTAGGCCTAATGAAGCAATTTGTGAAGGCTTTAAATCGAGATGGAAATTGTTTTGGGTATTTGTCACGTAAATTTCCTGGCATTAGCACGGAAAAACTAAAAGCTGGTATATTTGATGGTCCTCAAATAAGGCAACTTGTTAAAGATCTACAATTCACCACATTAATGAACGAGACTGAATCTAACGCTTGGTGTTCATTTGTTCAAGTAGTATAAAATTTTCTTGGCAATCATAAAGCAGAGAATTACGTAGAATTAGTGGAAACTATGCTTTCAAATTTTAATATTCTCGGCTGTAACATGAGTATAAAAGTTCACTACCTCCACAGCCACCTAGATCATTTTCCGGAAAACTTAAGTGATTGTAGTGAAGAACAGGGAAAAAGACTCCATTAGGATATTAAAACTATGGAAGATCGTTATCAAGGACGATGGGATAGCCACATGATGGCGGACTACTGCTGGAGCCTTCAGCGAGACTGCCCTAGTAAACTCCATTCTAGAAAGTCGTATAAAAGAAAATTTGTATGTGATTAGTGACTAATGTAATTATGTAAATTAAGTTTTTGGAATAAATACTTATACTTATAAAAACTAGATCTGATAGAAAAAATCTGAGAACTTTTTTACATTCTGCATCCAAAAATTACCCAGGAACAGTTAAAAAATCGGAGGCACCAAAATGTGTGTTGGCCTGTGTTATATATTAAACATTATAAATAACTAAGATATAAAGAGAATTTACGATCAAAAGCTATCTAGACTTAACGTATTTCTCGTATGTATGGGTGACAAGTGTAACATGTTACAATTGTCTGTATTGGACTTTATTACCACTAATATTGGTTGCAGAATTGAAAAGTCGTGTACCCACCTAGGATTCGAACCCAGGCCCGTCAGGCCAACTCAAGCGTAAATCTAAAGCTTAAAGCCTGTATTCGGTTCGATTCGTCAATTCGATTCATTTATTCGATTCATTCATTCGATTCGTCCAATCATAGCAATGAACGAATTGGCAAATCAACGGATGGACGAATATTGAATCCACACTATTCATCAATTTTTATTTAAAACATTAACATGGATTTCATGTGTCTTCAATGTTTGAAAATACATAAAAAACAAAAGATTTGATTCAGACGAATGGTTTGCCGTGTTCAAGCCTCCTTGATTACCCGCCTAAAAGACGGAGGTTAAGCCCGCTACTAACTATTTGTCCATTCGTTCATTCGTCCGCATAATGTGGAGGGTCCGATTGATCCATTGGTTTCATTGCTCGTCTTTTCCGTCTTTTGGGCAGATAATCGAGTATGCTTTGACCTCAGCGGACCATGCGTCCCAAACCAATTTTTTGTTTTTTTTGTGTATTTCCAAACATTGAGAGGCATGAAATAAAAATTGAATAATAGTGTGGATGTAATATTCGTTAATTCGCCTATTGAATGAACGAATCGAACCGTCGAATCGAACCGCATAGAAAGTAGCGGGCTTTACGCTCTCGGCCACCTGCTGGCTTATAAAGCGAATTTCATTTTATATTTATTTCTTATTTTATATATTTATTATAAGTTATAACGCTAGTTATAAATGATATTAACTACGCCTATGTGAAATAAGCTTTATGAACCGTGTTTAGAGTAGTCTATAAATGCTGTTAAAGCAGAAATAGATTTAGTTAATTGTGATTAATTTTTACCATAACGTGCAAAACGAATACTCCATTGGGTTGAAAACAGTAAGTTCCTATATTAATAGTAGTAAACAAACAAAACTTTATACTTTTATTTATAATGTCATTTCAAAGATGTTTTTAATCTGTTTAATATACTGTGAGGATGAGTTTTTAAACATTTGGATAGCCCACTACTGCCTTCAAACCAAACTTGTTTTTGTAAATACATTTGACATTTGTCATCGGCTTATTAAGGAAAAAATAGGAGTGCATTTGTTTGTTGAATATTATATTCCTAGTTAATACACCGCTGTGTGATCCACCCAAAAACAAAATCTTTGTTCGGACTGCGGAAAATAATCACTATCTGGAAAACGGTAACTTCAAATATTATAATTCTTTATCACCTAACATTTTCTTATATTGTAACAAAATATCTGGTTTCCTTTAAAAAGTGTCATTTCACCATGAATACAAGTGTTTCTTACCGTATGTGTCAGCATATTCAGTCAGTTTTTTTTTCAAAGATATAAGAAATGCAATTTTTTAGGTCCGTTAATTGATATAATATATATATATATATATATATATATATATATATATATATATATATATATATATATACATATTTATGTATATATATATATATATATATATATATATATATATATATATATATACATATTTATGTATATATATTTATATATATATATATATATATATATATATATATATATATATATATATATATATATATATATATATATATTTGTTGAGGTTTTCTTAAACCATGTCTAATATTTTTTTGTTAAAAATTCTTGGGTAATGGTTTACTTTCTTAAAAGAATTATCTATTTCCTTAACGTTTCGCGCTTCATAGAGAGCTTTTTCAAAAGGATGTTATTGGCCTACAATAAATACAAAACTATAAAACATCGATTGACACACTAAAAACTATTACAATAAAATGTTAAAATAGGACGTTACAATTTTTAAAACTTCAGTTTAAAATTGATGTTAAAATCATGTTAAAATACATTGGTATACGCACCTTGTAAATAATCGGTAGTGTTTATTTAATTTCCACAAGTCACAACTGAAACATCATTGCAGTAATATGCAGTGAGTTGTTTTATTTTCAAGGTGCGTATACTAATGTATTTTAACATGATTTTAACATTAATTTTAAACTGGAGTTTTAAAAATTGTAACGTCCTATTTTAACATTTTATTGTAATAGTTTTTAGTGTGTCAATTGATGTTTTATAGTTTTGTATTTATTGTAGGCCAATAATATCCTTTTGAAAAAGCTCTCTATGAAGCGCGAAACGTTAAGGAAATAAATAATTCTTTTAAGAAAATAAACCAGTACCCATGAATTTTAACAAAAAAAAATAATTAAATATATATATATATATATATATATATATATATATATATATATATATATATATATATATATCGCGTCAATATAAACGGCATGATTTTTTTGTTACCTTAAAACAAAAGAGATGACTGTTTTTATTCGTATATGCTTGGTGGAAATACATATATTTTATTAATAACTTCTCAAAAATTTTGTATATTATTATTGTCCCCCACTGGCTTCTCAGAAATGTGGTAAATTTGAGCAGGATCTAAATCCATTTTACTGCCCCGAAAAGCATTTAAGGTAATATTTCAAATTTTTGAACCCATGTCTCTTTAAAAAGTCCGTCCTATTAGGTTGTTTATTCTGATGTCGCGTCAGCAAAGCCCAGCTGGACAATTTTCTTTGAAAATGATTCCAACTCGATTTAACCCAATTTTTTGCCTTGGTTCAAAAATATGAACCTTTTAACCTGCCTAATCGTTATTGTCCTAGGAGATACCGATACGAATACGGTTTAAAGGCTCAAAAAACAAGTAAAGTGTCTATAATCGGTGGCTGATGTTAATTCTATCTAGTTCACTGTTCGAAGTTCACACCACACGTAAAAAATTCTCAAAAATCAACCTTTTCCACTATCGGGCTGAATTTTGTACTATCCTCTAAAATGGGCATACACTTTTGTTCGGTATACAAGGAACAAATAAAGTGGGACAATAGGTGGAGAGTTTTATTTAGATCAATTAATTAATTATTTATACAGCTTGTTTTACTAGGCTATCAATATATCGAAATCATTTTTGACATCAGTATTGCTTCTAGTACAATATATAATCGCCCTTATTCATAATACTTAAATTCGTTTAACTTATTTTTCTCTGTTTCAGCTATCTGTGCTCATCCCGAAAAATGATCTGTCTAGTACTGGTGGGAATATTAGCCGTGGTGGTTATACTAGCTGTCCTAATATGGTACCAGTTTGTAAGGCCACTTAGCCATTTCGTAAAATTGGGGGTCAAGTCGACTAAACCTTGGCCTCTACTAGGCGACCAATGGGCTGTAATGTTTAAGCAAAAGAGTTATGCAGAAATGATACAAGATGTGTATAATATGTATACCAAGACTAGGTAAGCGATATATATATATATATATATATATATATATATATATATATATATATATATATATCTATAAACTTGGTAAATGTAATATTTAGAAAATTAAAAATAATTCCTTCACACTTGTCTTGGACTTGCTCAGTGGTTAGGGCTGGGCAAGTCACTTATGAGAAAAATAAAATATAGTTTTTTCTAGCAGATTTTTATTTATTATCTACACCTTTTTAGATTTTAAAATAATGAAACTATATTTTTACGCTAACATATTTAATTAGAGTTAGTTACAGTTAATAGAAATTATTTAATTTATTTTAGCTTATATCAAAATCAGATATTACCTTCAAATATTATTTTGCTTTTTCTCGTTTTTTGTACATTACATAAGTTATTGATAAGATCTTGATAATATCTTATATTTCTATTATTTTCTATAAATACTGTACTAAATAAATGCAGCGGTGCTATCTATTCGACCTTCAAAAGCTCAAATACTAGTTTTTACTTGGGCGTTTTTTTTTAACTGGAAAAGGTCCTTGCCTCAGAAACCAACTGCCTGTGAATAAAGCACACAATCAAGTGTTATCGTAGTCAACCGATAAAGACTAATCTACAGTCTACTAGAAGAAACGACTAAGAAATCAACTGGTAAAGATCTTAACAGAGAAAAGTTAAGCGTAGAAACCGAATCCAGTAAGTCGTTCTTATTAAATTGTTCTATAATCTCATAAGGTTCATCCATGTAACTTTTTTCTAAATCATTTCCTCTATAATTTTTTTAAGTCGATGAATAAAAGCAATTATTATATAAATATATGAAAAATTCTTTTTCTGCTTCTTGATGTGAGTTTTTTTTCTTGAAATTAAATTTTTATAGTATTATAGGAATATATTGGCAGTCAATAAAATTATATATATGTATATTAAAAAAAACTAGATACAAGATAAATGATACTGCGTACAAACTAAGTATGTGCCTAACCTAAAATCATATAATTTCACACTAACATAAGCGATAGAATAATTTTAAAAATTATAGAATTTAAATAAGACTTATTTGAAGTAAAAATTTGCTATTAACTTAAGATTCCAGTAAATACCTCGAAGTTTTGTTTCAAGAAAATTGAAATTTTTTTACTAAAAATGTTTCTGTTCTGTATACGCCGGATATTAAGCGGAAGCATGTTATAAATTGTAGGACCAAAGTATGTCAGATATCTTTGGTTTCTTGTTCTGGACAGGAAAGGAACACATACGGACTACATTGATCTGCTTCTGGTTTGATAATTATTAAGAATAGGTTGCTGACTTAGTTCAGGATGTTTGTAAACTATCAAAAGTACTGATTTTACACACAACTGTTGCGAGGTTAAAACGTGGGCTTCTTGATACGGAAGTTCGGTAGAGTATCTGGCTTTTTTTGTAAATTACTTTAAGGCGATATCTTTGAGTTACATTTAAGATATTTAGTGTTGTATTAAATGCCCCTCCCCATATTGACAGACCGTATCTAATGACTGATTCAGCTAGCGTGATATATAATGAGGATATTAATTGGCATGATATTTCTGATTTGATAGAATTTGTAAATTAATTTACGAAATTTTGAATTTGTACTTTCTATGTGTTTATCCCACTTAATATTCTGATCAATTACAACGCCTAGATATCTGATACATTCAGTTTTATTCAGAAAATCAGTGTAGTGGCATGGTGTCTCATTTGATGAACAATGAAGCGTATGCATTTTTCTGAAATTGGTGGGAGTCAAGGATACGAAACATATACATTTTGTTTTTTCTCTGTTAATTGTCAATCGGTTTTCACCCAACCATTGACGTATATTTGCAAGTTCAGCTATTGTGTGCTCTACTGTAGCATTCTAGGTATCCTCCTGTACAAGAAGAACAGTGTCGCCTGCATACGAGACCAGTTTGCTAGACGTAGTGAGGCAAAGGAGGTCATTAATATATATAGAAAATAGGAGTGGTCCAATTACGGTTCCTTGCGGAACACTGCACTATTTCAAAACTTCTGTAATCATTTTGTATCCTTATACATTGTTTCCGATCTTCAAGATAACTCCTTAATAAGTTATGGCATAATCCTCTTATTCAGTAGTTGCTTAGCTTGTTTAGAAGAATATCATGCAGTTCGGTGTCGAAGGCTTTGGCCAAATCTAAGAAGATCGCAAGGGGTTTTTTACTCCTATTAATAGCATTATAAATAAAGTTTGATACCTCCTAAACTGTGTGTTTCCTTGACGAAATCCAAATTGACTCGGAGAAAGAATGTTATGTTTTTCTTTGTGGCTGGTAATTCTGTCCCTTATACAAATTTCCAATATTTTTGCAATATTATTAATTAGAAATATCGGCCGGTAATTGCCCGGTAAATAAGTCTCTTTACCCTTTATGTTATTTTATTTGTTGTAATAGTTTGCTGCTCCACCTATAAAGTGCGCCAGCTAAGGGGTACGGAAAATTAATCGAGGATTTAGTAAATTTCGCACTGGTCCACTTGTAATTGGGATGTGCCTAGAGTCTCCATGCACTTGCCGTTAGAAGATTCTAGCTATTTCCAGTGGCGCCTATACATTTCGAGCATTTGTTTTCATTTCTATATAAATGCGTTGCGTTGAATTTGAATTATTATTTCGAAGTAACGATGGCGAGCAAAAGGGGAAAAACAATTCGAAGCGGTGCACGTGAAGTTATTGCGAGCATTATAGAGGCCTGTACTAGAGAAGTTGAAAATAATAGTTTGACTATTCCAATTTAAAATCGAACAGAACGCGCTGCATTATACACTGGTGTTTCGGAAAGTAGTGTAAGAAAAATTCAAAGAGAACATAATGATCGCTCATGTTCTACTTCACCTTTAAAATCTCCTGGTAAAAAAAGACCCCGATTATCGTACAAAGATAAAATTGATGATGGTGATTTTCAAGTAATTCGACGAACAATAGAGGATTGTTATATAAACCTGCAGAAGGTTCCTACCTGCAAATCCCTACTTCGTGCTGTAAAGAACAAAATAGATTTTCCGTACGGGTATAAAACCTTAATCCGCTCTAGTAGTCGCTTTATTATAGTTCATGCTGGTTCAGTAGCCGGATTTGTTCCAGGTGCTGCTTTAGTTTTTCGCTCGGGACTAACAACTGGAGACTATCATGGACAGATGAATAGAGATAATTTTGAAAAGTGGTTGCTCGAGAAGCTTCTACCTAACATTCCTCCCAAATCAGTCGTGGTAATAGATAATGCGTCTTATCGTTCTCACGTAGAAGATAGTGCCAACTAAATACTCTATAAAAGCTTATATGATATCGTGGCTTAAATCGAACAATCTTGTATGTGATATAACATGGAGAAAATATCAATTATATGAAGTAATATTAGCCAACAAGCCTAGAGAAAAAAAGTATAAAATTGACGGTCTTTTACGTAACCTCGGTCATACACCTTTAAGGCTGCCTCCATACATGTGCGACCTCAACCCTATTGAACTTGCATGGGCAGGAATAAAAAAATATATTCGAGAGCGCAACACAGGTGAACTTTCAATTAAAGATTTAAATAAAATCACATTAGAAGCGATTGACTCAATATCG
The DNA here is from genome assembly GCA_030620095.1 of Kuschelorhynchus macadamiae. Lineage (NCBI taxonomy): Eukaryota > Metazoa > Arthropoda > Insecta > Coleoptera > Curculionidae > Kuschelorhynchus > Kuschelorhynchus macadamiae. The sequence continues at coordinate 75,978 of JAUTXW010004690.1, forward strand.
GCTGAAAATTGGAAATCGTATGTTAAACATGTTCGTTCTATTGAAGATAAGATACTGGGAAGTAGATGGCAAAATTGAAACGGTTAATGATGATTTAGTTATCACACTGGGATCTTCAAATAGTGACGACGAACCTCATCATTTTCAGAGGAAGACAACGATTTAGAAGGAATCGAACCATTAGAATCACAGCCGTCAACCTCAAAAATGGCTTAGTTTTTTTTCATATATTTTGTAAAATTGTTCATAAAGCAGCTGTCAATAAACTGCTTCAAAATAATTAATTTTCTGTTCAATACCGGGTGTCAAAAAATATCTAATATTGCAATTAATATTTGGAAAACTACAGAACTCATATTTTTCCAAAATTAACACATCAATGTAGTTATAGTAGGGGAGCTAGCACTGATTCCAGTGAACACGATTTATCAAAATTTTAACTTATGCAGTTCGACTTTGGGCTATTCGGGTATGGCAAAAGTGACCGTTTGTTTCCGTCATATTACTTTGTACAGGGGGCGTGATTGTGATGTACTATACAGGGCGTTTCCTAATTGCTAATGTTAAAGAATGGTGATTCTTGGACCTTTTGAAGAAAAAAGTTTAATATGAACCTAAAAGTCTTAACTTTGGAGATACAGGGTTTTAAAAAAATATTTTTTTTTAAATCCTAATTCTGATGCTATTATAGATAAATACCTGTATGAAATCTGATACACGTCTTTTATGTATAAAAGCTCATTTTTTGTTAACAATGAATTTTTGAAATTTCTACCAAGGGCGTGTATATGTAGTTAACCTGAGTAAATCCGTATGCTCCCTAATGCATAGAAGACGTGTATCATTTTTCATGCAGTTATCTACAATAGCATAAAAATACCCCCTTTAACACCAGCACGCAATTAGGAAACGCCCTGTATAGTACTTCACAATGACGGCCCCTTGATAAAGTAGTATGACAAACAGAGATAGACGGCCACTTTTAGCATACCCGAGTAGCCCAAAGTCAAACTGCATAAATTAAAATTTTGATAAATCTCGTTCACTGGATCTGATGCTGGCTGCCCTTGTAAAATGTGGACTTGTAAATCATGTATCACTATACTGGGTGGTCCAATAATAGTGGACGTAGGCAGTAGCCCGGGAACCGTTAATGACAGAACTCAAGAAAAAAAATATATGATAGGTAAATCCATCAAGAAAAATCAAAATTAAATCATTTTAAAATTCGGAAGTTCGTCGTTTTTGCAACACAAAAAAGATATAGAAGGGCGGTACACGAAAGAAAACAGACAAATATAGATAAAGGTTCATTAAGCATAGTTACATTTTTTAATTATCTGAAGTGCGTATAGTCAAAAAGGAGGGCCATATTAATTAAAGAACGACGGGACACCACTGGTTTAAAGAGATTTCTTGGCCGACCTTCCTAAACCGATTGACTCCGCCCGGTTTTCTTTCGTGTCCCACACTTTACCCTTCGAAATGGAACAGTTAAAAATATGTGTTAGAGGCGTAGCAATGTAATTTCGTATTTCCTTCAGCGTTTTACTAGTAAATTCGTCTAATCCAGTTTCAGAGTTATTATTTAATCCGTTTATAATTTTTTTTACCTCCTCATTGTCACATTTTTTGGGATTTTGCTTGGTTTCCTCAAATTTATTTTTAAAGTTAGAGTTACAGTGAATACATACGAGCCCGGTCAACCATTAACCCCTATAATAGACTTCGGAGAAAATATTCTATTAATATTAAGAATAAATAATATATTAATATTAAGAATAACGAAACGAAACTAATTTCTTTATTTTATAAAAATGTATAGGATTTAAACGTATGTCCCTGAGAAAAATTCTTAAAATTATTTTATTGACGGTGTCGCAACTGACGTATTACCCTGAATTGAGTAGGACAATGTCAACAAGGCTCTCTATAGACAGATTAAATACAAGAAATAGCAATAGCATCAAGCAAAAAGGCCTCGGATATAAAGAAGACACAAACAAGAAAAGTAATAGTTACCTAAGATTACATGTCCAAAAAGATAACATATATATTCAGTTCAACAGTTAAGTGAATTAAAGATATTCCAACTAGAGAAACCTTTAATCCAAAATGCAGAAGCACAGAAATTGGTTAAGGAAGCCCGTTCAGCCTTTCAAATGCATTCAAAAAGTCTCCACTACCGAACGAAAAGTCGCCTGCGCTGTCTAAAGTCGAGAGGAGGAATACAAAAAGGATACATCACATAAAGACGCAGGCTGCTTGTTTCGGAATCCTGTTGCTTACTTAAACTCCATAATTGCGTTAAAATCTGAAAACATAGCAAGGCTTCAAGATGAAAATTTCGATATAAAGAAAATAAAAGATTTGCTAAAAATCCACAAATAGAAGACGCAACTGCATTCCTAAGAAAAAGAGTAACGCCCAGAAGTGCAAACTCACCAGTTCCTAAACTTGAAGCAACAAGTAGAATACTTCTACATCTTGGAACTGAGTTCCAAAACCAGTCTACAAGCAGCCGCTGCTGGTCTGTACCATTATGAAGACAAGTGACATTTAAGAGCTTACAGCTCCAGAATCTCAATGACCCACAGATATATGGCCACAGAAAAGCAAAATATATTAAGTATTTGTATTATATCGTAAATTTCAACAATTTTATCTCACATAACTAATAGGGTAGTAATACTAAAGGCACTTAAGGCCGCTTGTTGTTAGATGTGACAATATATTTTGATAAAATGCTAAACGTAACTTATGTAATTAATGTAACTATTCAATAAATGACAAAAAGCACAATAGCAAAACCTAATATATCCGATGTTTTCAAAATAAATTTTGGAATCTGCCCAACATTTTTTATAACAAACGGGCAGAACATTTAAAAATAGAATTAGTGAACACAAATTCAGATAATTCTAATTACTCTAAACATTTAATTCTGAAAAATTGAGATACAGGTTACAGGTTAATTAATATTTTTTTCTGATAAAGGACAACAAATAAAGTGATAAATATGTACTTAATCGTCAAAATAGAAATTTTCCAGAATCTAATTAACCAAATGGATACCTAGAATTGTCCCTGACCCAATGTTCCTATATTAGAAACTACTTAATACACTGCTCTTAATTACTTTTATACCTGTAATTGTCTATAACCCGATCCTTCTATACCTGCTTGGCTGTACTCGATTTACTATATTACTGAGTTTTCCCAAGTAAAGTTGTGCTATCATTTTGTGTAAATTTTGGTCGTTTGGTAGTATCAAGACAGTAAACTGAAACAATGGTATCCACAAGCAGACGTACCTGTGTAAATCATCCCGATGTTTTTTGTTATGTGTGTGGTGAATACACTTTGAAAGAGAGCAGAAAAACGATTTCTGACTCTGTGAAAAGAGCTTATCTTGCCTATTTTGGCGTTCATTTAGGAGATCAAGACAAATCTTGGGCCCCACATTTCATATTTAAAACATGTGTTGAACATTTGCCACAGTGGACAACTGGAAAGAGGAAGTGCCTAAAGTTTGGTGTACCAATGGTTTGGAGAGAACCGCGAAACCATCATGACGACTGCTATTTTTGTCTCGTTAATATTAAAGGCATAAATAGAAACAATAGACACAAATGGGCATATCCTGATCTAGATTCTGCAAGAAGGCCTGTAGCGCATTCGGAAGAAATACCCGTTCCATCATTCAGCAGTCTATTCGAACTGACAGAAGATGATACAGAAACATCAACGTCTGACGAAGTTCAGAGAATTCAATCAGAAAACGACAGCGAATTTGAAGCAGATTTAGCAACTCCGCAGTGTTTCAATCAAGAAGAACTAAATGATCTTATAAGAGACCTGAATCTCTCAAAGGAATCCGCTGAATTACTTGCATCCAGATTAAAAGAAAAAAATCTACTTTATCCAGGTACTAATATTAATATATATACAATTTTTTTTTAAAACTAGATCTGATAGACAAAATCTGAGAACTTTTTTACATTCTGCATCCAAAAATTACCCAGGAACAGTTAAAAAATTGCAGGCACCAAAATGTGTGTTGGTCTGTGTAATTAAACGAGTACTAAATAATTCCCCACTGTTGTATTTTTACTAGTTTAGAATGAAAAAACTCTAGCGTTTTACCTGTATAATCTTCGAAATACCTATTTGTAGGAAGCAGTTCAGGTTTTTACTATCTTTATTTTGTGTTACAATTTTATTTAAGATTTTTTATCTCATGAAGCCATAATGTTTGCGAAACAATTGTCATGTGTATTTTGTCAATTAAATTAAGTGGAAATATTAAACAAGTATATTTACTTAATTCGTTAAAATGGGTTTCCATGAAATAACGACTAACTCTGTTTAATATTTCAAAAATAGTTACGAACTCAATTATTTTGCTAGATTGCATTGTTTTGATAGTTTCCTGTTGCAGTTGAATTTTTTGTTGCATACGTATATAAATTCTATTAGAACTAAATATAGTATTTCTTGTATTTTTATTATAAAAAATTGTTAAAATAATTATTTGTCATTAATGTTTCTTATTTTATAAATAACCTGATATTTTTGTTTGGGTAAAATTGGGACAATATATTTGTTCTTCTCAATTTTCTGTTCAGTTCTCTGTTAATTTAAAAAAATAATAAATAATACTTATGCTGGTGCTATTCAAATTATATTATAATAAATAATTTTCAGAATTTTTTTTAGATATGTGGGTTTAATGAATTTCAATTCTCCTACACTTTTACTTAGGGACCCTGAGCTGATCAAGCAATTAACAGTAAAAGATTTTGATCATTTTACTGACCATTTATTTCTGATAAATCCTGAACTTGAGCCCGTATGGGCAGGCAATTTATTAGCACTGACAGGTAAATCTAGATAAAAGTATACCTTATTATATAATAAAGCATACACCAACACCAGAGCAATTTGACGCAAAAAAATATATTTGCACTTACAGAGCAAACCTCAGAATACCATACCCACATGTTTCTTTTTTATTCCGGCTTGGTTTCTGTAACTGCTGGCTCTCTAGAATAACGCCTTTTTAGATTTCTTTTTTTTCAGTGGATTTTAAATAATTTTTTGATATTACTGCGAAATTGTATCCCATGACTTTTTTTTATTGTAAATGTTACTATCTATGTATATATATATATATATATATATATATATATATATATATATATATATATATATATATATATATATATATATATGGCTTTTTCCAAAAGTAATTTTTAGAGGAGAGAGACAAATATTGCATATTATATTAGTATCTAATGCTTTCCAAGCAGAATATTTAAGGCGCAAAATTGTGCTTTTTGAAATGCTGAATTATTAAAAAATTGTATATCTAACATCGATCTAATTATCTCTGAATGAATACTAGGAATCATTTGAGAATCCAAATAGTATATTTTGGATTTTCAATTAACACATCAGTCAGAACCGCAGCACTGTGCGGCGGTATCGAAGGCATAACGAGAAATGGTTGGAAAATGCTGTAAAGGCCCACTTTAGAAATGGTGTTATACTTTCTCAGGGTAATTTCATTAATAATAAAGATAGAGGAATACGGTTTGCTCAATATTGTGCTACTTTTTTGTAAAACGAAAAATAGTCCAGATAACATTTTTGCAGCTCTCTTAGTTTTTGGGGGAAACTTTCGTTCTGCTGAAATGGGTTATTTGAGAACAAAATGTTTCATTGAAATCAGTTGACAAACACTAAAATGCCAAAATATTCCAACGAAAATTTGTTTTTTCCATATTCCGTGGAAATTTTATACACTTTAAAATACCAGAAATACAAATTACATACAAAATTTGCTTTTATTGTCTTCTGGAAGGCCTCCTTAATAACAGGAAATACAAATTTTCCTGCGGAAATTACTCATTTCCATTTTCCACACTTTAGAATTCAGGGTTACATAGGCTCAAAGTCAAACTATGCTTTATTATCAATTAAAACCAAATAGTTTTGTTGACAATGCTAATGTAAAAGAAAAAATGTAGCCAAGAAATACATTCTAGAAAAATAATATGATATAGGTCCAACAGTATAATATTTCTTAAAATTCTCATTTAACTTTACACAAATTTCTCTTATTGCTGCTAACTTATCGATATCAGATCCTTCAGCCCTATTTCTTTTGTGATCAAAGCGTATGACCCTTAATAAAAATATAAACCGTCATTGGGCCATGGTTAATTATATCAGACTCGCAGCGCTAGATCGATTCGTAGCACTTTAGTTTTAGTTTTGTGACATTTTATAGCAAAATTAATATTATAGACGTAAGTATTTAGAATGACCTTAGAATATGAATGACTATAAATAGAATATTTGGCCACTTTTTCGTATTGTAGAATAAATAAGTTTTGTATGCGAGGGGCTTGCCTATAAAGCCTTTATTGTCTTTTTAATTTATTCTAATAAATTCTCTTAATAGGTCAAAAATGGAAAGACATGAGAGCGACTATCAGTGGATCATTCACAAGCAGTAAAATGAAACATATGTTTGGTATAATAAATGAAACAGCTGAAAATTTTGTGCGTTACTTTTTGAACAAAAATCAGGCGCTTAATGAAGTGGAAATGAAAGATATCTATACCAGGTAAACTAAACTGTTGCTCATAATAATGTTTATAAAACAAATACAATTTTTGATATTTTAGGTATTCTAATGATGTCATCGCCACGGCAGCTTTTGGCATTAAAGTAGATTCATTAGCAGAATCGAATAATGAGTTCTATATTATGGGCCAAAGAATCACCACTGTGACAGGAATTATAAAGATAGTCAAATCCATTTTACTCTCCATCATGCCTAAAATAATGGCGGTAAGAAAGACTAAAATATTTATAGGTAGTAATGTGCGCCTTTGTGTATTAAAGTTCTGCGGAGTTAAAATATTCCATAAGTTTTTCCTTGAAAAACGATTTTATTTGCAAAACCCAGTTATTCCACCTCGGAAAGGTGTGATAAGCGAGAAAAGTAAATTTTAGGTAATCTTTTATTAACTATCAATAAAATATGGCGAATACAGTAAATAATATGTTATAGACACGCAGTACATTAATGTTTTTGTGATCAAGTAATTAAGAATTTCTTTGACGTCGACTTCATAAGGGCAATTTTCAAACTGGAATAAAATATTACTTTTTAGTGCTTTTTATTTGAAGTCAGTTTCAGTTTTTCTATTAATTTTTTAATATCAGAACCATTAGCAAAGGATGTAACTAATTATTGAGATGATCAGCTCAAATCTTTAATCCTGCTAGTTAGCCTCAGCAGTCAGTCTTGTTGAGCGTCTAATTGGTTTGTAACTTCTATAGCTCACAAATGCTCAGAAACCACTTGCGTTAAAGAAGTATTTGGAGAGTTCATTTCAAAATATTAAGGTATTCCATGGCTACTTTTAGCCGGTTAACAATTTTAATCTTAACTCCTAGAATGTTCTAGATAGACGAAACTATACTTAAAAATTAAAGTTGATTTTTTAAGTGTATTGTCTTAACTAAGAGGTAATACAATGTAGTTCTCGCAGATATGTCGTTAATATTATTTATCGTAAAATTTTTGCTTCTGATAAGAAATCTATTGTATAAAATGTAGAGCTGAAGCGTACAACAATTTTAAAATTTTGGTTGCTAAAAACAATTTTTATTTTTGGTTTGGTATGTTAAGACGATAACAAACATTTGTTCTCGCGCATTTCAGTGCCTTGTAGAATTTAAACCAATTTAGAAAATTTTTTCAAAGACAGTTTCCAAATGTTTTCTCTAGTTTAATTAGTGACGTAAATTCATGTGACTTATTCGGAGTCAAAAACGTCGTACAACGGCTTTTTAGCCTCACACTCCATGCTTTAAAACCACCATATTATGACTGTAGTACATTTTATAAAAAATGCTAAAACCGAGATTTTGATAGAATTTGGTCCGAAAAGTTCTTCCAGATCGTGTGGTCTAAGAACTGTCCTGTAGTGCATATAACTTCATTTATGGCTAAATAATCTTTTATTGCCTCAAACAGACTCAAGCATATGTTTGATTAAGTTTTTCTCATTTTTCTCAACACTATTTAAACGTGTACGGTCATTGTATCAGACCATTCAATTCGTTTTCCAAGAAATTGATACAACTACAATATTACCTTTTTATTTTGACAATAATTGGCAGGTAAGCGGTTTTAAAGATGTTTTGTCAAGGAACAAAACACTCATATAGCTGCAAATGGTCCTCGCGAAGTTTTGCTACTTTTTGATGAAACAAACGGTGGCACAAGTAGTTTTTTCATGTTTCTCTCCGTTTTTGATTGATGTTATAATTTTTGAAAAAAGTAAAAACTCAAGGGACTAATTGCGTTCAGGTTGATAACCACTGAATTAGTGTAAGAATAATTCTCATTTTATATACAACCAAGGATTTTACGAAAAAGCTGCTCTTTATACATTAGTTTACACATTGTTAAAATGGCGGGGCTGGCAGTTTTCTTTGAAAGGATGATCGGATTAATTTATTTTTCAAAAATTTAACCCTCAGTGAATATTTGCAAAAATATAATCCAATAATTTTCTCTACATAGCTACTAAAAATTCCTTACTTCGACAGAGATGTTATGCAATATTTCCAGAATATTATTCAGAAAACCATAGAGGAAAGAGAAAAGAAGGGAATAAAGAGACAAGATATGATAAATATACTTTTGGAGGCCAGAAAAGGAATTAATAACGAAGAGAGCAACGTAACTGAAAGAGGATATCCTACTGTAAAAGAAAACGCAAGATTAGGTAAGTAATTTCGGGATTTCATATCATGGTTAATGGTTAAAACACAAAATTAATTTTTGCACTCTAAAATATAGAATATTGGTGTAATAGATAACTTAATGCAGCTATTAAAGATGCATTTAGGTATAAGAAAACACAGAGTCGCTGATAAGTCTGGAAACGGTCGATTATTGGGTAAAATATACAAGGTATGGAAAAAGTTTAATATACAAGTTTTAGAGTTTTTAAGTGTCCACTAGGCACTAATAATTTAAATTATACAGGATTTATTATAAAGTTGTGGCACATCAAAGTTGCCTTTTTTTTTAAACACCCTGTATATTATTCGATATTTTAATTCTTATTTCAATTTTAAGCAAAGTTGTTTAAAAACGTAATGGGTCTAAATTTAACCAATTCCGAGTTATTGGCTTTTGGAAATAATCAAAAAACTTTCTAAAATAAGCTTTAATATACAAACTATGTTACAAACTGAATTTTCAAAAATTGTCCGGAACGGTCGAAGAGCTGCAAGGAAGGATAGTGTATGAAATTAGTAATATTCCTAAAAATGCTCTTCTAAATGTAGTATAACCTTTTGTTCAGCGAATTCATTGTTTCAGGGGGACAATGGTGAATACTTTGAGCAACTTACAAAATAAGACCACAGAATCTTTACGAAAATTACCATTTCATTAATTGTTCTTTAATCAAATCGATTTTAAAAACTTAATAGCTATTATTTATTACTATCAAAACTCGAACACTTGTAAACGGTTGAATTTATGTACATTATGATTTTTAACTAAGAGGATAATGGAAATATCTAATAATATACAGAGTTTTCCATTTCAAAAATGCCATTTTGGTGTGCCATGAAATTATTACTAACCCTGAATAATCGAAATTATTATTTTCTAGTAGACACTTGAAAACCATAAAACTTTTTCAATACCTTGTATATTTTTTTCAATAATAGACGTTTCCAGACTAATCAGCGACCCTGTATATGTTTTTTAGAAGCATCAAAATTTAAACAACTGAAGAAGTTAACCAACGATGACATTACATCACAGGCCCTAATTTTCTTCCTTGCTGGATTTGAGACTGTATCAATAGTTTTGTGCTTTGGGACATACGAATTGGCTCTCAATAGGGACGTTCAGGATATGCTCCGTAAGGAAATTCAAGAAACGCTTAAAGATAACAATGGAGCATTAACGTACGATGTATTGCTAAAAATGAAATATATGGATATGGTTTGCAAAGGTAAAAATTGTAACCATAATTTAATTTTGTAATAATATCAACCAGCTATTGGTGTTGGTGTTGATATTTGATTGTTCTAACAAATTTATACATATTACAGAAATAATAACTTCTTTTTATAAAAGGAAATTTGTTGTTACATGATTCTGTTCAAAAAGCTTTACCCATTTTTACCGGTTGATTATGATGACTTGTCAAAACGATTTTGGGTCGATTGGAAAAATTTATGTATAGATGGTTTTACAATTGTTCCGTACCTTCGATTGTGATTATTACATATGTTTGCCAGATTTAAACTTAACATATCTTTAGTGGGATTTTTGCGAGCTGTCTCAAGTGATGATTCGGTGTTTCCTTTTAATGTACAAAAAGGAGAATCCTTGCTTCTATTCTAAGTTCATTTACCCTAAAAAAAGTTGCGACCCTAAAATGGCGTCCCTACACAGTGTTAAAACTTCTCTAGTTATGTATATTTAATTTTTTCAAGGAGAGTAAAGTATTATCCATTTCAGTTTGGTTTGTTTTTAATTAGTAAAACGCACACATGGACGGATTCACATAGGGACAATTCCGGGTGGTAATTAGGTAAATCCGATCTGTAAAGCACTTTTATTGAAAATTCTCTCGTAATAAACCTTTCCAAAGATTTTTGGCAAAATGTAAAGTTAGATGAATAAGTAGTTTGAACATTGTTTTTCTTAAACAATTTATTTGAAAGCTATTTTGTTCCGCAATATTGGATTCATACAAAAATTTCATAGTTAGATGACACTTGATTTTTGTGCAAAATTTGAAGTCATTTGCATAAGTAGTTTTTTAAACAGTTTATTAGGTTGACATTTTGCAGCTCCATAGATTCGTGCCACAATTTGTCCTGTATTACATTTAATTATTGCGCAAAATTAAAAATTAATTGGATAAATCTTTTTTCTATATGGTTTTTTAAACATTTCATTAGGCAGCAATTCTGTTCCAACATATTGCATTCGTGTCAAACTCTCATTAGTTCATCCCTATGTCGCAGTTGATTTATGTGCGAAATTTGCAATTTATTCGAATAAAAATAAGTAGTTTTTTCAACTTTTTGTTCCTCCATATTAACTTGTTATCAAAATTATATCACCTTATCCTCGTATCTGACTTGATTTTTGTGTAAGATTTGATATTAATCAAATATGTTTTTTAAACTGATTTTTTTTAAACATTTTATTAAATCGCTCTTTTGGTCTGCCGTCTTGAATTTATACCAATGTTTTACCAGTTCACTCATTAACTCACTCGAAAGACAGACGGAGAACCAGACAGATAGATCAACGGAATACTTGTTTTTAGCTATGTAAAAAATGTTAGTAAAAATTGTAGACTCATTCAAATTCCTCCTCGCAATAAACTCCTTCACAAAATAATGTAGCATTTGTTAACGGATGTTAAATAAGTTTAAAAATAAATTATTACCTTTTTATGGATGTATCTCAGTCATTACACAATTTTCTACTAAACTAAGTTAATTTATTGACCCTTCGTTGTTCAACAACCTATATAAAAATTATGGTACTTTTTTCAAACAAAGAAGGATTCATATTGAGGGAAGTTCAGCGTAACGCCAGTTTACCGATTTTTCCAAACTAAATTATTTGACATTTTACTAAAACTTTATCAGTCTATCACCATATATGGTTCTTGATGTTTAAGCAAAATAAAAAGTCAGTGGACTAAATGGTTTTTAAGCTATACCGGGCTTAGCGAGATTTAGGCCGACCAAATGTAGGGCCTCTGGAATGCAAGGACCTACAAAATCTCAGAAGGTGATGTTTAACGATTAAAATATTTCCCTTTTACTAAAAACTTTTTTTTGGCTCTTTAACACCTTTTATTTTTTCAATGGTTTTGTTTTTATCACATTTCGTCTTTATACGTATGGATGATTTAATTTACCATGTTCATTGTCCGAGGTATTATTGGTGACGTCATACCAACCAATATAAATATATTCTGTCGGCTAGATTCGCTAATAATATAAATATTAGAAAAACAGTAAAATTATATAAATATTTTAAATTACAATATAATTTAAAAAGCAATAATATAAAAAGTTTCATCTAAACCTGAATCAGAAGGAATAGTACCCAATACGAAAGCAGCAGTCCATCTCTCCATTGACAGGCCAATCTTTTGATTTCTGCAGCTCTGTGTATTTTTTTTATTTTGCTCTTTGTGTTTAAAATAATTTTTTAGCTTCATTACTCCAAACTGTGTCGATATATTTATATGTATGTTGATGGATGACTAGAGTAAATATGGTCATTAAATTTTGCATGGAAGCTTTAAGGAGCATTTGTTGTTTTTCGCTGCTGACATTTCAGACCATATTTCTAGAGGAAATCTTCACCAATATCAAAATCGACTAGATAATCCTGCCATTAAATCATAAGTCAAGCGATCTCCGCCCTCCCTTGGATTTAGCAATAATAACCCAAAACAGTACTTTAACGATTTACCTATATCAAATTTTTATTTTAGTATTTTTTGGTTAAAATATAAAAACAAACTCTCAAAGTCTAAGTTTCAGTCAAAATATATGTTTTTTTATAAATTTTTAACATGACGATGTTAACAGACTAGCGTGAATCAGAGATAAGGTTAGACGTTGCAAGTACGCAACAGGAAAAAGAGAGGATATATCTTTAAACATATTTGATGTTATTAAGTATTAAATTTGATTCAAAATTAAAAATCTCGTTGACACAAGTTAATATTGGACTCCTTTTAGCCCTAGTAATTTCCATTTTTTCGGGTAAATCCAATTAAATACCTTTGTCACATTCGTGGATTATATTTACATTGTCTGGGACGGAAAATTGGTGATTTGACGACAGTAAATGGTTAAGCCAAGTTTTTGTCATTTCCGGAACCATGATGGTCCTAAGTGAAACCAACAACCCCTTATTTTAATGTCACTTGAAATCCCTGCGTTATGTATATCTTGTTTAAAGTCTGCAGCTTTCCCACAAAATATTAAATAAGTCTTTATAAATGCTTTCCTTTTTTGTTTCAAAGCAACTACACGAACATGCTAACGTTAGAGTTAACCATTTGGTTGAATATGAGGCGTAAATAATTGCAAAAAATATTTTGCACAATACGAATATGTACCACGAAAATATATTTTCTTTGCATTATATGATGCACTGACGTTAGGTTTGGTCGCAAAACACAACTAATTGTTCACAAATAAAAACTGATCATTTTCTGTACTCTTTACTTCAACTTTTACCAAAATGGCAATTGTTTCTTCTACAGTTTTTGGTAATGCTGGATGGATTTTGAGTTTGTGAGTATACATGTTATTTCTCATATAGTTGACACCTCTTACTGTTACGGTAGACATATTTTCATGATGATTTTTGAAGGCTTTTCTGACGAATTCCATTCTGCTTTGCACTTAGTATTATTTCAAATTAGTTGCCGATTTACTTTCTTTATATCCACTGAATGGTTTTAATCCACTATACTTCTTCAAATTGTGTTTTCTTCTCCAACTGTGAAAATTTTAGCAGTTCAATTTTGAAGTGTGCATGTGCAAAATTTTTATTTACGAAAATTTAGAATTTTCGAACGAAGTTTCCTTAGTTTACATAAATAGTGTAACCCGACATTACTTAGTTCATTTACTAAATACTGACAAATAGACACGATACGAGTCTGACAGGGGGGGAGAGTATAAGATTACTTATATTTTACCTATAATAACTATAAGTAAAATATTGGTCATTAAAATATACTTTAACTCTAATGGTTTTTGGACCTCAATTCATGTACGTCCCCCGAGAAAACAACCACCAAGAAATTTTTTGGCTTCAATGTAAAGAGGGACAATGTGGGAAGAATTTCCACCTTTGGCGGATCCTGATTTTCAAGGAGCAAAAAAACCCCCTAAATGTCCCCGGGCGGCATTTTAATTTTCGGATTCTCTTAGCTATTTCTGAGAGTCTGCCTTCAGATAACCTCCCTTTGAAGGTAACCTAGGATGAGTTCTCTTTTTTAAAATCAATTTCGATGAGTCGGTATTTTAAGGGTTGTTCTCTAAAGAGTCGAGGGGCTCACTCAGGGGTTCAGTTGGTTCGTTGTTGTCGGTCACATGTTCGCTCATCTGGTTGGCCTCCGAAGAGTGGCTCATCCACCTCGTTCTGCCCCAGATTTAAAGACACTTAAATGCAACAAAGAAAACACAGATTTTTAAAACTTTAATCTGTATTTCATATACTTAAATTTTTACATTGGAACACTTTTTTATACTTGGGGAGAACCTTACTTGTCAAGAGGTGGATGCCGATTTGCTATAACGCCGTAAAATTGGGTCTTTTATAGACAAAAATTTAGAGACTCTTTTGCATTTTTGGTAATTTATTTGCTTAAGTCTAATGTATTTAATTTATTAGTGAATAGCCCCCTTTGTAGTTTCAAACATAAGGATAAGTCTTACTTATTTCCAGTAAATTCAGTATAGATTTTGAAATAGTCAGTTGTTGGTTGTCTATTGTTGGCATAGCAGTTTGTTTCTACTATAGTGTAGTGTAGTACGAATGCTACCTTTTATGTATTAATTGCTGTACAAGTAATATTACATAATAAATATTTTTTATTCTATTCTTCTAGTATTAATATTATTATCAATATTATCATTAAAAGAATTTTAGCACATTTTATTTGGAAGACTAAACCGTATTAAACTTACGCTTATATAAACTTGTTATCTTCAATATATTCAATTAATAATATGTTTCCAGAAATACTAAGAAAATGGCCTCCAATAATAGCCATCGACCGGTTATGTACAAAACCATATATCATTGAACCGGTCTATCCAGATGAAAAACCAGTTCCATTGAAAGTCGGAGATACGCTACTACTTCCAATGTTCGGACTTCATAGAGATCCCAAATATTTTACTGAACCAGATAAATTCGATCCAGAACGATTTTCTGAAGAAAATAAAGGCAAAATTGTACCATGCAGTTATATACCTTTTGGTTGGGGACCAAGAAACTGTATCGGTTCTAGATTCGGAATATTAGAAGCCAAAGCTATATTATTCCAATTATTATTAAATTTCGAAATTGTACCCACGGAACGAACTAAAATACCTATAAAATTAAATGCCCACACTATCCAAAACTCTGCTGAAGGAGGATTTTGGCTGGGTTTGAAGCGTATTAAAGCATCGAGTTAGGATTAGTTTCAGGATATTAAAAAAAATGTGTTCCCGATGTTACTTAAAAGGCGTACCTTATGTGAAAATAAGTATTATTTTTTAGTTTATTGACTTTGTTATTATGACTTCAATGTTACTGTTACTTATGTATTTTAAACCTGAGCAGATCTAAATGATAGACTTAATATCTACCTAACCTACATAAGGCTACAAAAATGATAATGTTTGAAATCAGCTAGGAGCAGACACTATTTTATTGCATATTATGTACATGTAAAAATATATAATACGTATATGTAAATAAATCATGAAAGAATAGCCGTTCATTTACTGCGTATTTTTTGTATATAAAATTAGAATCCTCAAAAGAAATTTATAGTTTTTGATAAAAAAGAATTGTACACACTGGTATATCTGAACACCAACATCCCACCAAACGTGTCATAAATGTAAAAGAAGCCAAAGTCTATTGAAATATATGAACATCTTAATATATATGGTCAGTAACAAACAACCAAAAAGATAAATAAATTTTGTACACAAAAAATAAAATAAAAAAAATAGTTAGTAAAAAGTATATGCACATTAAAAGCCTTACTCAAAAATGAAAAATTACAGGTAAATCTATACGTGATTATTATTCATCAAAATATTTAGATATACTATAATAAGCTTTT
Organism: Kuschelorhynchus macadamiae; assembly: GCA_030620095.1. NCBI lineage: Eukaryota > Metazoa > Arthropoda > Insecta > Coleoptera > Curculionidae > Kuschelorhynchus > Kuschelorhynchus macadamiae. Next base: position 91,929 of record JAUTXW010004690.1, read on the forward strand.
TCCAAGTCCCTAATTAAGAAATATTTCTTACAACTTTTTTTCTTTCGCGTATTAAATAGTTCTTGGTAGAAGCGATTGTTAATAGAAGTAGTGGTAGATGGTTAGTTTGCCTAGAACCACTACTATTACCATACTTTTTTTACCTTTGAATATAGACAGGGCAATATTAATGTACCGGACATCATTCTGGATTCCTACTAATATTCTACCAATTTCTACCTATGCCAGACTTGATTTTACATTACCAGTTTTTACATTGCTACACTTCGCCGTTTTGTTATGTCATGTTGAACTCATACTAGTTTATCCTTAATCATATTTAATTTTGCCCACGAATTTGTTCCGATATTTTGGATTCGTAACCAAAATTTTACCATTTAACTCCTACATAATACTTAATTTTTGTGCAACATTTAAGATACATTGGTTAAGTATTTATTTAGTGAATAATCTTGAATTCATATCACAACTTTACCAGTTTATCTCTATATCGCATTTATATTCATACCAAAATGTTACCAGTTCATTCCTACGTGACACTTGATTTATGCGCAAAATTTGAGAAAATTAGATGATTAGTTTTTTAGTAATATATTTTTTTAATGATTCACAAAGCTGCCATCTTGTTCCGTCATATTCGGTTTTTACCAGAATATTACCAGGTCTCCTTATATGACCCTTCATTTTTGACTAAAATTTTATGAATGATTTTTAAGCTATGCCGCGAACTGAGAGGCAGAGAGACAAACCGACGGAATTGATAAAAACTTATTTTTCTTATCTAAGGACGCTAGAACCTTTATTTTTGCCAAAATCCCCAATTGACCCAATTTTTTAGCAAAAGTCAGTCGGGTAAGTATTAGGCATCTAGGGAATCTGAAACATAAAGATCTTAAAAAATATACGAGGGAAGTAAAAATGATAATTGACTTTGTTATTTTAAATGGAACGCCCTGTATAATATTATTTCAGTAAATGGGCATTTTCGTGCTGATTATAAAAATACCCGGTTTGATACGTTTATCTTTAAAGACAACCGAAAAAATTGACAAGAACCCTGTTTCAAGAGACAGTTTATACCTTTATATTGACATTACCATGCGTATCTTCACTTTCTTTCTATCACATTGCTCCTTATGGCAGGGTTTTTGCCAAATTTCTCAGTTTGTTTTTCAAAATAAAGGTATCAAAACTGGTATTTTTATAATCAACAAGATGCCCTGTTCATTGGAATAATATTATACAGAGTGTTAATCTAGTTTCCAATCGCCATTTGTTTTTTTTTGTATATTGACGGTTCAGAGGAAACTATTGAAATTTTTTATAGAATATTTTTTGATATCTCTAAAAGTTAAAATATACATTAATTAAGGTGTACACCGATTACTCCGGGATGATTTGTCCGATTTGAATAAAACTTTCAGGAAGTATTCAGGATAGTACCGAAGTGATCAAGAGATCAAAGACAAGAATATTGAAAAAAAATGGCGGAATGAAAAGCATTAATATATTGCCTCGAAATTTGGTATATAAAGTATAATTAACCAAAAAAGTCATTCAACTGCAGCTTTAGGTAATTCGTTTATTATAAATTTTAATTAACGTTGAAAATATTAAATTAAGTACCTTTATTCCTGACATTAAACATTTCTTGTGAGGAGGAGGATCTAAGGGGAACTGTAAAAATATTGTTCATCTGATTTTCGAGGTTTTTAATGGCCCGAAGTTAAATTTTACTAATGATTTTAATGTAATTTATATTGCCGATTTTTTATAAATATGTAGAAAGAACACTTTTTATATAATATTAGTACCAAACGCCCAGTAGTTACTTGTTTATTTCAATTTATTTCAAAATTTTAATCTAGGTTTAGGCCTCGAAAACTGTAATAGCTGACCTTTGCAATAAAACTTTGTATACATAGAACTAAAAAGGATGAAATAAAAAATGTAAAAACATATAACCGATTTCATAAAAAAAAAACTGAAGTCGGCGTCAAACTGATAGACAGATATCATGCTAGTGCTATTAAATTCAAGACAGTTAATACATAAGTAATATCTTTCTGTAACTAAGCAATTAACAATTAGTTTGACGCCGGCTCCAAAAAACCAAAATTTCAAGATGGAATAAAATATTATTTCTTCGTTTTTAGAGCTTTTTTTATGAAGTCGGTTTTATTTTTATATCCCATGTAAAAAAGATAGATTTGCATCATCTGTAGCTTCTTAAATTGCATCTGGTAGCTCCTGATCGGACGACTCCATTTCGATAATTCTCTTGCCAATTGGAAGACGTAAAAAGCATAAATAGATAGATTTTAGTCAAAAATTAAGGGCCATATGGAGATATAATATTTTGTAATAAAATTCCAATACGGAGGAACAAAATGGCAGCTTAATAAAATGTTAAAAAAATTAATACTTAAAAACAACTTATCTAAGTTCTGAAGAAAAATTAAGAGCGACATTAGGATGAACTAACAAAATTTTCGTACAAATCCCAAATAGCGGCTTAATAAAATGTAAAATAATTACTTTATCGATGGTTTTCAAATTACTCACAAAAATTAAGTGTTACGAATCTAAAAGGGAGGAACAAAATGGCGTTTAAAAAATTACAATTTTTATACAAAAATCATGTAATATAAGGATAAACTGGTAAAATTTTGTTGAGGAGACGTTATAACGGAACAAAATAAAGGCCTAACAAAATATTTAAAATATCAGCATCAAAACACAGTATCAGTACTTATTCAATTGACTTGAAATTTTGCACAAAAATCAAGTGTGAAACAGAGACGAACTGGTAAAACTTTGTTAATCATATATGACAAAACAAAAAAATAAAATGTTCAAAAACTTTTAAAATCTTGAATAAAAACCTTTTTATAAGGGAAAATAATGTTTTAATTTATTTTTTTTATAGATTGTGTTATAAAAAAAGTTATAAAAAATAATATTAATAATAAAATTTAAAAAACTGTATACATGATTATTGAAGCAGTGGTTTTATTTACGCAGCTATGGTAAGTTATTGAATGTTTGTATATATATTAGATCTGACCAAAAAAGTTGTGGAGGTGAAAAATGTATACTTGCTTAAATTTAAATTATCGTTAGATATGTAAGTAAAACAAGATATATTGTCATAAATTATAATTTGCTCATGCTCAAAATAACTATTCAAGAGAACGATGTCTTGCGGCTTGACAAACACAACACGAACATATAGAAAAAACGGTAGAAAATATGTACAAAAAGAATATGAATAAAAATAACTGTTGAAAATTCAGTAATTTGGCCTTTAACAGGAACATTCCTCGAAACGAATTCCACCATACATAGGTAACACAGTTTATATAGGCGGGTGTATTTTCATCACCAAAGATCCTTAGGTACTCGCTTAGGCAAAATTGTTCTGTTATATCACAGGTATTTTGTTCTCTAAATGTAAATTTTAATTATCACATTAAAGTAAGATATATTCGATATTGCGCGTGATAATAAAAATATCCCCATATCTTTACACAAAATTGGGCGCGATACCAATAGTAATAACACTTTCGTGAATTTCCATACACGTAATTAGCTCAGGTCAGGTCTTATTTTAGATTGTCGAAATAGAGTTTTATCACACATTTTTATTACAAAATGGCATGCATGAAAATATACGAAAGTTAGATTGCAGGGATTTATAAAATTTGGTGTCGCGCCCAATAACGTAGTGAACAAACTAGCCAATTATTAAAAGGTGAGGAAAATACTTATAGATAAATACAAAGCACTTTCTCTGGTGAGGAAAAACCTGTCGAATTTTTAGGACTTTGCAGGGGGGTGAAGAATTTTCCTCTGCCCGTTTATATATACACATGTTTATTTAGAAACATTGTATACATTGTTTCCAATTTTCGTAATAAAATGAAGGTTTTATTCAGGCCCATCGAGACGCCCCGGGATTTTCGAAGGGGCCCGGATTTTTTCGAAATTCATGTATGCGAGACGGTTGGTGAGGAGCAGTGTTGCATTTAGTAATGTCTGGTAATTTAACCCCATGACAATAATTTTCACAGATTTGTACGATTAAACAATATCCGAAAAAAATTTCTTAGTAGGCCCATCATATCAATACTCCCGGGCCCGGATTTTCTCTTAGCTGCCCTGGCTTTATTAAGGCAAGTTCTGTACGATGCGGTACAAAAATAGTTAAAACAATTTTAACAAAACTTTTCTCGTAATAAAATTTTCTCTTTACCAAGGAAAGTGAGACGTGATATTTATATAATTTGTATAATAAACCCAAGTAACTATATGCACATATAAACTCTCTTATATGTATGGTTAAATCTGTTATTAGAGAAGTTCACGGTAAGGCCAAATTACCGATTTTCTTAAATAAAATTTTTATACAGTGTGCTTGAAAAAGTTTGCATTACTTGGGATTTTTTCCATCAGATATTTTTTCAAAATTTAGTATTGGCAATAACTTTTGCTTTATTAAGTATCAAAATATCCTATTCAAAAATAGTCACGTGACTCGTTTTAGCTATCAAAATTAATATTATTTATTAGAATTGCCGAAAAACGGTTTATTTGCTAAAATATGAAAAACTTTTATTGAGAAAAGTTATTTGTTTTTTAGTTGTAAATACGTATACGTATTTTGACCAAACATTTCAATATTTAAGTAAAATTAAACTTTTTCTTGTTTTGCGAAAATCCTAAAAAAATTATAATTTTGAAAAGTTAAAAAAAATTATTTGAGTAACCTGACCAGTATATTAATTTCTTATATCTAAATATTCCATTAAAAATGGCTATTTCCGAGAAAAATAAAAATCACTTCTTAAAAGTATGTTTAGCTTGATGCAAAGTTGGCATGCATTTAGGAATTTTGGATATATACTCAAATTAAATTTTTTTTATTCGAAGTTTTAAATTATTTGAAATTTTTAACAATTTGCGTTTGGAAACAAAATTAAAAATTAAAAATTGAAATTGCCGACCAAAATTCGGTATATTTACGAAAAGCTAAAAATAAGCGGTGTTTCTATTTCATATTTAAGCAAATATGCAAGTCCTTTTTCTGCGCTTTCTATTAACAAATATCAATTTTGACAGGTAACACAAGTCAGGTCACCATTCCCGAATAAGCCATTTTTTATACTTAATGAAACAAAAATTATTACCTATGCTAAATTTTGACAAAGTGGCCTAATAAAAAAATGACCCAAATGTTATTTTTACTGCTTTTTTTAGTATCAGAAAATTCGTTCTTAACAATGACCACACATATTCACTATAGAGAGCGTTCAATCTCGTGGAGGAAGATTCCTGAAAACGTAGAAAAGTAATTCTATTTTGATCAGGTTTAATTCCAAGAAATATTATTTCGTATTTGACCGAAGTCATATTTAGAGTATCTAACACCCTGTATATAGAATATTAATTACTTTTAAGGAAAATCAATCTAGTTCCTAGGTGAAAATTTCGAGGGTTTGATCATAATAAAATTTAACTAATAAAAAAACATTGCTGACATCATCGACTGAAAGCATTTCTTATTCGAATGTGTGCCATGTACTTCGATGGGCGATTGAACTCTGTTTGAACCACGAGATAAGACCGGTAGAAATTTTTTACATTTGCATACAAACGATCGTGAATTTTTTGACCTTTTACATACTCTATATTCCTCTGACCTGTCGCACGAAGATGGTCGGTAAAATGCTGCTAATTATCAAGAATATCAACACGAGAAAAATAATAGTAGGTAAGTAATTCTATAGACGTATATATAGGAAATATATATTATAGCCAGGGTCGTTGCCAAGGTGAGTACAGGAGTTTTCTTTTAGACATATTTTGATTTGATAAAATATTTTTGTTTCAATAAATAGTTAACTTTGATAAAAAAAAAGGACGACACATCCGAATCGTTGAAATTGGCACCCATTCTTACCCGACTGCCGCAGAGGAAGGGTAATGTTTTCCGGCTAAAGTTTTTAATTGTTTTTTGTAAAAATATCTCAAAATTGCAGCAGTGTTGCGCAAATTTGTCCTTTTTCCAACATGAAAAAAAATAAATATTTTTTAAACGTAAAAAGTCTCAAAAAGGAGTGGATCAATTTTTATTTTTCAAATAAAACGCCTTATTTCTTTTTCGGATACTTTGGTTCAATTGATACAGAGATATTAAGGCTTAAAAAGTAACAATTTAGGATTTTTTTTATTTGTGAATAACCCAGGATAAAAAAAATAAGGTTTTCTCAATTTTTAGTTATTTTTGTGTTTTTATGACCCACAGATAATTTTTTTATTTTCCGCATATATGTATAGTTTAGATAGTTTATACTACATTTCAAATATTTCTGTAGTTAGAATTTTAAAAGATTATATAAAAAATGAAAGAAACAGGAATCTCTATATAAGAGGAAGTTATAATTCATAATTCAAGCTGAAATTTTTATCTCCATACAAAACCTTCGTTCAGGATTAAAAAAATAGCTTTTTTATAACTGGGATATCACAAATTCTTAGGAGTAGTATTTGATTCTAGACTAAGCTGGAACCCTCATATTACACAATTGAAATCAAAATGTACACTTGACATGAGACTCTTAAAATGTCTATCCCATACTAGTTGGGGAGCACATAGAGTCAACTTATTAAATATATATAAAGCAACCATACTCACGAAAATAGACTATGACAGCCAATGTTACATGACTGCCCCCAAATCATACATAAAAAAACTCGACTTAATACACAATGGCGGACTTAGGCTAGCTTTAGGGGCATTTCACACCAATCCCACTCAAAGTTTATACTGCGAAGCTGAATGCACAAGCCTGTACATAAGAAGAGAAATTTTGCTATGCAGATACACTAACAGTTTAAAATTTAAACCTAAGCTAAACCACTAAAAAATGTTTTTTCTCACTTATCCAACCCCCGACACAAATCATACAAAAGACAAAGGATCCTGTCATATATTCCATAACATCCACCAAAGATTATTCTTAGACTTTCCCTCTTTACAACAAGCAGATACCAACATGATCCCACCCTAGACCATTGCCCCTATTAAAGTAGATTTAAACCCTAAAAAGCCAAACTAATAACCAATATTTCCAATACCTATTTTTTGAAATCAGAAACAGTATTGAACTATATAGCTGACAATAACCACTCAAAATGGGTCATTGCAATTGACTCTATGAGCTCCTTCATATACATGTGGATCCCATCACACTGTCATATATAGCAGGAAATGAAAGAGCTGACTTGTTAGCAGGAGAATCATACAACTCACCAATTTTACTCTATGGATGGAAGACTTTAACATAGCAACCAAATCTGCATTTGAAAATGTAAATCAACTAAGCTGGGATCTTTTACAAGAAAACAATAAGCTTCATGACATTAAGAAAATATTCTAACAAAAGGAAAGCCTACAAATACTTTCTCAAAAAAATGTATGTCTCATGACAAGATTTAGGATAGGACACACAAAATTAACACACGAATATCTGCTGAAAAAGGATAATCCTCTTGAATGTAAAACATGTAACACCCCACTTACTATAAAACATATCCTTACAACTAAACACGCTCACATAAGACAGAAATTAAACATAACAAGCAATCTCAAAGCAACTCTACAATACAACATCGTTGTACAAGGAATTTAATAATTGTTGAATACAATTATTAAATTCCTTGAGCTCACTGAACTAATAAATAAAATTGGACACTAAAAAACCCAAGAGGTTGATGTGATTGATCCATATCCCAGTCCGAAAAAATGTGTCATTTTGGCACAAAAATGACGATCTTAATGATGCCAGAACAAAAAACATTTATGTATTGAGTGTCTATATATACCACGAGTATAGTTTGATGCCTTTATTTTCGGTTTTATTTTTTTTTACTTCTATTTATACAAAGATTTATTGCAAAGGTTCAGGAGCGGTTCGAGGTTTTCAAGGGCCCTAGGCTAATTGAAAAAATTGGGTCTACCCTCATTCATTCAAAACAATGTAATGCGAAGACTTCTTAATATGGCATTATAAATAAAAAGACACTTATAGTGTTGCCAATTGCCTTACATATCTTGATTTCTGATGTAAATATTTTAAACTTAACTGCCTTCAACACCTAACCTGGTAATTATTTATCTACTACCTCTACGTTGCCAGTCATTGAACAGTCCCGTTATTTATCTTATGGCTTTAATGATGACGTCTTCGGCACCTGACCTGGTGGTAACCCGTTACCGATTTACCGAGGGTATCATCGTACCGGGGTTAATACTACGTTTGAACTTTTATGTTATGACTTTAATGATAAGGTCTTCTACGCCTAACCTGGTGCTAACTTTTTACTGTTTCTAAACAAAATATTATTGATAACCGTAATAAACAGTAATTCTGGGCGGGCAAAATAAAACTGCAATACTAACATTAGTTTCTTAAGTTTTATTAGTTTTTATTTCAACAATAAATTACGGCGGGCTCTGTTTTCTTGGGGTGCCTAAGCTTTAGCATAGTAGAAATTAAGCAATAGCGCCACTCTCCCAAATATTTTCCGCCTGCCGACAAAATTCGGCAGATTGTTGGCAGCATATAAAGAGCTTCAGTTGAGATCCGACGTTCGACCTGCGAGGTTTCAACGTTGCGTCCCAGAACAGAGTCGGATAAGCTAAAATAAGTACGTTACTGTCTGCTGTTGGTGGGTATCTCAACACGTCGAAAAATGGTTTATAATTTCTTTTATGAATTATAGTTAGTTTAGATCTTCTAATCGGCACATTTCAAATAAAATATACAATATGCTTCTGTCTAATATTTTTAAAAAATTCCTATTATGACTTCACGTAAACGTAACGTAAATGTAAAACAGTAAAGCTGTGTATTCTTGACCACATGGGTTATGGTTATTTAGATAAAAAAAAGATTCAAAATGGCGTCATTCCACCATTTTTTAAAAATATTTTAACTATGGGAGTATTTTGAATACTTTCCGAAAATTTCATCAAAATTTGTCAAATCAAATCGGTAAAGTTTCTTTACCCGGAACTTCCCTCATTATGAATTTTTTCTTCTAATAGGAATAGTGAAGTTGGATCCAATTTAACTCCGCACATAGTCATTTAATAAAAAATTTATATTGTCTTTTCAAATATTGTTCTCCAATTTCTTACACCATATTGGATTTTCTACCAATATTTTATCAATTTCTACTTAATTCCACACTTGATTTTTGGGCATAATTTAAAATAAATTGAATTTGTAGCTTTTACACTGATTTTTTCCGTCGTGTCGAATTCTTACCAATTTATCCCCTACATTACATTTAATTTTTCTCCAAATTTGAAAGTCAATTAAATAAGAAGACTTTTAAACCTTCCTAATACTTATGCCCCGTAACAGGGGTAATTTTGAACCCCGGTTTATTTTTTTGATTTTTTACAAAAATTTCTATACTATCTTACATTTGATGTTATATCAAAACACAAATAATAAAATATATGAACAAAATATTTATTATTACGTTTACAAATAAGAAACAGTATCCCAAAAGAGAAACATAACGTTTTTTAAAGCAAATATTTTTTAAATTTTACACTGCCCACAAACACTTTTGTCTTACTAAGTTTCTGGCAAACAAAATGTTTACAATATCCATTGCGGGATTTTCTGTCTTTTTGGCGAGGACAGATATAGTTGGCGCATTACCTTTCTGGAATGACGTCACGCTGGTTTCAAATAACGTATTTCTTATATTATTTATATTTCAGCGATGATTCCTAACCTAAACGTATGCAGTGATGTAGATAGGAGGGGTGCGTTCAGCACTAGCTAAAGCGAATTTAAAATTGGCATTTTCTGTACAGAAAGCGCTGCAACTTGTCGAAAATGTCTGGCAAAAAATTAACACTCTCATTGCCATAAAAAAACCCTCATTTTGCACACTTAATACAAAAATAACTATTATAACTTCAAAAACTAAAATTATTTTGCAAATAAGACTTTACTAATATAAATTCTTTCATCTTAGTCTTATTCTTTGTAATAAATTGACGCCAGTTACCCATTTTCATCAAAATTATTTTAATTCTCAATTACAGACAATACTGAAAAAATATTAAGAAAAGGGGAATAACGAACGATGAATCCTTTACCTCCAGAATGTTTCAAAAACAAAAAGAGGTAAAAACAAAAATCACAGATTACTTAAAGAACAAAATAAGAGATATGATCTATTGCGTGTATGCTAAAAATGAATATGTTACAATGCAGACTTTGCTTTAAAAACTAAAACAGAGAAATTAATGTATAACTAACTAACTTTAAAAATAAAAACTACTCCCCTTCACTGTCTTCAGAATCAGAACTAAATTCTTCATCGTCACTGCTGTCTTCGTCGGTACTAATTACAAGTGGCGCAATGTCTGAAGCATCACATATCTGTATTGTCTTCCAAGCTTCTTGGATTACCCTTTCTGTGTGGCTAACATAATTTTTCCAATGCTCTGAAGATACTTCATTTATCGCTTTTTCCCACATGGCCAAAACTTCCGATGGTGTCCCCTTCAGACTAGCAATGTATTGGTCGTATTTCCTCTTACACACAGACCATACCATTTCAATAGCATTAAATTGACAATGGTATGGAGGAAGTCTTAGTATTTTGTGGCCCAAAGGTTTCACATATTCGTCAAGGTAGAATGTTTTTTCAATGTTACAATTTTTTTCTACAATGCTCCATATTTCATCCTTCATGGCCCTCTCTGGGAAGTCAATGTTCTTTTCTTTTAACCGTCCAATCAATCTCTGCTTTGTCCATGATTTTCTTGGAATATCCTCTAAAAGGCCGGAATGATAGCTTGCGTTGTCCATCACTATCAAACTTTTTGGAGGAAGATTTGGTACCAGCTGATTTTTAAACCAATTTTCAAAATTTTGCTTGTTCATATTGTCATGATAATCTCCGCTTTTTAGTCCACTTTTAAATATTAAACTGGCCCCCTTAATAAATCCTTCCTTTGATCCAGCGTGAACTACAATATATCGATGACCTTCACTAGCTTTTTTAGAACTTGTAGACATAGTGTTATCCTGCCAGCTGTTTCTAAACGAACCTTTACTAAAAATCCAAGTCTCATCAATAAATACGGTGGTATAAGCATCTTGTCCTAGATTTTGATTTTTGACATATTCCCTCAAGAAATTGATTCTCTTGTGGACGATGTGGGGCAAATCCATCAGGTATTTTCTATTATTTGATTTCTTCCACTTAAAACCAATACTTTTTACGTATTTTCTTAGCGAGGTGATGGAAAAATTAAAATATTCATTTATCTCTTTTAGTTTTTTAAGCAAAGTCTGCATTGTAACATATTCATTTTTCGCATACATGCAGTAGATCGTATCTCTTATTTTGTTCTTTAAGTAATCTGTAATTTTTGTTTTTACCTCTTTTTGCTTTTGAGACATTCTGGAGGTAAAGGATTCATCGCTCGTTATTCCTCTTTTCTTAATATTTATGATTGTTGTATGGCTAAATTTTGTTGCATTTGAAGCTCGTTCAATTATATTATCAGTTTGCGGAAGGATTCCATTTTTAGCTTGCTCTTTTTCCAATTGAAAAAAAGCCAAGATATTCAAAACTATTAGCTGTGATTGCTGATTATATCTTCGCGGCATCTTGCAAAAGTTTAAAAAGAATCACAACAAATCAATGTCAATTTTGACGAATATATTCTGAAAGACACATAACCAAAACCGGCATTGACTGTTGTAAAGAAACGACAATGAGTTTTTTCAAAATGTTTTTGTCACTGTCAGTTAACATAAATCAAACAAAAATAACCAAAAATGACGTCATTCCAGAAAGGTAATGCGCCAACTATAACACACCAATCAGATGATTTCTCCGCTAATGGTGGTCCATGAAAGCCGCCTAACTTGAGAAATAGAGTGATCATGTGATCGTGGATTGGTTGCTGGATCCTATCCTTGTTACCAGATCTTCTAATTATTTGATTCTTTACAAGCTTTTTTTGGACGGAAGAGAAATTTGCGCCTAGCATCTAGATATGAGTTGTTCCAATCAGGATATTTTAGTCTCCATAAAATAAAAGAATTAAGATCTGCGGTATCAATAAGATGAACAAAAATAATCCTTGGCCATTGTGGTTCATCCTTCGCATAGTATATTCCTTTACCATTGTAGCCGCTGTACCAACGGCATCTTTGATCATATTGTAATGAAGAACTAATTCAGGTTTATACAAGTTTGCCTCATCACTGGCTACGTCTGAAGCATGTTCAGTTGATAATAAAATGACAGACTCGTTTTTGTCAGCTCTATAGGAAACTAATGTGTGATGCTTGGTGAAAACAAATGTACTTGAGGAAGATGAACGAGTTTTTGATGGCAGACGTTTGTTTGGAATAAAAGTTTTATTGTTACGTACTGTACTACAGAGTTTGTGATTCCATACCAATCAGACACCACACAGACATGTTTCACTATACGAAGAACTACCCTTTCGCCTTGATTCCTTTCCACAATATTGTTCTGCTTACCAAAATACACCTGGAGATTGTGAGTATAGGCATTTTCAGCATCACAGGAGCCCAAAGTTTTATTTCGTTTTTGTCCGGTTTGCTTTTCATGTACACTCTAAATGGCGCACGACCTATAAAGCCGAGAAGTTGTTCGTCGACAGTCATACGAGTCCCTGCATACATAATTCGTTTGAAATTGTCAACAAATATGTCAAATATGCATAAGATTTTTCTAACACAGGCCAGCTCATTATTTTCACAATGAAAATACCTTCCCAATAATAAAAAAAATATTCGGAAAGCCCTAATACGTATCATTTTTTAATAGCCTAATCAGAATTTTTTATATTGGCAGGTAAACAATTGTATTGTGGGGCGGCTAAAATGGGTTCATTTTACAACGGAAAAATTACCTAGACTGGGTTGTTTATAACATTAGACATAAAATAAACGTTAAACATCTCTTCTGTTGAGTTTCGAATTGAGTGGTTCTCTCTGTATCGATAAGCAAGTGTATGTGAAGACGAGAATGTCGAGTCAAACGCGCCAAAGTTGCAAAATTTCTCCTGACAAATTTTGTTATATTTGTGGAGAATTTCTGGTGAAATCACACGCCAGGCCATTTTCCGAAAATGTAAAAAAAGCCTACTTTAAATATTTTGGTGTGTTAATTGGGGATCGAGATAAGCGGTGGGCTCCCCATGTGTGCTGTGTTAGTTGTAGTGTATCATTGGTGCAGTGGATGAACGGAAAGAGAATAAGTATGCCTTTTGCAGTTCCAATGGTATGGCGAGAATCCACCAATCATTCTGACAATTGTTATTTTTGCCTGACAAAGACCGAAGGTTATTCCAAAAAGGGAAAGCACAATAAAGAATATCCAAATTTGCAAACTGTCATACGACCTGTTCCTCATAATGCAAATTTGCCAGTACCGATTGGGCCTTTAAATTGGCAAGCTATTGATTTGGGAGGTAATGGAGATAACGCATCATCAGGCAGCTCAGAAGAACAGTGCACCGATCCCACTTTTACCACCGGTCACAGTTCCGGCGAGCCACATTTGATTGTTCAAAGTAAATTAAATGATTTAGTACGTAATTTGGGGTTCTCCAAGCAAGAGTCAGAATTTCTGGGTTTCCGTCTTAAGGAATGGAACCTATTGGCCAAAGAAACAAAAATTACGAATATCAGAAAACGAAATGCTATGTTTTTCTGAATTCTATAGTGTGGAAAATTCGTTGTGCGCGTGTACTGATATAGACAGTTTAATGCAGGAACTTGATATTGAACATTCTCCCCGTGAGTGGCGCTTATTCATAGACTCTTCTAAATATAGCTTAAAAGCTGTATTATTGCATAATGGAAATTTAAAACCGTCTATACCAGTTGCCCATTCAGTTGCAATGAAAGAAAATTATGAAAATATGCGCACAATTTTGGATAAAATAAACTACAATAGGTATAAATGGCAGATATGTGGGGACTTAAAAGTTATAGCGATTTTAGTGGGACTTCAGGGGGGGATTTACAAAATATTGCTGTTTTCTTTGTTTATGGGACAGTCGTGCAATAAATCAGCATTATGTAACAAAAATTTGGCCAGAAAGAAGCGAATTTCAACCGGGATCTCAAAATGTTAAATTTATACCTCTTGTTGATCCCAAAAATGTCCTTTTGCCTCCTCTTCACATTAAACTTGGGCTGATGAAAAACTTTTTGAAGGCTTTGAATAAAGATGGTGATGGATTTAAATACCTAAGATAAGTCTTTCCCTAGTTCAGTGATGCCAAATTAAAAGAAGGCATTTTTATTGGGCCACATATCAGAAAATTGCTGGACGATGTCAATTTTACGGAAAAGCTTACCACACAGGAACTCAGAGCATGGAATTCATTTGTTAATGTAGTAAGAGGATTTTTAGGCAACAATATGGACGAAAATTATGAACAATTAGTTAATGAACTCTTAGATGCCTATAAAGCGCTTGGTGCCAGAATGTCATTTTAAACATTCACTTCCTCCATTCCCATTTGTCATTTTTTCCTAAAAATTTGGGAGCTGTTAGTGACGAACAGGGTGAAAGGTTTCACCAAGATATCAGAACAATGGTAATTCGGTACCAAGGACGATGAGATCCAGCCATGATGGGTGACTACTGTTGATTTTTGAAGAGAGAAGATAGGACACCTTATAAACGGAAAAAGTAAAGTTTAATTAGTGTATTAAGTTAATATTTTTCTCGTTTACTTTTCTCTTAGATGTATGGTATGTTTAATAGGCGAAAACTGTAAACATAGTAAATAAACAGGGTTAAGAATTTTCTGAAATCATTTTTTTCTATAGATGTTAAGTATCGTAACATTCGATACAGTTGTACAACTCTACGTGCTACAACTTTCTATTTGTTATTTTCGTATTTGGATAGGTCCATTTTATTAGATTATGCTATTGTGATTTTTGTTACAACAAAAAAGTGTTTTTGCACGCCTACAAGTTTCACGGACTGATGGGATATTTTTGTACTCCAGATATTATAAACCCTGAAAAAAATATTAGTATTTTTTTAAAACAAATTTCATTTCAAAAACTTAGGGATTACCTTTAATTAGCATTTCTAATAGGATTTTCACGCATGAATAACGAAAACAAAATCATCTTGATATTTCCTGGAAAAAGTCTAGTTGGGGTACAAAATTACCCCAGTTAGTATTAGGAGGGTTAAACAGCTTATTTGGCCGCTATTTTGTTTCGCCATCTTGAATTCGAACCAAATTTTACCATTTTATCTCTATGAAACACTTAATGCTTTCACAAAATTTGAAATTTATTTAATGAGTGGTTTTTCAGGATCGTTTTTTAAACATTTTATATTGTGCTATCTTGAATTCATACCAAAATGTTCGTTCCTATGTAACACTTGATTTTTTGGCAAAACTTGAGGTAAATTGGATAATTGGTTTCTTAGTAATACTTTTTTAACATTTCACTAGCCTGCCATATTGGATTTTACCAGGTCACCACATGTAACCCTTCATTTTTGGACCAAAACTTAAAACGGGTAAGTAGTTTAATAGCTATGCCGCGAATAAACAGGCATACAGACCGATAGACGGACGGAATCGAGGAAACATGTTTTTCGGCATCTAAGGAATTTGAAACGTAAAGATCTAAGGAAATCTCGGAGGGTGATTTTTTGCGATTACACCCAAGTAGCACAAATTAGCTGATGAGCTTTTTTGCCTAACAGTTAGCCATAAAAGACACATATAAACCAGAGATTTGTGAAATTTTGGCAAATGATCCTTGGTTTGTTTTTTAGCCATGAAAGCTCGCTTCAAATTAGATTTTTTTTTTGTAATATTGAGTGGCCAAAAAGTACAAATATCTGCCAATTTTGTTGTCACAATGTAACCAGATATATTCAGTAAGTATTAAAGTTAAATTATAATAAGTATCGCTGTTTAAAATGCCAGAATATGGCATTTTTAATCAAGAGAAATCGAGGTCAGAATATGATCAATAAGTAGGCATTTTTCCCAAATGCCAACCAAACATATTTTAGCAAATATTTAAGTTTAATTATAGCAATAATAGCTATATGAATGACAGATTATGACATTTTAAGACAACAAAAATTAAGAGGAAAAAATATGGCTTTTATTATCACATTTTTGTTTCAAAATTAAACTAAAATTGGGTAGCTTTATTTCGCTTATTTTTGCTATGATATTGCCAAAAAATGCCACATTTTCAAATTTACGTTTATAATCTATAAAACTATACTAAACCAAACTGAAGATTTATGTAGAAAAACGAAATATAAATTATTTACCATACAAAATGTCTAATAAAAAAATTAAATATTCCACCACATGGAATTCCATGGAAAATTGTCGTTCAATTTTGTTACGCTGGCTCCTGGACCTTAAATTAGCCATTTTTTAGCGAGTACTAAAGGCAAACCAAGAAAGCATTGTTATTTGTAAAACTTTAGTAAATGTTGCTACATTTTGACTATATTTGAAAATTATTGCAATTCGATAAATATTTGCTTACAAAGAGGCTAATTTCAAGGAATATTTGTTTAAAAAATAGCTTAAAGCTTTTTATGATCCGCCATTATTGAAATTAAAATTAAAGTAATTTCCTAGCAGCCATTACTTGACCACTTTAAACATTCATATTCTTTCTACCAATATTTTATGCTTGTTTAAATAATATTGTTTATATTATGTATCGAAACATTCCGTAGACTTACTAGTCTACATGTTGAGGTATGTAGTTTTATTAAATATTTGTTTCAATTAATTTAAAGTTAGATATTTTTATTCAGTTGTGAAAAAGCCAAAAAGATTTTTGTTTGTCAAGTCCTAGTGTACGTATTTCCACGAAACTATGATTTGTTCTCTTTGCATTTCCTCTTGGCTCATAAATTCTTACACTGATTGGCTCTGTTAATACTATTTCTACATAATTTGAAACAATTGATGATTTATCATATAAATGAAAAAAAGGCAAAAAATGAGAAATTATTTAGGTAAATTTTGGAAAAAAATGTTACTCAAATTTCGGCTAAAAAACAAGTCAGAATTCAGCTAAAAAAGTTCGATTTTAAAGTCAAAAAGTAGCTAATAAACCCAACCATAAAATCAAAAGAGAGGGCCGCATAATTGCCAATTGGCCAATTTTACCCCATTATGGCCAAATTATTATTTCCCATTTTAGCCATATTTCCGTCTTTATACTGTAATAGAACTCTTAGTTTGGCTTGCAATTTTAGCTAATAGCCAGGAATATTAGCCAATATCACAGCATTTTAGCCCATATATGATTATATGTGCTACTTGGGCAGTACTTCCCTTTTACGAGTGAAATAATACATAGGGTCGAATTGATAGCCTCCTGCTTTTTTGAAGTTGGTTCAAATAGTATATAAGATAGTATTAATTATGTGTGTATTTTCCATTTCCGGTAGATTGCCGTCTTATTCAGGGACGTCCTGTAGAATGCTGAAATTGATGCGAGCATTTCATTATCATTATCCGTAGCAGCTGTAGTGGTTTATAATATTTTGACGGTGCCAATAATCACTAGAAATGGTAGAGAAAGAACAAACTGCTAGCCTAGCAACAAAAACGAACAAATAGAAACTCACGTACGCAAAATTTGGCTGTGACCCAAATTTTGTTACGCATCAATCAGTTTTGTAAGATTGTCAAGAGCACTAATTCTTAAAGCCCGTTACATTATTCATGAGATTCTTTTCGATAATATAATTTAGAAAGAAAGTAAGTTTTTGTTCTGAAGAAGAAGAAGCCAATTAGGAGCAAATATAATTTTTAATACTCACTATATAATTAACGTCGATTTGTATTCCAAATTACAATGGATACAAATATGCAATGTGTGACAGTTAGATTGTTAATATTTATTAAGGTATTGTTTCTTATGCAGAGTGGCCATTTAGTGTACAATTCTTCTATATCTTGTTAGATTTTACAAATACAAGAAAACTTTAAACAGAAATGTTTCTTAGTTACTGAAAGCGCATTTTGTAAAATTATTGTAATTTATTCAAGATGTACCAAAAATGCGGTGCATGTTAAACATTCATTTTTTTAAGAACACTTTGCATACTATAATTTACATTTTACAAGAAATTCTAATTCTTCCCTCGTAACAGGGAAGTATTGTAACCGCGAAAAAATCACCCCCAAGATTCTTTCAGATCTTTACGTTGCAGGGTCTCTAGTTGCCGAAATACATGTTTTCCTTCTGTGTGTTTGTCTGCCTGTCGGTCTGTCTGTTCTCGGCATATGTTAAAAACCTACTTACCCGATTGACTTCAAATTTTGGCCTAAATTAATTTAAAAATTCAGCCTGAAGAAACTACTTAATGGACTGATTTCAAATTGTGTGCCATAACTAATTAATAGAGATACACTAGTAAAACTGTGGTACTATTTCAAGATGTTTTATCAATTCCGTGATCTGTCTGTCTGTCAATTCGCGGCGTAGTTTAAAAATTACTCGTCAAATCGCAAAAATTTATATAGGAATGACCTGGTAATATTTTGGTAAAAATCCAATGTCGGAACAAGATGACGGCCTAGTTAAACGTTGAAAAAATTTTTACACACAAATCCTCTCAAAATGGTGTTACATATTTTTCAGGTTTTAGTACGTCCCAAAATGGATGCCAAAAAATATGTTTTTTTCAGAAAAATTAAATGTGTTATAGGGATCCGTGGTCACAAAATCTGTCTGTCTGTCAATCAAGTGTGGCGTAGTTTAAAAATTGCTATGAAATATATATATATATATATATATATATATATATATATATATATATATATATATATATATATATATATATATATATATATATATATATATATATATAATATAATATATATATATATATATATATATATATATATATATATATATATATATATATATATATATATATATATATATATATATATATATATATATATATATATATATATATATATATATATATATATATATATATATATATATATATATATATATATATATATATATATATATATATATATATATATATATATATATATATATATATATATATATATATATATATATATATATATATATATATATATATATATATATATATATATATATATATATATATATATATATATATATATATATACCTGGTAATATTTTACCACCATAAATAAAAAAACTGTGAAAAAATAAAACCATCTACTCTCTTTTCAAGATGGAATAAGACATAATTTTTTAATTTTTACTACATATTTTTGAAGTCTGTTTTATTTTTTTTATAAAAATGTTTATTTCATCTTTTTTATTCTCTTTTATACGAGTTTCATTTTATAAGTCACCATAAATAAAAAGATTTAACAAATAACCACTTTACTGATTCAAATTTTCAAGATGGAATCTCTATTGCATGTGTAACATACAAACTTTCTTTATGATAATATGATGAATGTTTATATTTCTCAATGTCGCGTCACGTAAACCAATCAAAACGTCGCCATTCCTCTATTTTTAATATATTTTTTTAACATGCTTGCTATGAAACTCTGGAAATATTCTCTGAAAATTTTATTAAAATTGATCAAATCATGGAAGAACAATCGATGTACATACTTAAAAAATACATAGGGTCGAATTGATAAACCACTACTTTTTTAAAGTCTGTTAAAAATAAGTCAAGCCGTTTAGATTTTACAGTTTTGCAACGTTTAAGTTTTCAATTTTTGAACGTCAATATATCGAACTGAATTGCGATATAAGATCGCGATATAGTAAAATTGGGTTAGGTGACAAATTATATTCTTAATAGAGGCTATGTCCTTCGTTAGCTATGAACAGTAATATGAAATGTCTTAGAGATGTAGCTAGTCAATAACTTTTTTGCTAATGTTGCTAAATTGTTCGTTTAAACTAATAATGGTATCGTATCGCCAACCAATACAATAATTAAAAAAACATTGTCCATTTTGAAATCTCAACAGATTCTAAGTTAAGTGAAAAGTTAATAAAGATTTCGTAGATAATCATAAAAAACATTTCTTACATGTTCAAATAGAAAGCATTTGATTTTAAAACTGCAGGGGCGTTCAAATGCTTTCAGAGTATTTGATATATTTTAATAATATCTGAGATACTTTTGATAGCACTTTTGTATTTTAAGTAAAATTTATAAATATTTCAAATACTTTTTTGGAGAAAGTACTTTTTAGAAGTATTTGAATTTTAATTAGAACTGGGGAAAAATCAAATGTATTTGATTCGGAGTACAGTCTACCAATTTTCTTTTTCAATTACATTGTCCCAGTATTTTACATGAAGTACTGACACAGTTAAGAAAAAGAATATCTATGGACGATAGTACTGACAGCTCTGCTTGCATTCAAATATATAACCAATCTGATTGCTATCGACACATCCGCAAAATATATTGCGTCTTAGAAATGGTAGGGTTTAGGCGCGTTGTTGAAATTTATGCGATCTGAATACTAATAAACAAACAGGTGGTTAAATATTCTAAATAGAGAGACGATCTTACTTTTTTCGCATATATTAAGTAAATTTTATTATAGTAGACTATAATAAAACTTAGATATTGATTTTTTATGGATAAAAAATGTTCTTCATCTTAAGTTGAAAATTTCCATATACTTATCTACGTAAAGAGTTATAGATGTTTTATGTAAAGGTTCATTCACACGTTTCCAAACACTTATACGCAACTTAATCGATTGTCTAGGACATTACCCTCTATGGTTTATTGAACTTTTAAAATATTTTCTCTTTTCTAGACCTTACTAGAAGAAGGTTATCGACCAGCCTCACATACCTCTTGAGTCCGGGTGGTTGCCCTATTATTGTATGAATTTGGTATGGGCAAAATACCAGGGCACTACGAAAATTAAAAAACCAAAATATGTTTAACTCTAGATAGTAGCATATGTTTTTTTAAAACTTTAATTAGGTAATATTATCCGAACCAAAAAAACGTTTTTAAATTGCCGATAACGCTGCGTTATCGGCAATTCGTAGATGGCGGGTTTCGTAGATGTATGCCTAATACATAATTTATAAAACGCACAAAAATTTTACGAATTTTCTACATAATGTTATTGTGTTGAATGAATGAATTTTGATAAAAACTTGTGAAAATATACTTAGAGTGGTCACTTATAATAGGCATACCAAATTTTAAGTCTTTTTACTTAATAGAACGGCTAACAACTGCCATTCAATTTGAAAATTGAATTGCTTGTAGTTTTTGTGCAAACAGGCCAAATTGAATGTTTTATTTTTTAAATTTAGTTTGTTTTTGTTTTTTTTTTAATTTTATTTAACTTGTTTTGTTATTAAATTTAAAATATAATCAACATTCTGATGAAAATTCTGATTGTTTCAAATATTTTTCTTGTAAATAAATGTATAGAGAAACAATTCTTAAATTCAAGAGAAAAAGAATTCCAAAAGTTTATTTTTAAACAAAGCAAATGCATAATAATTAAAATTGTTTAAAATTTTTGAAATTCTTATTTAAACAATTAATAATAATCCTTTTATTATTTTTAACTATAATTAATTTTTTAAACAAAGCAAATGCGTAATAATTAAAATTGTTTTAATTTTAAATAAAATTAATTGAAATTCTTATTTAAACAATTAGTAATAATCCTTTTATTATTTTTAACTATAATTAATTTTCTTTTGTTTAAAAATGAACTATTCTATTTGGCTTTTCTTTTTAGAGATATCGATTTTTTCTCTACATTTTGTTATAAAAATGAATGTTTAAAAGAAAACCTACATTGCGTCAAAACTTTTTAAAAATCATAATTTAATAAGTAATCTTAGTGCCATTTTAAAGGGAATAAGAAAAACTTACATTTAAAAAAAGAAAAAAAAAATGAATTGGGAGGCTTGCACAAAACTACAGACGATTCAAATTTTAAATTAAATTTCAGTTTTTAGTCGTACTTTTAAATACAAAAACTTAAAAATTTGATATGTACTAGTTTTCACCAAAACTCATTAAATACAAGTTCGAAGTCTTGTAGATTATGCAGTGCAGTTTTATTGGAAATTTGAAAATGAAGAAATCGCTTTCTTTCGTTTTCAATCAGTCCAATAGATGCCGTCGGACTTATGCTTTTGTTAAAAACAAAATGTCAGAAACGCCAAACTTAAGGGGGAAAACAGTTACTTTTTCACGAAAAGTTGATTGATTCACTATATACAGGTCTTTAATAATTGGAGATTAGAAACTCACGGAAACAACTTTGCTATTACTTTAAAATATTGTTGGTTTCTGTAATCGGGATACAAGGTTCATCTTTTGGTTACCTTAGATACAATATCTCTCTTCAGTATCTACAAACATTAAAAAAAAACAGAGAAATATAAATATTTTTCGATGTAATGGATAAACTTCAATAAACCGTATGCTAAATACGTTAAACTGGTTAAAAATAGCAAAAAGAATGTAGAGTACATGTCTATGTCTTCTATATTTAAAGCATATGACGCCCTATTATTTGCACTTTTTGATCATTTTATCAATTTAGGAAATGATATCCATAATTATTTTAAAATACCATTATTGCATAAATAATGTAAACTATTCAAAAAAAAATTACAAAATGTTTATAAAATGATAATGTTAAATAATAGAAAACCATTAATATAGTTTATATATAAAAATGCTTTTTACAATGTTATATGTTTTTAAATATATTCTAATTAGCATAACCTATTTGCAATTTTCATCATTTTATCTTAAAGAAAAGCAGGCACTAGCTTCTCTGCAGCCAAGTTCTGTATGCTTGATTTTATGTGAATTGAGCCAGAGGTTATTGAACGTTCCACCAACTGTTTGCAATTTTTGCATTTCAGTCGCGTGCTTTAAGTGGGGGCGGAAGCTATCGTTGGAGTAGGTTCTTTGTTTGAACGGCTATCCGTGTGTTGTGTGATATGTACGTCGCGTCGTGCATGGTGCGATATGGAAGATAATAATACAGACTTGGATATGCAAATACCGTCAACTTCGGCTGTCGGTAATAATGTTGAAAATGTTGGAGAATTTAGTAAGAAGAGTGTGTATGAATGTATGGTGTGTGTCTTAATAATAAAGGGATTTTCAACATTAAACTTTGCTGATAAACTTGAAATAATTTCCAAAGGAAGGGTAAAACCGCCTATGAAAAATTTAACCACAAAAATGAAAAACTGTATTAGACATTTTGATCCGGAAAAACAATACGAACAATTTAAATATTTAACAGGGTGTGAAAATATAAGTAAATTATTTTGTTGGCCATGTTTACTTTTTGAAAATGAAAAAGGTCTCTGGAATAAAACTGGTTTTTCCGATTTAAACAATTTCCATAAAGTTGTAAAAAGACACATTATGTCCAAAGCGCATTTGCAGTCCGTCATAAAAAAAAGTCTTCGGCAAAACCAGAATTGAACACGTCCTTAATAAACAGTTGGAAATTAGTCACCGCCAACACAATGAACTAGTCGATAAAAATAGGCAAATGTTTGTTTTCTCGGACAGCACGAATTGGGATTTAGAGGTCACGACGAAACAAGGGTTTCTTAAAATAGAGGAAATTTTCAAGATTTACTTAGTTTAATGGATAAATATCATGATTGCTTAAAAAATCATTTAGAGTATCTAGCGTTTTTCGCGGAACGTCGAATCGAATCCAGAATGATTTAATTTCCGCTGTTGAAACCATTATTCTAAAAAGAATTAAGCAGGAGATTGGCGAGGTGCGGTTCAGTGCTTTTGTTCTGGACGAAACAACTGATATCACTAATTTTAGCCATTTTATCTATAGTAATACGCTACGTTAAAACAGACGGAAGTATTCAAGAGCGATTTTTAGGTTTTAAGAATGTGTCCGAAATTCGTACAGCAGATGCATAACGTTACTAAAGAAATTAATAGAGAGAAAAAATTAGTTGCTCAAAGCTATGATGGAGCTGCAGTGATGGCAGGGCAATTAAAGTTCGAGAAACTTTCCCAAGTGCTGTGTTTGTCCATTGTTTTGCTCATTAATTAAATTTAGTTTTATCCTAGTCCATCAATCACATTAAAGAATGTAAAGTATTTTTCGTTACTTTAAGTGGCATGGCTGCTTTTTTCTCAAGTCAATAAAACGTACACAAGCTTTGGCCTCCATTGTCCACAAACGATTGCCCAAAGTAGCTTCTACTAGGTGGAACTATAATGGAAGACTTGTGTTAACAGTATCTGAAAATCGTGAATCACTGATTGAACTATTTGAAAATATAATAGAAGATAATGAAAAGTGGGACTGAGAAGCAATAAATAGTTCGAGGGGGATTTCGGACTGTTTGAAACGAGATTTTAATTTTAATTATTTGTTGAACATATTTTCAGAAATATTTCCATTCTCGGACAATGTTTTTAATATATTACAAACTAAAAAAAATGATATTGCTTTATGCCTAAAAAAATAATTGATTTTAAGTCCATGTTAAGCCAAAAAATTACTTTGACCTATTTTGGGAGAAAACGATGACGTTAAATGTAGAGCCACAAGCCAAGCGTCTTCGAACAGACAAGGTGGGAGATGTTCAAACGTCATACAGACGCCTCTTTTATAAAATAATCGATCAAATTCAGCAATAAATAAACTATAGATTTAACGGTGATGATTAACTGATTTTTAATTCCTCGAGCTCTGCAATTTTGATGCATTTAAAGGAAAAACTTTTCTAGAAGATGCGTTTAAATCTCTTCTTCTTCATTATGAGTTTTATGCTGAACTAAAAGTGATTTATACACCGCAAAAAATAACGTAAGGAACTAATGCAATTTTTAAAAGAAATTGTACACCGAAGTGTCGAAATTGTGTGAAGTAGTATTAACAATACCTGCTACAAGTTCATCAGTAGAACGCAATTTTATTATGCAATATATTATATTAAACACTTCAACGTATAAAAAATTTCGTGAGGAATTCAACGGGGCAGGAGAGACTTTCGCATACATCGCTGTTGTCCATTGAGAATAAACTTCTCATGACGACATTGACGAATTTGCAAAAAATGATCGAAGAATCGAATTACATTACAAATAGGTAAGTTTCTAAAAATTGCTTGCCCTTCTTAAAATTTCACCGCACGGCCCTGAAGAAGTCAAACTATTATTGCCATTTTTTAATTTTCTCAAAGCCTAACTACGGTCATATTTATTATATAATAACTTATTCAGTACCACATTGTGGTAGAAAAGGAGGGAAAGTGCCGCAGCCGAAAACATTTGACCGGCGCATTCACCCATTTGAGCATTTTAGTGGTTATTTACTTAAAAAACAAATTTATATATTTATTTTTTATCTTTTGTAAATATCGTCATAGCAAGATTTTTTCGCTACCTAATAAAAATGTTTCCCAATAGCCACATTGTGCGTAAATCCCAGTTGCAAATTTTTATGTATATTTTGAAAACTGAATAAACAAATACTAGTTTGTTTTTCACTTTTTTTTCAATATTTAGAACCTATGAATCGCCTCCGACTAGCCGAACTAAGTACCCATGGTAACCATCGTAATAAATCAAATTTAAACTCCATTACATAAAATAAATCACTCCAATAAAAATAAATAATCAATTTTCTATTTTATATTTTTATTAATTTATTACAATGTATAATTTGTATAATAAGTGCCTCTTCAATGTTAAATAGATATGTTTTACATTACAATTGTATATTAGATCTTTTATATTTGAATAAATAAATAAATAAGTAGTTGATCCCTGATTGTGAGTGCTAATTAAAAAATTTACATTTTCACACCTAGTATTTTTGTATCGACCCTGGTAGGTTTCGTTGACGGTTAAACTTGGCCCATTTATATAGAGATATTTACTATATATATCATTAAATTTCTTTTTTGATATCGGTGTCTACGATCACCGAAGAAAGATGCATTGTACTTCTTGGATTGTTTGGTAGGGATATCCTTCGTGATAGGACCGTCACGATTTGGCTCATTTTAAGGTCATTGTTACGGTTTACATTTTCTTTTGTGTTATTAATTTCAGTTTGTATATCAAGGTGAAATCGTTTTTGTCCATCTCTGAAAAATGTTTACCTACTTCGGATGTGAAACGGATTGTTGTTAAACTTAATTCGGCGTACAATCTGTTTTACTTTGTTAATAGCTAGCAACTTAATATTTAACTTTTGTTAAGTACCGTGCGGATGAAAAACATGCTATAATAGGTATAACAATAAAGACAATATTTGTTGAACGTAAAATCGGTTACCTTGTTTTGAGCTGATTGCTCTTTTTTAATTTACTTTCAACTTTTGTGCGCTTTGAATACCAGCTAGCACTAAAGTAGCTACAACTGTTTCCACTACTACTCTTTAAGAGTTTTTAGAAATTTATTACTAATAATCCCACTATATATCAACAAACACGTTGGGTTACACGCTTTTAAGTGTTATACAGGGTGGTCCATCTCAGCTCCCTTCTTCTGTAGCTCACTTATCATTTGACTCATGAATTTGAAATTTTGCACAACTCATATGTATATTAGGGCGCATTTTCTAAAAATATTTATGATTATACAGGGTGACCCAAAAAAGTGTGACGTCACAACGACATATTTTTTTAAATTAGGTGATCTATATTTTCTTGCATATTTAGATGGCTTCCATAGTTGTGTAGATCATCCTAAATATGCAAAAAAAATATAGGTCATCTAATTTAAAAAAATATGTCATTGTGACGTCACACTTTTTTGGGTCACCCTGTATAATCAAAAATATTTTTAGAAAATGCGCTCTAATATACATATGACTTGTGCAAAATTTCAAATTCATGAGTCGAATGATAAGTGAGCTACAGAAGAAGGGAGCTGAGATGGACCACCCTGTATATGTATTTGTTACTGCAAATAATACTTGCCATGTAAAGTGATTATATAATAACTACTGCCAAGCAACTACTTAAGGAATTGACTGCAAGGTCTTCATTTCTTTTCCGTGACATAATAGTAATTATTCAAAGTTACAGTTTCTAATCTGTTTACTAAATTCCAACTTTTCAGAGTCAGTACCTTCTTGAACTTTGCAGAGACTACTCCATTACGTTCAAAGGTACTCCTATAACGTATTACTATAAAGGAAAACGAGTCGTTGCAGAGTAGACAAAGTTATCGTCTACTGCTACTTTAAACTGGCTATTACCAGTCGTTATTCTTCTGTTGCAACTTAGAAGTAAGAATTACAGTAATTATTTACTACAAGTAAACTATTACCTCTTGTACTGGAGGTTCCGGAGATAGGGGGCGCTGGTACGAGATTCGGTCGGTGATTTTATAAATACAGTGGCAACAAAAAATAAAACTGAAACAAAGGGTTATAGTTATGATAGATGGCAGAATTATAGTACTGACTTAAGTACCACAAATCTCCGCATACTACGACACAACGCATTAAAATTTAAAGAACCCGCGGAATGTTCCCAAATCGTATCCGCTTGGTAATAATATACAGTATAGGCTTATTTTGAACTTTATAGATAACTTTATTCGTACCACCTTAGTGTTCAAGACTTCAGTGTAAATATTGGGTATAAGTGACAGTTGCGTATTTAAACAATCCAAAACTATAAAAGCATATGGGAGCAGTCATAGACACTTGATGTTAAGTAATTTTCTCAGTAAAGAAATGCAGCCAACCTAAAAGTAAAAGTCCAATAGAACGCCATTGGGTATTTTCATCTCCCCTATAAATATTTAGCGATGATGTTTGTTTGTGTGAGTATAAAGATTAAAAATGCATACAAATTAAACATTACGTTAAAAAAAGAATCATTCCTGATAATAAGATATTTACTGATATTTAATATTAAACCAAAGTCTAAAATTACATTTTTGAGATTTAAATTGGCCAATATATTTGACCAAAATGTATTGAACATCAAGGAATTTTAATGGCGCCTGATTTTTTTACGACTATCATCAGCATATTTACCTGAAAAATTACTTGCTTTTAATTTTATGTCCTTAGCATAGTTAGAAAACTAAGTGAAATGCATGTATCCTACCTCAAATACCAATAACGTCTTCTATACGCTCTACACCATATTCCCAGTTTAAGTGTTTGTAGTCGCCATAACTGTTTTGTTTGTATTAAAATGAACCATACATATATTTAAAACGGATTAAATAAAGACAGAAATAAGTAAGGACGAATAAGGTGAATTATTGATTGATGACTACGTAGTCTCAGCTTAAACAGAACGTGGCGAGTGGCGACACCAAGTTCCGGTTACTTCAATGAAAATACTTGTGACAACAATGACGTATTCATGATTAGAAGTACTACTTGGGTATAAATATTATTTCAAATAATGTGGCAAACCACTAATCTCGAAGGACGAAAAACATTGCTTTTCAAAATTATTTTGTAACTAGTAAATTAAATCTGTATTTTCTTTTTATTTGTTTTTATTAAAAAAAAATTGCTTGCAATTCGGCAGAAATATATTTAATAAAATTCTTAATTTCCTACAGAAACCCTTTATAATACAGGGTGTCCCACTCGTATCTGTGATGGTACCTAAGCCGCAAATGGAAAAATAGAGGAAAGATTATCTTTAAAATTCCGCTGGCCATGTAGGTATAAATGAATGAATCAATGAACGTGTGACATTACATTTTTTTATAAAATAAACATAGTTACCCTTACTTCCAGCCATTTTAAAGATATTTACCGTATAATAGAAAATTTGTGGATATATATGGTCGAAACAAAATTTGAATAAACTGAAGCACTATATGATTTTACAAAATAAAAGGCAACTAACAATTTTATATTTTACATGACAGCTAAAAAGTAATGTGGGGTTGATATATTTTCTTTTTGAAGCATTGTTTTCCATAAAAAATTTTCATTTTAAAAAATTTAATATTCCTATACCTATCTGTAATGCTTTTTTAAGCACGTGGTGCTTTTCTAGCCATTTTTTAACGCCATAATTACAGCTCGCGGTCTATTGTGGCTCCCTTTGTGTTAGTCTTTTCCAAAATATTGGAATATAAAACAGCTCTAAGCTGTCTAGCTTATTGGTAGCTCATTTGTCTTCCATTGGAGGTCGTGTGTTCTATTCCCATTCCGACGAGCGACGATTTTTTAGTTTTTTTCCACCGTTCAAATCCCGTGATTTTTATGTAGTATGTGGGTTACAAAAGCTGTATTTTTGTTCCATCACTGTGGCCGGCAGGGAATGAATTGTCCCTTTTTTTAACGTGGGTTCTTAGTTAACCCCATAAGGGGTCTAATAGATTCAAATTATTCTTAAATACCTACAAGAAAATAATATTATTATTATTTTGGGCTTTTTGCGTAGTTTATAAAAGACTGCAATGTCAGTCAAAGAGCTGAACTATGAATTCGTCAAAATACAGGCTAATCCTAATATTTGAAAGAAGATAATTTGGTCTGAAATGGAGAAAGAAGATTTAACACGAAGAAAAAAGTGTACCAAACCCCCCCTTGACCTAAACTGATGTTCATAAATATTGCGTCAAGAATTTTTTTTATCAAAGTTTAAAGGTAGATATTTCAGTTGCAAAACGCAATATCGAGATGCGGTTTTCGGTGTTCGTTGGGTCGATTTGTTGGGTTTGTGCTCCTAATTGCACGACCGCATATGCGCACCTAAAATAATACATACAAGGCGTAAAATAAAACCCTTGCATTTTCCCAAAAGTTTGTTACCTCCTAAAATTCTCAAAAATTTACAGGGTGAATCAAAACTTAGCTAGAATTTACCTAACACTGATTTGATGTATTATATAGACTTTTTTATTATTCGATTTTGAAATTGTGTCAGACGTAAGACGATTACAATATACCTATTGTTATACAACTCTTGTGAACTATGGACCCTTTTGTCGAAATGGTTTTTTCATTTTACTATAGCAATTTTATTAGTCCAGATACGTGGTATTCGTATTCGAAAAAAAAATCAATGCACCCTGAAAACGCAAAAATGACAATTTCATATAAGAAAGGCAAGAAAAGACAATTTTATTTACTCGTTGTACCAGGAATTGATGTAAAAAAAAACTTTAAAAGAAATTGCATTTTATTGACTATAGAGGGTGTTACAAATTTGAGTGTATGCAATATGCTTGGAGATCTGGAAAACCGTAAGAGATACAAAGTAAGTTAAAAGGTAGGCGAAGATGCGTAATATTGTGTTTAATAGTATTCCGCTTACAAATTGGTAAAATTTCCAATCACTTCGGAGATATTCGCATACATACGATTTTTCCCTATTTGGTTTTTATTTTTTCCTTAGGTATTTAAAAGAAATTTTAGATTGTTGTAGCCACTTATCTTCTCTACAAAACGGCATTATCAATTAAATGCGAGGTTTCTTTTTCGAGCCACCATCATCAAATTATTTTTTTTTAAATACGGACCTGGATTTTTACTTCATTTTTTTAATAACAATGTCCTATCACACTTGCATAAAAAATGTGAAACAAAGAGAATTCCCATAAGAAGCAATGAGTTGGAGAAAGATTAATATATTGTGACTTTTTTGAATTTTTGCCTGTAAAAACAAACATTTTTTGGGCAAGTCAGATACATTATTGTATTTAGGGTTCATTAGCTTCAAAAAAATTAAATCGAAAATCTAGGTCTGTATTTAAAAAAAATGAAATTGATGAGGGTGACCTGAATACAAAACTTCGTTCTTAAAATTTGATTTGAAAAATTTATATTTAAATACGTATTAAAATAGAGTCAGTAAAAAATAAAAACCAACTCGGAAAAAAAACACATTGCTTCTTATGGAAATTCTCTTTATTATACACATGTTATGCAAGATACGTCATTGTAACTGGGAGGTCCTAAGCTTCAAAAAAATAAAATAAAAAATCCAGGTCCGTATTAAAAAAAATAATTTGATGATGGTGACCCGAAAAAGAAACGTCGTGTTTAAAATTTGATAATGCCGTCTTGTAGTGAAGATAAAGTGGCTACAATAATCTAAAATTTATTTTAAAATACCTATTTGAATAAAATCAGGAAAAAATAAAAACGAAATCGGGAAAAATCGAATTTATGCTAATATCTCCGAAGTGGTCGGGAATTTTATCAATTTGTAAACAGCATGTACCTTTTAACCTACTTTGTATCTCTGACGTTTTTCCAGATCTCCATGCATATTGCATACACTCACATTTAGAACACCCTGTATAGTCAATAAAATGCAATTTCTTTTAAAGTTTTTTTTACAACACCTGATACAACGAGTAAATAAAATTGTCTTTTCTTGCCTTTCTTAAAAAAATTTTAAGTTTTCAGGGTGCGTTGATATATCCCTTTTTTCAACTAAAAGCGAATACCCTGTATCTAGACTAATAAAATGGCTAAAGTAAAAATGAAAAAATCATTTCGGCAAAAGGGTCCATAGTTCACAAGAGTTGTATAACTACAGGATGTAACGTAATCGTCTTACGTCTGGCATAATTTCAAAATCGAATAATAAAAATATCTATAGAATACATCAAATTAGTGTTAGGTAAATTCTAGCTAAGTTTTGAGACACCCTGTATCTAAACGTATTATTGGTAATGTTATCGGTATAACTACTGATTATAACTCAGGTAATAAAATTTTGTTATGTATACAGGTTGTTAAGAAAAAGGTCCATTTGTATGAAGATGTCTAAATTTTCGTAAACACCCTGTATATTGCAAAGATACGAAAATATGAAAAAATGCCCAAAATTGTTTTTTTTTTGTATTTTATCAGAGATCATCTTGATCAAAAGCAAAAACATTTTAAAAATTTTTTTAGAATTTTAGGAGGTAACAAACTTTTGGGAAAATGCAATGCAATCGCATCTCGCTATTACGTTTTGCAACTAAAATATCTATCTTTATACTTTGATAAAATGTTTTCTTGGTGCATTTATGGCTAGCAGTTTATTTCCCAAAGATGGGTTAATCATCGAGTATCAGGAAGCATTTCAAATCCTCGACGGTCAGTAGTTATCACAATCATGTTGAAATTATCTTTTAGAATGCTTAGAATAAAGCTTTGTGAACATTTTTTGCTCGCACACATATGTGCTCTCAAACAGAGACATCAATTTCTGGGCATGTTTTCGGATTTCAGGAAACGAGTTCTGATCGACATATTTTGACTAAAAATCGAGAAAACCCATGTCGAACTTGTCTTTCTGTTCCGAATTACACTGCAAATCGATAAGCTCCATCTGAGAATTTTCTGGCATGTTTTCAATGGATACACTGAATGGTCGGGTAAAGAGATTAATGTAATTTTCATTATCTTTGAAGTCAGAAAACCTTTTTTGAGTAAATCTAGTGTTGCGACATATTTAACCACATCTGTACATTCGCAACTCTTCAGTTTAGGAAAGTGCGTAAACTCTTTTTTCAACAACTTGCTGGAGGTTAAAGCTGACTTTTTAGAGCTCTCACTTTGTCTTGCCATAATTGTCCTTTGAATGTCTCAAACTTTGTGGCATGCTTTGAATCATAATGTCTTTTTTAGTTGTATTCTTTCAAGGCTGAAAGGGATTCTTGACACACCAAACAGACGGGTTTTTGATTAGCACTAACGAACAAGTACAACTCAGTCCACTTTTCTTGAAATATGCACATTTCATCACTAATTTTTTGTTTTTTACCCGAACTAGAAGCTATTATTATTTTAATGTCAAGGTAGAAGAAACGAGTTTAATTCGCCGATAAAAATGTCCACGACAAAACTAAGCTTGTGCGACTGCACGTCACAATACAGTATCCGCCTTACGCGAATCAAAACACACTATACTCCACTCACTAATCACTTATCGCACAGATAGGAACTTCACTGCTAGTTGACACTCTTTCGCTTGTATCGCTTCGTTCGCTCTTGGAATTAGAACTTGTCGCTGCGCGAAGGGGCCAAATGGCCCGAGGTCCCACCACCACCCAATTCCCTAACCTAGGGAACCTCTCTGTGATAGGTACTTACGGTTTAACGAGCCTTAATAAACCATAAGTCTTCTCTATCCTAGGTGTGTCAGCTCGTACACATCCGGATGTGTGTACTTACATCGCACCTCTCATATATGCTTCGCGGACATATAGGGAGTATCTCTAAAACGGAAAAGGGCATTATTATCAGTGTATGTGTTGTGTGTCGTCGCGGGGTCTACGGTGGTAAACCCTGTGTGCCCGCCGCTCCTCCAAGGGGTCTTAGTCCACCAGACTTCGGAGTTCTTCGTTTGGATGCGCCGCTGCCCGCTGGATGCCTTTCATGGCTTTGGTCCTGATTGCGTCTTGCAGTGGTTCCCATTGTAAGTCCCCGTGTATCTGGGCGTTCCTGACGTAGCATAGTGCGTCGACTGCCATTCTCAGATACTTGTTTTCTGTTGATGCTAACTTGTTTATGTAGGTGGGCGCTGCATACGCCCACGCTACTGCTCCGTATGTCAGTTGTGATCTTGCGATCATCTTTATCATTGTCAGCTTTGTCCGAAGAGCCATAGGGCTCTTTCGGTTCATAAAAGGGTATAGTCTAGCCATAGCCCTGTTGGTCTTTATTCATGTCTGTTCAATATGAGGCTTCCATGTTAGCCCCTTATTCATAGTCAGCCCTAGATATTTGACTGTGTTTGTCCACGGTATGTCTGTTTCTTCTATGTTTATAGACACTGGGGGCGTCATTCTCCTCTTTTGGAAGAGGATGGCCTGGCTTTTCTCTGCGTTTATTTTGATCTTCCAAGTGATACCCCAGTCACTTATCAGATCTATCTCTTGCTGCAATCTCCTGCATATTATTCCTGGATGTCTATGCTTGGCCGCTATAGCACTGTCATCAGCGTATAGGGCTAGAGAAGTGTTGTGTGCCTTAGGGATGTTATGCGTATACACATTATATAAGTGCGGTCCTAACACAGATTCTTGGGGCACACCCGCTTCTAGTCTCCTTTGTGTCGATCTCGAGTTTTTAACTCTGACACTTGCCGTTCCAACTGTTAAGATAGTGTGCTATTAGTTTGCAAGTTTTACTTGCAAATCCAGCATCTTGCATTTTGTATACAAGTCCCCTA
This sequence comes from Kuschelorhynchus macadamiae, assembly GCA_030620095.1. NCBI lineage: Eukaryota > Metazoa > Arthropoda > Insecta > Coleoptera > Curculionidae > Kuschelorhynchus > Kuschelorhynchus macadamiae. The sequence continues at coordinate 126,188 of JAUTXW010004690.1, forward strand.
TGCCATACTCTATCGAAAGCTCTGGCTACGTCTAGGAAGACCATGCCAGTAGCATTCTTAGGGCTTGTAGTTCAGTAGAATGGCCGCTTCTGAAGCCAAATTGTTCATTTGGGATTATATCTAGGGCCGCTATTTCATCTTTGATCCTGGTGATCAAGATTGTTTCAGTGAGTTTGCTGAGTGCGGGCAGCACGTTTATCGGTGGGTAGTTTTGGGGGAAAGTTCGGTCTTTCCCTGTTTTACCAATCATTACTACTTCCGCATGCTTCCACATGTTGGGAAAGTGGTCCAGTCTCATAACCGCGTTTGTTATGCTAGTTAGTGCAGCAATTCCTTTTCTAGGAAGTTGCTTTAACATCTGATTGGTAATTCCGTCTTTGCGTGGAGCTTTTCGCTTCGTCAGGCTTTTTATGATCCCTTCGATCTCCTGAGGTGGAGCCGGATGCTCTACCGTAGCAAGAGTTTCTGTGTCATTTAGTCTTCTGCAGCCATTAATTATTTCAACTTCATGTTGATCATCTTCTAGCGGATGGTGGTTTAGGCGGCACTCATGCTCGAGAGTGTACGCCAAGGCTTTAGCCTTTTCTTGGTCTGCGTAAGCCATACCCCCTACCCCGTACAGGGGAGGCATTGGTGTTCTTTCAGACCTAAGATTCTTCTGCATCTGCCATGCAGTTTTATCTCTGGTGTCTAGTTCACGGAGTTTGTTACTCCACATTATGTCTCTATGCTCCCTCAGTGCATCTCCCAACCTAGTTGAGTGCCTATTTAGGGCTATTCGGTCCTGCTCAAGGTGCCTCCGTCCGTAGGCACGCTTGAGTCGTCTGTTCTCTCTGATGAAAATTGTCAGATCGTGAGGTATATCGCTCCCAGGACTTGTTGCTGCCGTGTGATGCCGGCTTTATATAGGCCGAGCGCGTCAACTTTGAATCTCTCGAAATTTCGAGTAGCTACGAGACTGGACTAGTAGGCACAGTAGGTCCCTATAGTTGTGATAATATCTAGGATCATTAGAAACATTCAATAGACATGCAGTGCCATCTAGTGGCCTTGTGGGTAGTCGTGATCGCGAGTTCATAGAGTGGATCTTCTAACTGGGCGGCGCTAGCGTTCTCGGAGTGTCATTCGCGGGCGCGGCGCGATACATTCGTTCTTTTAGCCTCTGGGAGCCCCAAGAAATTAAAAGGCACGAGGGCCGTGGGTTGAAGACCCTTGCACTAAGGTACCTTGTTTTTATCATATGGGGTGTGAAACGTTGCCCAACATATAAAATACATGGAGAAAATAGGATTACAACAAACTAGTTTTCTCACCTTATTTAGCCTGTAGTACTTCCCAAAATAAGAAAAAAGTTTTATATGAACATGGGTCCGAAAACTATTTAGTTCCGAGATAAAGGGAGCATAAAGTTTACAATATAACACCCTATAGGTATATCGAGAATAAAGCGGTTGAGGACTTATGTTCATATAAAACTTGTTTATTATTTTGAGAAGTACTATTTGTTAAATATATTGAAAAAAATAATCTGGGACCATTCTGTTTTCTCCATGTATTTGGTATGGATTTGGGCAAAGTTTAATATCCTGTCTGTTAAAAACTAGTCATTAAGTATACTGTCTTTTTAAATATTTTTATTGGATTCCATTTTGTTACACCATATTGGATTCGTACTAATGTTTTACCAATTTTTTCCTATGTCACCCTTGATTTTTGAGCATAATTTAAAATAAATTGATTAAATAGCTTTTACACTCGTCATGTTGAATCCGTACCAGTTTACCTCTATATCACATTTAATTTTTCTGCAAAACTTGAATAGGAAGAATTCTTTACGTTGATTTTTCAAATTTATTTGACCATCATTTTGCTTCGCCATCTTGAATTCGTACCACAATTTTACCAGTTTACCTATGTCAGAATTAATGCTTGCACAAAATTTGAAATTAATCTAATAAGTAGTTTTTCAGGTTTATGAAGCATTCTATTAGGCCGCCATTTTATTTTACTATCTTGGATTCGTAACAAAATGTCACGAGTTAATTTCTATGATCCCTGATTTTTGAGTTTTGAGGTAAATTGTATAATAAGTTTTTTAGTAATAGCTTTTGTAATATTTCACTAAGCCGCCACTTTGTTCTGCCATATTGGATTTTTACCAAAATATTACCAAGTCATCACTATATAGTCCTTTATTTTTTATCACAATTTGAAGTCCATCAGATAAATAACATTTTAGCTATGCCGCGAACTGACACACAGAGAGACAGACCAACAGAATTGGGAAAATATATTTTTAGCATGTAGCGCTAAAACGTTAAGATATGTAAATCCTGGGGGAGTGATTTTTTCAGGATTACAAACATTTTATTTCGCTAGCAGTTTGTTCCGCCATCTTGAATTCGTACTACAATTTTACTAGTTAATTTCTACGTAATACTTGATTTTGGTGCAAAATTTGAAGTAATTTGGATAATTAGTTTTTTAGTGATAATTTTTTTGACCATTATACCAGCTCGCCATTTTGTTTCACAATAGTGGATATTTACCAAAATGTTACCAAATCATCCCCATAAAACCTTTAATTTTTGAACAAAATTTGAAGGGAGTCGGATAAGTGGTTTTTCAGTTATGCCGAAAACTGAGAGACAGAAAGATCAAGTTTTTTTTTTGCAACTAGACACGATAAAACTTAAAGCTATGTAAATCCTTGGAGGGACATTTTTTTACGATTACAGCCATTTTGTTCCGCCATCTTGACTTATTATCACTATTCTACCAGTTCATCTCTATATCACACTTAATTCTAACACAAAATTTAAAATCAATTTTGATAGTTTTTTCAGGACTGATTTTTAGGATGTTTTACTAAACCGCCATTTTGTTTCGCTATCTTTAATTCGTACCAAAATTTTATTAATTGATTTCTACGTAATAATTTTTAGTAATAATTTTTTTAACATTTCACTAGGCCGCCATTTTATCCCGCCATGTTGAATTTTTACCAAAATGTAAGAGTTTCATCCACTTATAACCCTTGATTTTTGACCAAAATTTGAAGTCAATGGGATAGATAGTTTTTGAGCTATGCCGCGTAGAGACAGACCGATGGAATTGAAGAAACATGTTTTTTTGGCATCCAGGGACCTTAAAACGTGAAGAACTTTAAAAACCAGGGAAGGTGATTTTTCCACGATTACAATACTTCCCTTTTTCGAAGGAAGTAAAAAATAAAATTACTAACAGTAGTAGTAGTTTTTTCTTCATATTTTATTACTATGTTTCTGTAAGTTTTGTCTCAATATTTAAAATTTATCTGAAATGTTTTTGGTGGGCACTTATCACTTTTATCTAATTATTTTTGAATAAATCGATTTTCTCCAGATGAACGTTGCAATTTCAATATATTTTCTGTTTTCCGATAGAATCTGTCATTTTAGTTTAATGTTTCCTCTGGTTTTTACAAAAAAATGTTCACTTTAGAATGACAACCATATTCACGATCAGGGTCCGCCTATTTTTAACGTTGCCTATAGCTAAAAGGCCCTAAAAATAAAAAAAATATCACTGGTGTTCTAATTCCACGAAGAAATAAGTAGTTACTCAGCGTTCGAGAATGTCTGTAATGGAACATGGCCCGAAGGACTTCCTAAAACCACAAATAATATTTAGGGTCGTTTACTAAATAAGTGGCAAAATAATGCTTTTACGTCACAGAAGGTCCCAATTTATATAACATTATTACGTAATATGCTATTCTGATCATGTCATACCAAATATTTTAATCACAGCTTGAAATATTTCTTCTTTTTATTTTGAGACATTGTGCGGTATTTTCCAAAAATTTTGTTTTCAAACGGTATCTTTATCACTTACACCGACAAACATATTGGATTGGTTAAGAGGTAAAACAGGTAAGTAATGCAGGTTATGCAATAATCCTTTTGTTTCAAATTTTAAGTTTCTTAACTGCTTTTTTTTTCTATCACTGGATACATTATTGTAGATCCTTTTATACCTAACAGATACGTTCCAGTTTCTACAAAACGCCGATCAAAACAAAATCAAAAAAATTGTGGGTGAAAATACAGAAGTCCAGAATTTTTGTAGATATTTTTTTAGAATAACCCAACTAGGATAAAAATTCAGTTAAAAATGTAACAATAAAGTTAAATTTTATTTTAATTTAGTTTATTGTAAAAATGTCTCCCTCTTTAAGATATCATAAAAAATAAAATAATAACAATCATTTTTCATCGAATGTAGAAGATATAACTAAGTAGATATGGTATTTGGCCCCGTGACCTGACCTCAACTAACCAAAACTATTTTTCGTCTTCATATTTTATTTGTTACTATGTTTCTGTAAGTCCAATTTAAAATTTATCTGAGGAATTTTGGGAACACTTACCACTTTCATGTAATTATTGCTGAATAAATCGACTTCCTCCAGACGAAAGTTGCAATTTCAATATATTTTCGGATTTACCTTTATTTTAGTTTCATGTTTCTTCGGGTTTCACAAAAAATTACATCCGTATTCAGGATTAGCGTCCGCATATTTTTAAGGTTACTTAAAAGGCCCTAAAAATAAAAATAAAACTCACTGGTTTTCTAATTCCACGAAGAAATAAATAGTTTCAAGCTTAGTCACCTTTAGAACGGACGTGTGTGAAATTCCTTTTGCTCGCTAAAAGGCCTAGACTGAGCGGGTTCCCGGAGCCCCAGCTTCCGAGAATTTCTATATGTAGGAACATGGCCCGAAGGACTTTTTAAAAAACCGCAAAGAATATTAACTGCCGTTTATTAAATAAATGGCTAAATAATGCCTTTACGTTACAGAAGGTCCCAATTTACATAACATTAATAAATAATATGCTATTCTCATCATGTCATACAAAAAAACTAAATATTTTAATTACATCTAAATCTATTTCTTCTTTTTATAGTAGGACATTGTTCGGTATTTTCCAAAAACTTTGTTTTTTGACTCTTGTCACTTACACCGACAAACACATCAATGCCTTATTTAGTTAAAAGGTAAAACAGGTAACTAATCCAGGTTATACAATCATCCTCCCCTTTTATTTCAAAATTTGCTCATTTAGTTTTCTTCTCCTATCACTTCTTCTGAACAGGTGGTACATATTCTTGTAAATGTATCTCACTTTCCTCTACTGTTTTTTAAGTAGGGAGTGTCTTTGAATTAGAATTCTCCCCTTTAATTCATTACTTTTAGTTTTTCCTACCTTTGACTCTGATCTTCTAAAATAAGGAACTACAATTTCAGAAGAGTCTTTGTAATTTTCTTTAGAAATCACTTTGGTTTTAGCTAATTGATCCACATACTTACGAATAGTTTCCCTTTCACTTTTAACAATATAATACAGTAAACCATCTCGTCTTTTCCGAAATTCCATTTCTAAAATTTATTCTCGTTATAACTTTTTGATCTAATCTCTAGAAAAGCACTACGGCATTAGATTTTTCTGATAATCATCTCTTATTCTCCGTTTATATTGTTCAGCAAATTTATTAGGTCTTAGTAAATCCAATTCGGTACGAATATCTTTTGACATTAAAAGTAAGCTTGGATACTTATCTCATATTGCATCAAAATTTTTTGAAGTTTAATGTGCAAACCTCCAGTATTCGTTATCGTCTTCTTTATAGGATAGGATAGGAAAGGTGAAACAGCCTTTAGTTTATTGTTAGGCGGTATTTTTAATCGTCTATAAATATCTCTCTCATTTTCCATCAGTCGCAAAACCATACTTTATATTAATGTCCGTTACTTGATATGGAATCTGCAAACTTCTTCGGCGGAAATCTTGGTCCATTGTCATTTATTGCTATAACTGGAATTACAAATCTTAGAAAACACTTATAATATTCCAATGGTTTTACAAGTTATCATAGTGGTTACAATAAATATTTTGGGCCAAAAAAAATCACTATTAACAATAAATATTTTCTCATAATGATGCTTGCAAAGTCTATGTGTATTTGCTGCCATTTCTTCTTGATATTCTCAGTTTGTATAGTTACTCTCATTGGTTTCTACTAATATAAATTCTATCTAATTCTGACATTTTTTAAATTTCTCTCATAGGAGGGAAATGTAACCGTGAAGTCGTTCCTGGATGCTCTCTGTCCGCGGCCAAGCTAAAACTGCTTACCTGATTTACTTTAAATTTAGTTCGAAAATTAAGGACGACAGCATTTTGGTAAAAATCCGATATCGTGGAAAAAAATGTTACTTGCTTTTACATATGTGCTATATTTAGACAGTGGCGTATGTAGACATTGCTTTTAGGGGGGTTTTGAGACGGTGAAAATTTTCAACAACCAAAAAAGTCATTACTTTTATTTTAACTCTATGTAAAACTGGCTATGGAGGGGTTTTAAACACCAATCCCAGTAAAAAGGTCTTTACTTTATACTACTTCTATTATTTTAGCTTAGCTCTGCCCCCCCTCTAAACTTCCCTTATATACGCCACTGTCTTTAGTTAAGCAATATTATTACAAAAACGTTTATCTTAAAGATGAAATACACCGAATATGCTAAATAAATCTTTACTAATATCTACAAGTGTAGGTTTTCTTCTTTTTAGCGAAATATGTAGCCTAAATAGCAAAAAGCTTCTCCTGTAAAATTTAGTTGTTTGTACATCGGAGATACGTATGACAACCATACTTGCTAAATTTCTGTTTGGGTGGAAAATTGAAACTTAATTTAAAATTTCGCTCATATCATTGCTGAAAAACTAGTTGCACCTCTAAAATATTGCGGTGGTCTCTTTACCGATTTGGCTATAATTTTACTTAGATCGACTCAGGGCTGGTGAAAGCTAATAATAAGTCTTTCAGCCCCATACAGAAATAAATCGGAGAAAAGAGCTCCTAAGTCATATTGGCCCACATCTGCAGCTAAGACTAAAGATACATTTTATTAAAATACTGATCAGGAGTTACTTCTTGTTTTATTAAATTAAATGCTTCTTGGCATTCCTCATTCCACTCGAATTTTATATTTCTATAAAGAGGGTATAATTTTGAAGTATGTTTATTTAAAATATTCTATAATAACTAACCATTTCTAGTGAACTTTTTTGTTCGTGTGCAGCGTGGTCATTTTAGCTTGTCCGCATTTTATTCTGCTATAACTTCATCTTTCAATCTTTCAAGATCTCAAAATTTACTACCTTTCAAGATATTAAAAGTTTATAAATATAACTTTCATTTTTTAAGTGAAATACCCTGTAAATTTTACTTTCAATGGATATTATCCTTTTCCTGATTCTAAATATACCGGTTTGGTGCCTTTATTATAAAAAATGAACGAGAAAATAAAGAAAAACTGTGTTATAAGACCAATGTATTCTACAAAGATTCTCCTTTTCTTATCATCACATTTCTCTTGTGGCGAAGTTTTTTTCCATTTACTTATTTATTTACAAAGAAACGCCAAACTCGGTATATTTGGAATCCGGACCTATCTACTAAAAGTAAAGTTCACAGGGTGTCTTATTAAAAAAAAAAAGAAGCAAGTTATATTTATATATTTGACAATTATTGAATTTAAAACTTGGTATTTGGATCATTTTGATATCTTAAAAAGTGAGACAGTTAAAGCACTTAAAATGCGGGAAAACTAAAATGACCTTTCTAAACAGCTTTGCAGGATTTTCTAAAATATGCTTAATAATTCAATTGAACACAATTTTATGACCTAAAACACAAAGCTAAACTTAAAGTGGTCAAACGATTCTGGGTTTTAAAGATGCGGAACATCGCAATTTGAAAATGAAAGTGTCGATTCTGGGAAAAACGCACCAAAAGAACCTTGACGTACCTTAACTACCAATATTTTACCAGTCTCTACTTAGGCCACACTTAATTTTTGCGTATCATATGAAGTAAATTTAATAAGTAGTTTTTAGATTGACACACGCCGCCATTTTGTTCCGGCATGTTGAATTCCTACCCGTTTATCCCTATATCATATTTATTTTTGCTGCAAAATTGAAAGTCAATTGAATAAGAGGATTTTTACGTTGGTTTTTTAAACATTTTATTGTACCGCCATTTTGTTTCGCCATCTTCGTACCGCAACTGTACTTAACTGAGTTTATCTCTATATCACACTTAATGCTTGCACGAAATTTGAAATTAATCTCTTAAGTAGCTTTTTCAGGTTGATTTTTTAGTGTTTTATTAGGCCGCTGTTTTGTTTTGCTATCATTGGATTCATACCAAAATGTTACTAGTTCATGCCTATGTAACACTTGATTATTGTGCAAAATTTTAGGAAAATTGGTTAATTATTTTTTTAGTAATAATTTTTTTAAGATTTTTAATAGTCCGCCATCTTGTTCCGTACTAGTATTATCAAAATATTACCAGGTCATCCCCATATGACCCTTCATGTTTGACCAAAATTTGAAGTCAATCGGGCAAGTAGTTTTTAAGCTCTGCCGGGAACTGAAAGACCGACAAACAGACATAATTGATAAAACATATATTTTTTGGCATCTAGGGACGCTAAAACATGAAGTTATGTAAAACCTGCTGACTTTTTCACGACTAAAATAATTTTATTTGGTCTCCATTTTGTTCCGCCATTTTGAATTCGTACCAAAATTTTACCAGTTCATCTGTATACGATAATTGCCGAGTTATTGCACGAAATTTGAAATAAGCCCATTCGGGCTGAATTTTTATATTTTACTAAGCGGCATTTTGTTTTGCCATCTTGGATTCGTACCAAAATTTTACCAGTTAATTTTTTCATATTTGATTTTAGTACAAAATTTGAAGTAAATTGGATTAGTAGTTCTTTAGTAATAATTTTTTTTAAATTTCACTAGGTCATTTTTGGTTCGCCATATTCTATTTTTACCAACATGTTACCAGGTCCCTGACCCTTAATTTTTTACCAAAATTTGAAGTCAATCGGACTAGTTGTTTTTTAGCTATGCCCCGAACAGACAGACAGACCGACGGGATTCAGAAAACATGTTTTTCAGCATCTGGGGACCCTGAACCGTAAAGATCTAAAAACATCTCGGAGGATGACTTTTTCACGATTACAATACTTTCTTCTTCGAGGGAAGTAAAAAGTAAATTATCTATCATTTAGCTATCATTACAGATCTTTTATAAGTGTTTTAGTAAGTAATGAAAAACTGCGTTTAAATATCAGTCAATTTCTGAAGATAGCAAGCAGTAAGTTCGAAACTGTGAATCACAGACACATGTTATTATATCGTTGAATTTGCCTTGAAGAGCACTCTTTAATTCAAAAATAATATATATGATATTTTGTTTAAAATAAGAAGGTTGATACATGTTCATCCAATAAGGCATAATCACAAAAATTCAAAAGGAGCTGTAAAACCAGAGCATATTTAATAAGATTTTACAAAATATCGCAAAAATTGTTATTTTTGCAGAATTTTCTAAAATATGGTAAATTAATTTTATCGTTAAAAATTTTAAAAGATTTGTTAAAAAAATAGCAAAACATGTGGTCAAACGACTCTCGGTTCTAAAGACGTGGAACATCGCAATTTGAGAATGAAAGTGTCGATTCTGGGAAGGAGCCTTAACGCATAAGAGCTAAACAATTCCGAGAATGCCCTACGTTTGAGATACGTTACGAAGCACCTTAACGTGCATAACAGGTAATCTTGGCGGCCGCCCAGACAGACAACACATGATTCCCAGAAGGCTCTGACGCATCCGATATTATTAGAAAGATGTATTCCTAAATTCCTTTTTTAACGTTTCTTTCCAATATACAGGAGGTCCAGTAAATGATAGGCCATATATAAACGATCGTGTTTCTAATTATAACTATAGCTCTAATACTTTATTTATTCAAAAACTCTATTAAGATACTAATCTTGCAAAAGTTTATCTTCACAGGAAAAAAGTTAATGATAATGAAGCAGTTGAAGTATTCTATGATTCTTTTAATAGTTTGAGCAGTGCGTTTCTTTGAGCACAAAGGTTGGTAAAACTTTTCCAGTTCTGGTATGGTTCAATAAAAGCTCATTAAACGCATAAAGAAAACGGGACTATATTTCAGAAAGTTCTAGATCTACTTATTGGGAAAATTAATATAAAAAAAACATAAGACGTTGCTCATAGGCAGTATATAGAGCGTGTGGCTGGTAGTTTGAATGAGAATCCTTCTTATTTCTGGTTATGTAAAAGCAAAAAGAAACATAAAAATATTGTATGCCCCATGTAGTTAAATATAATCTTACTTTTTTCAAGGGTGCGAAATGCATAAAGTACGGGTTTGCTCATTTTTTGGTTTAGTTTTTTCGGCAAAAGAAAGTTTGTTGTCTAACATCATAAGAACGCCTAGTAGGGTTTTCTGCGAATCTACTATTACTAACATGAAGTTATTAATAAATTTAAAGGAAGCAGGGCAATAGAGCTTTATTGTAAACTTGGATATATATATATATATATATATATATATATATATATATAGACGCAGTCTCTATTCGGACGCGAGAAAGAAAGCTTCGAAAATGCCAAATGTGATTTTGGCGAAACGTCAGCAAAACTGTTCTTTTCAGAACGACAGTAGTGAACGGATGTACACCCGAAATAAAAACACATTGTATTTTTCCATCCGTGAGGGAGTAAAAATCAACATATATATATATATATATATATATATATATATATATATATATATATATATATATATATATATATATATATATATATATATATATATATATATATATATATATATATATATATATATATATATATATATATATATATATATATATATATATATATATATATATATATATATATATATATATATATATATATATATATATATATATATATATATATATATATATATATATATATATATATATATATATATATATATATATATATATATATATATATATATATATATATATATATATATATATATATATATATATACGACGAACTGCGGCGATCGATTTTTCAGAAAGTAGGCTTTAGAAAATTTTGAAATTTTGTCAATGGGGTCAATTCGCGCAAAATATTTTCAAGATGGCGTCACTTCCGGTTATACCGGAAGTAGACGTCAAATTTCTTATTTTAAATGTAACACCCTGTATATAATCGAGTTTTTGGATTCCTCGAAAAATTATAGGTATATTTCATATATAATATCCTATACCTAAGTTCAACTGTTTTTGAGATATTTTATCAACGACTTTTTCATTATAAAAGATATTGTGATCACTAATTATAACATTAATGACAATGTTCTGAAACACTAGGCTACCATTAAAAAGTAGAAGAAATTAAATATGTCTGATATACACAAACTATTAACAAACCGTGTTAGCAGTGCTGAGGTATTAACTAAGTTCTCATTTTCTGTTGAAAATACGAGAAATATAAATAATTTCTGTTTGACTTTCCCGAGAACAAACTTCTATAAGAACCCTGTAATAAATAAATAAGTACATAAATAAATAAACAAAAAGTTACTCCGGCTACAGAGATGATACACCACGCTGGGCGTTCTCAGTGCTAACAGTTTTTAATAGGGTTTTATTAGAAAAAAAGAAGAATTCAAATTTGTCTCACATACCTTTATAAACTCCTAATAAATTTTGATGACAACGCTGACGTATTATCTAAGTTCCCATTTTCTACTTCAGTTGGAAATACGGGAAATAGAAGTACTTTCTTCTAGACTTTTCCGAGAACCAACTTGTATAGGAACTTACCAATGTATCGTATGTGTAACTTATTTAATAAATGTGCTCCTGAGAGTCGACGTCCGTTTGAATGGACCTTTAGTTTTTATTCCTTATCTCGCTAAAGTTTAAATATACCGCTGCTTTAATTCCTTCGGTCCATCGTATTGAATGTGTTCATGTTAAGATGGCGGCATTATGCAAAGCAACAATTGATGTAAAAAAGACTGTTTTATTAGCTAATATATTATGGCAAACTAATGAGCATTCTAGTACAAGTATAATGTATATGTGCAGATATTATCTAAACCCTAACTTTTTTTTAATAGTTATTATTAAGTTAAATTAATTTGCATTTTTCTTTTGTTTTGGCTATCTTTGGTATCAAGAAATATTTGCGGCTTGGGAAGGATGATGATAAATTGTTAGAGTGCTTGGAAAATTCTGACTTGGATGACTTAGATAAGTAATACATTTATATTGATGTAGTAGTTAATCCAAATTAGTCCGAATTAGATACTTAAAAGTGATTCGGAAAACCAAGTTGGGGAGGAAATAATTCCAGAAGGTGATAACTCATATAACGAGCTACTAAGTGATCTTAAAAAACGACTTGATGAACAAACATTCAGCCTATGATAGACAAAAACTAAAGACTACATCAATATATATTTCGAAGACTGATTTTCAGAATAACACATGTAAAATATTAGAAACCGGAAAACCTATGAATCTAAAATTTTTTTCGGAATATCCATTCTAATGTCTTGCTTAAAATAACCACAACTTAAAATGTACTGGGCTAAATAAAATGACAGAAGTTTCCGCTATTGTATATTCCACGACACGTGACGGATAATTTTCAAAATTCTTCTTTTACACGAAAGGTTGTTTACCATTTCCTAGGTACAAAGAAGTTGCTCTAGAAGAGCAATGATTCCCTTTTCTGGTGTCTGTAGAGGGAGTGGAAAACAAAATCCGTAGGGCTTAAAAGCCCACTCCAAAAGAACTAATATTACATTTAAAAATATATCAAGGGAAAACAAGGTTTTGCAGGCTAAATGGTTGTTGGTTTCTTTAGTTGTGAGAGCGTCCGAAACATTATTAAAAGGAACACATATTTATGTAGACAGATCTCTCCATTACTTTACTTGAATATTTAATTAAATAAAAACCTTCTAGTAACTGGTACCATTAATAAAAATACTGCCAAATCTGTTAATTTAACTTCATAGAGGATAATGGCTAGACTGGGGTGCGATTTTTAGAGCAAGGTGTATGTTATGATGAAAAAATTAACATTAAAATTGATATGAAATCCATAATTTTCACGTCAATTTTTTTACAAATCGAAACTTAAAATGAATGCATACGATGGTCTAAAAAAGACTCACGCTTTACTCTTGTGTCAATGCCAAACATCGTGAAAAATTATGATGAGGGCATGGGAGGAATAGACTTGATAAATATAATGATCAGAGCCAGAAGTAAGAAATGGACAGTTAAGACAATTTTTCATTATTTTGACATCGGAATCGCCAATTCCTGAATATTGTAGAAAGATGACAGAAAACAATTTGGAGAAAGCAACTAAACCATTATGAATTTTCTAGATTTCAAGATAAGTTTCGCCTGGTTATTGCTTAATAATATCAATGCAGCAAATGTTATCGAGTTTTCTAATATTTCACCATTAGTAATAAGAATTAAACCGAAAAATCTGCTGTATTTATCATCTTCTCCTGGAACGCAACATTTCTTCTTGGCCATTGTTTTTCACCAAAGTGGATCGACATTGTTTTAATTTATAGTTCAAATATATGCACGAATACAAACTACAAAATACTGGTAAAACACTGAAAAACGCCACAGTACCTTCCCAAAAAATCTCAGATCAACAATAACGCATTCGAAAATATCCGCATCATTTTATGAATTTCAAATATACTTCAGTGTCAAAGATGTCATTTATACGCTTGAAGCGCCTTTAGCGACTGACCGCATAAGCTTTAAACATACCCTTTTATCTGCCATTTAAGTTTATTTTCTAAGGGGGCTGTTTTGCGCAGCTACAAAGTTTTTACATTTCAGAACATTCGTGAATTACGAAGTTTTAAATCATTCTCAGTGAATTATTATCCTAGTACGATTGTATTTCATTGTTAGGCAGGAGTAAAGAAGTTTGTTTCCGAGAAAAATGCCTGTAACATATTTCGTAGTTGCGGCAGAAATATAAAAAATGAGCTTCTGTTGGGTTTCCGATGCCTTGAATTATTATGTATTTATATGTTTTCATTTCGCAGTAACTATTTTCTAAATGGTGCTCTTCGCACTTAAAAAACGACTGTGGTCGTATTTTTAAGTGCATAGTAGTAAACTTAATATTAGTTAGAAAAAAATTGGATTATTTACTGATTAGTGATATGATGACCTATAGTCGTATTTGAATTTTTATGAAAACCTAAAGCATTAAGACTACAGATATAGAGCAATTTATAATCCGAACAATGGAAATTAAACGGGAAATTGACCGATGTGTCAAAATCAGCTGTGGTGGCCACATCCCAAGAATCATAAACCACACAGGATAGTTACTTCTCGTAAGCGTAACGTTCGCCGTTTTTCGCAGACCGTAAAGTTCAATTACCGTGTGAGTGACGTATTCCGGCCTTGTCAGTCTAAGTATTAGTATTAGTTACATTGCTCTGTAATAGAAATTTGCCTTTTAAGCAGTATTTTCTCAATATTCTTTAGTTTTTACAAGTGGTAATAGGTCACATAAGTTTGAAAAAGTGTTGTTCGTGCATAGTGAAACATAATTAGCTAAGGAAATAATTAAAACTTCTTTTATAACTGATATATTTCCTTCTGCAGAAGTCTACATAACAAAAAACAATATTTGTGAATATGTGTGCTGTGTAAAATTGCAAAAATAGTTACAAAAATCACTTGCCAGGTGTGACTTTTCATAGGTTTCCAAAATTAATTATTTTGAAGAAACAGTGTGTACCCCGGTGCAGTAGAAAAATGTTAGCTATAGATATATTTGGATTCTTTATTATTTTTTTATTAATTTTTCAGGCAAGTTGTGTTTTCTTTTAACATATAGCAGGTACTTTTAATTTTAATTTTTACTCTAGATTGTTGCTTTCTTAGTATTAATGCAAATCTCAACCTTGTTAATTAATCTAAAAGTTATTTATACTTAGGCATCAGAAGCCTCTGTAGTTATTGGGTTTTTTGTTTCCATTTTCGTTGTAAAAGTGGGTTATATTAAGGTATATTTTGTAATCTCTGGAATACATTATTTTTTAATTTTGAAAAAAATATGTATGACAATAGTAAAACTTATTAAAAAATTGTAATATCATGTTTCTTACTTTTCTAATTGAGAATCACTTTACCTATTTGCTTTTTAAATTAATACATTTAGGTACCTAAATTACGGAAAAGTGCTTATTTCTATATAACGCTTTGGGGCATCCTGTCATAAAAGTACATAATATAACAAAATTTTATGAATTAAGAAGGCACTCATAATAATATACTTTTGCCTTGACATAATGTATAAATTATTTCCTAATCATTTATTTTTTCTGTCCATATATGAATTTCTAAAACATTTTGATGAGCATAATTCATATGGTAATGTTAAATGTATGTAAAACAACAACATCAAAAGGCTAAACCATATTATCCTCCTATAGAAATAAAGCAATAAAATTGTTTCGAGCAGACCAGGTGACGTCACTGCGGCAAGGCTCGCTCCCACTAAAATGACGGAAATAAATCGCCGATATAACTATCCTGTGTGGTTTAAGGTTCTTGGGCACATGGTTTTGATTCCCTAGTAACTCTGGCGTTAAGAGTATGTTACACTAAGCGAGTTGATAATTTGACCAAAGGTCTGATATGTGAGTTTAATATCTGATTTGGACCAACTTCTGCATAGAAAAAGAAGTCTTCAAGGATCTTTCTAGTGAAAGAAAGTGTCTGCACTACAAAGGGCGTGTGCTTTTGAGAATTAAGAATGAGAAAGGATTATAAACACATGTAATGACTTTTAATCCATAGGATCTTTACAATTGCGTATATCTTTGTAATATACATGAACTTGACAACTATATTAGTTACTACATATAGATATAAAGGGTGTTTCACTTAAATTCCAACATATAGGTACACAGGGTGTTTCATTTAAATTCCAAACGGTCGATTTGGCGCAAATCAAAGATGGCATCAATTTGGAAAAAAGTAACTTTTTCATTGTGACAAATGTAACTATTAAGAACTAAAAAAAGTCAACATTTTAAATCTTTGTCTGTTTCTCAGATGTTTTTATTATTTGCACTAAATTGATTGAAACTTATTCAGTTGCAGTTTTCGGCATTGCCTATGGTGTTTATGACCTAGAGGGCATTAATACATTATTCTTTTATAGCAGAAATAATCTATGCCTAAATGTCACAAAAATGATTTTCGTGGAATTTCTTTTCACGTTGTCTCAATTTACTTTAGATACACTATAATAGTAGATACTTTTAACCAATGGTTCTTAGCTTTTGAAATTTACGTCATTTTTAAACTCCCAAATGAGTTTTTGATTTTTACTTTGTACGGAGCCTCTCTTCCCATTTTGCTAATAATTTTTTTGAATGGAATTCCCTATGCCGACCCTATATGGATCCTTTTTGAATGGGATTCCCTATGCCGACCCTATATGGATAAACACCAATTTACAATGTGTTGAAAACACCATGTATATTTCGAACCGGAAGAAAAATCGCGGAAAATCTGTTTTTGATATTTAGGCGCAGATAATTTTGGCTACAGAAGGACAATAAATATTTCATTTTGTAACAGTTTTCGTTTAGAAAAATGGTGAGAAAATGATAAGGTGTTACATATTGTTGTGTATAACAAATATATACAGTTCCCTGTAGTTATGCCCTCTAAACTCCGTACCATAAAACCGTAAAAAATCTGTTCGGATAATTATTTACTTAAATAAATTTATTAATCTCTAGAACCTGGTAGTCCAAGATCCTAATCGTGCCGATCCACAACGTGTTCTTCGGGAATTGTGAATTGATCAAGATAAATCTGACAATTTAGTGGAAAATATGCGGCGCCGAATATGTCGTAGAAAACAAACGGGAATAACGAGTTATTAGTTTGTTTAGTTTTTAGTTTGTTTTGTTATGTTATTGGTAATACTTTTAATTAAGTTTTTAAAAAATACAGGGCTCTATTTTTCTCTATAATTTTTATTCTAAAAATCGCATCAGTTCAAAAATATTTAAAAGTGTTTCACAAATAATATTTTATAAATTTTTGTATTTATTATTATATATATTATAAATGTAACGTTTAACCTGTTTAGTATTGAGTCTAAATTGAACTTGATTTTTAAAAGACCTTAAATAATAAAAAAGTTAAAGAGCAAAACACAGGTTTACCAAATAATAAAACAAAAATTTTGTTTTCTAATTTTTGCAAAATTATAATTCAATTTTGTTATAAATATGTGTAAATACATTTTCATATACTCAGTATATTATTATTTGGTCAATCTAAAGCCCTTGTAAACAGTTATCACAAAAGATCAAGAAACGCCATTTTTATTTTCGTATTACAGATTAAAAGAAATTTTGATTTAAGAAAGATACGAGACATTAAAGTTTCGGGTATACATTAAACATACGCTTAAGTTTCGTCCTCGTTCCTCGGAATTACTTGTTATTTTTGGTTGTGGTTCTCACTTATACGTAGGCAGGTGTTCAGTTTAATTTACCCATTTATATTTTTAGTGGTTTTTTTTCTGTATATACCTTTTCCTGTATTTACTAAGACTTTTTAATCTTCTGTTAATTTTTATCGTTAATACAATTATATTGTATATTCTTTGATCACCCGCTTTGTCAACAAGATCATTTCTCTTACAGTAAACCATATTTGAAAAAAGGCACATCTTGCGGAACGTCGGATAGCAGTGTAACTTATGCTAAAAGGGTATATTTTGCACATGACATATTATATGTCAATAAACATGCAGTATTTACCTAAATAACTATTTCCGTATTAGGTATATGAGCTTTATTCGATATCTGCTATATTTAACTATGCTAAATAAACAAAAATTCAGGTCCTCATAGAACAATTTTATACTCATTAAATTTCTCTTTCGCTTCTTATTACCTAAGACAAAAGCTTTGCGCATTACCTTGGAATTTGACCTAATTAATTCAAAAATGCATTTTTCTAGGTCAGTGTGATTTAAATAGTCATCTATAATTAATATAGGATTAGTCCAAAAATATTCATTTCAGTTTCCTTAATAACTAGTTTTTCCGAAAATATTGATTGAAGTACATTGAACTCTCTTAGCAGTTTACTTGTAAATCTCTTTATTAGGCCCAATAAGGAAATACTAAAATAATTATCTAAGTATGTACGCAAGGACGTTGCATTTTAATAGTGGTATTTGCAAATACTAAGGAAACAGCTGAAGGTTGACTTTTCTTCCTTTTTACGCACAATGAAAACTGCGAGCACAAAGGCAATTTGAGTCTAAATTATGAATATGCTTTACAGAGCTAATAAACTTTTAGTGGTTTAAATTACTGTATAGGAGTAGTGTATTCAATAAATGTATTTGTTTAATATTACAAATCTAACTAAACTGCTGGGCATAATAAATGGGACAAGTGAATTTTTGAGGGATATTTAATAACGAATATTTTCATAACGAGAAAAGGTATTAAGTTGCAGCTTTTAGAAATTTGTTGCAAATTTATTGGTACTTCTTTATACCGAGTGTTTATGTAAACGTAAGTTGATATAAGTTTTATGCAAATTAAAAAAAATAACTGATCTGAAAATTTACAGAAACCATTTTTATTTTTTACTTGCTATATAACCACAATGCTTACTAAAATTGCAAAAACGATTTAACAAATTTTTGCGTCCAGTAGTTTAGTTTTCACGATTTTTGTCATTCGTATTCTTCTTATGCTTTCTAACATATTTGAAAAATATTGCAAAATATAGTTTTTCTATCCAATTTGAATTCTTAAAGGGTTCTAGTGCATCAGTAGCTCTAATTATATTAACTGATTACATTAATCACAAATACATAAAAATATTATGGTTTAAAAAAAATCTGTTCTTCTCAATAAATGTTATATCATTACAATCTGAACATTCTGAACGACTTGAAAATATCTCCTGGTAGCGTATTTTATTAGCGTTGCTTATACCATTCCCAGTCGAATATGACGCCCTACTTCAAAGGTTGAGAACGTTGTTTGTAAAGCTAAGGGAAAATCCTTTATCTGTGACACTAAATGAGATATTTTGTGTTTTCCTCTACGAGAACTGGTGGCCAATAACTATAAAGTAAATAGTTTTTTGTTATTATAAAAACTATTACTATCCTCAACTTTTTTAACTTAAAAATACTTCTTTCTAAACTAATTATCCACATGTTGTAGTCATAGATTTTCTATTTTAAATGTATTTTAAATAATAGGAAAATGATAATTTTAGTCGGAATTATAAAAAAATTGACTCCCGGATGCACAATTTTTAGATTTTTTCGTTGACAAAAGATTTCAGTGGAAATTAACTAAACACTCCCGTTTTATCTTAAAAATTACCGTATTTAGAAAAGAAATCCTTATGCTTGTTTTCTACCAAACGGACACTGTTGAGTTTGCATTCCCTTTAATCATAAACTCTTTCCACTAGAGCGACAAATCGGTCATTTGCTCTAGGTTATATGGGTCATTACAACACATTTGGAATGCCTATGTTAAATCAACATGTTCAGAGAAGATTTTCTCATTCTTGCTTGTGGTTCCAGGCACATATTCAGGCGGGTCCAGGGGATCTAGACCCTCCTCCGAGGCTTCAAAAATATTTTAGTATAGGGATAATTCGTCTTAATTTTTTTGAGGGTTGACGGTTTGGACCCTGCCGAACTGAATCTCTGACGAATGTCGTCGCATCGCTAGCTGTCATTCGTTTATGGCTAGATTGCATATTTTGTTTTCGGCATAATACAATTTATTTATAATAATAAACTAATAAATCATAACCCCTAGTAATATAAAAACATTCATATTATTATTTGTTACCACGGTACCACACAATTTAAAATACGCTTGCTGACAAAATACTCAGGTAGAAACTGATCAATAACCGTCTTAACTTAGCAGATCAGGTTGCAGAACACGACAAAACCTTTAGATGTTACATCCTATATATATATATATATATATATATATATATATATATATATATATATATATATATATATAATTGCTATATCAATATGTTGGCGCTATTGGCAAGGAAAAAAACTGTTTGTTAAAGTTAAAATAAGTGCGTTTACCCCTGTACACACGTAATGCATGTATATTATGCTTATTATACATACACTTACCCACATGTACAGATAGTAAAACATTGATAGTCACATCCGAAATTTTATTTGATGATTATTGATATTTGTTTTTGTTATGTTAAAAAAAAAGAAATTTGAATCGCACCATTTTTTACTATTTTCAAAATTTTATCAATCATGTAGTGCAAATGTTCTTTGTCTTATGTTGTTAAAAAATAGCGAATGATCCTTTGATATTAATGGTTGGCAAATTATTAGCATAAAGTAGAAATAGTAAAGGCTCAAGAACCTGACCCCTGTGACACGCCCGATGAGATCTTCAATGACCTAGAAACATGTCCTGTCACGTCAGTTACCTGTAAACGCCCCATCAAACTGGTTTGTTAGAAACACTGCCCCGAAATTCATAGGTACTCAATTTGTTTAACAGTATTCTGTGATTCACATAATTTTATATTTTGGAACAAAATAAATTATATTTTATTATTATAAATTAGATTGCTTATTTTTATTAATTTATTACTCTCCTCATTGCCATAACAAAAAATAACTGATATTAGGATACAGAAAAACTTTAGTTCCTAAAGTTATCTATGCGAATAATCCACAGGCGCTCACGAACTGCGGTCCGGTAAAGTTAGGTAGAAAAATCGGTACTTTCCTTGTACATAATTTCACTACACACAGATAATAGTTTAGAACAATAATTTATATCCATTTTCTTCTATTACCAATTAACTATATGCATAAAAACAAGAGTAATCTGTGTGTATTGGTATTCTGTGGTAGTGAAAAGATGGAAATTCCGGGTAAAGGCGAATTTACGGATTTTTTAAAAAAAATTTATTTATATTGTCTGTAACTAAATAAAATTTGTTACAGACACTGTAATTGTCTATAACATTGTATATTATTTTCTGTCAAAAACCGATGGTTTTATTCAAGGAAATAGAATTTTTGCGGATTTTTACCCGATTGCGCATGCAAAGCAGGAAACAGACATGTATGTATGTCAGTGTGGAAGAGTCAAAAGATTCGCCTCTTTCGCGCGGGTAGATTACCCCTAAAAAAGTCAAAATGGCGGAAGTAGTACTTGAATATACCTGGGTTATGTAATTATGGATTTAATAGTACGTAATAAAAATAACACGGGTTTTCCTCTAATAACACTCGTTTGTGAAAATAAACATTTCAAGATAATCATTCACATAAATAAATAAATTGAACGGCCTTGTACTTGCTTTTTAACGTATAAACAAATTTACCATTATTAATTTCGCGGTAATCGCCATTGAGTAGAAATTCTGAGGACGCGTCTAAGACTCTAGAACGGAATTAGAATAGAGCAAAGAACTTTTGGAGGTCGCAGGAGTGACGCAATTATGCCCGTGAACAACGCAGTACTTTGTACGTCACGTGGTATTCAGGTAGGTTGGATTCACGCGACGGACGAATGTCATCGAGATTTACGTAAGGACCTCAATTTAATGAGACTCGGTCCGTGATGCGAAGATATTGTCAATAATAATTGCATTTGCGTTTGTGCGCGCGATAATACAAAAAACTGTCTTTTTGATAACCGTCTTGAAAAGTTGAAATTTTAATTAGCATTTTAGATTGGTGGTGATATAGGTACTTTTAATCCTTAGTGCATAAAATTACACTCTACGCACTAGCGTTGAAAAGTATAAATTAGATTTTAAATAACACTATCTAACAATCATACGTTGACAAATCCAATTCAATCCAATATTTTAGCACTTGCCTAAAAAATAAAGACCGATTTTACATCGAATAGACGATCGGACAAATGAAAAATAAAATACCCCCTAAATGTATCCCGACTTAGCATTTTATTCAGCATAGTAGTTGGGACTAGGGATGGGCGATATTAGATTTTACCTATGGATAGGTGATCACTTATCGATATATTTTATTTATCGACATGTCTATAGTTAATAAACATTGACTGTGACTCCAAGTTTGTCTTAGTAAATTATAATTATTAACATGACACGTGTTTCGCCCTTTCGAGCATCATCAGACCTACAAACAACAACGAGAACCTTAGTAATTAATCACATTCACCAATTCAAAAACAACAACTTACAAATAGAATAAAATTCACTGAAGTACAACAAAACAAAACAACTACTTATACATATTTGATCGATACTAAAATGGGGTTAAGTCTCACGTGAATAAACAAAATAAAATATTAAAAGAGGTATTAAAAAACTCGCATGTTCCTAGTTGGTATCGAACCCGGACAGCTTGAGAGGCCAGAGTAAGTACCTATAGACCACTAAACTCGTCAACGAAAACAACCAAAAACTCTCACTCTATAAATTAATGGATGAAATGAAGATTGCTTACAATAATTATTACATTAAATTGTTAAATATTAAGATTAGTTCAAAATTAAAAACGTCGTTCACGCAAATGAGGACTTTTTATAGCGTTGATTATTTCCACTTTCTCTAGCAGGTTAAGCTTGTTCCCCTTCGGACATTCATGTAAAACAATAACGTCAGAAATGGAAAAATCATGACCTAACTTTAACAAATGATTGGCTAAAGCTGAAACAGTTTCAGTCACATCCGAATTTCTGAATTTATTGACAAGGCTCAAATGTTCTCTCACCTTTGCGAAACTTTTCCTACCTGTTTGTCCCATATAGGTCGTGAAACATTCGCCACAATTTAGAGCGTAAACTCCAGATCTGGACAATTTGTCGGTTGTGTACTTTGTCCTTACTAAATGACTCTTGAGAGTATTTACAGCATGAAATGTTGATATATTTAATATTTTTAAAAAATTTAGCCAATTGCAGAGAAATACTTCCAAAAAAAGTAATACGCTTGAAAATATTAGTCTTATCCCTAAGTTTTGATTATATGACAATTATAGGACATTTTGCACTTGTTTATAAATTTATAATATAATTTGTTGATGAACTTCAAAGGAAAATCGTTGTTCATAGCAATCTTCATTGTAATATCACGCACCTTATTAAACAGTGAATAATATTATCCGTGGACGATGCTTTCCGATATACGATAGCAAAAGGTCAAGAAGCGGTAGTTTTTCTTCATCTTCCATTCTCAATATAACCTAAATTTATAAAGGAACGTGTTAACAAATTGTAAAAACTCTTCTAACTGTTTTCTGTTGCCATTCCACACAATGCAAATATCATCCACATATCTTTAATATGCTACTAAGAAGGAGGCAAAATAACTTTTCATTATCCTGTTTTCCAAAGTATTCATCAAAACTCAGAAATGGGGACAAACATGAACCCATAGCTAGCTCAAATCTTTGCCTATATAATTGTCCATTAAACAAAAATTTGGTCTAAAACCTAATAATAATTATAAGTTACTGAGACCGAGACTTGGAGTCTTTTTCTATGTGTGTTATTAAAACTCTGTCTCCTTGAGAAATATGAACAATTTCTCTGATGTCTATGGTTATTCTCACTTATCGATAGTTCGTTGCTAACTATAGGTATTTGCTACTACCTAAGTCATATATTTGCAACAAAGGCGGTTTAGGAGCCAAAACTTATTGATAAGAAAAAAAAATCCTCTTTGTAAATATGTAATCCACTTTTCCAAAACTATCGATGTTCTCGGCTACCTATCGATATTCTTTTATTTTCCTATTATCATATATATATATATATGATTTTATGTTTTTTGAACTCTCTTAATAATTCTAAACAACTTTTGTTTAACATAACATATGTCTAAAATGTTTAGTTTTCCAAATAAAGCCACTTAAATATGTGCCATAATTCCCACTTAATAGTATTTTATTGGAAAACGGAGTAGGCCTGGATAAAACAATCACGGTTATTTACCCTTTATTCAAGCCTTTATCCCACAAAATGTCAAAAAAGAAATTGTTCCGAGTTTTAAAAAAAATGTGGAGGACGAGCTAGGGTGTGGTTGGAGGTAAGGTCGAAAAATTTCCCGAACTGTTTTTCTTATACCAAAGCCCTGTTTTTAAAGCTGGTGAGTTTTAAATTATACATACTTATATAGTCTGCTTTGCTGTTGCAATTAAAATTCTATTTCCGCTTTGCTTTTTCATAAATTTGCATCAATAAAAGGTTGAGGTTAGATAGGTAATGACAGCTCAGAAAAGAAAGGTTGAATGAATACTCAAACTTAGATAATGAACCTTATACGGTTATTGTGGAATCTCTAGTTAAAAATGTAGCTGGCATTCATTACTCTGATCTAAGTAAGATACTTTATCTAATGGGCGTTGAAGGAATACAAAATATCTCCAAAAAAGGCTATAATAAAGTAGGGGTAGAAATGGATTCACACAAATAGGCAAACGCACTCTTAGGGAATGAAAAGCTCTTAGAAAAGAACTTAAAAGCATATATACCTCAAACAATGTTAACCAGCAGAGGAATTTTTAGGAATGTAGGCCTGATCATCACAGAGGAAGATATAGTTATGCACTCATTTTGCAGCAGAAAGATTCTCGAAGCCAGAAGATTAGACAGAAGGGTAGAAATAGAGGGTAAAGTGACATACAAACCTTTATTTTCAGTCATAGTGACCTTTGAGGGAAGGGCAAAACTTAAGAGATAAAATTGTATGGAGCTACATACCCCATATATACATACGTGAGAAAAGTGGTGCAGTGCTTTAACTGCTTGAATTACGGGCATACTAAGAGGCAGTGTCGAGGGAAAACTAGGTGTTATAAATGTGGAGACCCTCACAGAGCGGAGGAATGCTTTTCAGAAAAAAATTGTTGTTACTTTTGCAACGGAGATCATCAAGCAACATCCTACGATTGCAGGAAGTATCAGCGACAACAAAATATAAATAAAGCAATGGCCAAGGATAACCAACATCCCTCCAATAATCCCTGGATATGATGTGGAGAATCACAGAAGAATTCTGGGAGCAAGTAGCTCAAGAATAATAGTGGAACCTCTAACTCTATTTTCGCAATTCTCGGCCCTGTCTGCTGAGGAAAATGAAACCACGCAGATGGAATGCACTACGTCAACAGATAAAGAGGAAAGTGGTAGTCAGGTGGCAGCATAGTGGAGGAAATTGAAGAGGAATTAGAGGAAGATGAAGAGATAAAAAGACGAGGAGCAGAGAGAGAAGAAAATGAGGAAAGCATTTTTTAGTTTAGTAATGAACAATATAGGAGGCAAAGGTCCATTAAATAAGAAGCAATAATAGCTAAAAGAATTATGTTTTAGCAAATTATATGAGTATATATCTATATTATAATGAATTAGTTTAGTTCAGTTGTGTATATATCTGTATTATAATAACTTCACAAGTTCACAAATTGTAAATAGTATACTGTTTAGGATCCTAGTGCTAAATAGTTAAGATTGAGACTTACTAAAAATACAAAATCTATGGGTTTAAAAGTAATACACTGGAATATAAGAAGTTTTAATAGAAATAAGGACACCTTAGTGAATATTATACGGGATCATCAACCAGGTATTGTATGTCTGAATGAAACGGTGGTTTAAACCAGACAATGTGGCGAGAATTAATGGTTACAGCATTATATGGAAAGACAGAAGAGATGGGTATGGTGGCGTAGCCATTATGGTCAAAAAGGACATACCTGGAAAGGTACTTAAAATGAGGAACTTTGGTATTCTGGAAAGAACACAGTATTTAGCAATTGAATTAACAAACATAGTTGTGTGATAAGCATGTATACACCACCAGATACTGAACTCCAAGAACAAAATATGTGCAACATGATGCAATACATAAAAGATTCAATCAACAAACCAATGCTACTCTTGGGGGTTTTCAATAACCAACACCTAACATGGGGGTTGATGGAGGAAGATGATAAATAGACCAGAGGTACATCTAGTGTGGAGCCCAAGCCATACTTGAGTTATAGGGAGCGAGGAAGCAGACAAATTAGCTAATCAAGGAAGAAGCCTGGATCCAAAACACTCACCCAAAGCTGACTACAAGGTCTTCTTACCATAAATCAAAGAACACTTTTTCAACAAATGGAAGACTAAATTCAAGAAGATGGGAAGAACAAAGGGGAAACATTATGTTTCATCTGTAGAGGAACCCACAAAAAACCTTGGTTCTCCATGATGGAAAATGCAACTAGAAAACAGGTTGTCACCAGGTGCAGAATGAGATCTGGTCACTGTTTGTCACCGCAACACCTTTCCAGAATTTCAGTTAGACTCGATGGCCTGTGTCAGTGTGGAGAGCTTGGCTCACTGTCACACATACTGTTTGACCGCAACCTCAACCTTAATAACATCCAGCAATTGCATACATTTCTTCATACAGTGCTTCTAACCGTAACCTCCCATTTTCATTGCATGATATCCCCTTTTGCACCGTAAGCTTAGGCTTAGAAAGTATTTCAGCCATTATGTCCTTTCTGCATGGTAGCAACTATAATTCAGCGCAAGTAATCACAATATAATTTCCAGACAATACTCAACTTTCATTAAATATAACCAATAGCCTCCAATCCAGATAATCAGTAAACTCGAAAACCTAATCTAATAGTAAAACCAAACGTACCTTGCCAGAATGGTCCTGGAAGCCTAGGCAACAAGTCTTGTTTGATAAGACAAGGAAAGTGAAAAAAAAATGTGTTTTTCGCAAATCGATTTTTCAAGTTTTGATCAGACCCTGTACCATAACGGATCAACTGACTGGTTTTCGCTTTGGATAAATATTAACATCATAAAAATAGGGTACCTAATTTTCAATTTATTAACCTAGTGTTATTACAACCTATGAACAAAGTTTTGCTAAAATTAAAATAATCATATTAGCCTTGACAGAGGTTGCTACGGTTTTTAAAAACAATTAAATTTCGACAGGTAATTTTATCACTTGTGGGCTTGGCAGATTGTTGCACTTTTTATAAATTCTCGTGCTTTATTTCGTGTCTCTATTGGTGTAGACTAAAAGTTCTTTGTAATCTCTTTAAAATGGCAAGTTTTACAAGGGCAGAACAAATAGATATGCTTCTCGTTTATGGCCAGTGCTTGCAAAATAAAAGGCAGGCTCAAACACTCTACGCAGAGCGATACCGCGACAGAAACCAACCCTGCTATGTCTATTTTCCGTGGCTTCTACAACATTTGAAAAGATTTCCCCAAAATTAAAATGAAGGAAAATTCATTATTATCGAAGAAGCTGAAATAAACGTTCTGGCATGTGTGAATGCTGATCTAAGTATTTCTACTCGCCAAATTGAAAGTGAAGTTGGAGTTAACAGAGAAACTGCAAGCCCTACAAAAACCAAATCCACCAACACTTGTGTGTTAATGACTTTGGCTCGTTGAATATTGCCGATGGTTTATGGAAAACTCTAACCTTAATAAAAACTTTAATAGATTACTATTATTTTCGGAGTCCCGCTTCACGAATCTGGGAATGTTCAATAGGAACAACGTAAGATATTGGGCAAATGAAATTCAACATTTATTTAGAGAAGGATCTTTCCAAGAACGCTTTCGTGTTAATGTGTGGCTTGGTGTTTTAGGAACGAGAATTGCGGGCCCAATATTTTTTAATGAGCCACTTGTAGCACAAATTACTTTGACCTTCAATTTACCTCTTGCAGAAATAGGAGCTGCATTTTTATGCTAAATAATAAATATTTCAATATTTAAAAAAATATCATTTATAAACTGACGTCAACTTTTCTCCCAGGGTATAGGTAATCTTGACTTGATAGGCTGATACCAAAGAGTATGTATTTACTGATACCACAATAATAATTTATCAATTTTTGTGCCGATACCTTCAATTACGTGACAAATATAATAAGGCTATAAATGGCGCTTAAATGATTATTAGTTTGTTTTTGTTACTTGCTATTAGGTTATGTTCTTAAAAGTTGTGAAAAGAATAAATAGTCATTTGAAAGATTTTTGTTTGGAAAGGTTCTTCGATTAAATTATGTTTGCCTCCCTCCCCCTTTGATTACTAAGGCAAAAATTATATTTCTTTTTAAATCGTTCTATAAAGTATATACATTCCATTCATGTGAAGTGAATAAGGGGTAACGATGAACTAAAAATACTATTTAGTTCATTGGCGGGTTATTATTTACGGGTTATTGTTGTTGGTATTGAAAGGTAGGCTTTAGATTTGAATATTTTTTAATCAAGTGCTTTAAAGCATTCAGACGTCAAATTTGATATGTTTATTTTCACCTCTTGTGGCTAGCTAGGTTTTTGCCGTTTTATTTTAGTGATTTAACATTATTTATATGAAAATTAATTAAAATTATTAGAAAGTTAAAATCATATAAGTTTAAAAACTACTAACCAGTAATTTGCTTCGTGTAAATAATCATGACCCTGGGCATGTAAATAAATTGTGTCAAATTATTATTATACTAAATAATACACTTTAAACCATACAGTGTTAATATGTAATAGGTTTAGCGGAAATATGTTAATTTAACATCTACTTTCAACAAGATGGTGCCTCAGCCCATAATGCTCGAATTTGTGTAAATTATTTAAATGACAGGTTTGGGGATCAATGGATAGGAACAACACGTTCGCCTGATTTGACACGTCTAGATTTTTTTCTTCTGCGGTCATATCAAAGACAAAGTCTATTTAATTAACCTGAAACTTGAGACATTTTAAGAAATCAAATTATTAATGATATTAATATTAGTATAACTCAAAAAGTAAATGTATTACGGAAAATTTTTGAAAAATGTGAGATCTGTATTGAACAAGAAGTTCGTGTTTTTGAATATCTTAATTATGATTAATTTTTACTATTTCTTTTATTATTAGTTAATATTAATCATCTCTATGTATAACAAAGTTCATTTGTTTTCACCTTATCATATTCGTTTCTTTTTTAAAATTTAAACGAGTTTAAAGAGGATTCCTTTAAACAATATATTATTTTGAGTCTATAGCCAACTTGGCCGGTGGTATAATTAAATAAGTGCTAGTAATATTGATTTTCGCTTTAGATGAGCATTAACAACATGAAAATAGAGTATCAAATTTTCAAGTTTGCATCGGTAAAAGTAAGATTGGGTAGTGAAGGTTTTGTTTCAGTTAACTGACTGGTCAATGGTACAGGGTCTAATCAAAACTTGAGAAATCGATTTGCGAATAACACATTTTTTTAAAACTCGGAACAATTTCTTTTTTGGCATTTTGTAGGATGAAGGCTTGAATAAAGAGTTAATAACCGTGATTGTTTTTATCCTGGACTACTCTGTTTTTCCATAAAATACAAATACGTGGGAATTATGGCACATTTTTAAGTGGCTTTATTTGGAAAACTATGCATTTTAGATATAGGTTATGTTATACAAAAGTTATTTTATTATTTTTGAAAATTCATCTCCTAAGGGTGTAAACGGGGGTGGAAAACAAATCCGTGACTTACTGATGTTACTAAAGGACTATGTGCGGAACTAAATTAGATCATACTACACTATTCCTAGTGAAAAGAAAAACTCATAATGAAGAAAGTTGCGGGTAAAGCAAACTTACCAATTTTTGTCTCTAAATATTTCTATAATTTCAATGAGTACTTATAAGAAATTTGGAGTAAACCAAAAAATAAATGAAGTTTACCCATATTGATATGGACTTTTAGTTTTATTTTTGAATGGGGAATCTCCCTACGAGATATGACACATTTTTTGAAATACCCTGTATAGTTTGTATCCCGATTCATTTAAACTTTGCTTTTCTTAAGCCTTAGAATAACATTAAAATATTAAAACAATTGAACTAATAATATAAACGTGATATAAGTAACAAACCTAATATATGATATTCAGTTGCTATTATGCACGCTATATACCAGACGAGATTCGATAGAAGCCGAATGGAAATACTTGTTGTTACATTTAAATATGTTTATTTAAATAGGTGTCATTTGATAATTTATTACGGTGTTGACCTAATACTTGTTTTCTGGACTTCTTGTTAACCATTATTATCCTTGACGTAAGGTATAAATCATATATTTTAAAGGCAAATGAACTCTTAATGGAAAAATGTGTTTTGCATAGTTTTAGTAGTTAACACTCGCACGAGAGGCGACCTTGGATCAGTCATAATTAATCGTAAATCCGTGTTTTGATATTTCATAGAACCAGGTAAACAATAATTCCCAATTTAGGAATAAATTTTAATTACCGGTTTATTACTGTTTTGAAATTAAAAATATACCCAGTGACCGAAGAAAAGCGTCGTCTCATATCTTTCGGGTTTAACGTCTTAGTTTTGAAAACAACATTCTTGAGATGTCCCCACAAAAAATAGTCGAGAAACGTCAATTATTACAAACACGAACAGAAATTTTTTCTGGATTTTTTAAAGCATGGTCTTGCCTATCGAAAAGAGTCGTGGGTTAATTGGGATCCAGTGGACTAAACAGTGCTTGCAAATGAGCAAGTGGTTGATAGAAAAGGATGGCGAGTCTGGGAACCGAGCTGGTCATTTAAGCCTGCCCGTTCTCACTGTCTACCTTCCAAAAAACCCATTGTCAAGGTATTCCCGAATTTCCCACATGTAGTGTGGGGGCGCACCATCACGCTGCAACCAGATGTCATTATTTGGTACTGTATTATTATTTATTTGGTACTGTATTATTATTATCTAAAATTCAAGATGGTGTTTAGCGGGTTAGGGACATAAATCAAACCTCAGTTTTTTAAAAATTGGCCGACGTTTCGACGATTTATTTGTCGTCTTCTTCAAGGCTGAAAGAGATCATTTTTTTATTACAGTATGGCCGCTCATAGGATACAAACAAAAATTTAATAAAGTATCACAAGGCTAACAACACTAACTGAATATTTTTAAATTAATCTAAAAAAACAATGTTTGTTTTAGTCTTAGGAAATATAATTATTCGATACTAAAGAGTTATTATTTTTTATTTTTAAATAGATTTTTTCTTAAATATATACCATATACATATGGAAAACAAATAAATACGAACAAAAAGGTAACCACAACAACATAAAAAGACAAATTAAATAACAATAATAAAAGGAAACCCAGAGTTCATAAGTATTTGTGACATTTCACTTACCTAATTCCTTAGAATTAGAGGCTCACGTAAAAAATACAACTAATATAATTATACTTCTCCATAGAACACAAATGATGATTACCACTGCAATACATTAAAACACAAGGTGGCAAACAAGTAAAGGAACAAAGGACATTTAGCAGGTCTCGGAGTTTTAAAAAACATTCAAAAAGGATTATTTAGAAAAATAAAAAACGCAAATAAACAACTCCGGAACCCACTGCAGCAAAACGACGACTAATGGTTTGGTTTATAAATTAATATTTCTTATCAGTCTGTACAAATAAAAAAAGGGACAATTATTAGGGCAATGGTTTGTTTACTAGGGCATATCAAGAAGTACTTTCTCTATAACGATTCAAAATATGGTTATATTGCACACTTAAGCCTTGAGTATCAGTTCTGTGATTCACCGAATTATTTGATTGTATGTGTATCATTTCACTGATATTTCTTTTAATATAATGTTTTTCTCTGTCTAGTACGGTGGTACCTTGAAAATTAAAATTGTGGCCTGTAGAAAAGTGATGTTCCGATAATGCAGTTTTTTCTTTTTTATTGATGTTTATCACCCTACAGTCGTACTTGTGCTGGTATAACCTAGTCCTTAAATATTGCCTCGTAATGCCTATGTAACATTTATCACAATTATGACATGGAATTTTATAAACCAAATTTGAACTCAAATCAAGTGGTATTGGGTCCTTTAGTTTCGCAAACAGCACATTTGTTGTTCTTAAATTATAAAATGCTAATTTACAATTTTGATCCTTTTCCCGAATATTACGTTGAATCCTTTCCGACAATGAATTAATGTATGGAAATTTGAAGTATTTTAGTATCCCTTTGTCGCTCTTTACTTGGCTAGTGATATTATAGTTGTTAATTACTCTGTTTACTAACGTTGTAGGGTAGTTATTATTTTTTAATATGCTCTTAATTTTCTCAATGTTAGAACTATGATACTGTGGGCTGCTTAGTTTAAAAGATCTATATAACAAATTTTTTATGGTAGCTATTTTATGGGACATGGCATGTGAGGAGAGGTAGTTAACCACTCTACCCGAGGAGGTTGGTTTAGTATACCAGTTTGTTAGTAGCGTTCCATCAAGGTTGCGTTGAACAATAACGTCAAGGAATGGTATACATTTGTCACTTTCCATTTCCATTGTAAATTTTAATTTATGGTGAAAGCTATTAAAATACTGTAACAGGTAATTTACTTTATTAGATGGGCAAGAGATGATTGTATCATCGACATATAATTTTATTAAGGGTAAGTCAAAAGGTAATTTATTTGATATCTCCATAAACAACTCATTCATAACCAAACTGGCTAATACCGGGCTAGCAGGATTACCCATCGCTGATCCGTCCAATTGTAGGTAAAATTGGTTATCAAATGAAAAATAACTGCTATCAAACAAAAATTCAATAATATTTAAAAACATACTTTTCGGGATTTCCGTGTACGGCGCTATGTGACTCCATTTTCTTTTTAAAATATTTATAACTAATTCTTTGGGGACATTTGTAAATAACGACGTAACATCTAAAGACAATAAAACGTGATTAGGTGGTAATCACAGAACTGATACTCATGGCTTAAGTGTGCAATATAACCATATTTTATGTCCCTAACCCGCTAAACACCATCTTGAATTTAAATTGAGGGACGCTACTTTCACACGCCATGCATTATCTAAAATCACATTTTGGGTGCAAATTCATGAAAGTATTTTACAGAGGTAAAAAACGTACGAGGATTAGGAAACAATTGCGCCAAAGCCAGAACAATTTCACTTCTTAATAACTGGAAATATCTGGTACCATTCAGAATTCGCTCTAAGAAAAAAGTTCCAATTAGGTTGCAAGTTTTAATGGAAATTAGGTGTGATGATCTCGTATTTAGTTAAGGTTTTCCTTCGCCCAATATTACTATTAGGTCGGTTAACAGTGTCATTTAATGCATTTATTAAAAATCCAAGTTTAGGACCTTGAAAAATTTGACGTTTTTCAGTGTTCAATAATTAAAAGTTGAACTTTGGGTTTTAGGCAATTAGGACTAATTCCACTTTTCGATTTATTTTACACTTTTACTTCCCTTATATAAGGGAACTATTGTAATCGTGAAAAAAATCACACTCCGAGATTTTTCAGATCTTTACGTTTTAGGGTCCCTAGATGTCTGTCTGTCTGCCTGTCTGTCGGTCTGTCGGTCTGTCGGTCTGTCTGTTCGTGGCATAGCTAAAAACTACTTACCCGATTGATTTCAAATTTTGGTCAAAAATTAGGGGTCATATGGGGATGACCTGGTAACATTTTGGTAAAAATCCAATATGGCAAAACAAAATGGCGGCCTAGTGAAAAATTATTACTAAGAAAGTGCTTATCCAATTAGTCTCAAATTTGGCACAAAAATAGTATTTTGTAAAAATCAACTAGTAAAATTTTGGTACGAATCCAAAATAGCAGAACAAAATGGTGGCTTAATAAAATATTTAAAAATTCAGCCTGAAAAACTAATTAATGGACTGATTTCAAATTTTGTGCCATAACTAATTGTAGTTTAGAGATGAACTAATAAAAGTGTGGTAGTAATTCAAGATGGCGGAACAAAACGACACGGCCAAATAAAATTTTTGTAATTTGAAAAAGTCACCCTCTCACGTTTTACATATCTTCGCGTTTTAGCGTCTTTAGATGCCAAAAAATATGGTTTATAAATTCCGTGGGTCCATCTGCCGGTTTGTCTGCCTGTCTGCCAGATCGCGGCATAGCTTAAAACCTACTCATCAGATGTACTTCAAATTTTAGTCAAAAATTAAGGCTCATATGGGGATGACCTGGTAATATTTTGCTAAAAATCGAATATGTCGTAGTAAGATGACGGCCTATAGAAACGGTAAAAAAATGGTTAGGTTAGGTTAAAAATAAGTGTTTCATAGGAATGAACTGGTAACGTATTGGTATGAATATAATAAAAAAACTACTCATTAGTATAATTTCAAAATGTATGCAAGCAATAAGTGTGATATAGCAAGTTGTAGTACTAATTCAAGATGACCGAACAAAATGGCGGAAAAATCAATTTTTTTAAATCAACTCAAAAAAATCTCATTCAATTGAATGTGATATAGAGGAAAAACTGGTACGAATTCAACATGACGTAACTAAATGGGTAGGTCCATGTGTCGGTTTGTCTGTCAAAAAAAAATGTCAAAATTTAGTCAAAAATTAAGGCACATATGAGGATGACCTGGTAATATTTTGGTAAAAATTCAATATGCCGGAACAAGATGGCGACCTAGTGAAACGTTAAAAAATTATTACTAAAAAAAACTAATTATCCAATTTACCTCAAATTTTGCAAAAAAATATAGTGTTACGTAAGAATAAACTTGTAACATTTTGGTATGAATTAGAGATACAACAAATACTGTTTTTGTCGAATAGCCGAATACCTAATGTTCGGCGGTTCTAATGTGCCGAATACCGAATATTCGCCAACTATGTTCTTGCGCGTCTTGCATGCTTTCGACCGACATTTTAGTATTTCGCTCGATACTAGTTAATACGAGTTGTTTCGTTTAAATTATTGCAAAATGCCGTTGACAAAAAATAAGAAATCGCCAGTACGGAAGTACTTCGTGGAGTGTACAGACAGTACAAGATTGGTCCAATGTAAATTGTGAGATTTAAAAATTTCCCTTGGAGGAGAGGGTAAAAAGGCCACGGCAACCGGAATGACAAACCATATGAAAAATAAACATAACCAAGAATTTCTGTGGCTACAAAAAGACTCATCAGTTACAGAATCAACCAGTATAGGTAAGTCTATTAATTTTTTAGGCACATTAAAAAGTTGAATTTGTCCATACAGGTTAATGGGGAACTTGCCAAAAAAAATAAAATTAATTTTTCTTTATTGCAAAATGCGGAGAATTGAAAAAAAACCTATGTTGTTTTTATTTTTATCTTTCGTTTCGCATAATTTATTATTACGCTTTCGTTTCGCATAATTTATCTAGATATACTGACTATGAAGTGACGTCAAAATGTATGTACTACACGACGTCATGGGCACTTTTCAAGACGTTATATTTCCGTTAATTTTTGACGTATGACAAAAAGAAAAAATACGAGTTTATTTTCCACCCGGTATCAAATTCAACAATACATTTTTTTTATAAAAGTTCTAGGAGGTGAAAGAGCCCCTTAAATAATACAATTTTTTTTTATAAAAAAGGTTAATTTTTTTTTGGAAGGCGATAATATCCTCATATCACATTTTATTTTATCGCATCTTTAAGATTTTTTACAAATTTATACTGGGTGTTTCAAAAAAATCGAGTCACTGATTAATCACAATCCTGCTCAAACCGCTTAAAATAAAAAGCCGAATTTTGTATATTGTAGAGGTCCGATAAGTAGGGATTTTTCAAAACTCAAATTCCAAAGGGGTGAAACAGCCCCTTAAATATTAGGACATGTTTTATTAAAAAAACGTTTAAAAACTTGTATTTTATTTTTTTTACATATTTTAAATTTTTTTAAAAACCTGTACAGAGTGTTTTAAAAATTCAGGTCAGTGTTTAAGCCGCTTTATGTAAAAAGCTGCATTCTGGCATTCATGTTAATTGTTAGTTGTAGAGGTTTGATAAGAAGGGATTTTTCAAACTCAAATTCCAAGAAGGTGAAAAGTAACCTTAAATATTACAGTACTTTTTAATTAGAAAACTTCCTGTGCGAAAACCATGCACATGAGCTAGTGTAACATATTTTATTTTTATTTTCAGAAGAGACTGGTCTTTTGTCACATAAGCAAAGAAAAACAACGCAACAAAGTTTGTCAGCGTGCATAGAAAAGTCTAAATTATGGGGCATAAACGATGTGAGGGCCAAGGAATGAAAGACTAATGAAAAAGGCTGTACCTCATTATACCATACCTAGCCGAAACTACTTTATTGAAAACCTAATACTTGATATATACAAGAAGGAAGTTATGCAATTGCGATTACATCTGATATGTGGACGTGCATCCATACTGGCGCCAGTTTTTTGAGTTTTACCGGGGCTTTGGCTTACTGATCTGTTTGAATTAAACCTTGCAGTTTTTAATATGAAGCATTTCTCAGGATCACACACTGGAGAAAATATCACTTCTGGTCTTGTGGAAATGTCATCTAAGTGGAATATTTTACGGTCCATAATTCATGCTGCTGTACATGATAACGGACCCAATATGGTTAAAGGTGTGAGGGAGACTGGATTTGCATCTATTCCTTGTTTCATACGCACACTTCAACTAGTTATTGTAAATTTAATAAAAGTCCAAAGTAAAGTTACTAAAACCATTAATGCAAGAAGAAGAATTTTAACCCATTTCAATCATTCGAGTTCTGCACAAGAAGAACTGCAAAATATTAAACGAAAGTTAGGCCTACCGGAGCATAAATTAGTTCAAAATGTGAGCACGCGCTGGAACTCGACCTACTATATGTTGACAAGGCTACTGGAAGATAAGCGTTCTATTTCACTGTATTTAACGTACAATTCAAATATCCCCAATTTCTCTTCTTCGCAATGGGAGTATTTACAACTAATTATAAGACTGTTACAATCGTTTGAAGAAATTACCAAAATCGTAAGTTCAGGGTATTCCTGTGTGTCAGAGAGCATACCACATGTTGAAACGCTTATGCGCTATTTAAATAAGGAAGAAACTGCGCAGGCGAGCAGCAAATTATAGAATATGAGACTAGCTATTAACTCGGTGCTAGAGAACTGCTTTGCCAAGCTTAAAACCGAAAAGTTTTATTTGCTCTCTACTTTACTCGACCCAAGGTATATTCATGCAAGTTTTTGCCACTATTATGATGAGGTGGCAATGATCGCTGATAATAGTCAGTTACCTAAACATAAGACAAAAAGCAACATAGCGACAGAACTTGATGCTTATTTGCAAACTGAACGCATATCGAGATCTGACAATCCTTATATTTGGTGGGCATCCCATTGAAGACAGTATCCAATATTAACACCATTTGCTGCAACATATTTCTCAGCTCCTGCGAGCGGTGTTTATAGTGAAAGACTTTTCTCAGAAGCTGGAAATGTCTACGAGGAAAAAAGAAACCGACTATTGCCTTCAAATGCAGAAAAAGTTGTATTTCTGCACCACAATTTACCATTATTAAATTTTCAATACGATATTTGAAGTTTAGGCTATATAAAAACATATATTGTGTGATGTTAATTAACTTTGTTTTCTTTTTTTGTTTTCGTTTCTTTGGATGTGTTACGCTGTTTTTAATTTAAAGTCGATCACCTACCACTAAATGTAAATTAAATTTTATTATTTACTCATACTTATAATATGAATATTAATATGTAAATTTTACATAGTTATATTTTTTAAAATTATATAATTTTTAATATACAAATTTATTTATTTTACCGAATGTATTTAAACAGCCGTTTCCTACTTAACTTTTTATCATAAAATATTTAAAAATTTAAATGAATTTAACTATTCGGCAATTGGGCGCATAGTAGCTTAACTATTCGGCAATTGGCCGGATAGTAGCTTCACTATTCGGCCTACAGCCGAATAGTAAAAAACATGCCGATTATGCCGAATACCGAATAGTTTCCGAATATTCGGTGCAACTCTAGTATGAATATAAGTTAGCAAAACAAAATGACGGCCTAATGAAATATTTAAAAAAACAGTCTGAAAAACTACTTATTAGATTATTTTCAAATTTTGTGCAAGCATTAAGTGTGGTATAGAGATAAGCTGGTAAAATTGTGTTACGAATTCAAGATAGCGGAACAAAATGACGGCCAAATAACATGTTAAAAAAATTAACATAAAAAATCTTCTTATTAAATTGACTGTAAATTTTGGAGAAAAATTAAATATGATATAAGGATAAACTGGTGCGAATTCAACATGACGTAACAAAATTGCGATGTGGGTCAATCTAAAAACCACTTCTTGAATTCATTTTAAATTATGCTCAAAATCAGGTGTGGCATAGGTAGGAACTGCTAAAATATTGGTAGGGATGCAATATATATGAATAAAATGGCGCCAATAAAATGTTTGATAAGACAGTATATATGTGTTCCTATATATCTATGTACTGAACTAAATTGCTTCACAGTTCACTATTCCTAATAAAAGGAAATGTTCAGAATGAGAGAAGATCCGAAGGAAATTTACCGATTTTGTATTAAATACATTCTGAATTGTAGGGTTTAATGCAAATATGTTCACCAGAAGTATAAGCTGCACTAAATGGGCTACAAGCTGTTTTCGAATCATTTTTTTATACCTCAGTTTCAAAGATACAACACTTGCAAACTTTTACCAAATGTGGAAAAATATCAATTGATTTAGAAATATTTAGATTTCGAACTGAAAACTTTTTTTTTACAAAATAATATTTAGCATATTTTATTCAGTGATAGTGTATCTTTCTATCAGTGAAATAATTTTTGCAATCGGTTCAGTAGTTCTAGATTTTACCCCTACATACAAAAAAAAATTTTATTTTTTCATTATATCAAATTATAGTATCAATACAAAGAATAAAAACAAACAATAAGAATGTACACGACAATTATGCAGAACGGAAAAGCTCAATTTTTTTACTCTTTATATCTTCGTGCTTTGATAATTTAAAATCAGTATTGCCATCGTCACTTTCTACTGTAATATCTGGTATATTTTCACAAACATTTGAGCCCAGCTTTTCTGCAGTAACAAGCATTGCTACGATCTTTTTTGCAACCACATGAAATTAATTTGAGAATTGATCCTGGAGCTGGGCCCCTTATGGTTTTCAGTGGAAAGAGACCACGTTGTCTGCGTATCAAACCCTAATCTGTACTTGGTGGTAAGATGATAAGAGGGAATGTAAGCGTGCAGCTACTTGAGTTGGTGGCAATCTGGTGAAACTTATTTTTTGAACCTGCCTTTACACAGAGTTTGTAACGTAACTCGTTAAGATTTTGAGTATCAGGATCACCCCTATATAGTGCCAGTAATAAACACTAAATGTTAAACGCCAGTCCGTCACCTTTTTAGGAGTTGCATAGCATTCCTGGAATTGGGTGGCATCTCCTCTGAGGCTCTGGTCTTTTTGAAGAAGAGGACAAATTTTGTGTCATACCTTTTGTGTCATTTCTTTTTCCGATTTTTTTAAAAAATTGGTACATTTCATTAACTCGGAAGTTTTCTCGTTATAAATTGTTCCTTATAATAGAAAGTGTGACCTAATTTAATTTCTCACTTTCAGTCATTTAGTAGCATATACGTAGGGCCTTTTTAAACATTGTTATTGAGAGCTATTTTATTCTACCATTTTTTCATACCAATATTTTACCAAATTTTATCTATTCCACATTAATTGATTTTTGGGCATAATTTAAAATAAATTGAATAAGTGATTTTAGACTGACTTTTTGAGACCGCCATTTCGTTCAGTCATGTTCAGTTCGTACCAGTTTATCCCTATGTCACATATAATTTCTCTGTAAAATGTGAAGTCATATAAACAACATTTTTGTTTAACTTGATTTTTTAAATATTCTATATGGGCGCCATTTTGTTCCATCATCTTGAATTCGTACTACAATTTTACCGGTTTAACTTAATGCTTGCACAAAATTTGAAATTATTCTAGTTTTTCGGGCATTTTATTAGGCTGCGTTTTTGTTTTGCCTCCTTGGATTCGTACCAAAATGTTACCAGTACATTCTATATTACACTTAATTTGTTTGCAAAATTTAAGGTGAATTGGATAATTAGTTTTTTAGTAATATATTTTTTGAGTTTCACTAAATTGCCATTTAGTTTTGCCATATTGGATTTTTACCAAAATATTACCAGGTCATCTCCATATGACCCTTAGTTTTTGACTAAAATTTGAAATTATTCAGGTACGTAGTTTTTTAGCTACGCCTTGAACTGATGGGCAGACCCACGGAATTGGGAAAACATATTTCTCGCATCTAGAGACATAAAAACATGAAGATATGTAAAACTGGGCGGTTGATTTTTTTACGGTTACAAAAATTTTATTTGGCCGTCATTTTGTTCCGCCATTTTGAATTCGTACCGAAATTTTACCAGTTGATTCCTACCTTGAATTATGTACCAAAATTTTTCCAGCTGATTTAGGTAAATTGGATAAATAGCTTTTTTAGTAATATTTTTTTTTACATTTCACTAGGTCGCCATTTTGTTTCGCCTTATTGGATTTTTACCAAAATGTTACCTATCTAACCCTTAATTTTTGACTAAAATTTGAAGTCAATTTTTAACAGACAGATAGACAGACCGACGGAATCCAGAAAAGATGTTTTTCGGAATCTAGTGACCTTGAAACGTAAAGATTTAAAAAAGTCTCGAAGGATGATTGTTTCACGATTATAAACTTCCTTTTTACGAGGGAAGTAAAAATATTTTGTTCTTGTGAGATAGTGCCCTTTTAGCGTCCTCTTAGTCTCGTTTGCTAAAAAGTGTTCTTGAGCGACTTGTTTGACCGTTGCCGTCACTTCGTTCCGGCCTTGCACCCGGCTTAGCTCGAGGAATGCGCTTAGTGCTTTTAGTGCTCTTTTGAGCGCTATCAGAAGAATAACTATCAAAAATTACCTCTACATTAGAGCCATAATGCGTCACTAAATATTTAATATACCGTTTCATCATAGCATCAAAAGAGGCGTTGCGCGGCCACACGACTTTGTGAAGAAGATGGTCACCGTCCACTACTCGGATATCGTCTTTATCAATTAGTATAAACA
This sequence comes from Kuschelorhynchus macadamiae, assembly GCA_030620095.1. Classification (NCBI taxonomy): domain Eukaryota; kingdom Metazoa; phylum Arthropoda; class Insecta; order Coleoptera; family Curculionidae; genus Kuschelorhynchus; species Kuschelorhynchus macadamiae. Next base: position 167,242 of record JAUTXW010004690.1, read on the forward strand.
CAATTAGTACAAATGCTATGTATCAAGAAGATTTAGTGCCTGTTGTTCGCTTCGGCCCTGGTAAATCTGGTTCTGGTCTTGTTAATTTCTCTAAAAAACAATTTTACTCTAAAACTCAAAGTTAAGGTTTTATTTACATGAAAACTGAAAATGAAAACGTCAAAACATGTTTTATGGACATAGCAGAGCCCGCGGCAGCACTCCAAGGTCACTTGAATTTTTAACAAGGTCCTCTACCTGTAATCCTGTCGTAATCATCAGAAAGTTCTTGTACTAGTGTTATTTTAGAGGGATGGAATGTTTCAGCATGTGGTAGTCGATTGCAGGAAAATGTTGGATATGATCTGGCGTAAACCAATTTGTCTTTTAGGAAGATGGGAATTCTTTTTCAAACCGACTAACATATTTAGATCCTTATCGCCATTTGTGGCTGTTTTAGGATGGCCAGACGTTGCAGCATTCTTTACATGCCCTCTTACACTGAATTTTGTTGAAATTTTGCACACAGTGGACTTTGCTATTTCATTTTCATAAGGATATTTATCAATAAAGATTTCATAAACTCGCTGCAATGTTGTTCTTCGGTCCCCATAACATAGTATTATTAGAATTTCTATTCTTTGTGTTTCTTTTAAAGAATCCATTATTTCAAATTTGAACTTGATGAAACTCATTACTTCAACTGGCATTTAAATACTGGTCTTCGTTCAGGTAAATATTAAGAGAAAACAACTTTAGAATAATTAGTAGAAGCAGAAATGTAATAAGTATAGATTATTTTATTTAAAAAATAAAAGTTCCTAACAATTACTGAAACTTGGCAATATTGCAAAGGTCACCCGCGGCTTCGCCGCATTTCGATACATGGTTAGTCCAAATTTCATAAAAAATAGAAGTTTTTTTAAATTTGTCAAATAATACAAATAGTTATGTAAGTTAACGCAGAAAGTGTGTAGATCGTAGCCGTCTATATTGTGAAGATGTAGCTATACGTTTAATTCCTTAACTTTTTAAAATTCGTTGTCTCTTTACTGATTTGTACCATTGCAGCAACTGACAATGGAATTAGGGGGGCTAGGTACAAAATGTTTAGTCTGGCTGTAATCCTGATCAATCTGACAGTTTATTTTGCTGCATCTGTATTGCAAGTGTCTTTAAACTCAATAAATATATTTTTTGAGTTAGGAGAATCTAGCTGTACTTCTTAACAATCCCATACAGATCTGCTTTATAGCCTCTCAGCTACATTCATGCCAAAGCCAGTTTAGTTTAAACAATACTGGCTTGTCTATCTGTTGGCTAATCACTGTTAATGCGGCAGTCACCGCGAACAAAAGTTACACTTGTTCCATTTCATATTTTCGATGTCTCTATAAATCATAAACAGCCATATTGACTATAAAGATTTTAATTTAAATCGTAAAATAAAAGTTGGAAATGGTTTTTAAAGGGGTAGTTAAATGATGTTTCTTTCCAAATATATTATTCGTGCCTCTAGAACGCCGAAACCTTGCTTTAACTTTAAGTGGTGTAGCGCATATTTGTTTCTACTTACAACGTGTAGGGCAAGTCTTCCTCTATGTCTAACAAGGCCAAGTGCCTGTTCAATCGATAGCTATCAGGCAAGATTTACAGATACTAGTACACTTATGATTTGAATCTATTTGGCGAGGTGTTATTTTCAGGCACTGTTATCATATTGTTAATAGTATCTTACCGCTGTTTTTACCTTAACCGAACGTAATTGTACTGAAATTCTTGGAGTTCAGTACGTACAGGTGACGGTAAGTGCATAAGCGGTTCGGGGGGTATTATCGCAAAAAAAAATGTGTATCATCTTTGTGTCAAGCCATAGCTAATAGGATATTGCCAAATAGAGTAAATTCACAAATTCCCTAGTATTCGTAATCTCGCAGTTGCGTCTAAGTACATGTACGAGGGAGTTGATTAACTTTTAGGTTTAATGTTTACTTTGTCGGTGAATCCTAAACAACATTGCGTTCCCAGGAATGTACATCGTTCAAGTCTTACTGAAGACTTACAATTTGGCTCATATTGAGGTCTTTGCGAAATGCAGTTAACACGAATAACTTCATATGCGAGTACGAAGTTGATTTAAGGAGTTTATGCATTTTAAATATGTTTAAATAGCATAATAAACATTTGAAAATATATAAAATTATGCAATTTTATGGACATTTTGTAAACATTAATCGCTTCTCTTATATTTTTGCACTTTTAGCTCTATCGATTTTATTTCAACCGATTTATAAAATGAATATGTTTTTGTCAGGTTTGATTAAATTCGTCTACTTTTAAATATAGATTTTTTATATTTACTTTTCTTATTTCTACTACTAACTTACCTTGTTGGTTTTTTAATCATTGATTTTGTTTGATTATTCTTTTAATTATATATTTAAAAGAAATTAAATTTCTAATTTAGTTACTCAATTATAATCCTTTTTAAATTATCTTATCCACCACAGTGAATGGTAATGAAACTATAAATCTATGTCTCGTTTTGTTTTTAGGTCTAGAATAGCTAGTAGTTTTATTAATGTGGATTCTTGAGTTTATGGTGTATGTGAATTGACAATGGGTGTGGATGATTACCTACGTGTGGTTGTGTGTATTGATGTTTGTATTGCAAGTATTTTATTTTATTTTATTTTGCTATTTTACTATAATGTATTGACATCGAAATGTTCTCAGAAGATAACTATAACAAATTGACGGATCTACCAAAATTTCGCCTATCAATTTGACCTCTTATCTGTTAATGTAGACCCATAATTCCATTGTCTTGTTCTAAATTATGTAGAACTTACCTACCAAAAATTAATTAATACGACAAAGATACTTTTTTAAGGTTTTTAAATATTTTTGACTCATTGGAAATAATTTTGACTTTCTCCATGGATGTGCTCTATTAGGATTTTAAAACAGTAAAAAAGTAATTAAAGGAAAAAGGTGGTGGTGAAAATGTTTGTTCTATGGTGCGTCAAGACTATCAGTTACCTTTTAATGTTCCAACGTAATTTGTTTTTGAAATGTTATGGCAACAATATGTTATTTGTCTTCAGTATACTTTCACAATTCGCTAATGTAAAACATAAACATGAGCAAAGTTTGGTAATTATTCAAAAATGTTTTGAAAATAAGTGTTCTGTTGTGAATATTCAAAAGTGCACTTAGTTATTTATGCTTCATTATAGTATCGCTGCGTTAGTTTCGTGTCTTGAGTTTTTCAGTTAACGTAATCTTATAAGAGTATAAACCCAAAAATGCAAGTCTTACCGCTAAATAGGTCAAATTGTCGTTGCTGGGCTATAATTTTCACGATCTGCACGTTGACTATTTACAAAAAAATCTTATTTTCACATACTTTTTCGATAATTACCAAACGATATTCAAGTGTGTATTTTACCATGATGACTTGCCAGAGTATACTGAACTAGAAAAAACGTTAGTAATATTTATATCAACTAACATAGTTATCACACTATGAAATCATCCCTATCGGAAACAATTCCAGCAAATTTCGTAAAGCCTAACCGCTAAGGCTCCAAAAGTTCAGATATATATCCGACTAACTACATAGTGTGACGGATCCACTAATGCCGGATTAAACTATTTTGCCGCTTGGGGCTAATTTTAAAAGTCGTCCTATCTTTTAAAAAATTACTTAAAGGAACCAGTACGAGAAGTTGGTTATGTATAACAATAAAATAAAAATGTGTCAATTTTATTGTAAAAAATATTGATACACAATCGCAACTTCAAAAAGATGCACGGCTAAATGCCGTACCGATCGTTACTTGTTTCAGAATATGTTAAGGACAAGGCCAGTGGCATGCAACAATGGTATCCCCTACACATTTTCTAAAAGAAACAGAAAGTGTTAATTGTAATTCAGATTACTCAGGTGTAATTCATATTAGTCAATTGTAATTCAGGATGCATTTAAGCTTTCTAATTCTTCATTTATCAGTATACTTTTTAAAATTACCACCTTTGCAGGAAAAGAGATGTGAAAGGACAGTAGCAGGGGATGTTGGGTGCAAAATATAAAGTCGCATCCCACTAGGTACGATCAGGGTAGGTCATGTGCTAGCCAAAAGGAGAGTGAAGCCGATTATTTTAACTTGAAGGCAAATAGACATAATTATTTCCTGAAGCCAAGGTTTTCAAAAAGAAATTGCAAAATCTACATTAGGAAGTTATGTTTTCCTTGGAAGCTTGTTGCCATTATACACAAGAATATCTTAATCATAGATCTCCTCAACATGGCATGTTTATTATCAAAGACTACATGAACCTGGAAAAGTTTGATACTGATCGAAACCGAGTAGTTCGAACACCCTGAACAATCTGAAACAAGTACCAGGAAATGTGCATAGGAATTAAATACTGATGCATCAACTGTATGAAGGATATTAAAAAACGACAGTTTTATTCTTATTACATAAAGAAAGGGTTCAACCTTTCATCAAGAGATTTCTAACCGACGACGGTTATTTGTCAATAGTTTCACCGAATGAATGTTCAAAAATTGTTTTCGAGCGAAGCTAGTTTATCAAGAGATACAATTAGAAACTTCCACAATAAGCATGTATGTTCAATGTTCAAATAAATTAGTTTTTTTCTAAAGAAAATTTAAGTAATGTGTTAATGTACATTAGGTTAGTTTTAAAAATGTTTGTTAATAAAATATAATTGAAATGTGATTGTCCTAACACTGGAACTTGTAGTTGAAGATAGATCAACTTGTTACGTTCTGGCGCGTTTCGCTAATCAAGTTAGCACCATCAGCTGATGATATAAACTAAAGTAACTTATCCTAACTGAGACTATTTGTAGGTAAATGTGGTCACACTTGGTTGCACCCGACTGCACCTTTTTCAAGTAAGCAATAGAGGGGACTATAGGGAATAGCCCCTCTGTCTTTATTTAGTGCTTTATTTACCACATTTAACTGTTTATAAACTCTCAAATGTATCCAATTATCCATCCAAAAAAAATTTATCTAATATCTAATCTTGGACGCATTTGAGAGTATATATATATTGCTTACTTGACAAAGATTGCAACCAAGTGTGACCACATTTACCTATAAATAGTCTCGATTAGGATAAGTTACTTTAGTTTATATCATATACCGGTGATGCTAACTTGATTAGCGAAACGCGCGTCCAGAACGTAACAAGTTGTGGTGTAGTGTGGTTAGAACTCTTGTATTTTCAGCTGAAATGTAATTGTTTAAGAAAAAAAATTAAGTTACTATGAAATAAAATTGGCCATCTAGAGTTTTTCTAGAAAAAGATTTGCCCCGTCTCAACATTTAATGCTTCACAGTTTATTTTTTTATTTCAAAAAGGCTTCTAATTATTTATAAAAAGTGAAAAAATATGCAAAACATGTGTTTTCACAATAGTAGTACTTCAAATACAAAATTTCACCATTCTCTCGCTTTACGTTTTTACGAAAAAAAAAAAATTCTTTTGCAGTGCGATATCCCTCTAATGGCTGACCTTTGATCTAACGTTTATACAAACTACCCTTTATTTTTAACAAAAAATCATCACTAAAGCTTTTCTTATTTATTTTTAAATACTCTGTATAGTTCTGAATAACAACTGATATTTTGTAAATTACGACTGAATTTTTAATTGAACATTTCTGAAATTCCGCGAATATAAATGAGCTTTTACTAAATAGCAACGCCCACTACGGCTGTCAGGCCTCCCGATTTTGGCGGGATTGTCCCGATTCCATTGGATTTGTCTCGCGTCCCGCCGGGCCCGTCGGCGGAAATTCCCGATTTTTGAAACTTCATACTTCTATACGCGAAAGAAATTTGATTAACACAGCATTTATTTAGTCAAGGCTTATGCGATTGTATAATAGATCCCAGTGCAGGTAAATACGATATTTGTAGATGGCAATGCAGGTAAATACGAGTTGAACTTAATTTGGATGAGTGTCATTTCTATCATTTGATGTTCCTTGCTTACTTGCAAAAAAGTTTGGTTATTTTCATAGTATTTCCCTGTTGGCTGTTGTGTGTATATATAGTGCATCTGTATAGTTGTTACTGTTAAGAACTGTGGGGGTTATTACAAATGGCGCTTAGGAGAACAGTAGATGTTCAATCAGATCCAGATTTATCTGTTTCATCAGATTCAGCGAGTTGTAAAACAGTGCCTAAGAAAGTAAGCCTGAGGTATGTTTTAATGAAAAATGGAATACAACCTACGAATGGTTGGTAGAAGAGAAAAAATATAAGTAGCGCAAAATGTCGATTGTGTGAGAACCAGTTATCTAGAAGTCATGGCAGCGAACATTATCTTTAAAAACATATGAGAACCGATAAACACATGGAAAATGTTTCGAAACCGTCATGTAGTAGAAACATAACATCGTTTTTCACAAAAAGTAAGGACAATGAAGTAGAGAAAGATTTGATTACTGCCTCCGAGATTACTGAAGTTTATTAATCATAGTCTGGGTTATGTTTTCCAAGCTGGAAAACTATTTTCCAAGTTGTTTCAAGATTCAAAGATAACAAAAAAATATAGTTGTGGTAAAACTAAATCCTGTAAAATCGGCCAAAATGCGTTAGATCTTCAGAGCGAGCAGAATATTTTAGATGATATAAAAGATAATCTCTTGATTTCAATAAGTACTGATGCATCAAATAAAGGTATTAAGATTTAATGTACCTATTATATTTTCAGTGATATTAAGATATTTTTTTCTTTTAGGAAATATTACAATGTATCCATTAGTTGTCAAGTATTTCAAAAAGGACACTGGTATTCATACGATACTTTCTTTTTTTGAATTATCTAATGAATTTTCGGCCAGTGGCGCCTCTAAACTACTCAATCTGATAAAAAAAACAGTTTATCTGCAAGTAACATAACAGCTTTTTCTGCAGATAATGCGTCGGTGAATTTTAATAAAAATCGGAGCATCTTCACTGAATTAAATAAGATAAATATACAATTGTCACATTATTCATAATGTAATGAAGCATGGCTTGAATAAGAAGCGCCTAGACGTAGAAAGCATTATTATCAAATGATGTAATGAATTTAGTAGTTGCAGTAAAAAAACCGCAGAGCTTAAGGGACTCTTTGAATGGTACCACACAGAATGGTCTGAGCTATTCAGACATGTGTCTACTAGATGGTTAAGTCTAGTTCCAGCAGCCGAAAGATTAACTTTAAATTATCAGCCCAACAAATCATATTTTTCTCAATCAATCAATCTCAATTCGACCTGTATTTTTTTTCGCGCATATTATCTAAACGGCTTGACCGATTTTCATGAGTCAGACGCCAAATTGTAGAGGACGTTTCTCTGGTGGTCCCATATGTTTTGATTTAAAATCCATTTACCCGTTTTTTTGTAATAATAATATTAAAAAAACACAGGTATTTTTTTTAAATACTCTTTTCAAACTAAAGCATTGAGGTGTGTAATAGACATACAACCCCATTTGCTAAAAGGTATTCTGTTATGGAATTTTATGTATACAGAGTGACCATGAAAATATGTGCAACCTCAAAATCTAGTATTTTACTTGACATTTTCGGAAAATGAACATTCGGTATGAATAAAACGATATCAATCGACCACATTCATTATAATTTTTAACCGACTTCAAAAATGGAAGAGGTTGTCAGTTTGACCCTATGTATTTTTTTTAATGTCTGTACATTGATTGCTCCTCGACGCCAACGGTTTGACCAATTTCGATTTTCTAGGGACATTCAGGATATTGCCGGAGTGGTCTCACAGAAAGTATATTAAAAAAATTGCGGAATGGCGGCCATTTTGTTGTTTTTTTTTGTACATCGATTACTCCGCGAACAATTTAGACGAAATTTTTAGGGGATATTTAGATAAAGAATATTAAAATAAAGTTAAAAATGGGAATGTTAAATTTTTGTATTTCGTACTATTTTTTTTATTAAATTAAAGTAGCGGAGCGCTTTCATCATCAGTGCCACCTGAAAGCAATGAAATCACTTTCTTTAAGTTTTAAATTTCCAATTTTTTAATATTATATGTAAACCTTTGAATTTTCAACAATAATTTTTTCCTTTTGATCTATTTTCTTACGATTCTGGCTTAAAAATTTCCTGTAATGACATTGTTTTGTTTTATCGCATTTAATTGTTTTTACATGTAGCTATCTTCACGTAGTTAACTTTCCCTTTAGACTTAACCTACAAAAAGAATTGTCATTTGAAGCGATCATGAACACACCCTTCGTGATATTTTAATGTGATGTTATAGATGTGACGTTAACAAATTTTAAATGTTCTTTGGATTTCCTCTGCTCACCTGACTAAGTAAATACATCACATATCCTTTGAAAATATTTTAAATCACATTTCTTCATCCCAAAGAGCTATATAATTGTTTTAATCATAATTTTCATTAACTAGATACCTCAGCTCTTTTAGCCATCTGTTTTTTATATCTTCATCACTTAATTATACAAATAATTTATCTAATTCTCTCCTCAATATTGCGTTGCATTTTATAAAATTTGTCTTCTTTTCCATTAAAATATTTAATTTATAAAATATTATCGCCTTTTAATTCTTACTTTTAAAGGCTTAATGATAGCGAAAGCCGAAAGCGCTCTGCTACGATTTTGATTTAACCCAGATATGCCTAAAGTTTTGACATTAAAAAAAAATCAAATATTCTTATAGAATTTTTATTTAAGACTTATAAAATAATAATTTTTGTAACAAAACATTTTATTTTCTTTTTGGTTGATAAAAAAAAATGGTGTACTAAATATAGTACACTAGGAAAATAGCAGGCAGTTAGGTTCACTTTGTGTGATATGACGCAAAACATTTTACATGCACCCCAACATTGCATTTTTGGCATCTAGTTGTAGTGCGATCATGACAATGACCGCATCTTGTTTGTTTTGGCTGCGGAATCACATAGTGATCATAACGATCCCATCTTATGTCCACATTTTCCAATGCCGATGGTCTGCCTCTTGAAAATGATGGTGGTTTTTTATTTTGTGTTAACAATACCGTTGCGATTCGCCTTCTAAATTTCAACTGGTCCATATCACCACCATTTTTGCGGTGTAAATGCCATGCATTTTGAATAGCCAAATCGATGCAATGGGTGAAAAGCGGAAAATACCACTTTTTACCTCTTACAGATATTCGGTATAGCCCAATGTTCTGGTCCGATCGGTCTACGCCGCCCATATTTCCATTGTATAGGTAAACTAGATGAGGTTGTTCAATCTGAAATCAAAAATATAATATTTAGAAAACTTTTTACTTTATACAAATTTAGGTTTATTGTTTACCTGAACATGTTTATTTTCCTTTCGGGAAAATCTTTTTAATTTGTGAATTGGCTTGACTCCAGCATGATTTGAACATAAACTTACTAAATTGTTGTCGTTCCATTTTACGGCAATTATATTCTGGTCAGCAATTTTAGAAAAGTCATATGAACCTCGATCTTGCTTCTTTAGTATTTTTGAGTCGACCAACGGATTACCAGATAAACGGTTTTCTCTTAGGGTACCTGTAGCTTGAAAGCCCATATCAGTGAGCTTTTCCATTAGCGGGATTGTTGTAAAAAAGTTGTCGAAGAATATATGTAATTTTTGGTCTGGCCATTTTTTTCGCAGAACTTCGGCGTATTCCAATACAACCGCAGCACCGACACCATAATCGCTATAAGCCTCACTTATATTAGTTGAAGCTCCTTGATAAGGCTCAAACCAGTTTACATACCCTAGCCTGGTTGCTCCTACCCATAGCTTATACCCGTATCTTATTGGTTTTCCGTGTATAAATTGTTTGCAACCGTGCCTCCCAAAATAAGGCACCATTGCCTCATCAACACAGTGATTCTGCTCTAAGTCACTTTTCTCCATAAACTTTTGGTTTAGATAGTCAAATAATGGTCGTACTTTAGAAAATCGATCGGATTTATCTAAGGATTGGTTGTCTTTGAAATGAATGTTTGTCAAAATATATTCAAACTTATCTCGTGTGATGGATTCCGAAATAAGTGCGTTGTGACCATCGCTTTCTCTTTCCCAATAGATTCTTCTTCTAGGAACGCAAATATAGCCACTGAGTACAAGAACGCCAATAAAAGCTTTTATTTCACGCTTTGATACTGTTTGCACGTGATTTTTTTGACCAGCATACTTGTTAGTTTCAGCAACTATAAGATCTAAAAGCTGGTCTTCAAAAAAATCCTCAAAAAGTTCTAATGGAGATTTTATATTTCCATTTGTAATATGGTCATTAGTATCAATAATACTATTTGAATAATCTGACGGCACCAGTAAATCTTCTTTGGTCCAATTGTAAACTTTTTTTTTCTTTGCAAAAGATTTTTTGACTTTCAGTTTTTCTAACGGCTTTTTAGAAATCAAACTAGCTAATGGTAACTCATCTTCTGAAGAAAAGTCGCCATCGTCGTAGAATTGATGTAGATTTACTTCGGCAGGCGCTCGAAGCTGCGACCCTGGCAAATTACCCAACTCAATGAAATTTTCATCGCCTGAATCCTCATCAGTGATTTCTTCGTTTTCTGGAGGAAATAGAGTTATTCCAGACGTTCTTTGCAAAACATCATCGTCATCCTCAAGCATGCTTAGTGCCTCATTTAGTGAAAATCCTCTAAAATAGATACAATCCATTGTAATTTTGTATAGTAGTTACAAATACATGTTATGTAGTACTTTCAAATAACGCGGTACGACCAGAAATATAGCAAATAAATAAACTATCACATCCACAATGACGTAGTTCTACTCAATCAATAAAAATACTTATTAGAAAAATAATAATTTGCGTGGAAAATAAAATATATACCAAAATCCATATATGACGTGTTTATGCCTAGCGTACTATATTTAGTACACCCGAAAATATGGCGACGAAAAAGATACCAAATGTAAAATAAGGTTATCTCTGTGATTTGTATCATAAAATAATATATTTTAGCTTTCGGATAAACCGGTCAAAAACAGTTAAAATGTATTCTAACATTTAAAAAAATACTTACTTCACAAACCGAACGCCGAAGTCACTCATTTTTTCAATTTACAGAACTTTCTAATTCCACAAGGCCGCACTGTTAGCCTAACTCCGAAACAAACACGTGTATAGCTCGACTGTTACATCCACAATGACAATTCAATCACGCCACCTTCAAGTGGCGACATCTGGTATCCCGTTTTAATACTTTGATAACTGTACTATATTTAGTACAACAGGCATATCTGGGTTAATAAAAACGAATACAAAAGTGTCTACATTTTCATTTTATCTCTACGTGCACACAGCCGTTTCCTATTCTTAAAGTTAAAAATGGCGGTATGGCGTCATTTTGTTTTTTGTGCCAAGATATATCGCAAGAAATGTTTTAATATTGTACTCTCACTCTGCGCGTTCACCATTATATCAGGAAAAATATATTATGCAGTGAATCAATTGTTAAACCTGATTTTTACAATTTTTACGATGAAACTAAAAAGGATGTAATACAAAAATTTATAAAAAAATCAAACCGACTTCAGTTCACTAAAAAGTGAAAAATAATCTTTTATTCGACCTTGAAAATTTTACTCCGTGAAGTCGGCGCCAAACGAATAATGACAGTAAGATCTTATATGCGTAATATTAGACATCAAAACACCGAATTGACTGAATATATGATTATATTTCTGTGATTAAATGATTAAAAATAAGTTAAGAGCAAACTTCACGGAGTAAAATTTTCAAGGTGGATTAAAATATTATTTTTTACTTTTTAGTGTATTTTTTTGAAGTCGGTTTCATCTTTTTATAAAAATTTTTATCTATCCAAAGACCACACGCCACATCTCCTAAGAACATTTTTTGAGAGTGATATATCTGAAACCTGTTTAGATGTCATTTGGAATGTGTGAAACTTGAAAAAGACTCAGACGACTGAAGAAGTTTTATAGATCAACTGCTAGGAATATTTTACTGCTTTGTGATAATGAACACAAAAAAAACAATATTTGTACATGGAGCAGCTGCAGTCATTGAAACAATGATTCTCTATTAACAGAAGTGATTTAATTATGACGAAAATAAATTAAAATCTTTGGAGTTCATGACCTTGGAGAATGATTTTACTTTTGAGAACATTATGGAACTTGTTAAATGAAGAGTGAATTTGTAATTTTGCTTTCTCTTTACTTCACTACAATACCTCCGCAGAACGTATATTTAGGTTTATGGCCAAAGTATGGATAAAGGAGAGAAGCTCGCTATTAATGAAAAACTGTCGAAGCTGAACTCTTAGCTAAATTCAGTTTTGATATGTCGTGCAATGCTTTCTATGATTATTTGAAAACAGAGCGTGGAAAAATCATAAAAGCGGCAAAATCAAACGAAAAATATGTTTAAGCAGTGCAGCAGATTTTTTTCTCTAATCTTTATTATTTTGTTATTTTTTTTAATATTATTTTTACTTAGGATATCGCGAAATTGGGTTGCTTTTCGTCAATATTGTGTCGTTCTCCCAGAAGTAGTACTGATTATGTTATATTCCATGTTCCAATACAATAAAAATATTTTCATATTGTCCCGCTTTTTTCCAACAAAAACCTGACAGCCCTAACGTCCACGCAACTCCGTACTTAAACATTAAAAAAAAACAATGTCAATTCAAGCAATTGAGTATAGTCAACAATGGAAATTCAAAACACAAACGATTTAAAGTTGCTTTCATTGTAATTTATTCCATTATGAACATATGATGGACACATATTGTACACTGAAATAACTGGAGGTTAAGGATGAGCGGCTTAAAAAATTACCGTAAGATATATATAAAGTATTATATTTAGACATCAAATTCAAACATCAAACATAAAAATTAACCATTAGATAAACATAATAAATTAAAAATGTATTAATAAGAACTAATCTAAGATTAACATACTAAAAAGAGCTAACAACAAGCCATTAATAGATTTAAAATGGGCACATTTTCATGAAATACAAAAAGAAAAAATAAAAAGTTCCGTACAAATAATGTATTCCTTGGTGCGACATTATTAACGGATTTTTGTAATATTGATGATAAATTAATAGATGTCTTGTACATCTTGTTAACTAACAGACTGCTACTTAAGATACCTCAGTTTATGCATTTTGAGGGGATCTAAGAGAATAAAACAATATTACTTACATGAACTGTTTATTAGACAAAAACATATACTTTACTTGAAAAAGTCTATAAAGATTCGCATAAATCATTGTTAAGTCTAACAAGGTTCATAACAGGCTTCTTTATTTTTAGCATATATTCATTTACATTCTTGGCCTTAATAATGGGATTCATCCGAATTTGTCTACTATTTATTTTCAACAAACTGTTTTCATTTATTTTCTAAACTATAGTTTAATTTTATTATACGGTTAAGTTCAGTTAGTGTGCATCCATTATGTACTATTAATATAGCCGATTTTCCCGTTTAGCGATTATTCACAAGCCTATTTAATCGTGGGAATTCATCAAAATTGTTCTGCGTAACGTTTTTTATCATTGATTAATCATTATTGTTTTAAGTGAGTAAGAAGACCTGCATAAATAATGTCATTCTTTACAATTGTTTCATAGTGGCCATAGCCAGTTATTTTCCGAAAAAAACTATCAATTTTGTATGCTTTGTCCCTAGGCTTATTTTAATTTTGTCTTTTAACAACGCGCGTTTCTCTAACCAAGTTAGCATCATCAGCAGATGATATAAACTAAACTAAATTATCCTAACAGAGACTATTTATAGGTTAAATGTGGTCAGACTTGGTTGCATCCGACTGCATCGTTGTCAAGTGAGCAATAGAGAGGACTATAGGGAATAGCCCTGTGTCTTTATTTAGTGCTTTCATACCACATTTAACTATTTCTATACGCTCAAAGGCATCCAATAATCTATTATTAGATACATTTTTAATTATCTTAAGATTATTTATTCCTATTTGGTGATTGTTTTCCAAACCATGTTGGGCAACGCTTGACTTTTCTGTTCTTCGGTATCTTAAATGTGCCATGTGTTCTTTAAAACAAATGTTTATGGAACGTTTAGTTTGCCCAACATATTTTAGATCGCAGTCATTACAGCTAATTTCATAAACTACCTGTTCTCCGTTTTGTAAGCTACTCTAAAACCTACGTTTTTAAATACTTTTTCTAGACCTCTCGTATATCTGGGATCATATGGGATTACTATGAACTTATTGGGAGCCTCAGGTGCTGCAAGAGTAGTGGCATCTTTTAACATTTTCTTATGCTTATGTCTATTTACTAATTTATGTACAAAATTATCATTATATCCATTACTTTTAGATATATTTTTAATCCGATTCATTTCATTGTTGAAACGTTCTTTACTTAATGGAAAATTGACTAACTTGTGAGTTAAGAAATAAAATGCTGCCATTTTGTGCTGACGGCAATGAAATGAGTCGGATGTTATATACCTATCAGTATTATTAATTTCCTATAAATATCAAATTCTAATTTATCGTTATTTCTAATAACTAACGTGTCGAGAAAAGGTAAATTAATATCTTCTGAGTTAGAAGTTAAAAGTTACCTAAATTCCATAATAGAGGTCGGAATTTATTAAATTCCAAGATTTAATAAATTCCAATTTGTGATGCTTCTATGATTTCGGACCAAATGGCCCATCGAGGAAATTATGAATATTTATTTTCTGTTAATAAATAATTAATTGTTTAGAAGAATCTTGAGTTCAAAATTCAATTTTATATTTAAAAATAAACAAACGGAAGAGTGAGGGGAGTATAAATATATCTATTAGTTTTATTATTATTAGGTTTAGTCCACTAGGCGCAAAAAATATGTGTATATTTATAACTTTATTTTGTTCCTATTTTGTTAACAACTGTACATGTAATAATGTAAAAATTATTTATTTATTTAATCAACAAATGTATGCTACAGAACAAAAAATAGTTCTAAATGATACGGTATCGATCGTTATTACTAATTTAAGAACCTAATATACTATTGGTAAATATTAAACTACATACTATAAATTTAAATTTAAGATTTATGAACCAGATAAACAAATAAGCCAAACTTTTATAAAAACAAAATAAAAGGAACGGACTAACCAAACCCTCCAGATTTCAGAGAATACGAGGTTGTTGGAGAGCTATTCTTAGAGCACTTAAGGAAATATGAAAAATATGTATGTGAATAAAATGCACATTATAAACATTAACCACAGTATGCACAAAAGCTCGTTGACCATAGTTGGTTCTGCGCGTTCTTTGTAAAAAAAGTTGTTGAGTCCTTAGTACCCTATTAGGAGCTCTAAATTCTAACTGTCTTAATAGCTCGGAACAATCGATCAGACCATTTAAGAGCTTGTAAAGGAAGATTATATAATAGTTTTGACGTCTGAATTCTAGAGATCCGCATAATAAAAGTCTCACCGCGTAATTTAAATTTAAATTTAAATTTTTATATAATAAATATTTGATAAATCTACCCTGTACCCGTTCCAGTCTAGATAAATGACACTGATAATACGGACACCAAACTATACAACAGTACTCTAAAATACTACGGACTAAATAATTGTAGAGGGTGCAAATTGCCTTTGTATCATGCATTAACTTTGTATTTCTTTTAATAAAACCAATCAGGCTTGAGCATTTCGCCACAACCTGGTCAACGTGTAAGTTAAAAGAAAGACTAACGTCGAACAGTACACCAAGGTCATTAAAGGATTCAACAGGCTCTAACAGGACACCCTCTATTTAATAAATTAAGTTTATAGGATTTACATGCTTACAAAAAATCATCTTTTTACGCTTATTAACATTTAAAGCAAGATAATTTTTCTTACACCACAAAACTAAACTGTTTAGATCAAGCTGAAGGACATTATAATCACTAGAATTAAGAACGTTGTAAAACTTTAAATCGTCCGCGTATAACAAACAGTATGACAGTTTAAAACAAGACGAAACATCGTTAAAAAATAAAAAAAATAAAATAGGTCCTATGTGGGATCCTTGTGGAACTCCCGAAAGCACCTCAAACTCTCTCGACACCACGCCTCCAATCTGAACACACTGCCTTCTATATGTCAAGTAGTCCTCAATTGCCAGATAAATGGATCCTATTTCAATCTTCGTTAGTTTAGACAGCAGTTTGTGACATACACACGTCTTAGATACATCGGTATATATAACATCGACTTGGTTACCGGATTCTAATGAGAATACCAAAAAGTTTTGATATACCGCCAGGTTGGTAGTAGTGGAACGGCCCTTGGAAAATCCATGTTGAGCTTCAGTGATGTAGTCTTTGTAGGTTTCAAATATCTCTTCCGTTAGAATTAACTGCAAAATCTTGGGAATAATTGAAAGCATAGATATTCCCCGATAGTTTCTTATGTATTTAATCCCAGATGTATATACAGGAAATAAGGTGGAGTTCTTCAAAATTCTAGGGAAGTGCTTTTATCAAAGGTTCTCTAAAAATGGCTGCCAAAGGACCCGCAAGAACCTCGCTGTAAGATTTCAACAAATATGGATGTTTTCAATTTGGGCCCGCACCCTTGTTCCGGTCAAGCTGTCTCTGCTTTGCTAACACTTTTTCTCTGGCAAAATGGTGAACCAAAAGTGTAAGTGTACCGTCCAGGTGGGTACTGGGATAGTCAACATCTTCAATGTCGACTTCATGATGGTCAGATTAGCAAGATTTAAAATGGGAGGCAAAGCCATCAGCAATACTCTGAGGATCATCAAAGATTTGACCATTACTACACATGACCCTCGGAATACCACTGTCCTTTTTTAAAGAATTTATAAATTACCAAAAATATTTTAAGTTGTCGGGAATCATGTGTTCGATGGACATTGTATGTACCATATTGAATTAACTTCCAGACAAGACATTTAGAAATTTTAACAATTAAACAGATTTTAAAATAATAAACAAACACAAACTTAACAACTTAAATATTTATATAACTAATATTGGATCAGAACCTAAAATCAAAATAATTAGATATCAAAATTATCCATAACTAAATCATAATCTAGGCCTTCTGGAAAATCGAAGTCAATGAATCCATTTAATCTTTCCTGACTTAAGAGAGCCTGTAGACGACTTAAAATAATAGTTTTAGATACTCTTTCGGAAACAACCTGGAAATCCTCGGTCTCAGCTGGCATCTGCACAATTTTCATATCTCCCAAACATTAAAAAATTAATTCATTTGTTTATGTTCCGATTTCGAAGTTGTTAATTTAATCAGGTGTGTCGTTTCAGTTTCCAGAAAGCCAAATTTTTTCGTTTTATGCAGGGTTTCCTGGGCTTTTGCCAAGTTGCTAGTTAATCCAGACAGCCACTGTGCATATGTTTATTTTTCTTTTTAGTGTTTTTTTATATTAAGTTAACCCTGCCCTATTGTATAATATTAGAATTTAGTTGTCTTCAAAAGAAACCACCTACACTTTTTTTATTTAAGCTGCCAGTCTCCGAGCTGAGATGGAACAAAGGGACAATTTTGGGATTCCGAGAAATGCTATAAATATAAATAAATGGTATAAAATATTAATTTTTTAATAATTATATATATATATATATATATATATATCATAAGCATAATGATGCCTCTCCTAGTGATTCTGTACAGATAATAATTCATTTGAACAGAATCCGTGGTAGAGTATAAAACAGAGTCAAATTGCCCACATTTCGATGGTTCTTTATAAATGCAAGCTTTTCATCTTTTCAGCTTGCATCAATCTGGAGATTAGCTCTTCTACAGAGTCAAGGATGTTAAATAATGAAGAAGAGGCTGCGATAAATACTCAAAGCTGGGTCTGATTTGCGAAGTGTAAAGTGTGTCCAAAGTGGCAGAAGAAAAGTATATTCCTGTTTGGAAAAAGAAACCCATTTTCTTCGAGGCTGCTTTGGAAACTGAGGTGATATGATCATGCCAGTGAAGATCTGTCTAAAAAGTGATACCAACTAGGATAAAGCCATCTTAGCCTTCGGGCATTTAATTATTCATTTATATGGTGTGGGTATTGGGAGATAATTTTTGGGATAGTAAGCATGATTATCTTAGTGAGGTTAGGTTAGGTTAGGTTAGGATAAAATCATTACTCTATGCCTGTCATCAATTTCAGTTATGGAAACAAGTTTGGAAAATTATATTTTGGAGTACTATTATCAGCATAACTGTGAATAGGATTGCTGGTAGAAGAAAACAGATTACAGATATGCAGGAGGAATAGGGTAAGTGTCGAACACTGAACGGCTGAGTTGATTTGTAAAAGTCAGATGAATGACCATCAAACACTACAGACATACTTCTGTTAAAAAGAAAACTGGCCATCCAAATGAAAAAGTTTGGAGGAAGACTACAGGGAGAAAGTTTGTTAAGAAGTGTGTCATGCCAGAATTTCATCAAATGGTTTGGATGTGTCGGTGGCAATAATATGGAATTCTCTGCGGAATTCGATGGACTTGTCCTAGTTGTGGATTGCTAAGGTAAGAAGTCATGCTATGGACCTTTGGTGGCGGAAGTCTTTGTATTGCCTGGCACATATAAATATATACCTTAAGAAAAATGTCCTTATCATAGGACACTTGGAATAACTTGGTAAGGATAGACGCCCATTCAGAAGTGCCCTTTTATAGGCCTAAAACGTCGTACCTTTTTAACCCTGAAGGTAATTTCGTGCATATTGTATGGCAAGCTGGTACTGAAGGAAAGGGGAACTAAAGAGGAGGGATTAAAGCAAAATTTGCAAAAAAGAATGCAAAATGTTTTGACTAAAACTTTACTTTCGCACTAGACGTGGAGACGATTTCATCACCAGAAGTTAAGGATGGAAAGGAGCTTTTTTGGCGTCAAAATTTATACGACTGTAATGATTTTGTGCCTCATTTTTAGCTTGTTGATTTTCTGAAGTAGGATTCCTAACGAAATTGTTATAAGTGCGGATTGTCTCTAGTATGGCTTAATCGCAGAATTTTTAAAACGAAAGTTTATTGTTGGGAGGTTTTTGAAGTCTTAATAAAATGCATATATGTATATATAGATTTCTATACTTACCTAGATCACATTCGAGATTTGTAAACAATTTCGGAAGGATCACTGGAAGAAGAACATCATTTCAAGAGAATTAGGAGTAGAAATCCTGCAATTCATCCCAATCAGCGGAAGTAGGTAGGTTTTCTGATGAGGTTGCTAAGAGATTGACCGTTTACAAAGGCCACTGCTGCTCTACCTTGAGGATCTGTTTTAGTAGACCCTAACCATTCTTTATTATGAACGTTAGAGTCTCCAAGGATAATGATTTTAAAAGAAACGAATTCAGAGAAAGTCCACAGCAGGAAGAATGTCGAAGAGCTCATTCAAGGAAATGTCTGAGGGAGAGTGATAGATAAAATAAATAAATTTAATGGAACATTTACGAGTTAGTTTGAGCCACAGGATATAAAATGCCTTCGATTCAAGATTGGGAAGCCTTGTACACGGCACAGATTACTACGACCTTAGGTGCAAACGTCACTGCTCATGAGGAATGATGGAAGCCAGAAAAGTAAAGGTAATAAGTTGCATTTTTGTGCCTTATTTGGGTTTCGATTAGGAGGCAAGCAGGATTGGAGATAGTGATAAAGATAGTTGGAACTTTTGGTGAATGAGAAATGACGGTTCGATGGTGGAATACCCCTCACCCGGAGATCCGAACGAAAAGGTATTTTGACTCTGGAATATTTTACTTGAGGAACAGCCATCATCATTTTTTTCATATAACGTTGTTCGGGATAATAAGGAAGAAAAAAGTTAGAGAAAAGAAAGAAAAGGAAGGAAAGGAAATATCTGATTTCATCTGATCGTTCAGTTTGGCTTAGGATGTATTAGATCTTTCTGCTGTTATTCGCATATATCCTAGAACTAGGACAACTAATGTGTCTTGATTGACTTTAGGTAATATAGGTTTAATAATATTTTTGGGATGCTGTTTGCATAGTTAGAAGAATCTTGTCGGACTTTCAGTGTTTTTATTTGTTATTTATTTACAACTTTTCGGTTGGATAGCGTGTCCAACTGCTATCAAATGAAGACTACTTTACAATTCCTATGCGATGATTTATACTACTCGTGCAGGCAGATTTTATGTAATTAAATTGTAAATTAATGTGTAAAGTCTTGAGTAGCTACCAAAGTCTTAATTTTCTACCATAAAGGGAAATTCAGTAAAACTCATTTTGCCAGTATTTTTCCCTATTTAAGACTTTAGCCTCGGTCCACAAAATGTAATGCTGGTTGACCCAAGCATGTTTTGCAATCCCTGATTCAGATGTTAAGTATGTTTTTTGTGTTCAGGGATTCTCGTTGGGAGAGGTGTCTTCGTTTACCCAACGTATCACTATCCACTCTTATAGGGAATTTGGTATACGTATGCACTCTTTACTGCTGTTTCTTCTGTTTTCGTAAAATTGAGGCTGAGTTAAATGCGGTTCTGATGGTAAATTCGTCACCGATTATTCTAAATTTTTTACAAAAATTGCGTTAAGGCAGACTCGGGGTTTCTACAATTTAGTTGATGATTAAACTTTGAAATGGTGCTATTCATAAACAATTATGACTTCATGTTTGTTATTTTATTGAGGAGATCCACTGGATTACTTCAAATAGCAGAGCTTTATAATAGAGGATTTTCCATAGCCCTAGAATGGTTACATTTTTGGTTTTGGAATTGTTTCGTAATGGGACCTCCTTCCTACCGCTCAACAAAATTCATGTAAAGGTAAACAATTGCTATTTTTTTTCTCCATTTAATAATAATGATATTTTCAATAAATATCTGGACATGTCTATCTCTATCCGTATAAATTATGAGATACTTAGATGTATTTAAGATTTAGATGGCTACAGATCAACAGTTTGGAGTATTTTTAGATCTTATAATTGATATTAGATCTACTATTAGCTTTACGATGGAGAAACAAACTAATTATTGTTTTTCCTTCTTGGTGTGTTGCAGTGTACAGAAAGCCCACCCACACTGCGCAATAACTTAACCAAATGTTTAACCTTCCTAGGGCAACGAAGGAAAAATATTAAAAACCCTTTATTATAGTACTCTTAATTGTGTAACAATTCAGAGGATCCCAATCATGAAATAACAAACATCAAGACATACTTGCTCAAAGTTGGTTACTTTCAAACCTTTATAAAAAGCATCACTTCAGAATTTAAGAATAGAATGACTCAAATACCAAAAACTACGAGTCTAACATTTGTTCTAGTTTTCTCACGAGTTGCTCCACTAAATGTGTATCCGAAAAAAAATTATAATCCATCGAAGAAGTCCTAAAAATTTTCTCGTGAAAGCAAATGGACTAACGGACGTAAATCTCTTGTTAGTATATATATATATTTAGGAAAACGAAAAGCAGCGAATTCTCTAAATAGAAAAGATATGCTCAATGAGAAGAGACATTAGAGGCATGGGAGCTACACTCGTAAAAAATAAATTGCACTGAAGCTGGTTTCCTGGCAGAAAGTCAAGGTATTTTTGCTCAACTACGACAAGTCACATTCATGTCGCACCCTAGTGCACTACTAATATAAATTATAAAAGAATAATAAGAAATACTAGGCGACCGAAACGTTGTGAATAAAAAGCAAAAAAGTTATTAGCAGTCCAAAAAGTTTATTTTAATCTTAGTTATTTTTCATTTGGTTACCACTTTCAACTATGTAGATATTTTTCTCGTATGTGTAACCGTAAAATTTTGCTAATAAAAACGGGGTGACAAATTAAAAAAAAATCAGTTTTTGTACTATATGTTCTAATTTCTTGTTTATTTGTCATGTCGTTGTCATATTTAGGTAGCTAGGAAGTAGCTAGGAATAAAAATTCAAAAGTCTTTTTGAATTTTTATTTCAGCTGAATGTTGAAGAAAGTATCGTTTAGTAAATTGCATTATGGACAAATTCGGACACAGCCAATACACATTAAATAATCCGCTTTAAATTAGCGAAGATTAATAAATTAAGTAAGCTAATAGTAGCTTTCACTTTTCACAGGACTTTACCAAAGTTTAAACAGACAATGTCTTTCCTAATCGAAGGCAAACATAAGACACATCGATTTTACCAAAAATTAATCGAAGAAGAAAATTTATTGTTGAACAAAAGTAGATCCGTGGACCTTGACACCAATAACGCCTTTACCAACTTGATACAAGGTTTTCTTATTGAAAGAGAAAAAAGAAGAAACACCGACGAAGTTGATAAATATTACAACGACCAGCAGTTTTACCACTTGCTGGCCGATGTTTTTGGCGCTGGACTAGACACCACCTTGACCACTTTAAGGTGGGTGTATATTTTTAGGCATTCCTCTTCAGTGACTCATTTTTTTAAATTACTTTTAGCTCACGACTTAAACTGATTCAATATTAAACTAAAGCGTTGGATACTTGAAGCGCATTCGAAATTTTTTTATTAAATATTAATATATTTTGATTTATTTTTAGTGACCAGAATATTAATTTTGGAGAGACGTTTTGATTGAATGATGATCTATAAAATATACCTAAATAAATCTATTGTTGCATTTAGTGGACGTTTCGGCCTCTATGATGTTATTTTCAGGACTCTAAAAGTCAGAAACTGGTGTTATATAAGGTTTTTTTTAAGAGACAATGTCTTTTTAAAGAATTTATATGAGCATAACATAAATTATTTCACAACTTTACGTTTGTACGTTGAAACCCCATAGTGTATCTTACTGTATTTAAAAATGATGGAACGCATTAAAACACATTAAGCATATAAAAGAAACATACACAACGTACAGGGTGGGCTAATAAGCGAGGTAAGTTCATTTTGCAGTTTTTTCGTGTAAAAAAAACCATATCGATTTTTTTTAGAAAATTTGTAATTTGTTATATTATCAAAAAACGCCTTCTAGTGGCAAAATACTAAATTAACAATTAATCAGATAACTTTGGATCCCCAAATAATGCTTTTATCAGCTATACCAAGTTTATTAAAATCCGTTGAGCTATTATCGATTTATAGAGGTTT
Organism: Kuschelorhynchus macadamiae; assembly: GCA_030620095.1. Lineage (NCBI taxonomy): Eukaryota > Metazoa > Arthropoda > Insecta > Coleoptera > Curculionidae > Kuschelorhynchus > Kuschelorhynchus macadamiae. The sequence continues at coordinate 190,406 of JAUTXW010004690.1, forward strand.
ATTTAGAAAAACATTTAAACACCTCCCACCACTTTATTTCCAGAGATTTTCTCGTGGCCACTTTGGTTATACAATTTTTTACCGCAAGCTTCTACCACGAGTGCTTTCCGAGATATAGCCGCTTACCTCGCTTATTTGCCCACTCTGTACATGACAGAATTCAGTTAAAATACAATAAGACTTATATAGACAATTTTATTTAAAAATGTATTTGCTTATTAAAATAAACAAGGGAACTAATGTGTACCTATTACATAAAAACTCAATTTGGTCGATAATTTTACCACAGCTGAACACCAAATTACTTATTTCATTTTCATTTTCCATGATTTTTTGCATCAAATATTTTTTGCTCTAAATACGAGAACATTTAATATTTAATACATCTAAATAACAGAGCTATATCTCGAACGTCGCTGCGGAAATAAATAAACTGACTTATACAAATATTTCCCAGTTGTGTCCCGACAACATGACAGGCAAAATGGCCATGTTTTAGAAATAAGTACAACATGAGGACGGTCGGAAATAAAATATAACAAATCGTATAAACTGCAATTTATTTAATTTTTTTTTTAAGTTTTTAATTTATTTATTATTACTATTATTATTTATTTTTCATGGCATTATTTACGTAGTCTAGATAAAATAAATTAAGTCCTTTATTATTTTCCTCCATAAAAAAAGTTTTATTCTAGGAAATGGAACTTTACGGCATATTTAAACATTTTATTAGGCGGCCATTTTCTTTCGGCTTATCTGTTCCTTGTTTTTCTGCAAAATTTCCAGTCAACTGCGTAAGTACTTTTTTGGTACTGATTTTTTTACCATTTCATCAATCATAGGTTAAAAGCTAAAACATATAAAAAAATCCAACTTCACGCAAGCTGGTTTTTCGTAAGATTTGGGCGTGGTCCTTTAAAGTTACTGAGTGGACAAAAATTTTATTTTATTTTTAGTTTAGTTGATTTTGTATTTAGCATTACTTGAGGATATTCAAAGAAATATCAGATTAGAAAACCAATCAGTTTTAAATGGTATACAACATTCAGTGGACGCTTTGTTCCAAATCTTGTAAGGAAGTCGGTTGAGTCGCATAGATATTCTGGCGATCTTGGAGGCCATTCAATAGAATTTCTTCTTCCAATCCATCGACCTGGAAACGTCTGATCTAAATATTGTCGAACAAATATTGTATAATGTGACAAGGCACCGTTTAGTTGGAACATCAATCTATCCTCAACGTATCGCCGATCCTTTTGATTTTTAATTATTGCTGTTAACGCTGATAGATCTAACGTTAACAGGAATCTTGCAATAACTGTAAATACATTTCACCTGTCAAATTTCTAGAAAAAAGGAACAACTATATGATCGCCAAAAATACCAGCCCAAACATTTCATTTTTGTTGCTGTTGGGAGTGTACCTCATGATAAATTCTGATTTACCATGCCGATTAAGGAAAATGAGCATTTATCACAGAAATGCATGCATAAATGCATGAATGGAAGGTTTTTATCGTTTATAATTCGCTCACTCATAAATTCACAATATTATAATTGCCGATCAAAATCATCTTCATTAAGTTCTTGCACAAGGTTTATTTTGTGCGGATGGAAACGATGGGCTTTAAGAATCCTTTGGATACTGCGTCAACTAACCCCAGACACAGTTTCCAATTGGCGGGTACTTAGAGTAGGATCTAGATAAACTTGCTCTAAAACCATCGCTTCCGTTCCTTCGTTCCTTATGGGATTTTGAATGTTAGCCACAAGTTCTAGAACATATTTTTGATGCACGTTGCTGTTCTCATATCGCTCATTAAATATTTGTGATGTTCTATTAACGCACTGATTATTTCCGAAAAATATTCGATCATTTCAATTCTTTTTGCCGCGCTGGGTACCATGATTAACTTAAAAAGCGTTGAAAGGTATTTTAACAACAAGGTTTGGTCGTATCAATCTCGAACTATGTACTAAATTCTTATTTAAAATTAGTAAGAGGTATTCTTTCTCAATCTTTTTTCAAGAAATTTAACAAAGTAGCAACTTTACCACAACAATGCTCAATTCGCTATTTTCAATAGTAAAATGATAAACAAACTAGTTTGTTTATAAATAATTTACCGTTAATAAATATTAACAAAAATGCATTGAAGATGTCTCACAGATAAACAAACCAATCCAGTTTTATTTATTTTTAAGCTTTACATTAGGCATCCTTAAAGAGTCGTAAGAGGTAAAAATGCATAAACTAAGAAAATATTCAGTGTATTTTGATGACACTTGCTGGCTAATTTCATGCTTTAATTGATCTCCACTAATCTGATGTATTAAAGTCTACTTAAGTTTTAAGTCAATAAATCTCTTAAACTACTGAACTAAAGTACATGCATTTTATTATCATTCTGAAGACTTTTATGAACGTGATTTTATGATAATTTAGTGTCACCCTCGAAAACGAAGTCGTCGAGCCCGAGGGTTTTTCAAAAAAAATTATGAGATGCCCGTAAATGCCTTTGTTTTGTTTTCGATGCGCCAGTAACTAAGAGCCAGGGCCGATGCGAAGCATGTACAAGACGTGCAACGCACACGGCTTCGCGCTTTAACCGGCAGCAGCCTCCCATTGCAACTGATACTCGCTTGTTGTCATCCCTGTATAAAATGACGTCTTTTTTTTTAAGGTGGTTAATAATTGGTTGCTATTTATTGGGCATAACCTACATTTTTAAAAGTTTTGTCAACTTTTAGCTGCACTGCACAAAATAACATTCCTTAATTTTATTTTTTTCTCGTCGACCAGGAAAAAAAAAGACTTTAGATCACCAATTGAAAAATATGCAAAAATGGTTAAAATTTTAGGTTTCAAACCCACACGGTTTATGTCAATTTAGTCACTTCAGTATTCTTTTCTGACAGACAAAAACATTAGAGAAGTGTATTAGGGAGCCCCAGAATAACTGAAAGTGTGAATGCACTCTCCAAAATATAACATTCTCAGTGCTTCATTACAAATGGTATCTATTTAGAATATTTTTTTGAATGTATAACATTCTTAATTTATTGCTTAAAACTTTAACGTGAGATTTAGATGTTAATTTTGGATCGATATATAATCTTAAAAACTCAAAAGTATTGAGATTTTCCGTTGATTATCATAAAAGGACTAATTATATGACTGACATTTTCGAGACCGAAACACCTGTAAAATGTTTTATCCACATTTATCTTAGCTCCTTTTAATCGACAGTATGTTCGAAATTATTTCGAACCTAGTTGCTTTCATGAGTCATATATTTAATGTCTGTTATCTAACTAGCATATTCGTATTATCGGGATACAATACTGTGAGATTAGCTGTTGGGCAACTTTTAGGTTTTCATTAATGAAAACTATGAGCTCCATCTCTATTCATTATTTCATGTGATTTAACTATTTTCACCATAACCATCTGACAATGATTAGGTATAATTTTCGATGCAGGAGGTCATGAGCAAAAGTGTAGTAATAACCTTCATGCATCTCTGATCCGCTTCCTAATGACTTCTAACGTTATGCTAACAGCCTACACATGGTATTGCATCAATCGTCAAAAAGTTTATTCTCTTGAAATATTTTTATCACATAAGGGAGTCTACATGATGCATTTGTAGATATTGAAATAGGTGGATAAAAGGATACATGGTAATATCGTTGTAATGAGCAATACACACCAATGAAATGTAATACAAAGTGCCACAATATAAAAATGAATAAAAAAAATGACATCTGATTAAAAAATCTCATTTATGAAATTAAATCATAAAATATTTCTTTAGGAACTGTTCGAATATTAACATATTTTTACATAATTTATCAAGATATTGTTTTTTTTTGTAATTTACGTATTTTAATTATTTTAGTAAAGTGGGTGTGCGTTAGTGACGAACTCGCGAAGATGTTTCTATTTTCTCTTTCTATTTTGTATTTCAGTTCTGCTACATTTCCGTTTAAAGTTGGAAAATAGAGATAAATGTAGATTTGGAAGGAGAAAGTGAAATAACTTTGCTCCTAAATTCTACAGAGTTCATTTTAATGCTACAACACATATGAAATTTTACCTGCAGATAGCTTAGGCATGGTTTATGGTAGACGACATGTTAGATGGTGAACTGATAAACACATGGATTCGATATTTTGGCTACAAAGGAAAACGGATATAATCTACCGTTCTAAAATATTATCAATAATATAGTGTCGCCGGTTCTATCAAAAAGTCGACTGCAACATCGTTATTTTAAGTAACACCTTGCATATTTTTCAATTTTCAGAATCAACATTATTTTCTGACTGTAGCCTTTTTTTAAAGGTATTATTCAATTTGTAATTTTTTTGTTATTTATTTGTGATAACTTTGAATCTCAATAAATGTTCTACACGGTCTACTAATTACTTTTCGATACTGTCCAACTGTCCAACTACAAATATATTTAATAAATCCTAAAGAATTGTTTTCATGGCCTACTACTACAAACATGAGTGAAAATGGGTGTTTTACCAAAACTTCATAAATAAATGCTTATAAATGAAAAATTTAAGAAGGTAGGGCAAAATATACGTTATTTAGAAACTACGTCTGTCAGTTTTTAAATCGTTGATAATATACAAGGTGGCCCATTTGAAAAAGTATTTTTATGTTCTATTGATCGCCTTCGTGCTAAAACTATTAGTCAAAGATTGAAGGTCAATAACCAGTTTTTTCGCAAATATCTAAGAGATCCACTATGTTGTTAAAACAATTTTATTTTTAAGTCAGATGTTTTGAAAAATCGAAGAGAACTATTAGCTTTACAGAATCGCAACCCAAATACCTTACAGTAGCTTTTTATAAGATTTATTAGGGGGCATGTTTTAGTTGAAAAAAAAATTGAATAAGACAAATAGCAAATTGGTATAGGAAAGCATTTAGAAAAGATAAAAAATAGTATAAATTCTGCAAACTGAAAAATATATAGGCTGTTCCATCGATTAGTTCTTCAGAACCATCTAACACGCTATCCACCAGGATTCACTCGATATACCCCAATCCCAATATATTTAACCTTTAAATATGTCTATGCACTCCGTTCTTAGTAAAGAATAAAAGCTGATAAAAAAAATGATACATTTCCTTTACCCATTTGAAAAAGTATTTTTAGGTCCTATTGATCGCCAAACTATTATTCAAAGATAGAAGGTCAACAACCAGTTTTTTTACAAATATCTAAGAGATCCAGATGTTTTGAAAAAGATTTCGCGAAAATCACAGAGAACTATTAGCTTTACATAATCGCAACCCAAATACCCGGTTCAAAATGCTTTAGAGTAGCTTTTTATAGATTTATTAAGGGGCATGTTTTCGATAAAAAAATAAATTGAATAAGACTAAAAGATACAAATTGGTATACGAAAGCATTCAGAAAAGATAAAAAATAGTATAAATTCTGCAAATTGAAAAATATATGGGGTGTTTCATCTAAAATAACACTGCATTGCTGAGAATATTTTAAAAAGGTAGATCACAGCCCTTTACCTTTAGGGCCAAAAATTTCTATCGCACCGTCGGCTTCGATCAGTTCTTCAGAAACATCTAATAAGGGATTATAAATGAAAATATGGGAAAATATGAAAGAAACACTGACTTTCCGATAATATTAACAAAAAAAAACTTACTCGGAACATTTTTTTCTTCGTCAAAAAATAAGAACGTGAGAAGTCGATGCATTTTAGAGTTGCTCTGTTATCGTTTTAAAAACGGTATTAAACAACCTATTAATTTTGATGGAGCGGACTATGAAAACAATATTATTTTTGAATACTGGGACTGGGCAGATTATTATTTACGGCTTTATTAGATTTTATGGCAATTTTGATTTTCTCAATGATGTTTTCCCGGATTGTTGTAATTTTGATCATGTATAAAGGCCCAAACAAGTTAAATCCATAAAACTCATTTCTTTTATTATTTTTTTCAGGCTGCATTTAAAGACATATTACAAAATAAATTTTACATCTTTATAGCCATTTTCTCTCTTGTACAAGATGGTGTATTCAGATTTAAAATCCTATGTTTTGTCTTCGAAGTCTCATCATCAACTTCATTTCTTTAAATACAAACCTGGATTTTTTATTTCAATTTTAACAAGCCGATTTAGATTATTGAAAATTATCTTTTGTAAATTTGGCAAGATTGTGGCTTTCAATATCTTGCCTTTTAAGGGGAAAATCTTTAATCTTCTATTCAAACATTAATTGTGATACGTGGTTGGTTTTGGGATATCGAGGGCTTGCTGAAAATAAAATTAAAATACCAGGGTCCGCATTAAAAAAAAAATAAGTTGAGGATGAGACCTCGAAAACAAAACGTCGGATTATAAATGTGAGGACACCATCTTCTAGAGGAGGAGAAGCAGCTATAATAGTGTAAATTTTATTTTGCGATATTTTTCAATTGCAACCTCAAAAAACGAAAATGACGATTTTCGGTTTTTAACGGATACCTATCTTCGGAAGTCGGAATTTTGCAGTTTTGTCAACGGCATATTATTTGACATATATTTCTTACCGTTTTTGAGATGCCAATGCTATCCCCTTCGAATTTGGAACACTCTGTTTTTATGTAATAGGTGTATATTTTCAATACTATGTTGATTATATATATATATATATATATATATATATATATATATATATATATATATATATATATATATATATACAGAAAAACTTAATTTCGTCGAAAACTTTAATACAGTTGTACAACAAACTATTTCAAAATATGAACACAAACTTTATATATATGTGACCTTTTTCTGTATATAATATTTTTGTTCTAAACAGGAGTATGTTTAATATACCTAAATGATGTTTCTCCGTAAATAAATATACCGACTTCTTGTTGTACATGTGATTCCTAGGAGTGTCGCGGTAACAAATTTTACACAAAAAGGGCAAAGTTAACTTGTTTTTAAGGCCCTGTTTTAGCAAAAGTATATAATATGTTCGGAAATAAAATTGTTTTATATGTCTTAATGTATTAATAATTTAATGCATAAACAATAAATTATTTGATAAGAAATTTATATAAATCATATAAACTGTAATTTAAATAATTTTTTTAAGTTTTATTATTATTATTATTTTTACAACATTATTTACATAGTCTAAGACAAATAAATTAGGTTCTTTTATAAAAAGAATGTTTTATTCCAGGAAATAGAATTTTACCCAATATTTAATCATTTTATTAGGCCGCCATTTTGTTTTGCCATATAGGATTTGCACTAAAAATTTTCCAGTCTATCTATAACTTTTTTCTTGCAAAATTTCAATTGGATAAGTAGTTTTTTGATACTGAACTTTAACATTTCGTTAGGCCGTCATTTTGTTCCGCATAATGGATTAATACAAAGATTTTACCAGTTTTTCTTTATATCACACACCATTTTGGTGCAACATTTGACGTCCAGTAAGTAGTTTGTTAATAATGTTTTTTTTACATTTTGTGTGGCCGCCACTTTGTTTCGTTTACGGATAAGTAGTAATGCCTCGTACAGACAGAGAGACAGACAAACCGACAGACTGCCGAAAATGGGAGAATATGCAAAGATCTGCTAAAATCTCGGAGGCTGATTTTTCACGGTTACAATTGTGCTGCGTTTGTAATAAAACAATGTGATATATTTAATATAAAATAATTTATTATATTTTAACTAAATTTAAAATTCATTAAAACAACAAATCTTAATCTGAATGAAGTCTTCCTCTCTAACACTGTGTCCTACGTTACGCACAAATGCGAAATAAAATAATCTATTACGTATATAATATTAATGATATATGATAATGAACGTGATTTGATTAAAACTGTCATAGTTTCTGAATGATATTTTTTAAAATAATAAATCTTAATAATTGCCTTTTTATTAACACTACTAATACAATTCAGAAAAGCTTTATATTTTAATTTTTCTGATGCCTCAGTTCTAATATCACAAAATTAAAATGTCTTAACAAATATTTTCAGAATCATTTCCTCTAAAAAATATCACACAATAACTGTTGGGAACACTTGAAATATACACGGATTACTTTACAGTAGACCATTCTACACAACTAAAATATGGTTGAACTTCGGTAACCAATGTAAACTTCACAACTCCACGCATAAATGGTAAAACATTGCGACGATCAAGTCAAAATGGTAAAAATAATAATTAGGACTTGCATGGAGTTGTAAACCTGGTAATAAAAATTATGAACATGCTTGACTAGCAATTGTACTATACGAAATATCAAAGGAGGTGCTTAAACCAAGTTTTCCTCCCGCTTGTTGAATTAACCTTCCGCAGAAACAAATATGTTAACAATATATGTTATGGGACTTTTTGTCGACTTAACAAGCAGGAAAAACCTTGATAATTAGGAATTGCTCAAATTTATCGCTAAAGTATTACATTGTAATACTTGCGATGGCACTCCATCAAAAAATGAGCTATTCCTTGAGCCAAAATAATAATTATCTAATACTAGGAAAGTAGGTAGCGAATATGAACACTTTAAACGCACAGCCGACCAAAATCGGAGATCTTTTTCTGGAAAAAGATTGTTTGAACTTGCTTAAGTACTGTGCTCCACAAATAGGAACCATCTTTTGACCGTGCTCTTGAACACTTGCGGTAAGTCTAGTGACTTCCAGCCGGCCTTAAATATTCTTCATTGCTCCATTCGATCGGCCTGGGTTTTAGACAGACCTTGAAAGGATTCGGGCTGATGGTGATTCCGGCAACCCCTTTTAAGCTTGGAAGGGTTTCACCTTCTACCACGCACACATCAAATGAATGAAGAAGCGATGAGAAGAACATGAAAATTTCCATCTTAGCTAAAACTTCTCCTAGGCACATTCTTCTTCCTACTCCGAATGGCATGAAATATTCTGGCTTATGGACCTTCCCTTCTCCATTAATGAATCTGGATGGGTCGAATTTTTCTGGTTCCTTCCACAAGGTGGGGTCCATGTGAACGGAGTGAAGCAGTGGCACTACCTGCGCATGACGAGGTAAGTGGAATCCGTTCAGCTTAGTAGCTCTGTAACAAAGAGAGCTTACATTAAAACTTCTGATAGGCCTGTTGTTATATAAAGTAAATTTCGGCAGGTCAAAAGCCTCGCCGTTGCGTAAAGTCAGCCGGTACACTATATATTAAGAGTTCTTTTTGCGTATAGTTACGAAATTTGTTTGAGAAATCGTCGGACAGTTGTTTAAGTTCATCGACCGAAAAATATATATAAATGAATTTTAGGCATACAAGGACTTTCACTTTTTTCGAATTTAAATTATAAGTTACATTGTCATAATCGCCAGTAAAAAATTATTGAAGGTAACCAAAAATGTTTCACACATCGTTGTGTTTTTACGACTTCGGCTAATATTTAACATTTAACTGATACTTAACATAAAAGTTGGTGCATGAAAAGAATATAGTTTTGAAAGGATTTAACCTTACATCAGATATACAAGGTGTTGAGAAAAAATACCAAAATCCGACCTGAACAGGTAAACAGTGGGGTCAGATGGGATAGTATCGAAAAGTTCTATTTGGAAAAATACTTAGAATTTAACTTAAAGATCTGATGCAAAATTTGAAACGAAAATTCCAACTAATAAAAAATACCATAATCAAGCAATATAGCGGAAGATTAGCTATTAAAATATTTCTAATATGCGTATATTACTCGTTTGGCTTTAACATAATTTTTCGAACACGGAACTTTACTGTTGCGATGCTTTTTGTCTTAAATCATTGAAATGTTATTTCAATGTTTTATTCTAATACACGATGCCAGATGAAACATTAATGATATTTTTTAATAAACAGTTTAATAAACTCATAGAAGGAAAATATGTTTTTTAATAATTTAAAAACTGTATTTGTTGTATTCATTTTCATCATAATGAATTTTTTTAACATTTTAGTCAATAATTGTATACAAACTATTAATAATGTTTCTTCTAAAACCCTATTTCAGTATAAATTTATTGAAAACATCTCAAGGGTTTAAGATGCACGAAAACATTCTACGTTAAAAAAAGACTATTGACAAATAAAAATGTGTATCTCTTAATTAATTACACATAATTGATGTTCCGTGCTTAATACGACTTGACGTCAGAATGCGCTTTTGTATTGCCTATACCTTATTCGTGGTCGCCGCCGTAGTAAGCGGACAGGGTCTTCCCTTATATTTCGACACGCCCACTATTGCTGTAATTTCGAGAGATTGAAAACAAAATGTTAAATATAGAAACTAAATTTTTATGAAAACAGGATGTCTCAAAAAAGTGTTGCAGACCCAACATTCATTTTTATAAATGGAATAACCAGATATCCTGTTTGATACATATATATCTTTAAAGGCATCTAAGAAATTTGACAAAAATAAATATATAATATACAGGGTATTCGATTTAAAAAAATGTATTGTGGGTCTGCCACACATTTTTGAGATATCTTGTATACATGAATAGTAATTTTTCTTTTATCTATGTAACAAACCCTAAAACTTTTACGTTGAATTTTTTTTTCTACCTCTTAAAATTAAACCAATAGTGGGGGGGTGGTGAAATATGAAGAAAGACCCTGTACTTTTTACTATTAGGTCGTCTTGAGGCTTTCGGGTTATTCTTGATATAAATAATTAATAAACATTGCTTTAATTTAATTAATTTTTAGCGGTTTGAAAACAACTCTCTGGGTATTTTCGAGATTTGTTGGATACAATTTGGGTGCTTCTGAGTAGTTAACCACATTTTGGGACCGAACGGTATCCTAACTTTAGAGAGACCTGATTAAGAACATTAACCGTCATATGCTACGTATGGTAGCGTTTTTGGAGCAGTTGGACTATCAACCCCTTGTGTGAATGATTTACATTGAAGAGTTTTTCTTTAAATATGTATCCTATTTTAGACATTAGACTGCTATTTTTAATATAGGCAAATTAAATTTAAAAGTTTTATTTTAATACATAACTTAAACAGACGGAATAAAACGTTTGTACATATACAATTTGGAGTTTTCTAATATCTAACCACGTTTTAGAGCCAAATAAATGCATAATTTCGTAAACTTTTTATTCATGTTTTTTTTTATACGGTATCAAGTTTTCAGGGTTGGATTAACTAGTCCAAGGGCCTTTGAACCAGGCGAAGTTTTGCGAGAACGACATTTCGAAATAAATAAATAATGACTTAAAAGAAAAATGATTAGGCTTTAAGCATTTAGGGCCTTTTGGTCGCTCTTGAAAAATATACAGGGTAGGCTCTAGCCCCTGTGGTCCCCCCCTTTAATCCGGCTGGCGGGCGATACTGGAGATATATTAACATAGGCTAGTATGAAATTAGTAGAAGATAATATTAACAGAACCTAAATGTTTGGCAAATAACGCAATAAAACCGCAAATTATGAAATTTATCCCAAAATGTGTTTGGTTATTGATCATATTTTTTCCTTATTGCATTTATTGTATTGCTGATAATTGAAAAATTAAGCAGCCCATGATAGAATCCCGCAAGACGCAAATATATTTTTTTATTAATAAATATGCACACAGATAAATATTTCATGCGCGCTTTTAGGGAATTGGTATGCTTTTCGTATTTAATTATCTATGAACTATTCTAATAAAACATAAAATTATTTTACAAATAAATAATAAATATTTATATATATAGAACTATTTTAATCCCAAAACCTTTTATACATAGTTGCATGTGGAATTTCGTTTCTAATTTTGCAAGCTATCAAGCTGTCTTTAAACTAAATGCTTTTCGACATTATGTCATCTCATACTTTTTACATAGTTATGTGGAATTTCTGTATAAGTAACTTAAGGTTAAACACTGTTTAAATTATTTTTTCTTCATTCATCAGCTATTATCAAAAATAAAATTTTCCGAATGATTAATTAAAAGTTTCCTATATGTTACCAAATACAGGAGACAAAAATCAGGGGCATGTAATATGTGCAAATATTTTTTAAATAAAATAATCAAGCTTTAAAATATAAAACTACTTGACCCCTCTTTTGCTTTATATACAGCTCATGTCATATCAGTTTGATATATACTTCAGAAAGGTATCAGCAGCTTTTATAAAAAAAATATATGTGAAAGAAACTCTAATGGCAAAACATAAAACGATGCTACAAAAACAATATGCGGTGTAAAAAGAAAACATTGTGATGAATAACATAAAACATTTTATAATAAAAAATCTTGGAGATCTAACTAACGTTGAAGCAATTTGGGAGAGCCCAAATTAAGTCGTGTATTAGTATTATTGTTTTGTTATATATCTAGTGATGTAAAAGGTGATGTAATTATTTTCAGTGCTGATGCCTCTTAAAGGTATTTTAATAAAAAAATTAAAATTGGAGTTGCTCACCAAAATTTAATTTAAACGAAAATAGGAAAAATTTCCTAATAACACTTTTTCACATTTAAGCAAAGAAGCTCTTTTTCTGTGATTTTCGTAGAGAAATATCAATTCGGACAGGTAATAAGTCACGTGACTATTTCTGAATAAGCAGACTAAGAAAAAAATTTCATGATGCGAACTTTTTCAAGATCAGAGTATGCAGTAAGTTGCTTAGAATATGTTTTATCTAAATTATGGAAAGTACACCTGCTTAAAGAACCAAAAAGGTCATAGTAAAATTTGATATTTACCTGATAGGCGAATGAGTGGTACCCATGGGTACGATACTGGATATCCTGAGTACTTCCATAATAGTTGCTTCGGTAACCGGTAAGTAAGCTTGATCCTCTAACTTTGGTAACCTTTGACGACCAATGACTTGGTCCAATTCTTCTTGCACCGCCCTCATGTGTTCGGGATTGTGTAACATAAACAGTACAGCCCATTGTAAAGAAGTCTTGATTGTTTCCATGCCAGCTGAAAACATGTCCCCCATGATTTGTTGCATCTGACGATCTGCAATAAATAGTATCTTGTAAATATCAGTGTATTTGAAGTTATTAAATGTATTACCATATTAGAAATTCTAGTAACTCAAGGTACTATATTAAAAGAAGTGAGAAAAAAAGATAATCAATTGTTTCTGTTTTATCTTTGCATACTAACATATCTTTAAAATATTTAAATAAAAATGTAGTCTTTAATATTCATTTAACATTCACATAAAAAACCATTTGATGTCCAGATTGGATTTTCAATTTAAATTGTGACATTGTTTCATGGTATGTGGCAACTTATTCTTTAGTCAAGTGTTAGTCTCTTTGTTAAGTATTTACATTCTTTAATAGGTTATTTTAAACAAGTTACATGTGTCAATAAGGAAAAGAATATATAAAATTACACTCGCAACCGGGTTATTTGAAGGGTGTGTTGACATTAAATTTGGTATTATTATATGAGAAAACCGATTACGTTACATACCATGCTCTTTTCCTTCGAAGAGGTAATGACCCACACCCTTCTCGTTGGCTTTTTGAATTTCGTAAAGGTACGTATCCAAAAGATCACGCAGGTGGCTTGGGTCAAATGTCCTCCTGTGCTCGTCAATCAATTCCTGAAAGAATTGGGCCATTTCTTCACGGTTCTGTAACAAAAAGACGAGCGTTTATAATATGAAAATTTTCATCAATAGGTATCACTGCTTAGACAATAAATGTTTCTACCCTTTCCACATTGCTCCCTCTATTATAACTCTGGAACAGTAGGTGATGTGGAAATTAGATTTGACGCACTTAAGAACAAAAATTTGTATTAACTGAAACGCAGATTAGTTAAAAAGAATGGTTACATCAAGTTTTCATATATTCCCAGCTTTTTATCTTTTTTGTTTAATAATGTTTAATAACTAAACATGCGATAAATAAACATTTTATTTTGTTATTTTACTGAACATGCAAGGCAGTTTTGAATACACAAATTAAAAACAATTATTTCAAGCAAAAATAAAAATGAGATTTTAGTATCAAAAGTATATTTACTCTGGTTTAAAAGAATTTTATAATGGACTTACGTTTTGATTTTTGTTTTAGCTTGAAAATATGTCTTTTTATTATCTGTCCTAACGACTATAATTTACGTATTTGTTTTTTTAAATACCAGTAAAATATAAATTTTTATAAAGTTTTTATCCACGCTAAATTTTGCTTGCACAAAATAAGTACAATTTTGATTAAGTAATACTAGTAGAATTTGTAATACATATTTTTGGAGATGCGTAAGATAAATAATTGGAAATAATTATTTTTTAATTAACATTAGAACAAGCTAGGTACCGATATTGTGTGAGCGTTTACACAAAATTGGTAACTCTAGAAACATATAATAAAGGACACATATTTGATAATGCCAAACTGTCAGAAATTGAGACGTGCAAAATTTATTTCAAATAACTTCTACGAATCAATGTTAATTAATGAATAATAAATATTAAAATATTTGAAGGCCTGTACGAAAAAAATGCTAATTTTGAACCAAACCCAATAACAATTTGGCAGATAATGAATTTACCATTTAGATATATCGAAAGCTGGTAATTTAAGGTCAAGGCTAACTGCATATTCGGATAATCAGATATTTTTGTATTACAAACTATAAATAGCCATAAACCATGTCTTTGATAGGGAAAGTACTATTGATAAAAAATATAGTCATTTTCATGACAGAAATCAGTTACCACTGGAAGAAAAAATGTTCATAATAAATAACTTTTTGAAGGTTTTATTTAAATTAACATGATTCTCTGAATTGACAGGATCCATAAAGCTGTTTCAAGTGAATTTTTTTAGACGATTCAAAAAAAAAAACAGAAGCTTGAAATGTAAGTTACAAATATTCTACCTATCATTTATTGCTGGAATGAATAATATATATTGCCTTTTAAAAGATATAAAAAACATGTATGTTACCATTGTTTAATTTTCAAGAGGTACTGTATCATAACTATGTTCAAATATAGTAAATATACAGTATGTATCTACCTTTGCAATCTTCTGTCGAGTCTTGCTGTGTCCAGGCCAATATCTCAAAATGGGAATGAAGAAAACATATTCCAATGATCCGAACAGCTTGAATCCTTCCTCGATCAGATGCATAAATCTGATGAATCTGGTGTCGTTGTAGGAAAATTTTACAGACATCAAGACGTCGCAAATGACATTTGAGATCGATACCGCCAGTACTGGGTTCAAGTCTACCGGTCTGCCGTTCGTGGCCTTCAGAACGGCGAGAAAATCGTCTACCTCGCTGACAATTCTGTTTTCCATCCTTTGTATCCTAGAGCTCAAATACGACATGCCGAAATGGCGGAGGCCGTCGTGCAAAAATTTTCTTTGGTCCTTCCATAACTTTCCGGAAGTATTTACCACTCCTGGAATAGAGGATGCTTACGTTCAGAATTATGTTAAGAGGAGATATTTAGTGAATTAAAATTCTGCCCAGTTTGAAAAAATTTTGAAAAAAGATTATCTTACCGATAGTTTAATCAAAAAGTAAAAATAAAATTTGTGTTTTTGTTTTCATTAATTGTCTCATAAAATGTTGAGATTAATAATTAGAACATTTTTTATCGCGGTATTCAATATTTCGGTTATAAATATACAACATTTCTGTAATTTGATACAAATGTCTTACATACCACGTAAGAATCTTTAAATTAAAAAACTTCTGGCAAGAACATAGATTTGTCACAATATTGAACATATTTTTTACCGAAAACTTTAAAAGTTTTACTTTGGTGGATTAATCACGTGATACAAAACTGATAATTCATACCACTGGGTTTTGGAAATTCTTTTTAAGTTCTTATTAATATAGTTTTTAGTATATTTAGTACCTGACAATAATATCTATAACCCGTTGTGGCCGTTTAAGACCATACTAATAGGTATATAGCAAATTTTTCCTCTCACTTGACATGCATAAAAAGCATAAAGAAATATATAATCAGCTTTACAAATAAAAGAAATCTTCCCTTTTAGCACCAACAAATAAATTAAAGTGTGTAAACAAGACTGTAACACTTTTTACTATTATATGCAAAATTGAAAAGATTATAATCTGGCGTCTATAAGATTTTTTTATCAGTTTATTTTAAGCTACTTAAACTGGGTTAAAATTGATAAAGGCATATGGGGCAAACAGCAAACAACTATTAATTAATTCAACATGTGCGTGTTTAGAGAGATGACCCATGAAGGCCAATGAAGCAAAGTGTGTCAAATGATGTATAAATCGCTATTATCGATTCAATAAAATCTTTGTTTACATTATCCAAGTATTATGGTAAAATATAATTATAAACTATGACCTACCATAACCTTCTAATATGTTTGTTAGTTCTGTGCTAGGTCTCCCGGTGAATTCCTCTTTTCGAAAAGCAGCTCGGATGGTTTTGTAATCACTGAGAACGACGATAAGTTGAGATCCCAATCTCGTCGAAATGAGAGATCCATATTTGTGAGTCAGATCTCTGTAAAAAAGGTGAAGATCCCCTTTTATTTTTAACAAGGAACCAAACACCGGTACCCCCCATGGTCCCGGAGGAAGGCTCCTAGATTCCAAGAAGGACTGAAGGGTTTTCACTAAAACCAACACTGCTATAAACACTAAAAGAACTTTTCTCGTCGCATCCTCGCTGAGGACGTTCCACAGGACTGAAGCACTATATACAAACATGTTTTTTTCTTAGCGGTACAATATACCTGATTTTTTTTCACAGTGATCGAGAGTGCGCGATATATCTATTGGTGTAGTATTTGTAGTATACTGCTTTTATATATCGGTTTACTACGGACTTGTGAAGTAGAAGTGGGGCGCCAGCCCGCGTTGTCTCGATTAGGAGGAGCAAAAATTCTACCAATGAGATGTCGTACCGGTACTCCTACCAAAGTTCGTAGTGGGTTTTCGATTCATTCATCAATTTCCTTTAGTTGTATTTGATGTGTCAGGGGATTCTGTACTGCCGGATTTCGGAGTACTGTTGCAACGAGGTCTCGGCATTTTAGATTCAAGATCAAGGTCAAAGTAGTTCTATTGAAGTCTTGTGCAGTTGGCGTCGGTGCATGCGGTGTTTTGATATTTTGAATAATTTATGTAAGCGCTTGTGCTTAATGGTATAATAGCGGGTAATTGTTTTGGAAAAGTGCAAAGTGTTCAGGACGTTTTTCTTTTTTTGAGGTGTGTATTTTGTGAGCTCATTATGTTATAATGGTCATTTTCTTTATTTGTGCAGGGTTTTAATTTATGTTTTGATACCTTAATGTCTCTATGAATGTGTATTCGACATTAGCTCTTAAACAATTGATTTTTATGCAAAATTTGAACGGAATTTGAACAAAATTTTAACGATTTTTACTTATCACTTAATTTTTGTGCATATTTTGAAGTCCATTAAAAAAGATTTTTTACGCGGATTTTTGTTCCGCCATATTAAATTCGTACCAAAATTTCACCAATTTATTTATATAGGTGTCACATTTGACTTTTTTGAAAATCTTGAGGCCAGTTAAGTATTTTTTTATGTCTACCGCGAACTGACAAACAGACCGACGTAAACGGGTCTGATTTTTAAAAAATTCATTTTCGAAAATATATTAAAAAATTATATCGAGAATCTGAAAATTGGTAAATAAATAAAAATGCAGAAAAAACTTTTTTTAATAACTTTTTTTACCAATATAAAGAAGAAAGTTAACGATATTTTTTCTGAAAATGCTTTTTTTGACATGTTTGGCTACTTCCGAACACACAGAAATTAATGTTTAGAATAAGTTTGGGTAAAAAGACTTAAAGTCTAATTTACAGTCCTTAAATCCAAATAAATAACGTAAATTAAAATGGTGGAAGTACGTCATTTTCTCTAAAAGAAAAATATTTCTATAATTTGTTGTGATAGGTATCAAAATGAAAGGGTCAGTAAATCGATTCTAAATATACATACACCACTGGCCATTAGGTTTCCACGCTACAATTTCTTAAGGTTTTGCAAATACCCATGCAACTACTTACATTTTTCACATCCTGTATATATGCTGTATATGCCGTATACATGTCAATTAACAGAGCAAATAACAGAACCACATTAAAACCCAAATAATTATAATGGAAATTATTATGGAACGTAGTTAAGACCATTTTTTAAAAACCAGCACAATAATTGTGAGTAATGTGAATGATTTTGCTTTTTTAGAAGAAGTTATAAAGTAATTTTATAGAATGACAAAATATAAAATATTTTTTTCCCACATTGAAAATTGAACAATTTTGACCACCTTGTATATAAACTTGATTGTTTTTCTTTTTCTCCGTAATAAGCAATAATTCTGAAATGTTATCGTCACAAAATTTCATTTTTCAAAAACTTCAGATTCATATTTTAAAAAAGTGTAAATTTTCGTCAAATCCCAATATTTAAAAAAAAACAAATGAAATATCGGCAATCGGACAAAATTGTTTTTCTAATTTGCCTGTAGATTACATTGTTAATAACTTGTTTGAAAAAAATGTTTTCATGAAATGAAATTTAGCTTTTTTGCAACGCCTTTAATTTCCACCATGTATTTAAGGTAAACTATGCAAATGGCTTTCAAAGAAATTGTTGTCCATAAAATTTCTTAAAACATATCGCAAATCTCACCTCGATGTGTTAATTCGTTTGGAAAATAAGTGGATAAAATTATTTACAATTTTTGTCCTAAGAAGAAATAGGGTAAAATCAAAATTAGAAAAAAAATAAATACTTTTTCGTGGTGTGGTTTCCCGACGCCACGTCAGAATACATATTTTAGCAAGACATACTTCTTAACTCGACTTGGGTCCAAAAATTTGCAAATATCTCCTCAAATGCTTTTAGGGGAGGTACAAATGTATAAGGTTCGAAAAGTAGAATAAACTTTATATACCCTGCCCAGATTTTGAAAGTTCTAACAAATATTTCATGCCAAATTTTGTTTACCACATAAACGTTATTATAAGAAAAATTATAAGTAGGTTAGTGGTATCAAACATGACACCGACGTAGATGCTTTCTTTGTTATACGAGGGATTCAGAAGTAGTTTTATTTTTGTCTTTTGTTTTCTACGGAATACCGGGTATTCATATAAACTGTTGCTTATTTT
This sequence comes from Kuschelorhynchus macadamiae, assembly GCA_030620095.1. Classification (NCBI taxonomy): domain Eukaryota; kingdom Metazoa; phylum Arthropoda; class Insecta; order Coleoptera; family Curculionidae; genus Kuschelorhynchus; species Kuschelorhynchus macadamiae. The sequence goes on from JAUTXW010004690.1 coordinate 209,579, forward strand.
AGTTTGTTTTGTGATTTTCTTTCATATGTTAACACATTAGTTTAAAACAGTTGGGTTTTTTGTACTTGCAAGCCTTTCATACCTACATAATAATGGAAACTGGCTCATAACATCAAAAAGGAACTGAAAACAACACACAACGCCCCTGTATTTTATATTAATAAAAAAAAATATTTATAATGATGTCTTTTGGTGACATAGTGTAATAATGCAATGTCTCGAAGAATTTTCCGAATTATTGGAGAGAAATTAATTAAACAGTATACCTATGTTTATATAAACATATTCTAAAATATCTTTGGATATAGAAGTTACATTTGTGTATCCATGTATATGTTAAATGAAGTGTTAATATGCAGTTTTATACATCTCAGTAGTTCAAATGTCTACACAAAAAGTACATTTTATACTGAAAGTTACTAGCAATTGTCCCCTGTCAAGAGCAGTGGCGTAGCTAGCAGCTTAGGGGCCCCGGTGCAGGATATTTTATGGGGCCACTTTTCCCGAGAAATTTTCCCAGATAACCGAGGGGGAGGGAGCGGAGTGGAGGTGAACGCGGGAATCAGTAATTCAAAGCAATATATATTACACAAGTATATTTATTTCAACTGAATCACGTAATGAACTGTACTTTTTGAAGGCCCTTTTCGACGATAAAGTTAAAATTATAAAAATGTACAAATAAAAACAATTTTCATACCAGGTACCAATTGACTAACTTCTGGCTCACCCTGTATATTATCATGCCCCTACCTATGCTAACGGTATGAATGTTGACGATTAGTATTCATAAACCCGTGTGTTTTACTTTCAAATTTTTAAGATATGGTTCAATTTTTAAAGTTCAAATTTTTGGTAATGCCCTGTAGATTGATTAAATATGAAACTATTAAAAATGAATAGAATTTGTTTTTCGGTACTTTTTCATAGATTGTCCAGGTATGATTAAAAAGCAAATATCAAAAAGTTCTCTGAATATTTGAAACTTTTCAAAAATTTAAGGTTCTTTTTTATCATCCTGTTCAGAATATTTACCCAAGTAGCACAAAGTTCTATATTTTCCGCTTTGGTTTTGAAGAATTTTGCAAAATAACCCCAAAAATCACAACTCTGTAACTCATTTGGTTCTCGAGATATGCAGGTAGGAAATTTAGTCACGAATTTCTCGTATTCCTTTCGAGTGTCCAACAGTTTAGTTCAAGTATGGAAAGGAAAAATAACGTTTTATAAGGTCCTTACGAATGCAAATATTGCAATTTAAGAAAAATTATATCAGCTTCCCTATTATTGAGTATCAAGTCTGGAGAGAACAGCGAAATCAGTCTGGACTAAAAGTTACGTTTACATTAAATTCCAACTCGAATTGGTATGAAATTGATTTACATTAGACAAAATACGAAGTGCACTTCAAAGTAGACTTTGGATTGAAGCAAGGAGTTGTCTAAAAAAAAGGCTGCGCTTTTACATTAGTTAAAATAACCAAGTTTTGCCGCCGATGACCAAAAAAATAGGTCCGTAATTTCGTATGTACGGCGCGCCGCTTTTCCTTGTTAAATATGTCTCGTAATTGACCAACTAATACAACTACTAAGCCTAAGTGTTTAAGATTAGGGGATGGCGGCGCCCCCTTTCTCTAAATGTAGTTAACTCTTTATCTTCATTCGCATGTAGCCAAAAAATTTGAAGTGGCCTTTTTTGACGTTTATATTATGCTCATAGAAGAGTATTATAACAGTAGAAATAAAGAGGTAAAGAGGCTGTGATCCAATAGTGAAACTAGAATATCGTAGTAGGGAGTCGGGGCAAAAGTATTTTGAGACTAAATGAGTTTGGGTACATTTAAGTAAGTTTAAATACGGAAAGATATTATTCGAGAGGGTTCAGGGCCTCAGGTCTCGTATTTTTTTGCTTGGCAGAGTCACAGGCCGGGGCCTCTCTGGGGCTGAAGCCCCTCGAATCGCACTAGCATAGCTACGCCACCGGTCAAGAGTCCCAAAATATCTACTTAAAAATTAAACTATCTACGTGGGGAGTACAATGTTAGATAATTACTTAAATAATATAAAGTCAGACGAACCCTTAAGAGAAATCCAGTCTTTTACGTTTTGATTTATTGATGTCCCCCTCAAAAATTTTTTTTCTGGTCACACCATGGTTATCTTTAACTACTTTTTAAATATTTGTTTTGAAACAATAAATTGAATATCTGAGAAGATGTGTACAGGGTTTTCATTTATGTTCTGACACCAATCTACCGCGTTCAAATAAATATTAAATATAAAAGTTATAGGATTGTTTTTTAAGAGCAACAAAAATAATTTAAGTTTAGAAATATAAACAAAACCTATTTTTTTTTAATGAAACGCGTTCGGATTATTTGATTAATTGGGCGTTCTGGCAAACGAAAAAATCGACAAAACCTTGCCACAATAGACATTGTATTCGTATAGAGACACATTATGTCTGACATAATGCCTCTTATGGCAGAGCTTCTGTTAATTTATCGGCTGTTTTTGAAGACAAAGAAAGCAAAACTTATATATGTTTAATCAGAAGAGAGGAAATTGGAATAATAATATACAGCATAATCATTCTAGAACTTTTTTATTTCAAGCTTTTTTTTGTATGTCGTGTAGTTAGCGGTAGAGGTAGGAGTCAAAGCTTTGTAGAAATATTTAACGGATTAATCAAATTCAAATGTATTTTAATTATTTTGATACAATATGAGAGGCACGTAATCACAGATTAAATAGAACAAAGTAAGTATCGACTTAAATTGTTTTTGCATGTAATTGATAAACAATTTTATCAAAGTAAAGTAACATGTAATTGGGCTGAAAATGCATTTTGAATATTTTCGACAGTTTTGCTAGAGTACCATACAAGTGTCCATACAAGTCCATAACAAGCATATTGCAAAGAAGAAATGGTTTCAATTTTTTATCGTATTCTAATGTTAACTTATCTGAAAAATATTAAAAAAATAGATTTTGGTGGTTGGAACAGCAAGCGAAACTTTCGGCCAATCAAGTTTGCTACCCGTCTAAAACTTCATTTCCTATATAGATATCAACACAAAAGAGGACTCTTTACTACGCACACTCTCTTCTTTAAACAAATAAAACAATAATTTAAAAACTATATAAATAACTAAAGCAGAAAACCTCTATCACAGATTTACAATTTTTGAATAAGTGTATCAAAATAAATATGTTATTCCCTTAAAAAAATCTTATCTTATTAGAGCTTGTGTAAAATGCAGCTCTATTTAACTATTTTCCTTGCCCTGAGCCAAGAACGGGCACGTTTTTTCCAGTCATCGGTTTTAATATATTAAACATTTAAATTTTTATGTCATAAAATAAAATATTGTGTTAGCAAAATTGAGAAATCTGTAGCCAAATTATATTACTCACTCCCAATATTTTCTCTTCGGGTCATCTCTGTTTGACCATAAGCCGTTCTAATTGCATTCAAAAGGGTATGCAAAAAATGTAGAATAATGCAATGTGAAAAAGTGTCCCAGTTATCAAAACGTAATAGCAAAACGAAAATTAAATTTGGTTCCGTGTAGGTGTAAATTTGTGGAACAGTGTAAGAACAACATCAGTAATAGGCAATTACGTTTAGTTTAAGATAAATCTTCACCACTATTTTTTTTTGTTTTATTGCGATTTTTTCTATATAACCAATATGTTTTTCTTCAATAACATTTCTAGACGATGTGGTGAATGCGCCCCATATTCTTATAATTCCACTAGTAACTCATAGCGCCATCTAACGGAAAATCCAGAACAAGGTCTGCCTTTTCCATGTGCGTAGTCCAGCATTCCGTTTCAGAGAAATAATATTATCTACGAGTATTTAAAAACTTATTTATTCAAGAAAAACATTTTTTTTTTGGAAAAGATAAAACCTCTATAATAACTTAATTGGATCAGGATAGGGGCAAACATACAGGAATATGTTCTCTTCAATATTTTTGTCCTGTTGGCAAATTCTCATCAATATAATATTCATGATAATGGATAATAAAAAAAATATTTGTGTTCTAGATTTTTTAATAGTAATTTTTCCAGAGAAATGTATACAAGGTATGCAGGTTGAAAATTACACATATTGGTGGTAAAAATGACTTTCTGTAAGGTGGTTTTTTAACATTTCTGTCAAATAAAACTAGTCATTATTGACAAAATATAAATGCATTTGTTGTAGAGGAATATTTTAAGCAGATTCTGTACCTTATTCCTCTTTAGACGGTTATTGTAATGGAAAACTCTAGTTACCATTCTAGGAAGCTTGAAAAACTACTAGAAGCTTCTTGGAGGACAAATTAATTTTTTATTTGTGGTTTACCTTCTGTAAAAAATGAGGTTTATGCAGATAAACTTAACGCTGGGCCAATAGGTAAAATGTGCATATTGAGGCAAAAGTTAAAAAAAAAAATCCAAAAATCATGTAGTATACAGTATCCCTAAAAAAGAGTGGCTGGACCACGGATTGTGCTTGACTTGCAACCACCTGCTCATGGTGATTCTTGGGTAGTTATTATTTAAAACAATTAGGGAAGCATAGAATTGACTACTAATCAAAAATAATATTTCCGTGTATAACCAAATATTAGTCCCAAATTCATTATTTTAAGGCGAATTCCTAGACTCATGCCATAGTAACTTTTTGAATATATACTAGGTGCTAATTACTTCTATTGACTCCATTGGCGATAATACATAGGCCCACTACTCAGACAAAAGATTTTTTTTAGAGCCAAAATATTGATATTATTTTTTAACAAATAGTAACTTGTCTCTTACACAGTGGATATTTCTATTAGCAAGTACTAACTTGCGAATAGAAATGCCACTGGCATATCATTTCTCTAGAATTAATAAAATATATTCGTATGTACATTAGTTTTGACCCATCTGTTGTATGTTATCCCTAAAGTAACCAAACAACCTACTATTTGTAAAAATATATCAGAATTTATCATACAATCTTTTATATGTCCACTGTTTCTCGATTTACCTTCCGGCAATACGGATCTCCGTTTAAGCAAGTAGGTAGATATGACGAAACGAGCCATTAGCGCTAATAGCTAATTTTATGTTGTAGTTCTTGACTTCTGAACAAAAGATACTATGGGCTAGTCAAAATTGTACGAGCCGACTTAATATCAGGTATAACCTAATAAAGTTTAGTAACGTAAAAATTAGTTAAAATTAAAATTAAGAATTTGCGAAAAAAAATCATTTTAAAAAATTATTTTTTGTTAAAAAGTATACTTTTCACGTTGAAAAGCACTAACTTGATTTCATTTTAGTCGGTTAAAATTACTTTATTTGCCATTTAAAAAAAAAACAGTAGCATAAAAAAGTTGTTTTAAATGCAGGTCGATTTAATGTGCAATTCTCGTGAAAGAAATATATATATATATATATGTATATATATATATATATATATATATATATATGTATATATATATATGGTATATATATATATATGTATATATATATATATATATATATATATATATATATATATATATATATATATATATATATATATATATATATATATATATATATTTTTTTTTTTTTAATTGAAAATTTTCACTTTTCAGATGCGACCTATTTAAATAAAATCTATTTTTAAAAATTATAGGATAATTCTTTAAATATATGGTTCACAAACCTAAAACGTTCTTTTAATTTTCGAGATAAGTCAATAAGGCACAAAACTCCTAGGGAGAAAGATATACTCATATACAATATTTTCGCCTCATCTTGACGCTGTATCCTGACTTATCCCTAAATTCGAAAAACCAATTTAGGTTTAAACCAAATAAAAAATTAGGTATAATTTTAAAAATCTTATATTATTTTAAAAAGTGCATCTATAAACAGAAAATGTTCGAATTAAAAAAAATATATTGGTATCTTTTTCCGTCCTTTTTACTGACCCTGTATTAATTATCATTTGGTAATAAAATAATACACTACAAAGATACATGGTACATATATATCTCATTGCAAATAGAAAAATATCATACTCATTTTTCTTGAAATATTGACTTGTTTTATTTCAAAACTATAATTTGAACTCACAATAAAAAATTAGAAGTCTTTTTTAAAATGTATACCTATTAGTAGTGTGTACTTCATTAATAAAAATGTTATTAGATACAATAAATTCTCTGGGGATAATCAATTTTTAACTTTAAATATAAGTTATTACATTATGAAAGCACTATATGTTTGTGTTTTATTTACCACTGTATATTAACATATTTATCGCTATTATTATTTTTAAACATAGATTTTGTAAAATGTTCATTTCGCATAGATAAAACTGTTGAACAAAACTAAAATTTATTTATTTACAAATACGTACTTAAAATAAACAAGTGATCTATAAATGGTACAAAATACATACTATAAGATCCAATATAAACACAAAAAAAGGACAAAATAAAGAAGTGCTACAAATAAATGACATTAACAGTCTCAGCTCTATTTTGTTTTAGCTCTACTTCCAAAATTAATTATAATGCACAAATACATAATGGTTGTTTTTGAGAGAGTAATTAAGAAAAAAATTGCTAAATATCCTATGGTTATAAGCTCCCTTAGAGTACATGTCCATCTAGGACACCTTATACACAATATACTTACAGATGTAAATTTAAATAAAAAAATATAACAATATTTTTTATAATACACCCTACTGGATGGATTTCACATTTCCTACAGGGAAGGAACTTCCAAGTCGGAATCTATAGATATCTGTCGGAGAGCTATGGTGTATTGAATAGAGAACCCCAAGGCTCTGTTTTGGGACTACTGTTATTCATAATATATATCTCGGACATATCTGAAAACATATAATAACATAGACATTATCTTTATTATTTTCTGGAAATGCAAAAAGCAGCTTACACACCAACAAGAGGATTGTTTAAAAGAAATTCTGATGCATTAAATATAGTATTTTGATCTAGAAAAGACCAGGACAGACTTATTGTTAGCCAAACTAACTCAACACACAGTCAATAAATTCTTACGTTACATTTTATAGCATCTGCATGATGTATGTAATTTTCCTATTAAATAGAGAGTTGAGGCAAGAAGAAAGTGAATTTATGAATAACAATTTAGACCATCAAAAATATGTATATTCACTGTATGAGTTTTTGGCTCACCCTTTATACTTCATTTTAAAAAACATTTGTAGTGTATAAAAATAAATTTACTTTCTTTTGTGAAGTCCAATAATCCCAAAAAGAATCATTATTATGGTTCCAGCAGGCCTCACAATTCCATGAATTATGTGCGATATCCCCTAAATGTAATGCATGAATTGCATTGAATTTTGAATGTCAAATAAACACTATATATTTGAAAATAATGAGTATCAAAAAAAACTTCTTACAATTCTTTGAGGGTAAACAAGTTTCTGAAAGTTCCCGGATTTGGACTAGCTGGTGTATCTAAATGAATATTGAAGGCCAATGTTAGGAAAATTATTTGTTATTTGTTATACAGTTTTATGCACTTCAATCAGATGTACCTGTTTCTTGTTATTACGTATTAGGTAACACCTACTTCCTACAACGACTCTTATTTCCTCGGGTAACACTACATTCTATTTGTGGTTGTAGGAAATTGATACTGTTGTTTAACAAGTTTTTCAGCAGAATAATACACTTTTCTACTGGGTTTGTTGCTTGTTGGACTAGATACATCAGTTTCTAAAAATAATTTACATGTGTTGTTATTTTTTGATTTGATATGTTTCCTACGGCTGGCCTATAAACATGAGTTCATATTGAAATCCTCAAGCTCTCTAAAACAGTATAATTCAACAAAAGCATTAAGTTTTGATGTCCTATATAAATGACAAAACTAATTCTTGAAAACTTCTGTATGAAAAACAACACTAAAACCAAAATTATGTTCTTCGCTTCTTGAATTTTCAAAATACTTTTTTGTTTTAATACCGTGTTTAATCAAATTGTATTAGTATTTAGGTATTTCTGCTTTATATAAATAGATAGATGTTTTATATAAATCTACTTACCGGTACGAAACAAATGAGGTAAACTTTCTGTTGAAAAAAAGGTTGTTTTTAAAACTCTTTTCGTTCCTGGCATGCGATTATATTCAGAAAAATGTAGATCACGTACCCTGTGAAATTTATAGATTATTTTGCTCTAAATTCTTAAACCCTGAAACGACACATTTACTGAAACGTTTTCGGTAACCGTCCATCTCCATTGTCTTCAGATTATCAACATTTATGTCAACAAAATAATAATCACCTACACACAATTGAAAATCAAAAAGCACTGTTGGCACCGTTTACGTTTACGATCAAAACCATATCAGAACTGGCCGTTTGGCGTCAAACGTCAACTCGTATAAATGCGCTACCAGTGGCGACTGTGGATCGTTGCAGAACTAACAAAAATACGATAAACTGGTTGCATACACAAAACCTTTTCAGGTGTTTCATTTGAGGTTTATTATATATATTTTTTTATATATGTACCAAAAATGTACATTAAACAGTGGCAACTATGCAGGTGAAGTAAGTGAAGTGCTACTTCACCAGGAGAAATAAACAAGCAAAAATGTAACTATATTTATTATATATCTCTTAAAATTTTAGTTTTTATATTCATTTATTCACCTAATTGGTAAAAAATAAACTGTACATCTCGAATAAATATTTTACTTGACCGTTGGCGGCATGTCTTTTTAAAACTTTCAATCGAACTTTATTATAACAACTATAACAGTGGCGCAAACCGCTTTGACTTTGCTGGAGGTGGTATGTTTAGTTTACGATTTTCCTACTATATTGCCATGACAACGCGCATCCGATGACGTCGAGCCCAGCGTCATACAACACACTCGGTGAATTGCAGGCGCAGTACACTACACCCACGTGTAGTTCAGTTTACGGTGATTGTTTACTTTTATTTTCGCGGATTTCGCTGGAACCGGCGAGTTCCTTTGCAGTTAACTTGACTGTTTTGTGTTATATTTATTTATGGTGTTGTTACTACTTCAAATTTGAAGTTAGTAAATGTGATTGTTCAAGACTGGAATAAACTAAAAGACGTCTTTGAATTTATTACAAACTGTGACAAATCTGATGAAAAATCAGTCCGCCTTGCGAAAGGATTTTTAGGTGAGATGAACGATTTTGAATTCACGTTTCTGGCATTAGTGTTTAATGACATTTTCTCAAACACGGACATACTATTTGACGTTCTTCAAAAAAAATCGCTTGACATTCATTTTTGCATATCCAATATAAAACGCTGTCGTAAGGCGCTCTGTAAAAAAAATGAACAATTTTTTAATACCATGTTTGATAAAGCAAACTCTATTACAGAAATAAATCATTACAAACGTGAGCTTGCTAAGCTTTCACCTGAAGAAATTAGGGCTAAGTATAGAACCCTTTTTTATGAAATATTGGACCATATTTTAATGGAAATGACACTAAGATTTCGAGACTGTGAAAAACTTACATTTTCATGTTTGGCAGGTTCTGCTAAATTGTCCGAATATAGTTTAAATTTTCCGACTGGCGCGTTTGAAAATTTGTTAAGTTATATGGGGAAATATTTTCAAAAAGTCAACGACTTAAAAATGAGCTTGGTCTTATTTTTGCCAATGAGAGTAATTGGAATATATCGCTGCAAGGGCAACTGAAAAAAATTAATAAAAATAAATATATTTTTACCGAAGCATATACATTTTTTCGCTTATTTTGACAATACCGTCGACAAGTGCTTCAGTGAAAAGTTTTTCTTGCTTCAAATGTGTAAAAACTTATTTAAGAAAGATTTGACAATATTTCAATTCAAAAAGAATTTCTGCAGGAGATTAGGGCAACTCATCCATTTTATGAGGATGTTATAAATAAATTTGCTGCTATGAAGTATAGGAGAATTGATTTAATATACAAAATTTAGGTAAGTCGTAAAAAAATATTCTATACCCTCTACATATAAAAAAATTCTGGAAAAAAAAATTATTGCGATATTTTCTTGTTTCATTTACACTTGACTTACTTTTTCACCCGCGAGCCGCCACTGACTTTAAAATGTGGCATCTATAAAAATGGAATATCTATATAGATGCTTTTAATATTTTGATTCCACATGCCTTAAATATTAAATAATTAGCTAAAATTAAAGTAATTACCTTTGCTTCACTCTTTAATAAATTATTTGGGAAGGGTCAAATACATCTTGTTTACAAATAACCAAGAAATGATTGGATATGCTTCTAACAGTTATTTTTTCTTTTTCTGATGTTTATTAAATATACTGTTGCTATTGAATTTGTATTTTAACAAAATGCGTTAGTAAAAATACTTGTTACTTACTGCTTTTAAATTGAAAATTCGGTAGACAGGAATGTCAATACTATGAAAATTTCATGACTGGTCAAAATTAAGTCTTTCGACAAGTTTAAGCACTGTATTTCGCTAGTTCTCATTTTTTTTCTTTAGTATATTTTTACATAATTCAAAAAACATAATACCAATTAAACAAGTAAGCGCCTATGTAAAAATAAATAGAAGCTTTTAACAATGGGCTTGTTACCGCATAAATAAATAAATCAAGAATAAAATCGCCAATGAGTACTCGTTTCAAATGACCGCAAAATGCAATTTTTTTACAGCGCCTTATCCCAGATTTGTGCAAAACGATCAATGTTATGGTTGCAGGTTATTCACCTCGGATCCATTGCGTAATGTTTAATATACTCTACCTAGATAAACTTTAACATACTTGAAGTGGCACAAGATTAATTTATTGGTCTTCTCAGCATGTGATATTAGTTAATCTTATTGAAAATTGATCAGTATTTATTATGTAGTATCGTTTTCCACGCTCTTTATGCAACACAATTACGAGAGGTATGTAAATCTGAGATAACGGTATACTTGCTGATATTGAACACTAGAGATTTCGTAAAGAAAAAAATACATGGTTTGTTCCGAAATGTTTTAAGGAATAATTAGTTCCTAATTCAAAAAAATATTTTAATACCCAATAAAATAGAAATGAAGAAATGAAAAAATTAAAATTATCTCTACAAAAAGAAATCGGTTAATCGGGTTTAGCTAGAACTTCCCGCGGTAAGAATTCTTTCAATTATAAGAAATAGTGAAATATTACCGGGTTTATTTTCGCACAAATATAGTGGTATGTGCAGGGTGGTCCAATAATCGAGAACGTCGGCTGTAGCTCGGGAACCGTTAATGACCGAAGTTAAGGAAAAAAATTATTTATAAATAAATCGGCTAAGAGAAATCGCTGTTAATTATTTTTAGTATTTATAAATTGTAAATGCTAATTTACTCTTAAATTTCCGTAATTGAGGTATGTTAAAAATATAAGCATTATATTCTCCACTCTATTATGCACTTTTTTGCTTTAGACTATTTTTGTCTATTTTCAAAAATAAAGTGGTAGGGGAAGGTCAAACATTTTTACTGGCAAATGTAGATATCTGTGTATTGAATGAGCCGATTTTATTCAACTTGATGTCTAAAAGTGCTTTTTTTGCTCTATTCTTGAAGCCATAAACTATACCGTAATAACTTTGTTAGTGGTCACTAGATGGCGGTGTTTCGGAATTCTCCAAACAATAAAAATTTTCTCAAAAAAAAATGGGATGCTATTACTTTTATATATATAACGTATGCTGACTTTTTTGAAATCACAACAGATTTTAAGTCGCGCGCAGTTTGGGTTTCAAAGCAATAAAAGCACTGATGATGCTATATTTTCTTTTTTGGAAAGCCTTTATATAAAATTAAACGACAAGGAATCAGCTGCGGCTGTTTTTTGTGACCTTTCTAAGGCGTTCGATTGCGTTAATCACCGTATTCTATTGGAAAAACTAGAGATATATGGCTTTAGAAGGGTATCGTTGGAGTGGTTCAGATTATATCTTACTGGAAGACAACAAAGTGTTTGTTTTAATGACCAGACATCGGATGGTCTTAGAGTTGAGTATGGGGTACCTCAGGGCTCGGTTTTGGGCCCCATACTTTTTCTATTATATATAAATGACTTGTCGTCGGTAAGAATAGAGGGTGCGTTTACACTATTTGCTGATGATGCCACTGTTCTCTGGCATAATACTAGTGCCACTGTTTTGAGTCCTTTAGTAAGTAAAGATCTGCTTACAATAAAAAGTTGGTGTGACGCAAACCATCTTACATTAAACACAAATAAAACTTGCGTAATGTCGTTTAAATGTGATTTAAATGAAGTGTCCCTTAATAACTTTACCTTGAATTCTCTGACAGAGAATAAGTTTTTGGGTGTCTATATTGACAAAAAGTTAAAATTTGAAAGTCACATTGCACAATTGAACAAAAAATTGTCTTCCCTATGCTACGCATTGAGAGTAATTAGTAACGAACTGGACTATGTCATAGCTAGAAGCTCCTACTTTGCTTTGATTGACTCTCACCTTAGGTACGGTATCTGTTTTTGGGGATCCTGTTCAAAGCAACTTTTCAGCTCAATTTTTGTTCTTCAGAAGAGAGCAGTTCGATACATGTGTAAGGCTAAAGTGAGGGACTCTTGTCGACCTTTATTTATTTCCCAAAGAATTCTTACGTTGACTTGTATTTTTGTCTTGGAATCTACTTGTATGATGCACAAGAAATTTAAAGATTCAATTAATAGCAACTCTATTCACAATACGCGCTCTTCACACAGTATTGCTCTTCCTATTCCATCGTCTGCACAGGCCCTAAATTCCATCATTTATAATAGTAAGAGAATTTTCAATCATCTTCCACTAGATTTAAGGCAGGAACAAAATGAAAGGGTGTTTAGAACGAAATTAAAACCAATTCTTATAACGCGACCTTTTTATACCTTAGACGATTTTTTTCGAGACGGGCTTAACTAGCGACATGTTTTAATTTTTTACTTGTATATTTATTATTTAAAAATCCTTTTATCGTAATTTCTAGCACCTTTTACATTTATGCTCTTTGTAGTGTTAGTAAACTGTAAAAATATTGTATGGTTTGTCTTTATACCTTTAATCTATTTTAAGTGTTACCTACCTGCCTACATTTATACATATATTTTTTTTTAATCATTTTTAACTATACTTTGTTAATGTTGCGCTAAATTTAACACATTTAATTTTTTTTTAAAGCTTTGTTAACCGGAATATTTCTTTAAACAATAAAGCTTGATTTGACTTTGACTTTGACTGTATAACACAATTTATTTGGTAGTTATAAAGGGCATTGAATAGTGAAATAAAAAATCCAGGTCCGCATTTAATTTAAGAAAGTTGATGACGATCTCTCGAATTCGAAACGTCGGATTGGAAAATTAACCTTATTAAACCAGAAAATTGGAAAAACAAGGCTCGAATAGAAACTTTAGTGATCTTACATAACTGTAAAGAACAAAACAAAGAAATCACACAAAAAATACAAAAACTCAGTCTCATAATCACATAAGCTTCGCAATAAAATAGCTAAAGCTAGGGCGAGGCCAGGAGGACTTGGTTTGGGCAAAAAGATTAATCCGAGTTCAACCTTGCATTGTCATTTTTTTTTTGTTATTTCCCTGAAGCAAGGTAGAACTCGGTTTAATCTTTTTGCCCAAACCAAGTCCTACCCTGCCTTGCTCTATAGTTAGCTATTTTATTGCGAAGCTTATATGATATGATACTAAGTTTTAGTATTTTTTTGTTTTGTTCCTTTGTTAAGTTTTTTCCTTTACAGTTATACAAGATTATTAAAGTTTCTATCGGAGTCTTGTTTCTTTTTCCAGTTTTCTGGTTTCTCTAAACTTTTAGGATTAATTAAAATGAAAGATGCAAATAGTTTCCACTTTGCCATTGTCACTTTTTCTCCTCTACAAAATTTTCCAATCCGACGTTTGGAATTCGAGAGATCAACATCAATTCTCTTAATTTAAATGCGGACTTGTATTTTTTATTTCACTATTCAATACCCTTCATAACTACCAAATAAATTGTGATAGCGTACCATTTCATATTTTTGAGAAAATCAGCATTATTTGAAGATTCCGAAACAACGCCATCTAGTAAACAAAGTCATTTCGGTACAGTTTATGGCTTTGCCAGTAGAGCATTTTTCGACACCAAGTTGAATAAAATCGGTTCATCCTAAACGGAGATATCTAAATTTGATAGTTTAAATGTCAAGATACCTCAATTATGGAAATGTAAGAGAAAATTGGCATTTCCACTTTTGTGTTCCTGTTACGCCCCCTAGCGGCCAACTTTCGAACTTACTTGAAACTAATTTACAGCGATTTTTCTTGGCCGATTTACCTATAAATATTTTTTCTTTAAGTTCTGCCATTAACGGTGTGATTTTATAACACAAAATATTATAAAAATGTGCCACTTCTCTGAAATGAAAGTTGACGAGAGATTTTTATTGACCCCCTTCTTTCAAACGAGATTTGGTGACATTTTGAGAGACCCCTTCCACCATTTTTATGGTTCCTAATGGTTGTGACTTTGGCAAGTAGAGAAAACAAAACAGCTCCTAAACTTTTTTTTGTTTCACTTAAATTTTATTAATTACGATAAATGATTGATAATATTAATATAGGTAAAATAACGTAACAGCAAAAACAAGTTATACCCGTCACCGTTTTCATCGATACATTTCGAGGGCCGAAAACCATAAGGTTCCAAGCGACATTTACAAAAAAAAGCAGGAGACGAATTTTAAAGTTTGATGTTGGATAAAACTGTTTGTTCAAAATAAAAAATTACTAAATGTGGTGTATGTTTTAGCTTAAACATTTGTAAATAAAACGTCGCTAAAAAATATGCCCTAATCAACAACAAAATGCCAATTTTATCGATTTTTTTGGGACGTTGCAACTGTACTTGGAACCTTGTGGCACTGTAAGCAATATACTTGAAACCTTATGGAACTTTAACCCTATGATCAATTCCAAAAAATGTTTTTTAAAAATTTCTTTCAACTGAATTAATATCTTTTATGGAAATAAAAGAGTACCTATTATTTTCTAAGAAACTTTTTTTTTCCTAAGTTTAACAAATAATCATACGAGAAATAAGAAAACATTATCTACCTATTACTACAGAAAAACGTAATCAGTTCATGATTTAAATTTGAAACTAAAACTTTTATTATAAAAAAATAAAACGAGAGTCAAAAAAACCAATGGTTTTACTACTTTTTAAATTCAGAAATTAAACACCTCATATATTGTTGGTATTCAAGTGGCATCCATCTGTAAGCAAACTCGATTTGCTCGATTTTTTTTACAGTGACTGATTTCGTTTTTAAAGTGTTATCAGCTGGGGCAACAAAATTTTCATTGGATAAATTATTTTTATTGTTTGTTTGTTTGCCTCTCCTGGTTGGTTTAGTATTATTAATATTGACTGCAATAAATTCTGTACTATGATCAATTATTTTATACTGCAATTTAAATTTTTCTCCAAACGTACTGTACAAACGTAACTGACATACTTTTGTGTATGGTATTTGGTCGTATTTAAACACTGAAGCAGTTTTCTTAAAGTTTTTGAAGTGATCCGCTTTCATGTTAATTACACAAAAGGGCTTTCTTCTATCCACTTTTAACAAAATTCTCATAAACGTTAAAGGCGACCAAATATCCGTAACTTTCATCGCTTTTTCAATGCGCGAATGGATGTTGTCCACAACCTGTATACAGGAATGTCCAGGTATGGAGTATTTCATGGTTATCATGTGGATATTAGGATGTCTACTTAAGAAGTCAGTAACTGCCACTGAAACCAAGGAGTTTCTGTTCTGGGGAACGCAGCTGTCGCTCCAAGTTATTATTTCATTAATTTCAGGATGACTGGAAACAACTTTCTCCAAAATTTGGACTAGAGCGCTGGATAAGTCATTACCTGATCGTCCACACATTGTTTCAGGCCATATTGCACAGTAAACTTCTTTATTGAGGGAACAGTGCGCCGTTAAATTGTAAACGTTTAACTTTTGTTTATAAAACAGGACTGATACATCAGATTTGGGCAAATTAATGACATTTTCCAAGTCGAAACAAATAACAGCACAATTGGGATTTTGTATTTTATTGTCATTTTCGCGCTCTTGACGCATTATTATTTTTTTAGATTCGTGGAACTGATATGCCGTTTCCATTTCTTCACTTAGTCTTTTCTCTTTCTTAGCTAATCTATATTCCTCACAGGTATCACACCTATCAGTTTTTGGTTGAAGAAACTCCAGGTTAAACTGATAATTAAAAATATCCCTATACATAGACAACTTTTGGGGTATTATTTGATTTTCATTGCACATTTCCACATAGAGTTCATACATCTTTTGAATGTTAAGTGACGGTTCAAGGTACATTTTTTTTGAATCTTTTCTGCAATAATGGGCATCTACGAAAGGAAATGACTCTATGTGCTGTCTAATTGCATCTTTGTCTTTTTTTAAGATACGATCTTTCGTGCTACGACCTCTTTTGTCAGACTGTGGAGTTCCTGAATCACTTTTTTTCATATGTACATTATAAATAGGTTTCTGACTTATACAGAGAGTATTTAAAAAAAATTGCTTGCACACACGCAATTTCTCATTTTCCTTTTCCAAATAATATTCAAATGAAAATGACTTGTAATTAGTTACTTTACTTCTTTTTCTTTTAATTAAAACTTTCCTTGTCATGTTCAGTAAAAATCCATATTTTTCATTTTGATCTAGTAAGTAATAGCTACTTTTTATTTCCTCTCTTATTTCGTCATTAAATTTTTCTTTACAGTGGAAACGACAGGTCATATTGCAATCTTTACTCCTATCAATTACCTTAGCTGGAATGATCCTTCCTTTCGCACTTACATATTTTTTTCCTTTTTGATAATTTTCTCTTCTTTTATTTTTCTTCCATGCTTGCGGATTTCTCTTTCGTTTTCGAGTCCTAATAACTTCCTTCATGGGTGTTTTCTCTGATGAATCTGATTCGGAATTTGATGTATCAGTGTATTCTACTATACGAATGGACTCATCCCTGTAACAATATTTTTAATCAATATTTTTCAGACAAAAATCATGTTTACTGTTGTAAAGCGATATTCATACTTTATTTTTTAAGGAAAAACATACCTTTTTTGAGTGATGTTTTCTGAATCAGGTAGAGGCTTTTTTGGAACTTCAGCTTCAGATGGCTCGCCAAATTCCGGATATTGCCTAAAATAAATTGAATAAAAACATGTTAAATTTATGAATTCGGAAACAACTGGCAGAAATATAAGCCATGCTTTATTTTAAAAATCAAAACATACCTCTCTTGAGTGATGTTAATCGTATCAACTAGAGTCTTCCTAAAAACTTTAGATGACTCGCCAATTTCTGGATATAGCCTAAAATAAATTGAAAAAATGGGTTAGATTTATTTATTGGGAAACAACTGGTAGAAAAAGCCATACAATGACTTTATAAATTTTTAATACCTAAAAGATCTAAATATTTATATACCTTCTTTTAACTGTTAAGGTTTTATTCCCAAATAATTGTTGTTTCTTTTTATTCTTTGCAGCTTCAATACCGGAACTATCTGATTCTGATGTATCAAAATCTGCATGCCTGAAATTGAGGTTAGTTATTCATATAAAAATAAAGCATTGCATTTTTCGACTTTGATTGATTAAAAATTACCTATTATTCTTGTCACTATTTTTTGGAAGATATTCTGAGCCAGAGCTGCAAAAATCTTCCCAAGATTCGCTTTCAGAAGCAGAGGACATCGCGAATAATAATAATAAACTAACAACAATGATGACACTGTCACTGCACTTAGAACTATATGGTTCCAACCTTAAAGCGTCACGTGTACTTGAGACTATATTTCTCTTTTGATTTTGGCGCCATCTATGAACATATTAAAGAAATTTTTAGAGCAAAAGATGCAGAACGTTTAGTAGAACAGGTTTCTGTAAAAAAACAAATTTTGTACAGAATGTCGCTTGGAACCCTATGGTTCTTGGCCCTCGATTTAATGTATGCCCTTCGCAGTTTTTCTATGGCTTCTGTGATAGATTTAGCATCATTTTCATTCAAATAATTCACCTCGGTCCTTATAAGATCCTTTAGAAGCCCGATATTGACCACATGGAATGCGTATATTTTATCCTTTAACTAACCTCATACAAACGCATGCGATTCGGTGGCCATTTAATGGACCTTTTTTCTAACCCACTGACCAAAACATTGACAAGATTGTTTTTAATTGTACGAACATTGTAGAATGGAGCCCCATCTTGTTGAAATACAACGCTTCTATTATTGTTTAATTGATCTAAATAATCCTCTAACCCATTTTGCAGAAAACTCAAATAGTTTTCCACGTTGAGAATATTATCAAAAAAATATGGTCCAATTATCTTATTATTGAGTATCTGACACCTCACGTTGGCGGACTGCCGCACTTGGATCTGAAATTCTTGGTAACAGTGTGGATTTACTGTTGCTCATTGCGGTGTATTTTTCAGATTGAAGATGCCACTGGTCGAAAATATTGATTCGTCTGTCTAAAGTACTTGCCGTAAATAATTGTTGTTGTTATTTAGTAGTTCTAACAATTACGATAAAAGGCAATCCTCTTCTCTTGTTGCAAGTCTGTTAATTTTGGGGAAGGCCTAATCTTAAATGCTTTAAATCCAAACTTTTTCAACGTTCTTTTCTTTTCTTTTCCCTAGGATTTATAACGTGGGTACACTCCATTTTTTAATTTTTCAGATATTTTCGGATTGAGGTATTTTCTCTTCGATAGAAAGTAATATATTTACCTAAACATTTTCATCAACTGTCGCTATTTATCTTTTTCTTTTAAATTGGTAAGTTTTTTTGGAACTTTGCGTGTAACCTTTTGAGGTGGCGGTTAGCCAGGGGACGCGGGTTAAGCGCCGCTTCACCTACATTTTCCAATCAATTTACTTAAAAATAAATTTTTTTTAAAAATATTAAGCATTTTATAATCTACATTTTTAGTATAAAAATGTAGTTTGTTTCATATAAATTCACATTATTTACTTAATATTTATTACTACTCAAAAAATAATAATGGCTTAAAAACGTAGCGCGCTGAACACCTTTTCATAAGAGCGACCCGTTGAGGAATCACAATCAGCAGTAACAAATTCCAAATCAGACGCTTAGATTTGTTTACGGCAGTTGCTATGGCAACGCAATGGTGAATATCCGTAAGCCAAATAGAGATGGAAGCGGCATAAAACTGCTGCCGCAGGCTGCAGGAGCTTGTTTGGTTGTTGTAGAATTAATGTAAATTAGTGTATTTGGATCATCGGAGGCGCAAGCAGTTTTGCATCGATCGAATCGAATCGAAAGTAGCTTCAAGATATAAGGACAACTGTTTTTTAAGAACAAAAAAATATGTTTAAAATCTTATAAATTCGTATTATTTTCCATAAGTATTAAAAAACGCTCCACAGCTATGGATAATTAACATCATAAAAAGGTTAAGAAAATAGCCATTTTGGGCATGGCACCCAGAAAAAGTTTTGCCTTCGGCGCTGTGCACCTAGCTACGCTGCGCTTCACCCGTTCTTAAATCCACAAGCCGCCACTCTCTTGAACGTTTGTTTGCATGGGCATTTGGGGATTATTAGCTCTAGGCTCTTGTTGCTCTTTAGTTTTTATTATTTTTTCTATACGGAACTATTTTTTTTTACTTTTCTCTAAGTGATTAAGGCATAATAATATTATGATCATCAAATTATCTGCGATTTAAAACTGACACTTGATAGCCAACAATAATAAATAAGTATACTGTCAAATAGTTGTTATGTTTCTTTTATATTCCAAGGCAAACCAAGTCTTTTAGATTCCTTCTTTTCCAGTGCTCTCTATTTAGAGGATACATTTTAGTTTTGGAACTATAATGTTTCGAAGTGGGTTGAAAATATTATAGGTTGACAATATGACAAATGACACCTTCTATATCCTACCAACTAATCCAGAAGAATTGATTGAAGTTTTTAAAGATATTAAAAATCTCAAAGCCTCGGGTTGGGATAATATTTCTGTCAGGGTGCTACTGAGGCTTCCTTATTACACTTTGGTCGGCTTAGCTGAAGCTATTAATTAGTCATTTACATGCGGAGAATTTCCATCTGATCTGAAATTTGCTACTGTAATTCCAATTTTTAAGGGTGGTGAAACTGATGTTCCCTCCAATTTTAGGCCAATTTCCCTGCTCCCCACCTTATCTAAAGTTATAGAGAAACTTATGAAAAAGAGGATGCTAATCTTTCTCAAAAAACACAGTATTCTTAACACACGACAATTTGGATTTCAATCATCATTGTCCACAGTTGACGCTATATTCTCTCTTCTTGAAACTGTATACGAACGTCTAAATGACGGAGAGGTTGCTGTTGTAGTGTTCTGTGATCTGTCTAAGGCATTTGACTGTGTGGATCATAGAATACTTCTCAGCAAGCTTGAAGTTTATGGATTTAGGGGGAAAGCTTGTGTCTGGTTTAGTTCCTATTTGGCTGATCGGTGACAAATTGTAAGTTTTAAAAATGACCAGTCAGGCAAATTAAATATTGCTGCAGGTGTTCCACAGGGGTCTGTTTTGGGACCATTGCTTTTTTTGCTATATGTTAATGATTTGCCAAGCATTAACATACAAGGTTTGTTTACCATGTTTGCCGATAACACAACTGTTTTATGGCACCACCATGATCTCAAACAGTTGGAGCATGTTGTTAAGAGGGACTTGGAAATAATAAAAGACTGGTGTAACTCAAACTCACTTACACCGAACATAACAAAAACCAATTACGTTAGGATGGATGACCAACCAATAGACAGTTTACGTGTTAACAAGTTCTTGGGTCTCTACATAGATGATAGGCTAAAATTTGAGAAACATATTTTGAATGTGAATTCTAAGATTGCAAGGGGTTGCTATGCCCTAAGAATTGTCTCTCGTGAACTAGATTTATCAGTGGCAAAGAGTGTATATCATGCCTTGATAGAGTCACATTTGCGCTATGGCTTGTGTTTCTGGGGAAGCTGCCCTAACTATGTATTAAATTCCACATTTATTATACAGACAATACAAAAAATGCTAAATGTTTTTTCTGTCTACTTTTAACTACTACTTTAACTTTAATGTATTGTTCGTCTTATCTTTTAACTGACATTTCCAATACATTTTGTGTGTTATCACTGGATTTATTGGCTTTTAAGCTCTTTTTCTGTTCTTCTTTTCTCCTTTTTATTTTAAATTTTATATACAATTCTTAAGTTTTAAGGTAGTATTTTACAGTATATACAAAGAAGCAATCAAACATGTTCATATCTATTTATATATTTGTGCTACACTATACATCTATATTTGTAGTTTTTTTATTTAGCGTTGTCAGTAATACAGTTAGGTATATGTTTGTTCTAATATATCTTTTATCTTTTTTATTTTTTATTTAGCTTTGTCAATGATGCTTTTATTTTAGACAATAAAGCTTTTTTGAGTTAAGGTGAGTTGAGTTGTATTATAGTGACAGGCAAAAAGTTTGCAACAAATGAAAAACACTTTAAAAAGGATTTAAAAAGAAAAAGACGAACAGTAGCAGAGAAAATGTTGAAGTAAATAATGATATAGTATTGTTTTCAATCGAAGAGAATCCGAATAAATCAATTCGTAAAATATCTGAGGTACCTATTACAAAAAGTGCTGGACCCCCGTACATGAATTGAAATAAACAAGATTTCTTGAGGTGTGTTAAAATTAGAGTAATAACCCGATTTTTTAATTTTTATTCTATCCTGATTACTCGTAACAAGAAAGTTAGAGGGGGCAACCCGCGCATGAAAAGTTTCACTTTCAACTGACAATATCACCAAATTAATTGAAGATAGTGACAATTTTAAATACAAAATATTCATAGAATTTTTAGTGAAATACAATTGTATACAGGGCGTTTTGTTATCTTGAATAATAGAAAAGTTAGAGGGGAGTAACATTATATAGGCCACCCTGTACATATATATATATATATATATATATATATATATATATATATATATATATACATGTGTTTTTATCTTTCATTTTCTCGGCACGAAAATGATCATTGTTTATGCTATTTGTTTTATTTTCATTTCAACTCTAATTGACCGGATTCACTCTAAACATTTGTATTTATTATTCAATAAATACTTATCTAATACCATATAAAATGTTTGGTTAATATAGTCGTTAATTCTATTAATTTAAAACATTAAATATTGTATGTAATTATTTGATTGAATGCTAAGTGAGCATTTCTTGTTACAAAATATTTTGCCTAGCAGTAATAGGAACAGGTGTTTGGAAGTAACTGTTATTTATGATGACTGATTTTTATTATAATTATTTTTTTCTCTTGATGTATCTTATAGGAATATTGCTGATGTGGTATAACTATCGTACCTACTATATATATTTTTTACTTCCCTTGTAAGAGATTTTTGCAGATCCTTGCGATTTAGGACCCCGAAAACATACTCCCCCATTTCCATCACTCTTTCAGTGTGTAGGTTGTTTTGTCTCTATGATGCATACCTCAAAAACTACTTATCCGACTTCAAATTTTGGTCAAAAATCAAGGGTCTTATGGGGATGAAATGATTAAATTTTGGTAAAAATCCAATGACATCCTCACAGCCATTTTGTTTCAACTATTTATTTTGATTGGACTTTAAAAAAAATCTCACTTAATCCAAAATAACCTTAACTTTGCTAATCGATCTTTGGTTTGTACTTAACAGTGGTTTTACAGTGGCGTAGTTATAACCCCGCTCAGAGAGGAGCAATTTTTTTATAGAAAAGAACTGACTGAAAAAATAATGTTCGTTAACATGTTTATATAACTAGACAAAAAAAATTAAATTATTCAGCTGTCTGCAATGGTTTTAAAAAACTAAACGGGTTTACTACTAAACTGTTTTAGATGATCTTTATTAAGACTTTGGATTAAATATAGAACAATTTTTTAACGTTGATATAAACGAATATTTAAACAAATATATTTCTCGATTTTCAGGAAACCAGACGGGATAATGAAGAATAACCCCTGGCTCCTGCTATTTTGGAAGAAACAAAACTAAATGCAGTTCCCTTTAGTGTGATTTTTTCGTATCGAGAAAAAGGAAGGGAAAAAATTAGTGATTTAGTGAACTAATAGTGCCATCGCGCATCGTTAGTGTTGTGAATTTGGAACCTGGCCATCGTCATTATATGCGAAAGAAAAATTGTATCACTTAATGTGTATATTGTAATTGCGAATTAACTATTTATTGAACGTGTAAAGGTCCAATTATTTTTAAAATTAATTATATGATTAAAAGTTAAACTTTATGTTGTTTTTCTTTCTCGTCTCTAATCACTTAAAAATTTTCTTTTATACGACTTTCTAGAATGGAGTTTACTAGGGCAGTCTCGCTGAAGGCTCCAGCAGTAGTCCGCCATCATTTGGCTATCCCATTGTCCTTGATAACAATCTTCCATAGTTTTAATATCCTCATGGAATCTTTCCTCTGTTCTTCACAACAATCACCTAAGTTTTCTGGAAAACGGTGGCTGTGGAGGTAGTGAACTTTTATACTCATGTTACAGCCGAGAATATTAAAATTTGAAAGCATAGTTTCAACTAATTTTACGTAATTCTTTGCTTTATGATTGCCAAGAAAATTTTGTACTACTTGAACAAATGGACACCAAGCGTTAGATTCAGTCTCGTTCATTGATGTGGTGAATTGTGGATCTTTAACAAGTTGCCTTTTTTGTGGACCATCAAATATACCAGCTTTTAGTTTTTCCGTGCTAATGCCAGCAAATTTACGTGACAAATAACCAAAACAATTTCCATCTCGATTTAAACCCTTCACAAATTGCTTCATTAGGCCTAGCTTGATATGCAAGGGCGGAAGTAAGATTTTTTTCTCTTGAAACCAAAGGTTCGTTGATCACGTTTTGTTTGCCTTGAATCATGACATCTCTTGAAGGCCTATTTTTGTTAACGCAGTGCTCATTTTTAGCTCTGCTGTCCCAAATGCACAAAAAACAAGGATATTTTGTATAACCACTCTGCTGTCCAAGGAGAAAGTTAACCATTTTTAAATCAACACAAATTGCCCACTGCTGTTCTTCGTATTTAATTTTTCTCAAAACTAATGCAATTATTTCATATTTTTCCTTCATGGTAGTAGAATGACCAATAGGAATTGAGCCATATATGTTACCGTTATGTAAAAGAACACATTTTAAACTCCGTTTTGAACTGTCAATAAAAAGGCGCCAATCATCTGGAGTGTATTCAGGCAAACCCATTTTTTCTAAGAGCGCTTTTATATTGTTACAGAATACCAAGTCATTTTCATGAGCGAAAAAAGGCAGCAGATCCTTATCTCTTTTACCATAAAATGTAATATTAGTACCTGGACAAAGTAGATTTTTTTCTTTTAATCTGGATGCAGGTAATTCAGCGGATTCCTTTGAGAGATTCAGGTCTCTTATAAGATCGTTTAGTTCTTCTTGATCAAAACATTGCGGAGTTGCTAAATCTGCTTCAAATTCGTTGTCGTTTTCTGATTGAATTCTTTGAACTTTGCCAGACGTTGATGTTTCTGAATCATCTTCTGTCAGTTCGGGTAGACTGCTGAATGATAGAATGGGTATTTCTTCCGAATGCGCTACAGGCCTTCTTGCAGAATTAGATCAGGGTTCATTTGTGTCTTTCGTTTCTATTTATGCCTTTAATATTAACGAGACAAAAATAGCAGTCGCCATGATGGTTTCGCGGTTCTCTCCAAACCATTGGTACATCAAACTTTAGGCACTTCCTCTTTCCAGTTGTCCATGAAATGTGGGGCACAAGATTTATCTTGATCTCCTAAATGAACGCCAAAATAGGCAAGATAAGCTCTTTTCACAAAGTCAGAAATCGTTTTTGTGCTCTCTTTCAAAGTGTATTCACCACACACATAACAAAAAACATCGGGATGATTTACACAGGTACGTCTGCTTGTGGATGCCATTGTTAGAGTTTAGTGTCTTGATACTACAAAACGACCAAAATTTACACAAAATGATAGCACAACTTTACTTGAGAAAACTCAGTAATATACTAAATGGAGTACAGCCAAGCAGGTATAGAAGGATCGGGTCATAGGCAATTACAGGTATAAAAGTAATTAAGAGCAGTGTATTGAGTAGTTCCTAGTATAGGAACATTGGGACAATTCTAGGTATCCATTTGGTTAATTAGATTCTGGGAAAATTCTATTTTGACGATTAAGTACATATTTATCTCTTTATTAGTTGTCCTTTATCAGAAAAAAATATCAATTAACCTGTAACCTGTATCTCAAAAACTAGAGCTGATAGAAAAAATCTGGTGGCATTTTTGGAATCAGCACATTAAAAACATCTAAAATGCAGGTGATATTTCACCACAAATGTCGATTTATGACCTTGATAATGGTAGAGCCCTGTTCAATTTCAGAACCCCGTTGCTTTCAGTGCGGCTATTTAAACATAAAAAATATGTCTAAAGTACCTATATTTCAGAATGGTATGGAGTTGTACATCATGTTTATTAGCTTAGTTTACAGTACTCTGCAGGCGTAGTGCCAACTTTTCGTCTCAAAAAAAAACATTGTTATCTATCACTTCTTTATTTAAAAAGAAAACAGCAATATTTATTGGTATTATAATAATAATTTAACAAAAGAAAAAAAATTAAAAGTAGTAACCTTGGAAAGGTTTTAAAATTTATTTTTTTCTGAAAAAGGTGAAGGTCACTATAAATGGTGAAGATAATTCGCAATTTCAAATTAGGTACCTAGATAAAACTTGAATAAACGAGGAATACACGGTTGTTAAAATATAGTTGGATAAAAATATAACAACTTAGCGCCAAGCTTTCTTAGATTTTGGCTAATAATCACACATGTTGGTAGTAAAATTGAACAAGTATTTCAGTAAAAAATCACGAATACCTGAATTTAGATCTTTTCAAACACTATTTTGAGCAAAGGCTGAGCACTTAAGAGAAAATATAGGTCCGGGGAATGGTGTGCCGTTCCCCACAGGAAAAGTTTTTTAACACCTTGGCATTTATTAGTGGAAACACCTAAATGTAAAGTTAACTGCCCACATACATGATTTTTGAAAAAATCCGGCTCCTTCAAAAATGTGCGGGCCCCTTCGAAAACTCCGTGTGCCAGGAGAGAAACACCCCCGATCCCGCCTCTCGCGACGTCTGGTTAATACTCCTCACTCGGTAATCGTTACGACCAACGTTAGTTACCATTCGAGGAAAAAATAGCAACAGCTTTTTGGAAAAAAAACTATATTAGTCAGTGGCTTATTTTAAAAGAAATAAGATATAAATATGAAATGATCCAGAGAAGTTGGTATCTCAAAAAACCTTCTTACACAAAATAAGTGGTTTTAAAACGAAATATTCGTACGTCGACTTCTAAATTTTAAATTCCGAACTAAAAAAAAATAGAATTGGTTTAAGTTGAAGTTAAACATTGCTTAGTGTAGAGAATTAATTAGTAATTAAGAAAGCGGAAAAAATGTGAACACTTGATGGTATGACGACAGGACAATCGACTCGTCAAAAGACGAAGCAATATTGCTGCAAAAAAACGGTAATTTTTAGAGCCAAATATTATTATTAAAGAAATTCGTTTTTATTATCCACTTATTTTTATATTTGCAGCAAATGTAGATTACTACTTACTATAGAGACGCCACTGACAAATCTATTTAATAATCCTTTAAATACTGTTAAATTTACAAGTACTTCAAGCAAATGTTTAAGAAATCAAATACAACATATTATTTGAATTTTAAGTACAATTACCGAAAAATAAAACGTATTTGAAGCGCAGTACTTCAAATAACAAAGAGTATCTCAGCTACATTTTTCATAAAAACTGAACTGAAAACTGAAAAACCTAAAGTACTTACAGCTCTGTAACTTATTTTGTCTAAGTAAAGAAATGTTTTTTTTTGTATTAGTTAAATTTAACAACTAGTGGATGTAGGATGAGCTAGATTTTCATACACACTTCATGGGTTTACCACTTTGTTTTCGCCTTAAATGCAATTTATATAAGAATGTGTACATTCAATTATCGCACTTGTTTCATGGTTCGTTGAACCTACAAATTATTTTTAATTTTAATTAGTGATTAATATGCATGGTTAACTGTCTTACGATTATACACGGAAAGTAGGTGTCTATTAATATCCTCGGAAGGGTATCCCTTTACTATGCGCTGCTGACGTTGTGGAGTGTATTTTTTTTGCTAAACCTAATTTTATATGAAAGTTGATTAAAGAAATATTATTCTTATCGTTGGTTGTGTTGTTCGGGATAAATTTAAAAAAATCGGTAAATTTCCTTTACACGGAACTTCCTTCGTTAGGAAAATTTCTCTTTATTAGAAATAATGAAGTATGACCTAATTTTGTTCAGTACATAGTCACTTAGGAACACATATAAACATTTTTATTGGGCGCCATTTTGGTTCCATCATATTGGATTACTACCAATATTTTATCAGTTTCTACTTATGACACACTTGATTTTTGGCCATAATCTATTTATTTAAAACACTATTTATCACTTACCTTACCCACAAAAAAATCACAAAAAATCTGCACTTAACGAACGACCAACCCAAACTAATCTCAAAACTTTATACGTTTAAAAATATGCCTTAATACATATAAGGCGCAATTGAATGTCGCGTTTAAAGTGAGCAGAAATAAAAAAATTATAGGAGCCGAAAAAACTAAATCCGCCGCGTTTGGCGCACGTGTTCATAAATAAAAGAAGGTTTTTTTTAGGCTTGCTCAAAATACCTCTTTTCTTGTTTAATATTGATCTGTGAGAATAAACAGATTTTTTTCATAAATATGACCAATTAGATATTTTGTGGTTTGCTAGAAATTTTTGTATTTTAGGACCCCCTAATGCGCGGGTCCCCCCGCACCGCGGGGTCTGGTGGAGTTGTAGTTACGCCACTGATTAAAAGTTGCTACCATAGTTGGTGTAGCAGGTACATGTCGAAGAGAAAAACTCTCAAAAATAACAGTTGATGTTATATTATTGACATTATGGATAAGGGAACCTTCTTAATAATAAAAATCCCTGATACCAAAAAATATACATCCAGGACGTTTGTTGTCATAGGTGAAAAATATCTGCAACTGTATAGAAGGTAAGGAGGCCCTGCGTACCCCGAATACACTCCAGCGGCGTTTTTTATCAACTATAAGAAAGTCAAATGTAGTGTACAATGCGTGAGCATCAATACATTTGAAAAAATGTGGTCTAATATCACCGGATTTCTGGAATTGCTGAATTCAGAACTATGTACGGAGTGGACATCATTAATTTGAAGAGGCCCAGTAGCTGAAGGCTACATAGAGGATTCTGTGGAGAATAAGAAAACCATTTCACATCACTCAACCACAAGTTTAGCCGCTACATTTTCATTAAACCTCGTTAAACCGTTATTAGTAGAAACGTGTACAAAATGTTTTAGAAACATGTTTTTAATTATTTTGAGAGCGTGCTAGGATGCCTTGAGGTGTGAATTTTTTTCAATCCAGTACGGTTTATAGGTACAATGTTCCAATAGTCTGTTTCAGCAATGTACGTACGTAATGTATAGAGAAATAGAACCTCATAAGGTATGCAAAAAACTACAGGGTGACCCACCAATAATTTATGCCACTTCCATAATTTGGCATTGATGGCATTGCAAAATTCTTTCTTTTTATCAAGTGCAGGTAGTACCATCCGGTTTTGGCTCGATTTATTCATTTTGCCTATTGTTATCCATTCATAGACACTGAAAATGATACGCCAAAGGCGTGGGGTCGGAGACTTATAGACATAATTTAAATTTAACGAAATTTTATTTTAACAAAATAAAAATTATATATACTATGTACGAAATATATTTAGATAAAATAATTATTATTATAAAACAAATTAAATTATAATAGGTTATATTCTACAACATTTGAGGAACTGTCATCACCTCTTGACGTTATAATTAATGTGTCGACCGTCTGATCGATCAGGTTGCCAAGATTCGAGATTTTCTCCTCCTATTTAATCACATGCCGGACTGTTTTTCGCCAATTCTCTGGTGTGACTTCCTTAATGGCTTAATCAAACAGAAGCTTAACATCTTCCATTTTAAATGTCGTGTTTTGTCATCCTACAAATCCTTTCACTTGCGCCGATATGGGTTCAAACTCAATACCTTTGGTAGTTAACCAGTCGATAATTTCTTTTGTCTCCAAGATGAAGTTAGTGTCTCCTTTATGTGGGTGAATGATAGCTTGCGTTATCCATAGCCACTACCGAATTAGCCGGAAGATTTTTTTATCGTTTCACCAAAATAACGTTCGAAAACATCCGAATTCCTGATCTCAATCTCCCTTTCGGCACGACTGTAATGTTAGCAAACCTTCTTTTAAAAATTCAATGTGCAATTATTCGTCTGTTCCCTTTTCATGAAGGCACTTCAATACTCTTGGACAGGCCTTCGATGAAAATTTGACTAGCACTGTTTTTAATTTTGTCCTGCCACATAGTTTGTCCTATATAACTTTCATTCTCATATTATTATTTCAGTCTCATCAAGATAAAACATTTTCTTTTGCTCCGTGCGGTACTGCTTCATACTTCTCAGGTATTTTCGACGCCAGCAAACAATGTCATCGCGTTCCAGTAAAAGTGCTTTACGGTTATGCTTTTCCCAGGCAAAATCCATATTTTTTAAAGTTGTCCATAAGAGTATTTCTTATCAAAGGACTAATGTCATCTTGGCCAAGCTCTATCTTTTTTAAAATAAAAAGAGTGAACTTTTCTGGTGTCTTCATCAGGGACTTTTGCTAGTCTTCCTAGAATTTTATTGGGAGGTTCCACTTGACCTGCTATCTTTTTCTCCCGCAATAATTTGAAAACGGTGGACTTTCCAATCATTCGGCAACATCGTACAACAATTTCTTATACGGTAAAACTAGGGTAATCGTGTTTTATGCAATCGTGTATATTTAAAATAATAACTTTTTTACTTACTGATAATGGAGAATTATTAGAACATCTTTTCGTTGGAGTGAATGCGCCATCTTACTGATATTCTTATAATACTGTTAACAGTATGGCGTAATAGCAAACACTAACATGTTTAAAACACAAGAAGTATTTATAATCTGTGTTTTATTACCTGTCTCCATTAAGTACTAGCCTATTATGTATGCATTGAGTAATAAATGTAATGTATAGAGCAATAAAACCTCATTAGGTATATAACAAGACCGGGATTTAAAAGGATATATATTTATTATTATTTCTATAAACAAAGTTTACCTACGTCTATGAACGACTAAAATTCAGCCAAACTGGACGGAATTCCCTATTTTATTGCTCTATACATTTCACACTAGAAAAATAACTATTACGAAACATACATTTTCGATAATAACATATCACTAATTAATCATGCCCGGGTTGATTATTTGTCCGGTTGCAATTTTATTTTCGTTCGCATTTCAGTCATTTTAGCAAATTAACATAAAACACATTAACTCTCAATTTAATTTGCTAGAATCTTATCCGCTGCTTGATTGAAGCCTACGCTATTAAAATTCTTGTAATACTATTCGACTTCATCAGTATTACAATCATATTCAAAACGTAGGCCCATGACCACCTAAAGGACACAGTGAGTTTTTGATATGTCATGTTCTTAATATATCTCAAGGCTCCGTGTATAATTTACCATTGGTATCTCTTGGGGAAAACGACAGATTATTATTCAGGGAAATTATCTATTTGTACACAAGGTGATGTCATTTGTTTTCATTGCAAGTTCAATAATCGTTTATTATTTAAAGTTTAAGGCCTATACAAATTATTTTATTGATTCAGAAGCTCGCAGTGTTGGTATAATACATGAAAAGATACGTTTAGTATAGCAAGAAATAAGTGAAAAAAATCGATAAATTTCCTTTACTCGGAACTTCCCTCATTATTATTTTTTTCCATTTGTTAATAATAGTGAAATGTATCCCAATTTAGTTCAGTACATAGTCACAGTATATACAGATACAGTTACAGATACCGTCTTGTCAAACATTTTGATTGGGCGCTATTTTGTTCCATCATATTACATTCCTACCAATATTTTACCACTTTCTTGCTACTTATGCCACACTTGACTTTTGGGCATAATTTAAAGTAAAAACTACTTATTGAATTTATTTACATACCGCTATTTTGTTACGTCATGTTGAGTTCGTACCAGTTTAACCCCTTTTTACATTTAATCTGTTTGCAAAATTTAAATCAGTTGAACAAGAATTTTTTACGTTGATTTTTAAAAAATAATATTTGGCTGCCATTTTGTTTCGCCATCTTAAACTCATACCACAACTTTACCAGTTTATCTCTATATCAAACTTAATTCTTGTGCAAAAATTGAAATTAATTTAATAAGTAGTATTTTCATCCTGATTTTTTAAATATTTTATTATGCCACTATTTTGTTTTGGTATCTTGGATTCATATCAAAATGATACCAATTCATTATTATGTACTTTTGATTTTTGTGCAAAATTTGAGGTAAATTGGATAACTAGTCATTTTAGTAATAATTTTTTCAACATTGTTCGGCAATATTGGATTTTAACCAAAATATTACCAGGTCATCCATATTTGACCCTCAATTTTTGACTAAACTTTGAAGTCAATCTGGTAAGTAGTTTCTAAGCTTAACAGAAAGAAGCAATTTCTCATCTAGATTTGTCATTCTTCAATATCCTAGAAAATTCAAAAATTCATCCCATTATTTATACTATAATTTTGACTTACATCGTGTTACAATTTCATATCATTCCAGTTAGCTTAATGCTAAGTAACCTTATTTACAATTGTTTCAACAATAGTGTTAATAGACAAGTTTCGGTTGCGATGCTACCAAAAAGCAGTATCAACAATCTATGCGTCTGTGTGTGATTTAATTTTCGTAGTTATTTATAACTTTGTACTTTTAAAAGAGGGTTCGCCACTCAACATTCAAGTCATAAACGAAAATATAATTTTTGAAAGTATTTTGGAGGAAGCTACAGCAGTCAGCGTACAGGTATTGCCCGAAAAATCCCGCTATAGATATGAAAAAGAATACGAACTTTTTAAAGAATGGTGTGAGAAGAAACGGGTAAAATCTCTTAAAGAAGAAGTATTTCTAGCCTATTTTGGCGAAAAATCTGAAACCTGCAAATCTTCTATGTTGTGGGCAATTTTTTCAATGCTCAAATTGATCATGGAAAAAAACAAAGATATGGATATAGGTAAATATTCAAAATTAACAGCATTTTTGAAACGGAAAAACGTAGGACACCGTCATAGTTTTGTAACTATTTTTGAAAGTCGAAAAGGTAAATGCAGCTTAGGATTTCTCAAAATCACATTTGATATATTTTAAACTTCTAATTTGTGATCACATCTAACCTGAAGAAATCAATTCTAATAAATAAAAATTTAACATATTTTATTTCACCCTCCTCACTAAACTGCATTGGCTAATGCGTAGGTATGTAATTTATGCAGGCTTATAGAAAAAATTATGTACCTAACTAGTGCGGAAAGTGATACTTTTCCGCACAACTGTTTTCTTGCTATGGCCATTTCGGAAAAGTGCCAAAATTTATTAAAAAAAAATCACAAAAATTCATGTGACATATCAAATTACAGCTATTTCATGCTAAAAAAATATGTGTTTACAGTTAAATGGTAGCAAAAAAAATTAAACTACACAGAAAGCATAATTATATACCATTAATCTACATAACTTAAATCTTTATAACTTAAAAACCCAAAGTCCCTAGTATCATTAAGTTTCTGGCAAATTGTCCATAGAGAATATTATTAAGTTTAAAAGAAGCTTCCCAATTATAAAGTCATCTTTATTTGTAATATTTTATCAATATATCTATCAGCATGCTAATATCTGCTTAACAATGCCTTGAACACATCAACTTCATGTCCTTAATATATCACAAAGCTTAGCGTATAACTTACCGTTGGTAACTCTTGGGAAAAACGACAGATTTATTATTCAGGAAAATTTTCTATTTGTACAGAGTACGACATTATATTTTGATACCCACCTACAGGGTTTATTAACAGAGATAGAGCAAAGAGCTAATAAAGAAATTATAGTGTTTCTTCTGTACCGCCAGAATCCGTTCTACAAGAAAACCAATGACTATAGAATGTGTATAATTGCATATATGAATTCCGAGCTTGTGTAACGGGAGCATAATGGACAATGGACGATAGTTTCTTAAACGCGGGCACCCGGCTTAAAAATACTCCAAATGATCCATTAAAACCAAGAAATTTAATGATAGCTCATCTTAATATTAGGTCTCTTAACACAGGATTTGATGAACTCGTCAATTCTGTGAATCAGTATAAGTTAAGTGTATTAGGTATATCAGAAACATGGTTAACATCTTGTTACAAAAGTAGCGTTTTTAGTATAAATGGGTATAATTTCATCCGAAAAGGCAAAGGGGAGGTGTAGGGGTTTATCTAAAGAAAAACGTAACATTTCAAATAATCCAGCTCGATGTGACATCGGATAGCTGCGAATTTTTAACTTTAAAATTGTTTACAAATATATACCGCCCCCCCTCTGCAAATTTTGATAGCTTTATTGAATGCGTGGAGGATATAATGAGTCTCACAGTGCCATCCCACGACTACGTAATTTTTTCAGGTGACTTTAATATTGATTTTTTACAGAATTCTCCTACGAGAACAAAAATTTTAGAATTGTTTGACACGTTTAATCTTAAGCAACATATAAACAAGCCAAAATACGGGTAAATATGATTGCAAATACAAATAGTCTTATCGATGTTATAATATCAAATGAAAATCTTGCCAATCAAAAGAATGACGGTATTCCTATTTCCGAAACAGTATCTGATCATTTCTTAATCTATACTTTATTGAAACTAATTAGAAAACCTTATAAAGAAAAATACATAGAGTACAGGGATTATAATAGTATTATTTATGATGATTTGGAACGTCATACCCTCTTACTCCAATGGCATTCATTATATTTAGCTAATGATATTAACCAAAAATTAGGCATTTTTAATAACAATACTTTATCTTTGAATAACAAGCAGCGTAAATTAATTCACGATCGACCTTTTATCCCGTGGATAACAGACAATATAAAATTATCAATAAAATTAAGAGACAAAGCTCATCCTAGATATTTAAAAAATAGGACACAAGGCCATCTATTATATTATCGAGAACTTAGGAACTATACGAAACATGCGATAGCACGAGAGAAAATTGCATATTTTAATAAGATGTCTAATAAAACTTGTAAAGATTTTTGGGCAGGTGCAAAAAAACTAAGCTTAACACATACTGAAACTCATGAACTGCCCCGTGAACTTGCAGATGAAGTCTCACTCAATAATTACTATGCCCAAAGCAGTAATGTAGTTGATACTACATCAAACGATAAAATATAATTTTATGAACAAAATATTCATCCAAACGTAACTAACGACCTCAATTTTAAATTAATTGACGAAATATCAGTTTATAAAATAACTAATCAAATGAATACTAATGCCGTAGGTGAAGTGATATAAAGTTGTGTTTGCCTTTTTTTAAAACCTCTTTTGAATATAATTAATTATTGCATATTGGAAAATATTTTCCCAAATATCTGGTAGAATAATACCTTTCTAGCAGATATATTATTATATATATATATATATATATATATATATATATATATATATATATATATATATATATATATATATATATATATATATATATATATATATATATATATATATATATATATATATATATATATATATTAAACCATTACCTAAGATTGCTATTCTCAAAAGTCCTAAGGACTTTATTCAGTAAAGCATTTGATACTTTGAATCACAGAATGTTACTAGCTAAGCTTCATTATTTTGGATTTTCGGAGAATGCGGTTAAATTTCTTAGGTTATACCTTTCAAACAGATATCACTGTGTATCCGTTAAGACGCAATATAACAGTTTTAAATCGTGATGTATACCTATGACAACAGGTGTTCCACAAGGCTCAATACTTGGACCACTTCTTTATTCACTATACGTTGCGGATTTAAATAATGTATTAGAATATACTAAACTGCAACAATATGCTGATGATTCTCAGCTGTATATGTCATTATCACTCAATAAACATTTCTGATAAATTTTAACAATGTTTACAAAAACTAAATGAATTTGCCCAGGACTATAACTTAAATTAAATGCATTTCAATCTGCTGTATTATAACACATGCGACGTCTAACTCTAAAGTACAAATAAATAACACGTATTTACCTGTGTTTGCTGAAGCCAAGAACCTGGGAGTTAATTTTGATATTGGTCTTACTTTTCAATCGCATATAAAAAATAAACTTAACGTTGCATATAAGCCCTTAAAAAGATTAATAAATTAAAAAAAAATTACCCCAAAAAGCTAAATATTATTTATGTAATATGCTTATGTTATAGTTAAGCAAAATTCATACAGTTAAATAAATCTATTATAAATAATTTTTTAATTTAATCCGCTGGTGTGTCGACTTTTTAACTAAAACCTATTTTTTTTTATCATTTTTTGTTGTTCCTTGTTGTGCGCCCGTTCTGCACCGCTCGTATTTGTGTATCGCTGCTTTGCCTGTTCGTGAACTCCGCCTTTTGTTGAAATTATAGTATTAATATATAAATATGTGTTTATGCTTGCATTTAAGTTGTATTATTAATATTAAAAAAAAATAGGCAAATAGGTAAAAAACAACTCTTAAAATTATTAACAGGAACACGTTAATTTCCAACGTTATCTCCGTTATTAGAATATAATTTTGAATATTTTCTAATAGCTTATAATTTATTGCAGTTGTAACGAATTCCCTATAAATCCTGTTAATACTTTCGACTTAATCCCAAATTTTCTGTTCTAGTGGGCTTAAATCGGGGCTGTTTGCAGGCCATATGATATTTCCACGTCTGCCAAACCACTATTCGTATTTATTATCAGAAAAAATTTGTGTGGCGATGCTCCGTCTTATTGCCACATCAAGGCACTATACTGCCTTATTGGTAGATTTTTACCTCCTGCCTATCGTGTGGATTACTAGTTGCCCAGAAACGCTTATTCCACGTATAGTGTATATTCCCGCTGTTGTGAAGGTGACTTCATCCCACTGATCTAAAAACTTAGGTCAGTGCTTCAACTGTAAAAATAATTGTATCAAGAAATTGAGCATCAACCTGGATTCGCCTGATGATCTCATTCCAGAATTAAAACTTTTGATAGTTTTGAATATCTCTTAGTTCCTGCACTGACCTAAATTTTCTTGAACGAAGGGTGGAATTTATATAGGCGTAAAACCTTTGACCTCGATAAAGCGCAAAAATTTACGGCATTCCCAGTACACATTCAGGCTGTTCTACAATAGAAAAAAAATGTAATACCTACTTAAATTTAGTTTAAAATCAGATTTCTACCTTCATGTAATAATAAAACTGTAAAATCCGTTTGTTGATTCCTTGCCACAATTCTATTTTTCCATTTCAGGTCATTCCTCTGTTGATATTACCTTACTTTGCTATATTTTTTAGGCTATTTAATGACGGTCTACCTCTAGGTGGATTGTTAGAATAACAGAGACGAATAATGTCCAGTTTTTCTTATTCGCTGTAGCCCATTTCAAACAACCCGCACGGATTTTTTAAATACTCATGGCGGTTCTTGTCTCGTCTACCTAACATGTATTTGTCACCTATTTGTCGGTTTTATAGACGTAATAGGTTAACCTATTATGTCAATAATCAGTTTACATAAGCTCTGCAGGTGGGTAATAGTATTTTCCAAATACATACCTGTTGCTGAATTTCAATGGCGGCTCGTGGTGAATTATATTGGGAGGTCAATAACAAATTTAAAAGAGGCATACTTAAAATAAAAATAAATATCTTATCTTTAAACTGAGCTTTAAATTCTCTTGAAGTTCAGGTCTACTCTTCGTTCTTTAGAATTGAAAAAATGCTGAATGACACGTTCGTTAAAATTGCACGCACATTCCTTTTATAAACGATTTCTCGATACTTAACATTGCTAAAGCGGACAGTCTATCTTGGCCCAACTCCTCAACAAAACTTATAAGCCCTCGAAAAAACCCCGGAATTGCAGACAAAATTGTTTGATCATGGCCACGTAGTGCCAGCTCGAATACCCCACAAAATTTTACACAATCTATAATTTTGTTTAAAATATAACGATTTTTGGATACATTTTCATTAAAATCTCTAAGGGGTTTTCTATAAGCTGTGTCTAGCTGAGTGCGAATATCAACACTTCCGACCATAGCATAGTTCACCGAACATTTCATGTGATCTGCAGAAAACGCATGTTTTTTTATTTTTTCTTTTAAGTGTTTTAAGTCTTTAACACCGGTTTTGCACAATAATGAGTCCGACGAGTCCTTAGAAAATAACAAACAAACATAACAGTAAAATGAGTTAGAGACATCACAACCACATAATATCCAGTTAGCTAAATCGTACATACTTTTGCGAAAGTTTCGATGAACCTCTTTATTTTTGTCTTTACTAGTTTGTCGTATACTAAGCTCTGGCAAATTGCGACCACTTGAATTCGGTTATTTTCTCAAAATTAAGTTCGTTAGCACTCTTTAGTTGTTTAATTTTTGCACTACCAACATTTTATTTGATCTACATTCACAACTCAAACATAGACCACCTTGGTTATTTTTGCAAAATTAAGTTCGTAAGCACTTTTTAGTTGTTTAATTTTTTGCACTAGTCACTACCAACATTTTATTTCCTGTATATTTCCAACTCACACACGGATCATACAAATAAAAAAAATATATATTACAAAAAACAGTATATAAATCGATTTTCATCGATTAAAAGCGTCCGAAATAATATCGAGTTAGAATTACCGCGTGACCTCTGAACGAATTGAACTTCCGCATGCCGACGTGATGTCGCGACCAATCAATCGAATTATGAGAAGAGACCGGCTGATGACCCAAATCGCGATTTCATATTCCATTTGCTATCACGTTCGGCTGCCGCTCGGTAGCTGTGAAATCTTCTGGTACTTTCGTCAAGCTTTAAGGTAATCAGGACTGCCCAGCCTAGCTTAATATAGAGTATTTTATTATGCCTAAGAAACGCAACGAGACCATTCGAACCGCCGCGCCAGGCTAATAGTGTAGCGTATTTAACTTTTTTTGTTCGGGTTCGCGTTTTATTACAACTATTAGGAGGGACAGTCAAACGAATAATTTATTATCCGAAATATTTTTGGGGGTCATTGACCAAATGACTCTATGGAAGAGCTGCCACTGTTGAATTTACGATCAATATTTTGCAAATATATATTTAAAATGGATGGATGAAATATAGTCATTCTAAATAAATTTGTATTCAGGGAAACGAACCCTTCAAGAATTTATTATAACTTTTGGGGTGTTCAATTTAAAAGAATGGACCTCGATATTATTTAGTTGTTTTGCGATGGATAATCTTTATA
The DNA here is from genome assembly GCA_030620095.1 of Kuschelorhynchus macadamiae. Lineage (NCBI taxonomy): Eukaryota > Metazoa > Arthropoda > Insecta > Coleoptera > Curculionidae > Kuschelorhynchus > Kuschelorhynchus macadamiae. The sequence continues at coordinate 248,361 of JAUTXW010004690.1, forward strand.
GGTATTTTTAAAAACGAAAGTATATTATGATAGTACCAGCCATATTGCCATTTTGGAACAGAAAGTTAGGGACGAAATAGAAAACAATTATAGGATTTATAGGGAATCCGTTACCGCTGCAGAAAATCATAAGCTATTATATTACAAAATTGTTTTCGCAATAAAAGGGGCAAAAATTAACTGTTCTTATTACTAATTTAAAGAGTTGTTTTCTGGCCCTACATGCTTATTTTGTTTTAGATATGCTGTTTAAAGTATTATGGTTCTAAATAAAGTGGTTTAAGTTTACTTGAAGGAAAATACCAAATTATAAATATGATTTAAAACATAAGGGAAACGTCGCTTAAATACTTACTCAATGTTTTTATTGTTATAAAGTAAATGTTTGGTAACGCCGCAAAATATAATGTTGTCATATAGAGAATTTTGCCATAATATACAGAGTGTTCCATTAAGAAAATAACTTTGACATTTTTTAACTGTTTTGTGATTGTCATTTGTTTTCTTTTATAACGGATTCTGGCGATTCAAAAGAAACCCTAAAACTATGTTTACACTTTTTCTCTATCTCTGTTAATAAACCCCGTAGGTGGATGTCAAAATATAATGACTCACCCTGAACATAAGATGATGTCATTTGTTTTTTTGCAAATTCAATACTCTTTTATGATTTAATGCGTTTATTATTTAATGTTTAAGACCTATATAAATTATAGATTCTATTACTTTCCTCATAAAAAGAGCTTTTCTAAGCGTGAAAAAAATAACCCTCCGAGATTTTTTTAGATCTTTACGTTTCTGTGTCACTAGATGCCGGATTGGACTTTTGAAATTTTGGTCAAAAATTAAAAGTCATATAATAATAATAATAAGACGTTTACCAATAAATACAGTCAACGAATTAGCTTAAAATAATAATAATAATTATGATAATAATCAGGTATTATCATGGTAACTAAAGGGCCTTGTTTTCAGATTTCAGGGGTTATTCATTCCCCGGATTCTGTTGAGGCCAAAAATACTTAAAAAATGAAAAAGAAATTATTAAGCACCTAGCAGTTAAATTTTTTAAAAAAAATTTTAACAATAAATACATAAAAGCAAAAAAGCACACAACAAAGGAAAAAAGGAAGATGAATAAGGATAGGAAAAACGAAAGGTATTAAGTTTCAAATTTAGCGTTTTGTGGCATAGGCAATCAATTAAATTTGGTTTAGAAGAAATAGTTTTGGTTTTTCTCTTGAAAACTTTTTCTGAGACAGTAAACTCATTTATTTTAAATTTGTTTATTAAATGTGCAATTAAATAAGAAAAAGAACTTTTAAAAACTGCTTTGTTGTGTGACGATATAGTTAATAGATTTTTTCGTCTTATATTAAGATTGTGCACATCAGTACGATAAGTTATTTTGTTGTGTAAATATGGTGGAGTCCTAAATGTAGGAATGTTATAAAAAAGGACAAGAGCATGTAAGACTCGTTATTCTTTAAGAGGAGCTTTTGAGTTTCCCTATATAAAGTGTCCAAATCCGCGTTAATGCACCAATTGGCCTCGGCTATATCAGTACTTTTAAATCAATAATACGCCTGGGTATCATCTGCGTAGCAATGATGGCTACAATATCGAAATTTATTCATTAATTGCGACGTATAAAAAGTATATAGTAATGGACCCAGAATGCTACCCCGAGGCACCCCAAAGGCAACATTAAGGGCTTTCGACATTTTACCATCAAGTACTACTCTTTGTTTTCTGTTTGACAAAAAAGAAGACATTAGTGCCACCCCAAAATCGCTAAAACCCAGACACTGCAACAAAGTCAATAATATTTCGTGGTTGACCATGTCAAAAGTTTAAGTAAAATCCAAAAGAACCAAAACAATAGCTAGATTATTATGAAGGGCTTTAAATATATCATCCGTTACCTGAGATAATGCTATTGAACAACCATAACCTTTACGGAAGCCGGACTGATATTCAGGGATCAAATTACAAATATTTAAATACTCAATTATTTGTTGTTCCATAATTTTTTCTAATAGTTTAGAGATAACTGGAAGAATCGATGTTGAACGGATATGTTTAAATGCAGTAGGATTTTTAACTTTGGGCAACGGAATAACATTGGCTTCCTTCCATTGATTTGGAAAATTATTTTTTTCTAAACAAACATTTATAATGTGAGTTAGTGCATTAATTATGGCAGGACAACAAAGTAAAATAAGTGTAATATTTAAATTATCAGCTCCAAATGCTTTATTCTTTATGGTTTTTAGAATGGAAACTATTGTATCGTTATCAGCCTAAATTTAAATTCATTTTGTGTAATTTTAATTAACTTAAAATTCTTAATAAGTTCTTGATCAGGGTTATTGTTATTTTTAATTATATTAGTGAAATAAGTATTAAGTGCATCTACATTTTGGAAAATTATTTTTTTCTAAACAAACATTTATAATGTGAGTTAGTGCATTAATTATGGCAGGACAACAAAGTAAAATAAGTGTAATATTTAAATTATCAGCTCCAAATGCTTTACTCTTTATGGTTTTTAGAATGGAAACTATTGTATCGTTATCAGCCTAAATTTAAATTCATTTTGTGTAATTTTAATTAACTTAAAATTCTTAATAAGTTCTTGATCAGGGTTATTGTTATTTTTAATTATATTAGTGAAATAAGTATTAAGTGCATCTACATTTTGTAAGGAATTGGGAAGTTGTATATTTTGTTTTTTAGAAATAATAATTTTTTTTAATTCTTGCCATGCTTCTTTATTACTGCACACTCCAAACCTATATGTTAAATAAGCTTTTTTTTCGATCTGATTGCGCTAGTAGTAAGATTTCTATACTGTTTGTATGTGTTCCAGTCCTCCCAATTTTTGGTGTTTCTAAACTTATTTAAGGCCCTATTACGAAGCCTCTGCATTAATCTAATATTAGGAGTAATCCATAGGCTGTATGGCTTATTTTTAACTCTGATATTTTTTAATGGAGCATGCAGGTTTATAACGTCGAATAATGATTGGTTGAAAAAATCAACTTTGCTATTTATGTCCGCCATATGACACATTATGTGCCAAAGTTTGATATCAGATTGAAATCGCTCATTGTTAACACTTTGTAAATTTCTGTATGTGAAGTTTTAAGTATTAGATTTAGGTTCTCCAAAATTTATGTCGCAATAAATGAGCACATAGTCCGATATCTCAACATCCCTTATTCCACAAACCTCGATTGAATCTATATTTGAAAAAAGTAAATCAATTAAAGACATATTTGTATTTGATATTCTAGTAGGTTCAGTTATTTGCTGTTGCAAACCATAAACCTCAGTAATTTCACATAACGGTGCTTTTGTATTTAAATCTAGAAAGTTTATATTAAAATCACCTAGCAATAAAAGAGAATCATAGACAGTATAAAAATCGGTCATAATACTTTCAAGACGAGAATAGAATAAGTTTAACTCACCCTTAGGAGGACGGTATATATTGCCTATTAAAATTTTTGTGTTGCTTACTTTTATTTCAATCCAAATATGTTCTAGAAAAGGGCAGGTTTCTCTAAGCATAATACGAAAATCAATACTTGCTTTATTTACACGGCGACACCACCACCGCCACCTAGCCTATCTTGCCTTATAAAATTATAATTTTGTAGTTCCATGATCTGATCAACGATTATTAGTTCGATATCAGGTTGAAATCACTCATTGTTAACACTTTGTAAATTTCAGTATGTAAAGTTTTAAGTATTAGATTTAGGTTCTCCAAAATTTATGTCGCAATAAATGAGCATATGGTCCGATATCTCAACATCCCTTATTCCGCAAACCTCGATTAAATCTATATTTGAAAAAAGTAAATCAATTAAGGACATATTTATATTTGATATTCTAGTAGGTTCAGTTATATGCTGTTGTAAACCATAAACCTCAGTAATTTCACATAACGGTGCTTTTGTATTTAAATCTAGAAAGTTTATATCAAAATCACCTAGCAATAAAAGAGAATCATAGACAGTATAATAATCGGTCATAATACTTTCAAGACGAGAATAGAATAAGTTTAAGTCACCCTTAGGAGGACGGTATATATTGCCTATTAAAATGTTTGTGTTGTTTACTTTTATTTCAATCCAAATATGTTCTAGAAAAGGGTAGGTTTCTCTAAGCATAACACGAAACTCAATACTTGCTTTTATGTACACAGCAACACCACCACCCCTACCTAGCCTATCTTGTCTTATAAAATTATAATTTTGATCTGATCGGCTATATCTGCATGTAACCATGTCTCAGACACACCAATCAAATCATGCTGAAAGTCAGCTACATGGCCTTGAAAAATGTGAAAATTATTTGACAGTGATCATGCATTAATACGTGCGCACGAAAATCATAAAAACAAAAAAGAGGTACTTATCCCTGCTAAAAACAAACAGCAAAAAAAAAGGAGTGAAAGGTACAAGGATAAAGGAAAGGAGGTTACCAAAAAGTATATGCTTATCAAATATCACCCTAGCAACAAGGAAAAAAATAAAACAAAAATAAAATTATTTTACTCCTAGAAGTCTGCGATCCGATAATTAAAACACTAGTACAAAAAAGTAGCACACAAAAACCTGTATATCTAATAAAGTAATAATTTTAGTTAACATTTTTACTTTAAGTAATGGAAATATTTCTAGCATTGTTTAGATTTTTCTACCGTTTATGTCTTTGACAGTAGGCATAAATTTACATATTATTATTAATTATTAGTGATTTGAAAACGAGTTTGTTTGTGAATAAAAACTATTTCTATGTACAGTACCATTTATGTCCTTAAAATTCGCATTGCACCCACATATATGGGGATGACTTGGTAACATTTTGGTAAAAATCCAATATGGCGAAACAAAATGGCAAACCAGTCAAATTCCTAAAAACTACTTATCCAATTTACCTCAAACTTTGCATACAAATTAAATAGGTATTAGGTAGTAATGAACTGAAAAAATATTGGGACGAATCCAAGATGGTGAAACAAAATGGCGACTTAATAAAATTTTAAAAATTGAGTATGTAAGTTTGTAATCGTGAAAAAGAGTTGAGGTTTAAAATATTTTTACAGCCAAAAAATATGTTTTTCCAATTTTATTGGTTTGTCTGTCAAATTTACGTCAAATTTTGCACAAAAATCAGGTCTTATTAAGAATCAACCTGTAATATTTTGGTATGAGTCCAAAACCGCAAAAAAAAATGTCGACCTAATAAAAACATTAAGTGTGATATAGATCTAACTGGTAAAATTGTGGTACAAATTCAGACGGGGCGGAACAAAATGGCGGCCAAATAAAATGTCTAAAAAAACAAAGTAAAAAAACCTTTTTATTCAATCAACTTATCAAATCTTGTAGCAAAATTGAATGTGATACAGGCATTAACTGGTGCGAATTCAACATGACGGTACACAATGGCGGTTTTAAAAAATCAGTGTAATTCAATTTGATTAAATCATGCCCATAATTCAGTGCGGCATAGATAGAAACTAGTAAAATATTGGTACGACTCCAAAATGGTGAAACAAATTGGCGCTCATTAAAATTTTTGAAAAGTTTAATAAACCACTATGTGCGGAAGTAAAATGGGTTATACTACACTCTACTATTCCTAATAAAAGGATAAATTTATAACGAGCGAAGTTCTGGGTAAAGGAAATTAACCAATTTTTCATTCAGCAGCCAATAATGCTAGTATAATACTTGAGATTATACATTTAGTCTACAGAAATAAAGAAAAAAAGATGAAATTAAATTGCACAAAAATGATCTCTGTTGTAAATTAACGATAATATGCTTCTATTCAACATGATACAAATGTATATACGTATACCGAATGGATTATAAAAAAGAAAATGTCATGTAAGGTATCATAGGGACGGACATATTAAGGGGGATGAATGTGAATGGAAAGTATGGATAAGTTTTAGGTGAGTTGGCAAATCATTTTTTTTTTGTTTTTTTTAGTTGTCGGTAATACTAGGTGCATATAAAAGCGTGGACCTTTCTTTTTTTAGTTGTTCTCTAGGCAATAAGCCAAATTAAAATCAACACGTATTTTCTGATTCTTACTCTATTAAACATTATTTACTGCATATATCAACAAACAAAAAATTTATCTGAATTTCCTCTTAATAGTACAGACATGTTATTTATAAATATACCAGGAGTATCCATGGTTACCGCACACATATTGTTTAAAAACTGACCTGCATTAAAAAACTGGTACTCTTGACGACACAGGCTCCACAATAATTACTACTGTTTAAGTTTACATTAAATTTACTATGCTACACTTGTTACGTAACGTTACGAAGGTCGACTTTGCGTATTCAGACGAAATTCACAATCAGCAAAATATAAAAATTTACGCAAACACACTTGCCAAAAAATTGTTTTGGTGTTGTGCAAAATCCTTCGCCCGCTGTTGTACCTCCTACAAAAAATTGCATGGCAACAATACTGACAAAGCTTGGTCCAACATTATTTAAGAAAATTAACTGGTACTTCATAGTAGTTTAAATTGAAATGATCTAATCTATATATATATATATATATATATATATATATATATATATATATATATATATATAAATATCTTCAAACTTTTAATTTATCATTTTAAAGTTTAGTCAATAAAGTGTTAATATTATCTATTAGGTACGTATATCTTTTTCATTTATTAGCATTTAAGAAAAATCACTGAGTTTAAATACATAGTACGTTGGTACAACCAAATTTATAATTTCAAACGCACTATATGTTTTACAAAGGGGCAAGGGATGTGGTTAACTAATGGTTAGAGATTGTCTACAACATCGTTTACATTTCGCTGTAAAAATACTGTTAAAATATCCAGAATACAAACCGAAAAAAACGTTAAATGTTAAAAGAAATAAATATTATATTGTAATAATTATATTAAAGGATAAAATATTAGGGACACCCCCCTTGTATGCCCGTCCATGGGTCCTGGGTCTGGGAACCAAACTTATAGCACTTACAAAAAAAAATATTTTTTGGTGTTTAAAAATACATTTTAAATTTGAAATTCGTGGCTGTCTTAAACATTTTTAAGTCATTTATTAACTTAAATCATTATATTGACTTCAATTTTTTCAATTTAATTACATTTTTAAGCATTGACTTAATAATTAAGATTTAAGCCGGGGCAGAACAAAAAAAATCAGATTAACTACTTAAGTCAAGCTAATGACTTCAAATCGTTCAAAAACTGAATTAAGCCTAAATAAAATTATGCACATATTGAGAGAATTACGATTATCGTTTCACGTTCTTACTCTGTTTAACGCATAAGCTTAATTTTCGACCCCAAAAATGCCTTTACCACACGCATAAAAGAGAAAGTTTGATGCCAAATTGGTAGCCAATCGTTTTGGTTGCTTTCTTTTCATCCTTTACTTCTAGTGATGAAATCATTTCCACATCTAAAGTAAAAGTTGAGCTTTTTGCAAAAAAATTCTCTGCAAATTCTGCTTTAATCGCTCCTCTTCTATATCCCCTTCCATAAGTACAACTTGGTGATACAATAAGCAGTAAATTTATTTTCAGGGTTCAAAAGGTGTTTTTTTTTTGGCGTGCATTTTTCTAAAAGCGGCAAATTTGCTTGTGTACAGCCGGTTCCGAAAAAGGGACCTAAAACTCTTCCCTCTAACTACAGACTCATGCCCCTACTGCCAATTATGAATAAGGCAATGGAGAAATATATCGATACTGATCTTTTAAATTACCTTAAAAGTTATTCATGACAAGCAATACGGTTTCCGCCACCAAAAGTGCATAGCAGCTCTGCTTATCTTCGTAATTCACAACTCGAGCAAGTCCTTCTAATTCCAGGGTGAAGCCCAAATTATTTCCCTCGACATATCCAAAGCATTTGATCAGGTCTGGCATCATGCACTTCTTAACAAACTTCCTGCCTACGGCCTTCTTCCGAAACTGTGTACCTGAATTAGTAGTTTTCATTCCAACATAAGTATTTTTAATGGTTAATGGTTCATCTGAATTTCGCAAAATCAACTCAGGCGTTGCACAAGGTTTAATGTTGGCAGCTATCCTATTCTTCCTTTTGGATCAATGATTTGCTTTGTTCTACTAGCAATGCTATTTACAGCTATGCTGACAATAGTACAATCCTCTCCAATAAATAAATTCCCAAACTTGTTTCCAAGACTCAAATTGATAATAGGCCTAGAGTAATGATTTAATCCCTAACCATCCGCTGGCATGATCACATCACCTCAACTATCAGAGCAGCTGCGAAGACTTTTCTTTTGTCAATTTGAATACCATTTACACTTCGCAAGTCAGACCAAGCCTTGAGTATTACTCGCATATATGGCCAGCCTCTCCTTAAATCCTTAGCATCCTTGATTTGGTCCAAAGAAGCACTATTTGCCTGATTGATGATCCAAACATTACAAGGAAGCCTGTGTCTTCGAATTGTTCGGATGAATTATCATCCATTATGTATTTTTTAGTCATTCCTGCCAGGGAGACACAAGCATCGACCCACATGCATGCCTTCACCGTCCAACTCTAAAGACCCTTATTCCGAGAGTGTCTCAATTATGAAATGTCTTACCGGCAAAGTTCTTTCCCTCTTATCCTTATCCCGTATCAATCAACTTTCCCTGTCTTCACTTAAAACAACCACGCTACCTAGTACTTAGGTCTTCAACATTCCTGGTTTGCTGATTTTTCGTATTGCGATTTCTAGCATGCATGAATCTATCATCTGTAGATGGGTCAGTTATTTGTTAAATCTCATAGCGAAAGTAAAGAAACAATAGATTATGCACTTTGCTCTATTTATCGGTAATAATAATATCGTCAAATACTCTTCAGACTAAGGTTTTTTAAACTCTATTTTGTCCGGGCTATTACTAAACCAGAAAACGAGGTCACGGTCCGATGAATTTGGCTCGCAAGCAGATATTGAATTATAAAAGAGTCTAATAATTTGGTAACGTCAACTTGACTTGATCTTCATTCCAACCACAAGCATTGCGGAGTCCCCGTAAGCTACCTCAAACTGTAATGCCCTCGGGATAACGAAATCTAGCTCCTATTTCGTACCAGAGACTCCGTAAAGTACCTGTATCGAGGAAAGTATTTTGGAAGACCCTCCTTAAGCATGTCGAATATCAAACCAGAAATCAATTCTCAATTTTCTTAAGGTATCTACACCCCCGGTTAATAATGAATATACTACTTTGCTTTATTCTTATAAAAAACCGACTTTTCCTCCTTCAATCCTATGTCACGGATCTCGGAGAAAAAAACCTGTCTCGATAATAGTGGGATTAGACCGATCAATTCAATCAAGCAGCGCAGAACCATTTATTCTGAAATTCTCTACTATATCACAAATTCGGACTTTATAAACTCTGAAGAAAATGATTGCTTTAAAACATCTATTTATCACCCGAATCTAAAGTCGATTGTGGAAGCTCTGAAAAATCCATTGTTTACGTTTTTCTGACGACTTTTCATATTTTTTGAGAGAAAAATGAAAAGGTGTCAAAAGTATGAAAGACGCTGAAGTGATAAATTTGACAGTTCTCAAGTTTGTATTTTGGTTGATATGTTACAAGCTAAATTTGGTTCTCGATCCATTGATCCAAAGTTGGAATATTCTATTTTCTATTTTTTTTATTTTTAAATACTGTATATGTATTCAGGAAGGTTGAATAAAAGTAAATTTATACAGGGTGAAGCTGTATTCCAGAATCCAATAATTTTTGTTTCATATTCGACTGTACCTAAATATTAAAATTCTAATTTTTAGTAGAAACTTTATTACACTTAAAGCAACAGTCAGATTTTGCTGGATTCATGGTATGATTATTAAAATGAAATGTAAATTAAGGAATTTTATCGGACATTATCTGAAAATCTATATCTATAATCTGTTTATAGCTAGGATATTTAAATAGCCAGCGAAATTGACACATTTTAATTATTATCGAATGCATATTGTCAATAGATACAGGTTTAATAATAAAATAATTGAAAATAAAACAACACAGGGAGTTTCATAAAATTCTAGAAAAACTATGCGATTACTGTTATGTCAGATTCACCTGATTTTTCAAAATGATTCCTCAAAGACTGATACAATTCTCTTAATATAATATAATAATAAAAATGTTTGATAATAGTTTCCTTTTTTTGTTTTAATAATTTCAATAACATCGATTATATAATATGGCTGGCCACCATCTTTAAAAAAATTAATGAAAAAAGAGGTCGAGTAGCACATCTTTTGAAACCCCTTTGCAATCCTAATTAATCGTCAATTTATGGAGACCTCAATATTACACAATTTAAAATGGTGGCCATTCGTAGATGTTTCAAAACCTAAAAAATATGGGGAATAGAAATTCTTAAAAACTTGAGGTATTTTATTCCTCACATGATTCTCAATTAATATTTTCTTATGAGCATGGGTGCTAAATATTGTACTTTTCTAATTACAAGGTGCTTTTTCTTTATAAAACACGCGTAAATATACATTTATATTTTTGCACATTAACGATACCGCCATTTCGAACTGTAATTATGACTGCATATTTTGGAGATAAATTATTTTTGGGACACTTATTAAGCCTCTCTATCGGCCAAACTATTAAATTCAGAATGAACTAACTTTCACCTTACTATCTTAACTTTATAAAAAAAATTTACGGCCGTGCTTAAATAGTCACTTTCCCGCACGTATTTTGTTTCGGAAAATTGCCTTTTTCCCGCACTAGCGCCAGAAAGTGAGATTTTTAAACCTGCGCACTTACGCAAACTTTTAATGTGGGAGTAAAGAATTTTTAAGCTGATGAATAGCAAAAATAGTAATTTTCTATATTATCTATCTCGGATTTGTATACATTTATTTAAATTAACTGAAATTTATATTTACAAACTTTCTTGAACGTCACCGTATTATTTCAAAAAACAATGTCAAACAGTAATAGGACCATTAGATGTCAGAACTACAACATATCACATTTTCAGAAAATTTGACTGAAAGCTATTTTCCGTAAGAAGTGTGGAGGGTCCTTTGTCTCAAAATGCAATTAATTTTGCAGTGATTTTTTTAAATAGTTAACTAGTAAAAACGTAGTCCAAGAGTGATTAAAAAATGAAACAATATTCTTCTGTTTACAGGCACATTTTTCACTTATTACTGTATGGCATGACATGCAACAATTCTTTTCTTACATTTTTATTTAAGAGCAAATTAATTTATTATTGAAAGTTAAATATCCGACGATTGGAAATTGGACAAAATATTTTTTGTTCATTGTTTCTCCATTCACAATTTCAAAAACATCGCCATATTAAACATTTTCTCTCAGTGCTTTATTCATTATCTAGAAAGACGAAAATACATCTGACATAACTTGTATAAATTCCCGTATATTTTTTTCTGAAAATGAGTGCAGTTCATTGCCCAATTAAGTAGATATTGAATTATTACCGCATGATAAGAAGTCAAATTTTTGCAAATAATTTGATAAGATGTTACTTATTATATTGATACTTAAATAAGTATCAAAAATTGTGGGGTCAATGAAACCAGTAATATGGGGATTTTTTGTTCAAATTTGATTGGATACGTGACAAGTAAGACAATGCCTGTGTCAGAAAGTTGTGGACAATGAAACATTCTGAATAAAATTCACTTTTCGGACTTGCATTGTCATTACATAATTTAAATTATTCACAACGTTTCGATTAGAGATACATCTCCGAACTGTATCAAGTATAAACTAAGAACTAAGTCTAAAACTACTATAGTAGGATAATGCCATATTTTACGTTAAAAATAGGCGCCGAAGCGTGGAATGTTCGTGCAAGAAAGTAAAGGCCTCCAAACATCTAGAATGTCGATATTAGGTTGCTAAAACTTTTTTGTTTTGTTCGATAAATAATTTTTACATTTATGCGCTTCTTTAAATTTCCTTATTTCTCAATGCTATTCCTTATGAATTTAATTAAAATTAAATAAAAATTTACTCATTCTAAAAGGATAGGACAGTATTTGCTTTTAGACATTGTCCTTATGTTCTTTTGATATATTTGTAAGGACATACAATTTTTTACTTAGTTTTTAAAGTAAACTCAAAACTCTTACTTTTTAATATCTTCTACTGTTCAAATATATAATCATATACGTTTTAAGAGGCTTTCGCCGTTCGATACGTTTCTTGACAAAGATAGGCATGACTATATAGATTGGGTAACAACAGAGAGGAGAAGATTGCAGAAAATACAGTACTTTTCATTTGTTTATTAGTTTATTGCCGGCTTTAGTTCTAATTCAAATAACAAGTTGTTAAAATTAAATAACATAAATAAACATTTAGTGGCGCTGTGTATATCTCAGCTCATATAAATTGTTTATTTAGATGTATTTATTGTAGTTCTTGTTCTTGTCTATAAATTATGTTCTACAATCACTCCGCCAAGACGAAAATGCCATTTTAATGTAGAGTTCAAATAAAGCGCAGTTGTTTACTGCAAAATTTGCAAAGTTGAAATAAAATAGTGGCCGAAGTAATATCAATAACCATTTAGGAAAAAATAAACGCAAAAAAATATCTATAAATAAAATTTGAAGTGCATTTTAATTTTTTCTGTAAATGAATGAATATCGAATTGACTAAGTTGAAAATTTACAAATTAATGTCCATTAGGTTCGTTCCCGACGACATTAAGAATTCCCCCATTTTTGGTATTTTAGTATGTATAGCAGGGGGGCGCAGCTTCTTCTTTAAAAACCTGCGGGGGGGGGCGAACCACCCCCTTACTTCTACTTCCGACGTGCCTGATTTCTGTCAAATATAGATGTAATAAATGCTGAAGATTTGCTCCACGCCGACAGATAAAATGGCCTATTTTGAAATTTTGATTCAGTCATGCCAGGTTTGATTAAGTTTCGGCTGCTGGCATTTAAACGAATGATTCTTTGAGTCTAATTTGAGTTAGAAGGTTTGTCGACTTTCAGTTGATTTGCATATTATGACTGCCGCAAATTGGTGAAAATGAACTTAAGAATTAGGTTGTTTAACGGATAAATTTTATTTCTTTGGATCTCTTTTTATTCACTAGGGTCATATCTCAAAACTTTTTGACGATTTTAAAGTTTTACTAGCGAATACCCGCGACTTTGTTCGAGTATAGCGATATAACGAAAGGGATATAAAGAGGTACTTAAATCGCCTTATTTAAATACCTTTTTATAAACTACGTTTTTTTGTTACATTTTCTTTCAATTTTTGTCAACAGGGGCTTGGGTGATTTCACTAGGTTCAATTCTAGAAAAGTTTTGGCGATTTTAAAGTGTTATATTTTTTTTCTAACAATAATAACTTAATGTTATTAAAGGGGAGAATTTTCACACTTGTGTGCAACTCTTAGCACAATGCCTTGCAAAATTAAATTCTTTTCATCTTATGTACAGAGTGTCCCAGAAATTAAATATTTCCGTGTTGTTTTTTAATACAGCATTCTGTGTGTTACTGGCTTTTCATATCCTACTAATTCTTCACCGTGATAGTGGAATTTGTTATGAAAGTGGGTAAAAAATTCAAAAATTACTCTTTGACGATTAGAGGCAAAATTATTAGATAATAACAAAAATCAGTAAATCTCCTTTACTCTGAACTTCCATCGGTATGAATTTTATTAATAACAGTGAAATGTGACCTAATTTAGTTCAGTATATAGACATTTAGTAACACATATATACTGTCTTTTCAACTATTTTTATTGGGCGCTATTTTGCTCCATCACATTAGATTCCTATCAATATTTTACCAGTTTCTACCTATACCACAATTGATTTTTTAGCATAATTTAAAATGAATTCGTTAAGTAGTTTTTACATTGACATACACCGCTATTTTGTTACGTCATGTTGAACTCATACCAGTTTATCGTTATATCACATTTAATTTTTCTGCAAAATTTAAAGTCAACTGAATAAGATTTCTTTTTTCGTTGCTTTTTTAAAAATTTTATTTGGCCGCTATTTTGTTCTGCCATATTGAATTCGTACCACAACTTTACCAACTTTTCTCTATATCATACTTAATGCTTGCACAAAATTTGAAATTAATCTAATAGGTAGTTTCTTCAGGTTGTTTTTTTAAATATTTTATTAGGTCGCCATTTTTTTGCCATCTTATATTCATACCAATATATTACCAGTTCATTCCTATGTAACACTTGATATTGGTAGAAAATTTAAGGTAAATTCAAAAATTAGTAGTTTTAGCAATACTTCTTTTAACGTTTCACTAAGTCGCAAGTGGCATATTGGATTTTCACCAAAATATCAACAAGTCATCCCCATATGACTCTTAATTTTTGTCTAAAGTTTGAAGTGAATCTGATAAGTAGTTTATAAGCTATGCCGCGAACTGACAGACAGATAAACTGACAGATGGTCGGACGGAATTGATAAAAAATATTTTTTGGGATCTAGGGACGCTAAAACGAGATGGTACGTAAAATGTGAGAGGGTGATTTTTTTTACGATTACAAACATTTTATTTGGCCTCCATTTTATTCCACCATCTTGAATTAGTACCACAATTTTACTAATTCGTCTCTATGCCACAATTAGTTATTGCACACAATTTGAAATCAGTCAATTATTAAGTAGTTTTTTTCAGGCCGAATTTTTAAATAATGTATTAAGCCGGTATTTTGTTCCGCCATCTTGGATTAATTTTACCAGTTAATTCCTACATAATACTTGGTTTTGTGCAAAATTTGAGATAAATTGGATAAATAGTTTTTTAGTAATAACATTTTTTTCATTTCACTAGGTCGTCGTTTTGATTTGCCATATTGGATTTTTACAAAAGTGTTATAAGGTTATCCCCATATGACCCTTAATTTTTGACCAAAATTTGAAGTCGATCAGGTAAGTAGTTTAGTTAGTTTCGACCCGATAGATAGTTAGAATTTAATTATTTTATTATTATAATTATGTATATATATATATATATATATATATATATATATATATATATATATATATATATATATATATATATATATATATCGAAAAAAGGGGATTTTTATACGATTAAAATACTTCCTTTTTACGAGGGGAACAAAAAGCTTCAAATGAAGGATGAACAAGGCTTACAAAACTATATATAAACTTGGGCGGAACAATGAAAAAAACCCACATTCAACTTCAAAAAAACCTAAAAAAACTTGTGCTTTTATAATAGGAGATTTTTTAGTTTATTTTTTCTTAATTTTTTTTCGTATCTTTTTTTTTTACTGTTTTCAGATAATCTTGCTTGCATAATATAATGTAAAAATTATGATATGACGTTTAACGAGTTTATTTCTTAACTAAGTAAGATTAAAATTAATATGTCTGTTCGTAAATTAAAAAATGTGTCATATAAATTTTAGATCGTTAATTCCCAATTTGCACGATATTCAACAATTTATTTCTAACGAATATTTTGACATTTTGGGATCTCTGAAACATGGGTAAATAAAGGAATTAAGTCAAACGAAGTGAAAAATGCAGGATATAATTTCATAAGAGAGGACAGGGCCGGAGGTGTTGTCGGGTAATATGCCAAAAGATCTTACAAATTACACTTGGTGACTAACGAGTTTAGCGCGAGTGAAAACTTTGAACAAGTATGGGTAAAGATGTGTGTTCAAAATATTAATTATATTTTTGGTTGTATATATAGGCCACTATCGTATAAAATGTCGGATTTTTTAAATGATTTTGATACAGTTATAACATTAATATGTATACAGTGTGATAAACTGTATTGTTTAATTTAATGTAAGCTATCTAAATTTGTTTTCTAATAATGTAATAGAGTGTTATTCAGTGATTGAAACTTTGGGCTTTTTTCTGATTTTTTTGTAAACTTTTAATACCACAAAGAACAAAAAACAATCAATTATATAAATTATAGGGATATAAAAAGTATTAATGCTCAGTTTAATTATGATTTGCTAATACCGTGACGCAATATTTTTGATCTAAATGAAATGGTGTATTTTTCCTCAGTTTATGAGGTCAATAACTTCGTTAAACTTCAAATAACGCACGTATACGTAAATGTATCTATACTCTATACTAACATATAAAATACTTATTTGACTGACTCACTCATCACGTTCCAGCTCAAACCGCTTGAGGTAAAAGGCTGAATTTTGGCATACAGGTTGATTTTAGAGTGTTGAGGCTCGATAAGAAGGGATTTTTCCAAACTCAAATTCCAAGGGGGTGAAACCACCCCTTAAATATTATAATATTTTTTATTTAAAAAACGGTCAGATTTTCGGAAAAACGCTTGAACACACATTTTTTTATTTATCTTTTTACATATTTTAGAATTTTTTTAAAATTCATACAGAGTGTTTAAAGGGGTGAAAACAACACTTAAATAATACAATATTTTTTTAATTAAAAAAAACCGGTTAGTTTTTCGAAAAAACGCTTGAACACGTGTTTTTTAATTTGTTTTTTTACATATCTTCTAAATGATTTATACAATATGTCCAAAGAGGTAAAACCATCCCTTAAATATTATAATATATTTTATTTAAAAAACCGTTACTTATTCGGAAAACGATTGAACATAATATGCTTTATATTTTATTTTTTTACATATTTTAAGATTTTTTATAAATTCATAGGGGGTTTTTGAAAAAGACGGGTCATTAATTAATTTTTGCGATCTTTATCAAACTGTTTGTCGTAGAAAGCAAAACAGCTTGATTTTAGAGTGCAGAGCTTCGATAAGAATGGATTCTTTGAAACTCATTTTCCAAGGGGGTGAAACTACCCCTTAAATATTTATAGTGGACTCGGAAAAAAAACCGCTTGTTGGTCTAAAGAACGAGCTATATTAGCTCCAAAAAATAGCACAGCAGATGAAATAAATCTAACTTTATTGGAAAAAATTACTGCTCCACATACTAAATGTAGTTTTAGACCAAGAAAATGCAGTTAATTATCCTGTCGAGTTCCTACACTCTCTAAACCCTTCAGCAATCCCTCCTCATGACTTAACTTTAAAAGTTGGGGCACCAGTGATGCTTGTTCGAAATTTAAAACCACCAAAATTGTGTAATGGAACTCGGCTACAGGTTAAAACATTACAAAACAATGTAATAGTCTACATTATTTCTGGCCCTGGTCTGGGCGAAACAGTTATACCACGTATCCCTTTAGTTCCGCCAGACTATCCTTTTCAGTTTAAATGTGTACAGTTTCCTTTAAAGCTTTGTTTCGCCATGACATTTAACAAAGCTCAAGGGCAATCCTTAAGTAGAGCTGGAGTAGACTTGCGCTACGAATGCTTTTTCTATGGTCAACTCTATGTCGCATACTCTAGAGCAAGTTCGCATAGTAGCATGACTATTTTACAAACGTGGTTTATAAAGAGGTACTCAAATGAGGCATTTACATCCCTTTCATTATAGTCATATACGCGAACGAAGTCGCGGGTACCCCCTAGTATCCTATATTATTCGATTTAATTTCGATGATAATATTTCGAAGATGGCAAAATCGGGTAAGCTTTTACTACAGCTCTTTCTCGCCGTTTTTGTTTAATTTTTTAGCATATTGGTTTGGATTCTGAGTTATCCTTCTTCAAAGTCTCAAATTTCACTTTTTAATAGATTTCCCTTGTTTCTTTAGGAAATGCCGTTCCTTTTAGCGTAAATTTGATGGAAGTGATATTAAACAGTGTAATTATTAGAAAATATTTATTTTATTGCGGTTTTACAGCTAAAAACCACAATAATAGGGCAATAAAAATACCGTTTGAAAATCCATGATTTTTACACTACATCAACCGTAATTTTTTTTGGGATTGGTGCTACTGAAAATTACAAAATTTGAATTTGAAAGTGTCAGTTTCAAACAAATGAAAATGGGGGAAAGCGTCTATTATATAAATTGTAAATTTTAGTGTAATTCAAAATTGGCGCCGCCGCCGCCCCATTTGATACAGATATCTAGAAGATTATTTTCAGAAAATGCTTAAAGATTATTATTAATTTTTTTACACTATCACTGATTTTGATGATTTTTTGTATATAGCTGCATTTTGGGGTCCTGATCCAGAATTTGAAGTCAAATTTCTTCGGTCATGTTTCGTTTTTGAGTAATTTATCTTCAAAGTTCATAAACAACCTAAAACCAATTTACTTTTTTCTTTCTTCTTTATTATGAAAATTTGCTGATTCTGTGTGAGACTACTACAAACAACTATAAAAAGACGTAAAATAAACTTTCTTTTTTTTCTTGCATTTTTGATCTGAAAAATGAGAAGACTCAAAAAACTACCGTATTTCATAATTTTTGGGCTAGTAACTTTTCTTTCATGTTGGCATCTTGACGTCATGAAAAACCATCGAGATACAACTTTTAAGAGAAACATTAATTGGTATAAATTAATTACGGACACTTCGTTACATACGCTACCAATTCACCTACTGGATCCGCGCATATGTATATTAAAAAATCAGTAAGGGCCTGGCAACGTTGGCTTGGGTGAGCGGTTTACGAAATAATGAGAATAATGAATCTTTGTACCAATATTAAGAAAAAAAAACCCTGCTGTTGACCATAAATTTAAAACTAAATTTTTATTTATCTTTTAGTCAAAAAAAGATGCAATAAAATATTTATTTTCTAATAACTACACAGTTTAATATCACTTCTATCAAATTTATGTTAAAACAAAGGATATTTTTTAAAGAAAGAAGGGAAATCCATTAAAAAGTGAAATTTTAAACTTCGGAGAGGAATAACTCGGAAAACAAATGTTGCCGAATAAATCTGACTTAAGATTCATGATCAGCGACCGGAATTCTACCAATGTGCCAAAAATCACGAAAATCGGCGAGAAAGAACTGTGGTAGAAAATTACCCAAAATCGCTAAAGTAATATTATTGCTTTTTAATAGGTGCATATAGGAGAAAACGAACAAAATAACAGCCCTCACATCACAAGAAAATCCTTATAAAGTCGACTAAAATAAATAAACAAATAAAAAATAAATTTTACTTTTCGTGTTTTACATAATATTTTCTTAATATTGTATTTATTTATTTAATGATATTACCTGAATAAATATAATTACACTAGAGTGACTTTTGAAAACTTGCTATAAAAATATTATCATAAATTACTTTTTTTACTAATTTGTAATAAATTAATGAAAGTTAAAACAAAAACATATATAATATATTTTTAGACATTTTTGCAATATGTAATATATGTAAGGTGAACAACCTTATTATTATGTTATCATCTCGGAATTTTTTGGAATACCAACTTTTTGATTACAGATTAAGATAAAATTTGTCAGGCCAATAAACTTTGCTGCAAACTTTTGCAGTAACAGTAAATTGATTTAATGAAATTATATTATTTCAATAAAAATACACATTTACTTTAACAAAACATAAGATGCTATGGATGTTTCAAACAGAAATATAAAGATATTAAACTCCGAAAATGTCTTCTTTATTTATGACGAAAAACAAAGGTACTACTCCTCTGGCTAATATTACGACCGGCATTAAATTACACTGTTAACTCCTGACTTTCATTGGGAGCAGTAATGTTAATAGATTTTTATTTCACGTTACACCAACGTCGTAACAGAATTATTATGATCCCTATTAGGTATTAGCCAGTGGAGGAATTGTTTCTGTGATTCCATTTTGTATAATGCCCCTATATCTTGGAAACGAAACGTTTCCGGACTCATTTTCACAGCAACTTTTTTTTAATATTCTCATATGTACAATAGCCTCTCCAAATATTGGAAGGGAATTTCCTACTCTATTCCTGTAGATTATTATTTAATTAAAATAAATTTGAATTCTTCAAAAAAATCCAAGATAATTTTTTCTATTTTTTAGGGCAACGCCGGTATACAGCATTTTTACTCTCCTTTGGAGTGCCCTGTGCAGTATTACAGTTGATAATGTCAAGCCGGCAAAATTAACCAATATTATGTTAATATGTTGTTATCCAAACTCTATAAATGTACTAAATTTCAGAACAGTGTCTCAATGAGGGGTGGTCCAAAACTAAATTACAAAATTTGGTCCAATCAATCGATCCTCTACAACGGCAAAAAAAAGTTAAAAAAGTTAGCCGTTTATTTCGTGACGACTCAGCTAGCCTTAAAACCAAAAAAAATTCGGCAAAAGGGCAGGCCCCTTTTGTCCTACTCTACTCTAGCTCTACCCAGTACCGGTATGGAAATCAATAAATTTGAATTATGTGCTTCACACTCGAAGACTAACAGTGAGATTCAGAATAATATTGTATACTTTTTAAATAGTTGCTGAACATTTGACTTTGCCCCAAGCTGTTGTAATAATTATGTTACTGACATCCCTTCTGTATTTGTAGGGTACTTACATTTTTCCATTAACCCCCGTATTCGGAAAACAAATGAAGATATGCAAAATCGAGGAAATTCGTTTTTTTTCATTGGTTCTTGAATCAGTTTGAGATGAAAAGAAATTTTATCTCAGATTTCTGGGAAGTGGAAAGGACACACTTTTGCAAAAAATCAGACATGTTAACTAAAAAGTGTGGCTAAAAACCTTATTTCGAATTTTTTAATTTAAAACTTTAAAATTTACTAAAAATGTTGTTTGGTGCACTTGATGTTTCCAGCAGTTTATTTACCTGATGTTTTCTTTTAACTGCCCCCGTCCTCTTCTAGAAAAAACAAAACAATAATAACTTTCAGAGACGCGTACTTATCTAATTAAACTGCATAATACGTCTACAAAAACAATAAGGGGAATCGGTGGATCAAAACATTGACGATTACCTTAAACCGAACGCATTTAAACAGGCAAAGTGCACAAGGCAGCATAACAAATATGTTTACAAAAACTACAGCATTTTAACATTGTTTTCACCTTAGTTATGTCCGTGACAACAGTCTCTGACGTACCATTTAGAAAGACACGCACGGAGTTAATCGAATCTTAACTTGATTCTTTTATTTTTTAAGCAGAACGCTTTGTGACTTGCACAATATTTTGGTCGGTGAAAAAAGCGTGTGCTTTATTTAGAAGAAAAATGTTCCGAATACTAACGGGGTTTGTACACGTTATTTTTGATATATCTTTACATTCGTCACTTGTATGTACACCAATTTTTGTATTTCAAGTCCCTATTAATATAATTATATTGGAATTGGAAGAGTGCGTCAATAATATCTCACATTAATGCCTTTCTTATAAAAGGCTTCATCCAATGTCTATTATCGGGGATCCAACGTCTAAAATAGTATATTCATAAGACATGATTTTACAGCACGTGTTCATTATTTTCAAGTTGGTAGGTAACAATGCAAGCCAAAAGTGATAATTATATAGACGCCATTTTTGTTTTTCACTTTTGAGCGTAGTATTGAAAAGAGGGCCAGTACGACATTACTTTGCATACGCCGGGAATTGACAGAGAGACAGACGGACCGACGGAATTGAGAAATCTTATTTTTGGCATCTAAAGGGAAGCTAAAACATGAAGATAACTAAAACCTGGGAGGGTGATTTTTTCACGATTACAAACATTTCAGTTGGCCGCTATCTTGAATTCGTAGCAGAATTTTATCAGATCATCTCTATACCACAGTTAAATCTCGAAAAAAATTTGAAATCAATCTATCAAGTAGTTTTTTCAAGCTGAATTTATAAATATTTTATTAAACCGTCATTTTGTTTCACCATCTTGAACTCATACCAAAATTTGACCAGTTGATTCTTCTTACGTAATTCGTAATTTGTGGGCAAAATTTGAGGTAAATTGGATAAATAGTTTTTTAGTAATAATTTTCTTCAACATTTCACTACGCCATTATGTAAAAATCCTATAGTAAGAGTTAGCATCTGTCATAAGCATGCCCTCCCTTAAAAACTCTTCTAGCGATACTCCTGTACATTAGTTCTTTTGGAGTTATTGTAGGCGGTGGAGCATTTGACTGAAATGATTCCAATAATTTGCTAGCTATTTATATTTTAAAAAAACTCTTTTACCCGTCAAATTGATCAATTTTTTCGACTCTGGAGCTTTTGTTATTACAAATTTGTTGATTTTATGCCCGTAAGAATTATATACAATACGATTGTCAGCCGATAACACAGGGTAACAAAATGAAAACAAAAATTTGGTTCCGGAAATCTAACATCTGATTTTAAATGTTTTTAATGTGCTGATTCCAAAAATGCCACCACATATTTTCTATCAGCTCTTGTTTTTGAGATACAGGTTACAGGTTAATTGATATTTTTTTCTGACAAAGGACAACAAATAAAGAGATAAATATGTACTTAATCGTCAAAATAGAAATTTCCCAGAATCTAATTAACCAAATGGATACCTGGAATGTTCCTATACCAGGAACTACTCAATACACCGCTCTTAATTAATACCTGAGCCTATGACCCGATCCTTCTATACCTGCTTGGCTGTACTCGATTTAGTATATTACTGAGTTTTCCCAAGTTAAGTTGTGCTATCATTTTGTGTAAATTTTGGTCGTTTTGTAGCATCAAGACACTAAACTGAAACAATGGCATCCACAAGCAGACGTACCTGTGTAAATTATACCGATGTTTTTTGTTATGTGTGTGGTGAATACACTTTGAAAGAGAGCAGAAAAACGATTTCTGACTTTGTGAAAAGAGCTTATCTTGCCTATTTTGGCCTTCATTTAGGAGATCAAGATAGATCTTGGGGCCCACATTTCATATGAAAAACATGTGTTGAACATTTGCGACAGTGGACAACTGGAAAGAGGAAGTGCCTAAAGTTTGGTGTACCAATGGTTTGGAGAGAACCGCGAAACCATCATGACGACTGCTATTTTTGTCTCGTTAATATTAAAGGCATAAATAGAAACAATAGACACAAATGGACATATCCTGATCTAGATTCTGCAAGAAGGCTTGTAGCGCATTCGGAAGGAATCCCCGTTCCATCATTCAGAAGTCTACCCAAACTGACAGAAGATGATACAGAAACATCAACGTCTGACGAAGTTCAAAGAATTCAATCAGAAAATGACACCGAATTTGAAGCAGATTTAGCAACTCCGCAGTGTTTCAATCAAGAATAACTAAACAAACTTATAAGAGACCTGAATCTCTCAAAGGAATCCGCTGAATTACTTGCATCCAGATTAAAAGAAAAAAATGTACTTTGTCCGGGTACTAATATTACATTTTATCGTAAAAGAGATAAGGATCTGCTGCCTTTTTTCGCTCAGGAAAATGACTTGGTATTCTGTAACAATATAAAAGGGCTCTTAGAAAAAATGGGTTTGCCTGAATACATTCCAGATGATTGACGCCTTTTTATTGACAGTTCAAAACGTAGTTTAAGATGTGTTCTTTTACATAACGGTAACAAATATGGCTCAATTCCTATTGGTCGTTTACTACCATGAAGGAAGAATATGAAACAATTGTATTAGTTTAGTTAGAAAAATTAAATACGAAGAACATCAGTAGGCAATTTGTGTTGATTTAAAAATGGTTAACTTCCTCCTTGGACAGCAGAGTGGTTATACAAAATATCCTTGTTTTTTGTGCCTTTGGGACACAGAGCTAAAAATGAGCACTGGGTTAACAAAAATTGGCTTTCAAGAGATGTCATGATTCAAGGAAAACAAAACGTGATCAACGAACCTTTGGTTTCAAGAGAAAAAATCTTACTTCCGCCCTTGCATATCAAGCTAGGCCTAATGAAGCAATTTGTGAAGGCTTTAAATCGAGATAGAAATTGTTTTAAGTATTTGTCACGTAAATTTCCTGGCATTAACACGGAAAAACTAAAAGCTAGTATATTTGATGGTCCTCAAGTAAGGCAACTTGTTAAAGATCCACAACTCACCACTTCTTGGCAATCATAAAGCAGAGAATTACGTAGAATTAGTGGAAACTATGCTTTCAAATTTTAATATTCTCGGTTGTAATGTGAGTATAAAAGTTCACTGCCTCCACAGTCACCTAGATCGTTTTCCAGAAAACTTAGGTGATTGTAGTGAAGAACAGGGGGAAAGATTCCATCAGGATATTAAAACTATGGAAGATCGTTATCAAGGACGATGAGATAGCCACATGATGGCGGACTACTGCTGGAGCCTTCAGCTAGACTGACTATATTGTTTAACTAGACGCATGGCTAGCATTTTTAAAATCCCAGATTTTTTTATATTGTTAAAATTTCCGAATTGTTCTATTAACATCCGAAAACGTTACTGTCGAGCGAAATATGTTAAGTGTTGTTCAGCAAATGTAGTGGAAATCTTTATTAAAAATAGTTGTGTTTTTACATTTTATACAATGGATTAAAAATGTGTCAAACGATTAATTTAAAAAAATACTTACAAATGTTTCAGCCTATCTTTAACCATGCGTAGTAGTTTTAATAGTCAAAGAAAGTCCACATTTATTATGGGTGAAGATACAAACATAAATAATATTTATAAATTTAATTACACTGATCATATTATTAGTACTTACCAGCAGCAAGAAATACAACTAATAGCTTTCTAAAAGCACTGACTTAAAAATTAAAAGGCACAAGACTTCAAAAATAATATAAAATGACAGTAATAATAACCTCCAAATAAACCCTTGAGTTTTGAGGCTTTGACGTGAAAAGTCTGTCTACGTTAATGTCTTTGTCCGGCAAGTTCGTTTTGGTATTTTAATATTTTAACATATTTTTTTCGTATTTGGAAAACAATATTTTATGTTTAATCCTTTTCTTTCATTATTGATTTAGGTAATACTAATCGGTAAGAGAAATGCGATATTTATGAAGCACGTCTTTGATATTTCTTTGATTGATGACACATGATTAAAGATTGTTGAGTTGAATTCTGTTGGATGACATCGTATCCCGATTTAACCAAAAACGTCAAAATTCGACACTGGTTCAGGTTTGAACGGAAATGTCGCATTTTGATTTTCAGTTAAAGTTATCCAATAGATTAAAAACAAATTTGAAACATAATTTTATCGAAAACAGTTAGGTATAGGACATACAATAAATTGTATGTGTTTAGAATATTTCACTAATCCAAAAAAAAACAATAAATATAGGGATATATTTAAAAAATTTGTATAACGTCATAATTCATACACGCATGTCGTCATAATTAAATCGCTATTACCAAAACATCTGGAGTCGAATAATCAGTTTGATCAGTAATACAATTTTTACAAATTATAAATATTTTCAAGTTATTACATTTATTTAAGATAAATGTTCCACTCTGTATATATTGTTATGTAAAATATTGCAAGCAAGTCTTGCTGTTAAGCGATTCTTGCTAGATTAAACCTGCAATCTTGGTCTTAGGTCTTGTATAGTGTTGTAAAATTGCCAAGAACTGAAAATATATGAAAATTTAAAACAAATAATTTAAAAACCTAGAAACTTAGAAAAAGTAAACATCCAAAGAAAAAATATCATTTAAAAAATAGAAAGCAAAATACGAGAACACAAATAAAATATTAAACATAAAAAAATAAAAAGGCTCTTCATCGCTGTGGTCATCACCTTCAATATTTTATTCAGCATCAATGCCTTTTTCATGCGAGTCAACTTCCTCGAAATTTTTTTTTTGTCAAAAATGAAGGTTTCTATTTTCTTTAATAACTTTTCGTTGTGGGACACGTAGAGTAAAATTTTAGAAAAAAACAATTATTGTATATGCGAAACATGTCATGTTGACAACAAATATAGTGAAAATCTTTAATTCTTTAAGTTGTTTTTTCTAAAAGTTTATTCATGGATTTTCATCACGTAACGGCCAACAGTATTCAATTCGTGGCTCAACTTTTGGTAATAAAGATGGTGAACAAATGCCTTTCCATCAGAAGACTGGGCTATCAAAACTACTTTTCCATATAAAATTATTACCAAACAAGTTGCCATTTCTACAACGGTAATTTGCTATTTCATTAGTTACTTCTTGCTCGTTTACTTTTTGCTATATTAAGTACGAATTCTATAGTTGAAAAAATTGTGTTTAAACAAGTTCACTCCTTTGTGTTTTTTGATTTAGTAATTCTGCAGCATAATGTATTGGTTTAATAACAAATGTTTCTCTTTTGTCAACCAACTCAATTCAGTTTCTTCTTTGTCATTAAGTGGGGACAATGCAAGGTTATCCTCAACTACCCTATTAATAACATGAATTGCTTTTGCAGCAAACTGAACAGTGCAGTAGTCTCCTTCTACAATTTATAACAATTTTCAAATTGATTGAAAAATGTTAACATAACATAATTATTTCTGTTGCTTCTTGGCTAACGCAAGTCCTTGTATACTGAGCGTGGTGTTGTTGTACACACCATTTCCATGGAAATATTTTCACTTACATCACTACTTGAAAGATCAAGAACAATAGTAATAATAATAACAATAATGATAATAGTACTAATAATTATAATCATAATATGTGTTTATTTTTGAATAGATATAAAAAAATGCCTACTCTTACAAGAGTGTAAGACCAATGTTTATTCCCTTCTTATTTTAAATTATTATGCTCTTATTATAGATCTTCTTATAAAGAAACAAAAAAATATTCTCATTTTACATTATCTGCATAGTCAAACTGATAATAACTACTTCCTTCAGTTCCTTTTGTCGTGAATTCCCAATTACGTCAGTTGCCAAGGAACTGACTTTTCTATCAACTAATAATTCATTGTTGTTATGCTTTAGTCCTCTAAAATGTTTCCGCATATAATATGTACGATCACGAAACGGTTATCTGAAAATTGTAAACATTATTTTGAAAGGTTACGCAATACCCTGTCAAGTTTTGTATAAACAAGTATTTTGCCCATAATTCTTGCCAGATGAGATTGGTTATTATAATATTATAATGTAGATCAGAAACAAAACTACTAAAACCATTTATGACAAGCTGACTGGGCGTGTTGGAAAAGCGTTGATTTGTTTTCCAGAAAATCGCGTAAAAACCCTAAAAATGAGTTTTTTTGGAAATGTTATTGAATTTACGCAAATCGCAAAATATAGATTTGAAACTTCGTTCATATATATCCCACATGATGCTAAGTATGTGTGGAAAAATTTGGAACTTTAATATACAATTACACTACATTTTAATACTTAAAAGATTAAAATTTATATTCAAAACATATTAATTTGTTTATAATTTCAGCAAATAAGAACCTTTAAATATAAACATTTATAACGTTATTAAATTAAAACTAAAACAAACTGTTTTGTGTATTAAAATAAGCAACACTACTTTATATACTCCCGTATATTGCAAAATATGAAATGCTAATGTCATTTTTGACACGACTAATATTTGTTATTAAAATCACGTTAATTTGGTATATACAATTTCTTCTAGACCTCTACACAGTTTGAGTAGGATCCGTGAAATGTATCCTAATTTTCGATAAATATCCATTTTACCGCCCCTTAAAGCATTCGAGGAGATATTTGCAACTATTTTCAAAGTACTTCCCGACATTAGCCAAAATATTATCTGGAACTGCTCACCTAATTTTTTTTCTAAACTCAATTTTACGGACTTTGTGGACGTTGGATATAAATTTATGTCTAGTATTAAAAAGATGAAGCTTTTTATCTGGTCAATATTATTTATCCCAGGTGTCGGGCAAAAAAGTACCGCGCACGGTTCTTTTTAGAAGTTTTTTAAATATTACCCTTTAAAGATCGGGCTGAATCTTGTACCAACCTCTAAAGAAAACGCTAGTCAGCTCACAAAATCAAAATAGTAGTAATTCTTGCTACCGCTAGTAAAAATATTATTGACGACTCATTAAATTCGGAATGACGACTAGAAAAATGTGCAAAAGTGTCAAACCCGCACATAAAGAGTTTCAAAGATTATTAGCAAATCAAAATTTTAACAAAGCAGTAAATTTCCTTCACCTGGAACATCCCTCGTTATGAATTTGAAGTTAATTTTTTAAGTATTTTTTAAGCTACGCCGCGAATTGGCAGACAGTCAAACTGACAAACGGAACGACGCAATTGATAAAACATGTTTTTTGGCATCTAGGGACGCTAAAACGTTAAGAAATGTAAAACCTGAGAGGGTAATTTTTTCAAGATTACATACATTTTATTTGGTTGCCATTTTATTCCGCCATCTTGAATTAGCACCACAGTTTTACTAGTTCATCTCTATACCACAACTAATTATGGTACACAATTTGAGTTTTTAAATATTTCATTAAGCCGCCATTTTGTTCTGACAACTTGGATTCGTACAAAAATTTTAACAGTTTATACCTATATAATACTTGATTGTTGTGCAAAATTTGAGATACATTGGATAAGCAGTTTTTTTGTAATATTTTTTAACAGTTCGCTAAACCGTCATTTTGTTTTGCCATAATGGATTTTTACCAAATACCAGGTTATCCCCATATGACCCTTAAATTTTTGACCAAAATTTGTAGTCAATCTGATAAGTAGTCTTTAATCTATACAGCGAACCGGCAGACAGACAGACAGACCGGGGGAAAGTATTATAATTGTGAAAAAATCACCCTCAGAGATTTTTTCAGATCTTTACGTTTCAGGGTCCCTAAATGTCGAAAAACATGTTTTTTCGGTCTGTCTGTCGGTTTGTCTATTCGCGGCATAGCTAAAAACTACTTACCCAATTGACTTCAAATTTTGGTCAAAAATTAAGGATCATATGGGAATGACTTAGTAAAAATCCAATAAAGTAAAATAAAATGGCGGCCTAGTGGAATACTAAAAAACACGCACAATATGGCGGTCAAATAAAATTTTTGAAATCTGAGAAAACTGCCTATCAACTTTTACATATCTTCATATTTTAGCATCCCTAGATTCCAAAAAGTATATTTTATTAATTTCGTCGGTTTGTCTGTGTATCTGTCAGTTCGCGGCATAGCTTAAAAGTTGCTCATCAGATTGAATTAGGTATTACAAAAGAATGAACTGGTAACATTTTGCTATGAATATAAGGCAGCAAAACCCAATGGCGGCTTAATAAAATATTCAAAAAAATCAGCTGAAAAACTACTTATTAGATTAATAATTTCAAATGTTGTGCAATCATTAAGTGTAATATAGAGATAAATTGGTAAGGTTGTGTTATGAATTCAAGATGGCGGAATAAATGTGTCAATGTAAAAACTACTTATTGAATTTATTTCAAATTATATCCAAAAATCAAATGTACAATAGGTAGAATCTGGTAAAATATTGGTAGGAATCCAATATAATCGAACAAAATGGCACCCAATAAAAATCTTTGAAAAGACAGTACATATATGTTACTAAATGCCTATGTACTGAACTAAATTGAATCATACTTCACTATTCCTAATAAAAGAAAATATTTATAACGACGGAAGTTCGGCGTAAGATAAGGAAATTTACAGTTTTTTTTAATGGTTTTACGTTCTGCGCAAATAAAAATGAAGTCACATAATCTGAATCATGCTTCTTAAAATATATATGTCTTTTGTATGCTAATTTACATATTCTATAATTTCTTAATTAATCAATTAAAAATCTAGATAAAGGAAAATTTGTAACATTTTGAACATAATTATTTATGTAGTAGTAATAATTTAAATACAGTCTTAATAAGTTTAATAATTGAATTACTACTCTGCAAGAATCTTGAGTATAAATACCCAGGTCGTATAATCCACAAAGTAATTATGCTCTTGAATGATTTCTTCCACATTCTGTCGAGGAAATGACATTGCTAGTTCATCGCTCTTTTGTGCCAACATTTAAATATTTCATTACCCTTGGGGTTTAGTTTTATAACAACTGCATTAACAAGGAACTTCAGGATATCTATCGCTACGATTATGAAACGATTATCTGAAAATTGTAAACAACATTATTTACAAGTATTTTTACGCAATGCCAACGATTTTTTAAATTTAGTTATTGAATTATTATTGATTTGTATAAAATGTATTCATGAAGAGCTCATTGTGTGACCACAATCAACAAGCAAGCTGCCTTTAATACAAGGTGTCTCATTATATTTTAAACGAGATCTACAAGCTTACTTTTAGAGATATCAAAAATTATTGTATACAAAAGTTTAATGGTTTCTTCTGAAACGTCAAGATTTGCTAAAACATAAACCAATGAGAAATGGAAAGTAAAAAAATTGAGCATCGGCTTTGGTATTTTAAATGGAACACCTTGTATAATATGATTTTAATAAATAGGCATCGTCTTGCTGATTATAAAAATATCCGGTCTGATAGGCCTTTAAAGACAACCGAGAAATTTGACAAAAACATTACCATAAGACGCAGTGTTAAGAAAAAAGAGAACATACACAGGTAAAATCATTATAAACTAGCGCATTACCTTTTGTAGCAGGGTTCCTGTCAATTTTCGCGGTTGTTTTTAGAGATAAAGATCTCAAACGTCAACGTATACAATATATTTTTTATACAAAAATAATTTTAAAGTTTTGCTTGTAGACCTGTTTAAGATATAACACCCTATTGGTCCAAACACAGAATAACGCAGTAGTTAAAAAATAATAACGTGCAAACATGTAATTACTTTTATATAAATAATTTAGATGTTTTTTGTAATTTAGTACAATACTTATTTTTTGCAATAAATGCGTGTTATAATTGTTGTTTTCTTCCTCTTAGAATAGTCATGGCGAATAGCACTCGAAGAACTAAAATTTAAATGATAGGTTAAAAAATATTCCACACCCCATCAAAGCTACCTATCAATTTAATTAAAACAACATCGATTTCTACTTTTATTTTATTTTACTTATCATGTATGTGTGGTAAATTTAAAAAAAATGATTATTTCCTATAATAACTGTAGTTAAGTAAGCATTATTGTCTTCCTTTACCGTTCAAGAGACCCCTTTAAATGTCATGGTATGTTTTATCATGTAAATGTTCAAGATTTTGTCTACGACAGCAACCGTATAAATGCAAAATAATATTTTTATTTGTCATTAAAAGTTCACATTCTTGACACATCTTGTCAAAATAATTATGTCACAGGCAACTTTATTACAGTAGTTTTACTTCGGGTTGGAAATAAATAACTGTTAACAGGTTTTGTTTTTTTTTAATGAGTTGCGTAACGAACTCATCATCACTAGGTGTGTAATAAAAATCATTACGCCATTAGTTATGTAATGAAGCTCATTGCAAAACTCAAATAATTTGAAATAAGTGACGTAATAACGACTTATCCTGCATGGCTTAGATAACTATTTTATCTACAATTATAACGCATTCGTAATGAATACAACCATCTTTTTTATTCTGATAAGTATTATCAGCTCCCTAATTTTGTTACTCTACTTTTGAAGCAGTTAGCAGAGCTCTTACTCTAATAAACACTTATATCCCATTATTTTAAAAATAATTTGTTAAAGAGAGAAAATAAAAGCTAACAGTAATAATGAACACTTACCCTAATTTTTTGATATGTGGGTGGTCAGAATTTGGATATTTTTAGTTTAACTTTTGATCTTGTCTCCATTATTTTACTAAATCATTTTAAACACCGTAAGTCGTAAAACGTTAAGGTAAGTAATGTGATAAAATGGATGACAAAACTGATATTAAGCCTTTGAATACAGCCAGCATTGTACCATTACTTCCCAACATAACATCATTAGGTAAAGCGTATATTTATACGACCCAATATGTACATAGAGTTTGCCATGCGAAAATGACGTCTAGCATGTTCAGTGTGGAATCAAATGTTAATACCTCAAGAAAAGATTTAAATATTGCCTTTCCTATGGAGATATATATAAGATATAATATATAAGATATATGCAAAAGCAATCAATTTAGCTAATAAAAGGAAAATGCTAAGCCCTCAATATACAGAATATTATTAAGAATATTTGAAAGGTATTTACCGATTTTGTAAGTAACACACCAAATATAAAATTTACGATGGAAATTGTAAAAAAAATTACCTGTGACCCTGTGGTGCAGTGCGAGCGCAAATTTGAAAGTAGATTTGAGAGTTAACGGTTAGAGATGTAACATTAGCATCAGAATTTTCAAAGTCTAGAGTTATAAACCAATTTCGACCAGATAGAACACCCCAATATTTTTAACATTTACTCTTGTATTGAAGAGAACATTATTAAACTGAAAAGTTTTGTAAATAACTCAAAGCATTATTGTAATCGGCGGTATTAACAAGTGATTGTGTTTCAGTAAGAGGTAAGTTGAGCTACGAGATTGTAGAGCGGGGATTACTGTATGTTTAAAAATCAAACTGAGTTTCAAATTCCTGATGACTACTTGTCGGATTTGGAGATAGAATTGCCACATGGGTAGAACTATTGGAAAATGGTAGATAAGAAGGAACAGTGACATTGTGGCCTCTGCAGGTCAATGTATCTTGACGGAATAAATGTTTCTGGTACGAGTTTGTTGAGAATATAGGCATCAAGACTGAGTATGACTGTATATAGTCCGCTTCCACCTGTAACACTATTTGAAATACATTATTTATCGCAATAAACTGATATAACTCTGGCATTTTCTTTTTGTTATTTTGTACAATGACATACAAAAATATTATTATTATTAGGTTTTCTTACTGTTTCTACCTTCTTTCTTTCAAGTGTTGTTTCTTCCGCTTTTGTTTGCCGTTCTTGCTTTAATAGGCGAGATATATCTTTTTTTTAATCTTTTATTTTTGGATGGTGTTTCCAGTGCATTTAAAGTCAATGGTTTTTCAATAGCAGATCTCTTGTAATTTTTGATTTTGTCTTTATTGTTTTTATGATGAATACCAGATACATATCAAACGCTATTATTCGTTAGGTTTCCTATGTCTTCACGATATTAACAGTTTGTACCACTTCTTCATAATATAATTTTTCAGTTTATAAGGGGTCATCAAGTGTCCTACGTTTCAACTTAAATTAAACCAAATAAACGAAAGATATTATCAAATTAACTTTTTTATTTTTAAGCGCGATATATGCCATTATGTATGAAATAAGATGTCAAGCAAATGACCCGCCTTGCTTTGCTGATAGCCCGAATTCGAGATACCCAGTTTTCGATCACAGTCTCACATAAAGCTAGTTAAATTCCATTGATTATTCTTCTAATATTGTTTTTTAAATCCTCAGTTATTTGTGGTGCAATGGCACAAACGCGGGCCTTCAGATATCCCCATAAAAAAGTCTAAGGATGTTAAATCGCAAAACCTTGGTGACCACCCGACATTACCACCACGTGAAATTAAATAACCTTGAAATCTTTCCTTTAATAAAGTTGTTGTTTGTTACACGTGCAGTATGACACGTAGCGCCATCTTGTTGGAACCAACAGTTTCTAATAACCATATCATTTAGTCTGCGCTAAAAATAATCCATTATCATTTTGAAAAAAGTAAAGTCCAATAATTCCTCCGGCCCAAAATGCGTACCAAACTGTTGCTCTAGTAGGATGGAGAGGACATTCATACTTTGGATTTTTCTCGCTCCAAAAATGGCAGTTTTGTTTGTTCACATAACCATTCATGAATTCAGAAATGAGCGTCGCCGCTAAAAATGATTTTGCGTTAAAAATCAGGATCGACTTCAAGTTGCTCCAGAGCGCAATCAGGAAATAAACGGCGCAATCTGTGGTCATTTGGCTTCAGTTTCTGTGACAAGACTATCCTGAAATGATCAAGTTTCAGATCCATGTGCAAAGTTCACCATGTTGTGCCACAGGAAATGTTTAGTTCCTGTGCTCGACGAGAAATTGATTGCGCTGGATTACTACGCACGCTCTAAAAAATGGCCTCGATGTTTTCAGGTACTCTTTAATCACTAACTGACCGAGTATTTTCAAATTTACTTACTAAACACCGAGTTGTCCGCTCTGTTGGACGATTAACTTGACTATAAATTTCACGAAATGCACGGTACGTTTAGCGAATAGAACACCCATTTTGACAAAACAATTTTATAATTTGTACGCGGTGTGGAACTGTGTATTTGTCCATGATAATTTCTTAGAACTGACTGTAAACACATGCAAAATATGATAACATTATCGCCAGGAATTTGTCCACAAAACCCTTTACATTTTCAGTCTCTGTATATTCTAATTGTTGTTGTATCTTTTCACCTGCCTACAGTTATAGAATAGGAGCAAGCCAATGCCTAAGATTCTGATATATAATTGCACATCTTAATAAAAACCTGTTAAGGACTGAATCCTGGTTGTTAAATTTTTTCTAGTAGTCTTTTAGGTACGAAAATAACAAAAAAACTTTGGAACTTCCTGAACCTGCTCTATTATCAGCAGTTGAAGGAGCTTTACTATGCCATTTTGTTCGGTACGAGGCATTTCCATTAACAGATAATTTAATGAGGCAATACCCGAGAAGAAGTGTTTATGATATGATACAAAAATAAAGTTTTTAACTATAGGCTATCAAGAGCAATTCTGATTGTGCTCTTGGCATTTTAGCATTATGATTTCTTGTTTTTAGAAATACTTTTGTAATTAAACTTGAAAGCATTGTGTCACTAAAGCGGTTTGTTTCTTGTAGTAACTTACGTAAAACACTCGAAGAAATGCCTAAAAAACAACGACTTTCGTTACAGAAGTACATCAAATTAATGCTTAATTCACAAGACAACTTTAGAAAATGCTTCAACATGGGAGGCCAATGGCCTTGGCAAGCGAGTAGTGTTTGAGGAGAAACATTTTAATATTGTTTTTTCCTTTTCTCTCATTGGACTATTAGTTGTAAAAATTATATTATTATAAAAATAATTCAATGTGTCATTTAGTTACAAACAGAAACTATTTATTAGGATATTTCTATTCACTTTAATCCATCATTCTTCATATTAAAACAAAACAGCTAAAGCATATAATCCTATCAAACAGAAGATTTCCTTCAATCTTATTTTATTTTATTTTAATTTTTGTCATCACTAAGACAGACCATAAACTTTTGTAAAAATATGAAAGTCTGTATATCTTACAGTATTAGTTATTTTTTTATAATGACCTAAAACACAGTATTTCCGTTGATCTCGTGGAAGTCTATCTTCAATTCTTTGCTCTATTTTGACTGGTATTGGTTGCAGATTCATTTCTTTCAAGACACAAGCTAAGTCTTTCAAAAACCTTGGGAATTTTTATGACATCGATGAGTTATGTAGGCATTCAAAGCACTCATGTCCACTAATCGATAAAACAAATCCATGATCCACTGTGTAATTAGGCGGTTACAGCTGTATAAAGAACCCTTTACCGGTATTTTGTTCAATTTGTTCACTGTGATGCTTGGATGAACTACTTTTGTAAGCAAGAAATTTCTTGGGAATTTCACCCTTGTTCTTTTTCAGAGTTCCAGCATTTCCAGTTTCTTTTAGTGTTGTCAATAATTCTATGGAGCAATACCAGTTGTCCTTTGTTACGTTTCGATTCGAATTGAAAATGGGTTTGCAGAGTCGCACACATCATGGGTGGAAATATCTCGTCAATGAATGCATTTGCACCAGTAATACAACATTTCTGGGAATGTTATTGTGTTATGTCATTTATAATATCTCGATTTTTTGAAAATTATCAAATCGTAGTGCCGCAATTTGCGCAAAACTTCCTAACAATTATTGAGCTCTAAAGATGTCATGACCAGTGTAATCTGTTGCAAATAGTGAGAGTATACTCTAATGACTGGGTTTAAATACAACACTATAGATCAGAAGCGAGAATAAAGTCTTTAGTTAAATCACTATCCATTCCCTAAAAGTCCAGTCACCAGTATACATCGACCACATGCGTGCAAGCTTTTTGTTCATCAAGGATAATATTCATCATACAAAATTTTTTTTTTAATTGATAAAAAGTACGTAGATTACGCGCTGGTGCTTTCGACGACATAATGAGCCTATTTTTCCCATATAGACAATTACAATGAGGAGTTGAATCTTAAGTATTGTCTGAGCCTGAATCACTGGAGCATTCCGATGTTGATTCCCGATCACTCTGTATGTAGTCATCATTATCCGAATCTAAAAAAAATGTTGAGTTTTCGTGACAATAGAGTTCTCTGTGTTTATATTTTTCGATTCTTTTACATCCTGAAGCCAGCTGCTGACCACAAATTTAAAATTAGCATCCAGGACATTGAGCTGGCTTGAATTCGGCATATTTCTGTCAATTTTTATATATGAAACAAATAAACATCAAATTTTAAAAAATAAATGAATAACGCAGATTGCAATGTATACATACTCCATAAGTCCCATCGACTCATACCTCATGATACTTACCATAGCATGTCTACTCAACTGCCGATTCGCGACTGCGGAAAGCTAATGCGACTCACCTCCAATGCGAGAAAACGTGTTTGTATACCGTGCTCACAGTTTGAATGTAAGTCCCAGGAACAAAGGTGTTCAAATAAGGGCTAAGGAATATACACGATGTACAAGAAAGGAACAAATCACTCATTTTGCTATATCTGGACATGTCATGTCAGCCAAAATTGTTGGGATTTTATGGACAGAAAAACAAAGCATCTATTGAAATTTATAAACATTCATATAACTTTAATAGAGATACGGCCTAAATTGCACGCGAAAACCAATAGTTAGACCGAATCACACTCCGTGAGTACAGAGTTTCGAATTCGTAGAGCTCAAAATAGAAATGAAAAATGAAACGTCGAAAAGTGATTTCTTTTTGACAAGGTCTAATTCAACAGCCAAATCCATTCTAAATTAAACGAATCACAACAATGCAAGTAACATGAGCATTCATATTACCGTTCTAAGTTAAACGAATCACAACATTGCATCAGTGGCGGCTCGCG
Organism: Kuschelorhynchus macadamiae; assembly: GCA_030620095.1. NCBI lineage: Eukaryota > Metazoa > Arthropoda > Insecta > Coleoptera > Curculionidae > Kuschelorhynchus > Kuschelorhynchus macadamiae. The sequence goes on from JAUTXW010004690.1 coordinate 285,349, forward strand.
GGTGAAAAAGTAAGTGAAGTGCAAATGAAGCAAGAAAATATCGCAAGAATTTTTTTTCCAGAATTTTTTTATATGTGGAAGGCGTACAATATTTTTTTACGACTTACCTAAATTTTGTATACTACATTAATTCTCTTATCCTTCATAGCAGCAAATTTATTTATAACATCCTCATAAAATGGACTTGCCCTAATCTCCTCCAGAAATTTCTTTTGAATTGATATATTGCCAAGAGAAGTAAGTCTGTCTTGAGATATTGTATATCTTAAATAAGTTTTTACACATTTGAAACAAGAAAAACTTCTTTCCACTGAAGGACTTGTTGACGGTATTGTCAAAATAAGGGAAAACAATTTATGTGCTTCGGTAAAAATATATTTATTTGAATTAATTTTTTTCACTTGCTCTTGCAGCGATGTATTCCAATTACTCTCATTGGCAAAAATAAGACCAAGCTCATTTTTAAGTCGTTGACTTTTTGAAAATATTTCCCCATATAACTGTAACAAATTTTCAAACGGGCCAGTCGGAAAATTTAAACTATATTCGGAAAATTTAGCAGAACTTGCCAAACATGAAAATGTAAGTTTTTCACAGTCTTGAAATCTTAGTGACATTTCTATTAAAATATAGACCAATATTTCATAAAAAAGGCCTCTATACTTAGCCCTAATTTCTTCAGGTGAAAGCTTAGCAAGCTCACGTTTGTAATGATTTATTTCTGTAATAGAATTTGCTTTATCAAACATGGTATTAAAAAAATGTTCATTTCTTTTTTTACATAGCGCCTCACGACAGCGTTTTATATTGGATATGCAAAAATGAATGTCAAGCGATTTTTTTTGAAGAACGTCAAATAGTATGTCCGTGATTGAGAAAATATCATTAAACACTAATGCCAGAAACGTGAATTTAAAATCGTTCATCTCACCTAAAAATCCTTTCACAAGGCGGATTGATTTTTCATCAGATTTGCCACAGTTTGTAATAAATTCAAAGACGTCTTTTAATTTCTTCCAGTCTTGAACAATCACATTTACTAACTTCGAATTTGAAGTTGTAACAACACCATAAATAAATATAACACAAAACAGTCAGTTAACTGCAAAGGAACTCACCGGTTGCAGCGAAATCCGCGAAAATAAAAGTAAACAACCACGGCAAACTGAAACGTGGGTGTAGTGTACTGCGCTTGCAATTCACCTAGAGCGTTATATGGCGCTGGGCTCGACGTCATCGGATACGCGTTGTCATGGCAACATAGTAGGAAAATCGTAAACTAAACATAGCACCTCATGCAAAGTCAAAGCGGTTTGCGCTGTTATAGTTGTTATAATAAAGTTCGATTGAAAGTTTTAAAAAGACATGCCGCCAACGGTCAAGTAAAATATTTATTAGAGATATACACTTTATTTTTTAACAATTAAGTGAATAAAAGAATGTAAAAATTAAAATTTTAAGAGATAAATAATAAATATAGTTAGATGTTTGCTTGTTTATTTTTCCTGGTGAAGTAGCACTTCAGCTGAGTAGTCGCCACTGCAATGCATGTAACATGAGCATTCATATTACCGCTACGTATAGCTCTGTTACAAAATACGCATTTTGACATACCAAAGTTTCATCTGGGTTGATGTATCTCAACCCAAAATTAATATCTCTTAAATCAGTTAGACGAGATATGCCGCTATGTGGCTTCATTCAATCTTCTCTTGTTGCTAGTCTTATACAAATGCGCTAGTGTAGCGATTATATATTAACATTCACTGCAGATATTAATTGCACCATCAATTAGAATAATTTTGGAGCTGTTTATTGCTAGAGACAATTAATATCTCTATCTGAGTACGTCATGTTATGTCTTTTTACGCTGTGACGGCAATGTAATTTAGCACTACGTGCGACTCTGATATAGATAATTTTATTATCACCTTGTTAATACACAGTAAACACGTTTAATGGAATAGTTTTAAAATTAAAAGTAGCTACAAGATATAGTAACAAATTATTTAAATTTAATTATCATTAATTTATATTAGGTTATCTAATTTTTATTTAAAACCTGGTCCCTTTATCGCGTAAAAGAACTTTTTTCAGTAAAATCCACACTTTAGAAAAATGTACAAATGAAAAACAAAGGGCGGTTTGATAACTTTAGTTATTAGTGTTAGAATAAGCGTTAATTGAATGTTTGAAACTGTTTAAGTCAAGATTAGACTAAAACAAAATAAAGCTAACATATATATTTTTTTGGTGAACAGATTACATTTAAAAGGAATATTGAATTATTGGTCTTCATTTCTGGAACAATTCACCGCACTCAGTTCCGCTACTTTTTGCTTTTTTTAATATGCAAAAAAAACAAGAAAAACAAACAGCCTTCATGGAAAAACCTGTTCGGAAAATAGAATGTTTTTTATTGGTACCCTATTTTACTTATTTAAAATACGCCTCAGCATGTTTAAATCCAACTTTTAAACACGCGCGTGTTTTAATTAATGGCAACACCAAGAACCCAAGAAACTTAAAGACTAATTGTCAACTTTTTAATTATTGATCTGACAGTAGTTCCTTGTAACGTCAAATAAAATATTACTAACAAATGTTTTATTCGAATATTTACCAAGCTTAATTTTTTAAATACATGTGACAAGTACAAGTGGCATTGCTTAAAATATTAACACTTCGGTTTATTAAGTCAGAGGAACTGCTGTACAATATTGTCGAAAGTCAGTAAGATTCTTCTTATTGCTAATACTCTCTTCAACGTAAACAGTCGCCACAGCTGGTCATGCCACTATTCGTCATACTAGTAGCGGAAGAACGTGGAAACGTGCGATTTGCAAGGGATATGATCCAAATGTATTAATACCAACCACTCGATTGGTGCACTTGCCCTTATCATATCGTAAGAAAACTCAGTCTGTACTTACATTTAATACTGCGTCACCAATCGCACATAACTAATTCCATAACTGACAGCAATAGTAAACCGTCGAGTCTTCACTGTCTTAGATGGTCGCATAGCAATAACCAATACGCCTCCTTCTTCCTTGATATCAGATAAGCATAAATGACACAATTCACATCTTCTAAAAGAGTCAAAGATACCGCAAATAGCTACCACCTTCAAAAATACTCGTTCATCGGTATCTGTTACCTTTTGCTCTTCCATCCATTTGATGAACTTGTATTCTTTTTTATAAGCGTGTTCCGATTTTTGCAGAATCAACAGTGATTGTGCTTTACTGTTTGAAAATCAATTTTTAATTTTGTAAATTTTATATTTTTGTCACTTTTGTTTCTACCTATTTATTAGAATTGCTTAATTAATTTAATACTATTAGGGTTATTTATTTTTAGTTACGTTTTTAGTCGTTGCTCTAGCCGCAAACCGTGCATATCGTTAGTAGTAAACATTTAATGATAAACAATAATATTATATTTCAGTAGTTTTTTGTGCAAAATGAATAATAACGAAACGGTCGCATTACGAGTATATGAAGAAAAAGGTAGACCAAAAACACGCGACAAAAGTTCTTGACAAAAGGAAAAAGCTAATCTTGCACGGTAAGTTTATATTGGACTCATAATTATCATTGAATCATTTGGCATTTGAATTTTAGGAGGAAACCAAAACGATTGCCAAAAAAAAACCCACATGTAAGAATAAGAATTATTCTAATGAAGACAAAATTTCCCAAGATAATTTTATATTGAAATATACGGCTCAAGAAAACCCTAAACGTAGACGCCCCGGCGCAGCAAAAGGTCCTCAAAAGGGTATAACTATAACTTATTACATAAAATCAAGATCGCTAGGTCTAGTACAAGTCTGCGGAAAAATATTTCAAGATATTCTTGGAGTTTCTAAGTTTAGGGTGCAAAATATTTGTAAGCAACATCACTTGACTGGACAAATTGCTAAAGAAAACCGCGGAGGCGATACGAGATCAGTAAAATATTCTGAAAAGACAAACGAAGAAAAAAAATTTATCCAATCCCTAAAGTGTGTCGAATCTCATTATACACGCCAGCAAACTCAGGCAATATTTTCCTAGTGACTGTTCCGTGTGCAAATTATGGAAGTTATGTAACAGCAAAGTTGTAGCACATAATCAAGTAGAATATCATTTTTTTGGGATATCTTCATGACGGATTTTAATATTAGTTTCAAGACACCCGCTACAGATGCTTGCTCTGAGTGTATAAGGTTTAAATCAAAAATTCAAATTCTTAAAGGTCAAGAAAAAGCCGAAACAATGGCAAGGTATACTGTACACAAAATGAAGGCAAAGGCATTTCATGAAAACTTAGGGAGCAAAATCCTTCAACTTTTAAAGATTCATCTGACTGCCAGAAAAATCTTGTTTTACCCAAAGTCCCCGATCAAATTGCTTATTATTCTCGGCAGTTATACCAGTATAACATGACTATATATGAAGGACATTCAAAGAATGTACAGAACAGAGAAACCGTAAATATTTTTACTTGGTCAGAAAATCAGCGTTTAAAAAGTTCGAACGAAATCTCTTCAATTGTCTATCATTTCCTTTGCAGTAAAAATTTACTCGGATATAACAACATAGAGAATTTTTCAAACGGCTACCCAGGCCAGAATAAAAATATTACAATGATTGGTATGTTGGCAAAATGGCTTCAAGAAAAATCTCCTGCAAATATACAATCTCTTGAGTTCATATTTGCCATTGTGGATCATTCGTATATACCGCCAGATGTGTTCAAACGCAAAGACACCATAATTGATCCTCAGGAATACATCAATATTTTCTCCAAGTATGGTCAAGTAAGAATACTTGGTAAGGATGTTCCTGGGTTTGACTTCAAATCTTGCGTAGCCAATAATGTTAAAACCTCAGGCCAATTAGATTTCCAGTTTGCGTCTGCAAAGAGAATGAAGCTGATCAAAACCAAAAATTATATCCTGTTTATAGAGGAAACAATTTACAGAAGTGATTTGGGCGTCGTTAAACCCTTTCTCAGAAAAGGTAAAATTTTTCATTTCAAACCTGATCTGCTCCCTCTACAAGTGCCAATTAAAAGCGAAAAACTGCAGGATGTCAATAAACTATTTAAACAGCATTTCGAAGAAAACTGGAAGGAGCTAAGAGAATTGGATTTTTACAAGGACCTTCTTTCCAAACCAACACGCGATGATGTGCAAGTTGAAATAAAAGAAATTCAGGATATTTCAACAGAAGCTGATGAACTTACCGCATGATTCTTCTACTTTTTCTAACTTTAGTTTAAATATTTTCTTTCTAACTTTAATTTGCTAATTAACTGGTCTTCTTCTTACAACATGTTTAAGTCCTAATAATGTTCAATAAAACTACAAAAGTTTAAAATAAACAAGTTTGTTTATAGAGATGTTTTTTTTTATTTCCAAAAGTGTTTTAATCCAATATAGCTTGTTCCATAAATGCTCTTATCCATTAATTTGCAACAAAACTGTCCTTATCCATTTATTTTTAATAAATAAACGAAAAAATAGTAGATGAATTTATTTTTCCTTTTGTGAAATAACTAAGTAACGCATTTACTACCTAATAGAGCAAAAGCTAATAAACTATAGCGATTAATTTAATTGCAGTTCGTTTTTGGCGTTTATTGAGAATTCATGACTAATTTCTCGATATCCTTGGACAAAGTAGGCCACAAAGAAATGGGTCTAAAATTTAACACTTGGTCTGGCTCGCCGTCTTTATACAGTAGTATAACGTTGGCTCTTTTTAAAACATCTAGAAACACACCTTTGTGTCATGAAGTATTTGTAGACACACGAAGGGCTTCTAGAACACAATCTGGTTATGCTTGGAATATTCTCGCAGCAATTCCATCCTTGTCTGAGTTTTATATGAAAAATTATTTTACAAATCTCCGGAACATCACTTGGATAAAGGCTAAACGAATCTTTCACACTTATTTGGGAAAGGTATGCATTGGGTAACTACTGGCTGAAATGTCCATTTTTTGTATTGTAAATAAATTCTTTGACCAGAGCTCAGCTTTCTTTCTGTTTATTACTAGAGTTACTTAATCTGTCACTATAGTAAGACCGTTTCGCCACACGAATCATACTTCTATAGATCTTACTAACACAACGAAAATAGTTCCAAAAAATTTACTTTTTGTAAACTTACAAATGTAATGTAAGGATCTTAGATGACGTTTTTATTCCTTTGATAAATCAAGATTTTTTATATTTTTTTTATTAGCTTATGGGAGAATGATAGGTTAAAAATATTTAATTAAGTTTTCATAAAATGCATTAATTGGATTTGTGGCTTCGATGGCTTTGGCCCAGTCACAATTGCTACATTCACGAGGAAAATTATTATAGATCCTGGTACTAAAAATTCAGCCATGAGTGCATTTCACCTTTTTACATGCAGTAATAACATTAAATGGGCCTAGAACCCTTTAATGATCAGAGAGGCCATAATAATATTACAAGTAACACATTCAAAATTTAAACAAACATAGTCAATACAAGTACTAGACTACACAGATATAAGGCTTGGACTTCCAGATGTATATTTAGGTTATATGACTGTAAGAGGTTCTTAAGTCTGAAAGTGGCTGAATAGTTAATATAAAAAAAAATCAAACCAATTTGTCGACGGGAGTCTCGAGATCTGGCGCAAATAGAGTCTACTTGGGATCATAGAGAGAGAATACAAGGCACCAGTATTAGTTTTGCACGATAACTCGTTTTAGTATTCCAATTTTTGTGTTTCAACTCAATTTATCCAAATTGAAGAAATAAGCATTCTGTTCATAAACAAAAATGCTCTTAGGAGTTAGTAAGAGAGATAAACTTTCTGACAGAACTGGGGTTCCACGTGCCAGTGTACATGGTGAGTCAACGATAGAGTAAAGTTCATTATCTCATTTGTTTCGGGAATTACGAAAAAATGATACATACAATAGTTTTAGAGAATGTTAAGGGGCACAGTTTAAAATTATTTTTCAGCATACAGGGTGATTCAAATAAGTGTGACGGATATAAAATATCATTTTTTAGACACTAGTAGTGTTTCTAATAATGCAATTAAAAAAAAATACTTGTTTTCAATCTTCTAAAAAAATGCCAGTAGCGCCATTGTTTCTAAAGGTGGAATACTCAGAATTGGTATGAGTGTTCTATAGAGATGAAAAAAATTATATATGTAAAGAAATTTGAGTTAGATATTACAGGATGTTCAAAATAAACTTATACATTTCTACTATTTTAAATAAAAAAATCTGGAATTTTTCAAGTGGCACACCCAGTTTATTATTTTTTCTGATAGATTTTGCAACTTCCATTTAATATGCCATATACCTATTTTTAATAGTTTGCGAATTATTTCCAATTTTTCAATTTTTACCCTGGTTTTTAATACACTTACGCTATAAAAACATAGTTGGCATGACAAAACAAAAATGTAACTCAAATTTTCATCATGTCTATTAAGCAATTAAAAATAATTTAATTTGTAAGTGACATATAAAGGTAATAGTTATGAATTTTCTTAAAAATTAATTAATTGACATGGTTTATATACCCGGCGAGGCGAGAAAAAATTGTCTTTTGGCTATAAGGTTTTACAAAGCGAAGTACCTTAATAGATCCTATACTAATCCTTTCATCACTTAATTGGGCGTTGGTATGCGAAACGGGAAGTGGTAAAAAGGAATGCCAGCAATAAGTAAAAAGAAATGGAGATTTTACTTCATGTTGAAGATAATCCCCAGGTCAGCAGCCGTCAATTATCTATTTTTGTTGACATATGCTTTAAAATAAAGTTAAATTTTAAAAAATTGTACTTCAGTTGCACAATAGTTTAATTAGAATAGAAAATGTGAATTTTCTGAATTTGCTGATATTTAACTGATATTTTAAATTTAACCTTTCGGTTGAATTTGAATAATTTTCTTTATGTAAGTAACATATTATATAGTATGCCTAATAAATATATTTATATATATATATATATATATATATATATATATATATATATATATATATATATATATATATATATATATATATATATATATATATATATATATATATATATATATATATATATATATATATATATATATATATATATATATATATATATATATATATATATATAGATGCATACAAATTAGGGGTGATCTATTAATTTGAATTAATTTAAAATTGGATTTACAGGAATGGTCCGTGGAAAACACATTTTTAAAATCCAAGAGCGGCTGAGAGGAAAACGAAATAGTTGTTATTTAACGGTATATATGTAAAGGACAAGGCCGAATTAAATGTTATCACCCTAAAGAAAAGAGCCCGAAAGCAATAAGCAATTTTGGGTGGCTTGTATCAAAACAGAAGAGTGCAATACAGTTAGAAACATAATAATTACCGAAAGTTGTATTAACCTTTTCTTATCTGATATGATAAATACTACGAATTTTTAATTTTTAATTAATCAAATTAATGTACTCGTATATTCTCCACCATGTGTGCTATCAAGGAAATGGCATTGGTAGTTCATCGCTCTTTTCTGCTAACATTTAAATAATTCATTAGCGGCGTGGTTCAGTTTTATAATTTCAGTAACATATTTTATAATAATAAAACATTTCCGGGAATCTATAGACACGATTAGGAAGCGATTAGATGAACATTAATTACATCCAAGGGCTCCTACACCATGCGACCGGTCATACTTCATAAAGCTATACAGAAATCTGTTTTTTTTTGTCTTGCTATTAGAGCAGGAGCTGAAAATAAATAGCTAAAACATGTCAGTGAATATGAGTTCCAGGATGTTACACATTAATGATTTTGATGTTCGTAGAATGTGGAAATGTGGAAGAAATAAAAAATCTATATACTCAAAAAATATTTATATATATATATATATATATATATATATATATATATATATATATATCTATATATATATATATATATATATATATATATGTATATGTATATATATATATATATATATATATATATATATATATATATATATATATAAATATATATAAGTTAAGTCGTTTAGCACTAAAAAGGCTTTAAAACAGTCAAAAATGTCAACTTGCAATCGCCATTTTCCGGAAAAATAGTTGAATTTAGGTATAGGGAATAAACCGCAAAAAGTATTTAGAGTGTTGAGGAAAACACACACATATAATAATATACAGATTATCCCATTTAGAAACCGAATATTGCTACCGGTTTAGAAACGGCAGCATAACACAATTTAAAATAGAAAGGAAGTTTACGCTCACCTATGGCAAAGTAATTCATTGGCACTCCAAATACTTCTAAAAGGCCTCTGAGTTTGGCGAAACCCGTATAAATTAGTTTTTTGGGAAAATTTTCAGAATTCGCTCCTTATTCCTTGTTTTGGTCTACAAGTACTATAAGTGAAAGAAAACACAATTTATATGTGATACCATTTGACTATATGCAGATCTAAATAGGTCATACTTCACCATTCCTACAAAAAAAAGTATTCATAACTGGAGAAGTTCCGGGTAAACAAATTTACCAACTTTTAATAGTAGACAATTGAAGTAATCCAGTCATCGCATCACTTACTTACTATAATCATTATTGTTAGTCATCTTTTCGCGCGTAACGCAGCTTGATAGTCACTCATAACTTTATTGCGTAGAGTGTGGTGATATTGATATTGAGTAGTGACATTGATCACCACTTTATATTTGTATTTGAGATTATTTTCTGCATGAGAATCTTACTACGAATAAACAAATTTGGCAGCCCTGTGTAGGTGGGACGCTAGTACGTCAGAATATGAGCACGCCATCCATTATTAGTCGTCCAGTCGCATGGAGAAGCATAGAGCCTTCGGAGAACAAAATTGTGGTATATTTTGTGTGCTGAAAACTTCTAATGCAGAAAGGTACGTATGAAACTCAAGTATATTATTATAATTGCTTACCTGTTGACAAGCTTCATATTTAATTACTTGTTGGATACATTTTTATATTTTTATCTTCATTAGAAAGAAAAATATTTAATGTATTGTGTTGTGGGTCGCCTTTGATCAACATGGCGTGGTGAGATTGTTCGGGTGATTAAAGTCGCCTCACGGTAAACAGATGTGTTGTATCGTGGGGTGTCTTTTATCAACAAGGTGGGGCGAGATTGTTTAGCTAATTAAATTCTCATAAGGGTAAACAAATTTTTGTTTCCGATGGTTCGGGACTACAAAAGAAAACCTGGGTCTAGAGGCTATAGAAACTACACTGAAGATCAGCTGGAGGAAGCTCTTAGCAAAGTCAAACATAACAAAATCCCATTTGGAACGCTTCATAATAAATTCCATGGGCGTAATGTTAGAGTGGCTGGTGGTCAATCTATATTTTCTGAAGAAGTGGCAATTTTGAATTCAGTGGTAAAATGCGCTGACTATGGATTTCCATTGTCTGTGTTAGAATTGAGAATATTCGCAAAGTGTTTCTTGGATCAATCCGGTCGAAAAGTGAAACAGTTTCAAAACAATTTGCCAGGCAAAGATAGGGTTAGAAGCTTATTAAAACAGCACAATTCTAGTGTAACACAACGTGTCTCAGCAAACATAAACATAGCGCGAGCAAGTATCAGTAGGGATACTATCACTAAATATTTCGACAATCTAAAACATACAGTAAAAGACATACCCCTCCAAAATATCTTTAACTACGATGAGACCAATGTCAATGACGAACCAGGAAAAGGCAAAGGCTTCCACAGGCGTGGCGTAAAGTATCCCGAAAAGATCGCTAACTATTCAAAAAGCGCAACAACCATCATGGTCTGCGGATCAGCGGATGGTACTCTTTTTCCGCCATACATAACTTATAAGAGTGAACACCTTTATAACACATGGCGAGAAAATGGACCAAAGAGTTACCCCTGCTGCAACAAAGCATGTTGCGCTGGAGTATGTAGGTTTAATCATACGCCACATGGGTGGATGGATTCAAGTACTTTTCAGTAGTAATAGTTTGAAAGTAGCTTTTTACCTCATACTAGACGACTGGAAGGCAAAAAGATACCAATAGGTGGTAATCTTGCTTCCCATTTCAGTTATTCGTCTCTGTGAAGAAAATGATGTCTTATTTGTATCTCTTGTGCCTCATTCCACACACATTTGTCAACCACTTGATGTGTCGTTTTTTAGACCATGAAAACAGCATGGAGGACTGTTTTAACAAATTATAAGATGAAACACAGTCGTCAGTCAGGCATACCAAAAGATGTGTTCCCGTCATTACTCCGAGAATCGCTGGAAAAAATGGATTCGGTGTCAGCTCAAACGAAACACAAGTCTGGGGACAAAGAAATTTCAGCTATAAAACGCAATCTGATAAATGGGTTTCAAACTGCGGGTATATATCCCTTTATTGCCCAAAAAGCTCTGCAAAAAATTCCCGGTGACAACGACCCTGCTCAAGAGGTCAATGAAGTTTTAACGCAGTTTTTAAAAGAAAAACGTTATGGTAACGATGCGGAACGGGCATCACGAAAAAAGAAGACCAGATTAACTAATGAACCAGGAAAAAGTGTAACTGCAGACAATGTTAGCAGCTTGGAGGACGAAGCTCAAGATAATCCATTTCATTTGTCAGATAATGAGGATGAGAACGCCCCCCAAGAAGACGTGGTGGAAGAAGTTACAAATTACTTAAAGCCTATATTGGATCTTTTAGTTCCAGACACCTTTGTTTTGGTAAAGTATTTGCAAGGAAAACGTAAATCTGTGTGGTTTAAATATATGTGCATGGTTAAGGAAAAATACTCTGACTCTGAATTTAGTGTTGCTGGTCTCAAATCCGTAAATTCTGATCATAACGCGTTTTGTCTTGTGAAGAATAACATCTCTGCTGTACCAATGGACGACATTCTGGCCGTACTTCTCAACCCAACAATTAATAATGAACTGAATTACCAGTTTCCGCATAAAATCGATGTGTTTGAGTTGTAATGTTCTCTTTTATGTTCTATTCTGATGTTCTAATGTTGTAAAAATAAAAATGTAATGTTGGTAAATAAATAATAAAATTCCATTTTGTACCCACCTATATCGTTTTTTTTTTAAATATTTTTATTAGTGCAGACGTCATACTAATTTTCATTGTTAAACACATCCGATCAATGTCGCCCCCACATAACATAATTTAGCTTAACAAAAAAACCGTTTAGCCGATTTGAAAATGGAGCTAGATTGATGATTTTTAGACTCAGTTTAATACAATTGTGAAAATTAATATACTGTTTGGATTTGGATACCCATTTGATATTGTTTCTAAGTATGTGTGTATATTTGCTCTACTATGAATCAAAAATTAATTATGAAACTGATCAATGCCACCCCACTTACGGTAGTCATATTCTATAATAATTTTTTGATTAAGAACTGTTTTAAAAACGCACGGCACATTGAAATGGCGACTGTGAAAGAAGTATTTGCGGCATAATATTTGTGCTGAATGGCGGTAAAGTTTGTCTTGCATTAATGCTCTTGTATGCTTGAGAAAGTTTACTATATTCTAGCAGAATGTACTGCTGTGTCGGAGTAAATAATGCAAAACTCCTTAGAGTGTAATATCTAATGCATTGTTTGGTGCGTTACCGAAACAAGCTAAGATGTATCGTGATACGGAATGTACTTACGCACCCCGGAGGAAATTTGGTCAAGTAACATAGAACAAAAGCTTTAACGGGTTTTGTCAATTAAGAAGTCGTGGCTCTTCGGATTAGATAGTGTCAAATCGAAATTACTATCCCATGTTTCGCCTTTAATTGCACAAGGCATCTTCAAGGATCTCCTATACGAACTAAGAGAGATTCAGGCTGGTTTTTATACCCGACTTATGCTCTTATCATTCTCCTTTCACCGAATTGGATTACTATACCTTTTAATTAAATGCCTAATATCTTCATCTTGGAATAGCCATTTCTTCGCAGAACTTAGGTCAGTTTCGATCTTTCCCATGTTAGGGAATTTTGATCAGAAACCGAAATGCCTCTAAATACTAATGAGTTAATAACCAATTTCTCTTGTGCTGGATGGTGGTGGCAATTTGCATTTAAGTATCTGTTTGTACGAATCACTTTTCCATACACAGAAATTCCTAGTGTACCATTTTCCTTCCTTTGAACAAAAACATCTAGAAAGGGAATCGTTTCCTTAGATTATTTCCATTGTAAATTTAATATTATGATGTTGTTGATTAAGGTGTTCCACAAATAGGAGATTTTCCCGTCCATGAGGCCAACAAAATTATCATCTACGTATCTGAACCAGTGTTTTGGTTTAGTGAAGCGGATGTTAAACCAATAGCCTCAAAGGCCTCCATAAAGATATTCGCTCCCACAAGTGATAGAGGAAATCCTATAGCTGCCCCAGAGATTTGTTTATGAAAAGTTCCTTGAAAAATGAAATAAGTAGATTTAAGACAAGCTTCCACTAGGTTTATTAAGTTATTATTGGTCAGGTAGTTTTAAGACATCGGGCGCAATGTGAGCGTTTTTCTGAATGAGGGAGGCAACTCGGAACCTGCGCGGCCGGTAGGCTAAATGGCAGGGGTGGATCTAGTATGACGTCAAGGGGGAAGAAATTAAATATGTAAACAGTTAAAAAAATGACGACATTTTTTTAGTCGTCGATTTTTATAAAGATGCTAAAACATATAATGCAAGGACTTAACCTACGCGGCGAGGGGTCTCGCACGTCGGCGTCGTAAGTCGAGGCGATATTGACACATCAGAACGTAATAAAAAGTCCCTCAGGAATATATGCTTAGAGCTTTTCAGATATAAGCAAACAATGGTGTTCACACATTGATAAGGTAATGAGCCAGTCGAGTAGATTAAATTGCAGACCGAGTAGGTAAAATGCATTAAAAATCCTTTTTTTTAATTAACTGCTGTATTTTAGAAACGTAACATTTTTTGTAGACATTTTCGATTGTACCAGTGCCTTTTTTTAACAATAATAAAATACATACATTCGGATGATAGATACATACACATTGATGTCTAGTAGTCATGTATGAGTTTCTTTCCCCTTTAACACCCTTCTGGGTTTGTAGCCGCCGAACACTGCAATACCGTAAAATATGTAACTTACAATTGAATAAGATAAATTGTAAGTAATTGGTGTTGACCACATGGTCTTCGTAGCTCAGTGGGCACAGCGTTTGCTTAGAATGGGAGAGGTCCTGGGTTCAAGTTCCAGCGAACATAAGTTAACTTTTCAATTTTAATTTGTCTGAAATGTTGATTAACTAGTTTTGGGAAAGCATAATAATAAAATACCGACAATCGAAAAGCAACAACAATATTATTGTTGTTGTTTACGTGTATCATTCAAGTGCATTATTGAATATTTTATCATTTAAGTGTATTATTGGAATGTTTATATTTAGTTAACGACAATCAGTTAAAAACAATTTATATTTAGTTCTCTATCTGTGAAGTTTCAGTTGTTACGTGCGGGGCTGCTATGCCTCAAATGGTTTTAATTGGGTGGATAATTTTAAGTCACTGATGTGTTTATTATTAAAAAAGAATAACATTGATACTCATTTTAATGTTGATTAATATACAAAACAAAATTAGATGCAAATTTGTTCTAATACACCCTGTATATAAAACATTTTTAAAATATTATGGCTTTGCAAAAAATACATTATTTTAGATTTTTTTACTTTTGAAAAGTCGTTTTTGATTCTTTCAATTATGAAATAGAGAAATTGATAAACTAATGAATTTATTTTAAAAAATTGTGCCAAAACTTCTCATTCGGTAAATTTTTACTACTATATATTTAAAATCAGCGGTATAAACTTTAGCGAAATATCAAGAAAATAGGATGTTCTATTTAAAAAAGTGCAAAATTATTTTTATAAATAACTTTTTGTGAATAATGTGTTTATAATTTCATTAAAAAATTTCTTTAAAAATGATATACGAGGGATAAATGAATTCGGCCAAGGGAAAGAACCTATATCCAAAAATAAACGCCTATATTTTGAAAAATAATAGAGTTAAAGAACAATTAAAAAGCTGTTTGGGAAATATTTTCAGTGTTTCTTAAAACGTAAATAAAAACTTGAATTTAAATTCCTGTTAATTTTGAAGAGGGTTGAAATATACATACACGATTCTTAGGACTGCTATATTTTCAACTAATCTTAGAATACGTTCAATTTTTAAGGAAAACCCTCTTTTTATCAAAAAAATTATATCTCAAAAAATATTGAAAATTTGGAAAAATTTTTAAATTGCTTTTTACAATTTCATCAAGGATTAAGTTGATCTAGCATTTAGAACTTAAAATCGCTTTTATAAATTTTCGGAACAAATAAAATATTGGAAAGTTTGTAGAATCTTGTTTAAAATAACATGTTTGTGTAAATAACTTTTTAGCTTATAGAAGTATTTTATCAGTTGTTTTAGTTTCCTCGTAAAAGGAAGTTTTGTAATCGTGAAAAGACTATCCTCTGAATTTTTTTCAGAAGGGTTCCTAGATGCCACATGTAATTCCGTCAGTATGTTTGTCTGTCGGGCTGTCTCTATTGACTTCAAATTTTGGTCAAAAATTGAGGGGTATATGGAGACGACCTGGTAACATTTTCCAGTATGCTGGAATAAAATGAAGATTTAGTGAATCGTTAAACAAAATTTACTAAAAAAACTAATTATCCAATTTAACTTAAATTTTGCACAAAAATCAAGTGGTACATAGGAATCAACTGGTAACGTGGTACGAATCCAAAACAAAATGGTGGCCTAATAAAATCTTTAAAAAATCAGTTTGAAAAAACTTATTAGATTAACTTCAAATTGTGTGCAAGTGTAATATAGAGATTAACTGGTAAAAATATGGTACGAATTCAAGATGGCTAAACCAAAATTGCGGCTAAATAAAAGTTTTAAAAAAATCAACGTAAAATCTTATTCAATTGACTGACATTCTGCGGGAAAATTAAATGTGATGAATGAATCCAATATTATGATGACAAAATGGCGCCTACTAAAATGTTTGAAAAGGTAATATACAGGTGTTTCTAAATGACTGTAGTAAACTAAATTGGTCACATATCACTATTCCTAATAAAAGGAAAGATTCATTACAAGGTAAATTTCGGTTAAAGAAAGTTAACCGATTTTTACTTCCCTCGTAATTTTAAACTGTGTAATACACTTCTCAAAAAAAATATGAAAAAAGTAGAAATCTGGCATACCTTTGTATGCTTATATTTCGGTTAATAATTTATCGACTTTAAACTACTAGGATAAAAGTTATAGAATAGAACAAGATTTGATGACATGGAAGCAAGAAAAAAAAAAAAAAAAAAATATATATATATATATATATATATATATATATATATATATATATATATGCCATTTTGAACAATGTTAATGGAAAATTACGTTTCTTCTTCAATTTTATACTTATATACCAAATTCAAATTCTATCGGATGATTTAAGTTTCTTATAATTTCTAAATTTCTTTTCATCTACCTGACCGAATCCTGAGTAAAACTCTCAGTGCACTATTATTATTAATTATAATAAAAGATTCTATAATCGTTGGGTAACGGATTTAATCAATTGTTTTCATAAGATCCTTTATAATTTAGGATTTATCTGGTTATTTCAATAATTTAATAAAAATATTCTCGTCATTTTTAGAATGGGCGATATAGAAATAACGAAAAGGAGTTTTCTCAGTTTCGTTTTTATTAAAAGGTAAATAAATATGTATTATCTTAATAAATAACCCAATTAAAAAATATTTTACATCAATTTGTGGAAACTGGATAAACTTTCTTTTAATTTAGCCGCATTTTTTGGACCTATTTAAGTTTTTATTAACAAAATGCCATTTAAAATAAAAAATTAATTTATGTGTGTTACCACTAAGGACCAACCTGTAGATAGAACATTAAAAACCAAACATATCAATATACCCTTTGATGTCAAAAATTAAATATATATTTTCCTATATTTACGTCAGGTCATACTTATACTTTTTTTTTGTGATTCACACAATTATTGTGGTGTTTTGTTGCTGCAAGGGCACTCGCAGTTGTCAATGTAGAAACACTATTTGTCTTCTGCATCCATAGAATGACATTTTCAGGCAAGTCGAGCTCCCTCAGGTGTGTGATCGTGTTGACATGACATTAGTGCTAATCGGCATGATCTTAACTCTGTTGAGGTTCCACACGTCCTTAATTTCTCTAGCCAAAGCTGTATAGTTATTGACTTTTGCAGCGTAGGTTTGAGCCATGTTGTGGTCTAGTGGCACAACAAAATCAATAAGCACTGCCGTTTTGCCGGTCTTATTCTACATCACCATATTCGGTTGATTGTGCTCCATTGCCCTGTCTATAGTTAAAAGGATGTCCCAGAAAATTTTTGTTCATTATTGCCGATCACGGATTCTGGAGTGTTTTTGTGATATGCCGTAAATTGCTGTATAATTTCCCTTTTGAGACAAAGTAACTGATGGACGACCTTTCCCAGGCTATTGTGTCTCTCCAAATACCTGGTGGGGGCTAGCGATGTGCACCCT
Source organism: Kuschelorhynchus macadamiae (assembly GCA_030620095.1). Taxonomy (NCBI): domain Eukaryota; kingdom Metazoa; phylum Arthropoda; class Insecta; order Coleoptera; family Curculionidae; genus Kuschelorhynchus; species Kuschelorhynchus macadamiae. The sequence goes on from JAUTXW010004690.1 coordinate 302,953, forward strand.
CCAGCTAACTATTGTACGCTTTTTTCGGCTATATTGCATATTATGCATTCGTGCTACCCACCCATTGCTTCATGGCATGGTGGGCGTAGTTTCTGGTTGGGACTACGTGATCTTGGATGGCCAGCAAAGCTCCTTCAGTTTCCGGGAATTGATACCCTGCAGTACGGTAAGTATTCGATTTTGATATGTTTATGTCTGATTGGTGCATGCTCGCGTAGAATCTTCCATGCAGAGTTTTACCTCGCCAACGTGTTCTCAGATTATCTAATTGATTTTCTTCGTTTTCAGATTAATCCTGGCCTGCTAGGTTCAGTGCCGTATATCCTCTGTCACAGGCTACAATGAGTCGATGAGACGGTAAATTGTGTCTCAGGAAAAACTTTTTCAGCTTATTTGTTTATTTTATGTTAGCTGTCTCTATGCTCGTCGGTCCGCGTCCTCCTTCCCTCATGGGTAGGTACAGCCTTTCTATTGACGAGTTTGGGTGCAGCATACCACGTTCGGTGAGTGCTGTTTGCACTTGCCAATGCAGTCTTTGGAGATCTGCTTTGGACCAGCTGACTGCTGTGTAGGAAAGTGATGGTATCGACCAGGCGTTTATGGTTGTTATTTTTTTAGCGTCTAGCTCCGTTTGCAGGATTTTGTTAATAAGGCGAATAAACTGCTTTTCGGTTCCTTCCTTGTTTTCTTTCTCTTTTATTTCAAACGACTATTGTATGCCTAAGTACCGGTAAGTATTTCTTGTACTCATGTTTTGGATCTCCGTGCCGCCGCGCCGCGCCAGCCAAATCGACATTGCGCTTATCCATCATTTTTCCTCGCTTGACATGGACAGTTTTTTTTCGAGGCCAAAATTCATTCTTATGTGAGTACTGAAGTTTTTTACTATTTCAATCTCAATATATATATATATATATATATATATATATATATATATATATATATATATATATATATATATATATATATATATATATATATATATATATATATATATATATATATATATATATATATATATATATATATATATATATATATATATATATATATATATATTTAGAAAATATGAAGGATTGAATTTAAAATGTTTATTTACAAATTATCAGAGTAAATGATAAGGATAAATTCCTTCGACCAATTCGCTATTTTTGTCCTGTTATTTTAGATGTTTACTGCTGATTTTAGTGATTTGACATGCCACAACGATCAGGTGCGGTAGTTGCTAGATAGCGGTTCTGTAACTTGTGCGTTTAAATTTCTCAATATCATTAAATTTTTTATCAATAATTATGGTGTACTCACTTGCAGAAAAAGTGGAAATAATCGAACTTTATTTTAAAAATAATGAATGTGGCAATCGGGTTGCGCAGATATTTAATGAACGACATCCTGAAAAACACCTTTCCGGCAAAATTGTTCGCGAGTTAGTAGCAAAATTTCGCGAAACTGGATCCCTTATGAATAAAAAGAGGCAGATGGAAAATCCTGTAGTAAATGAAGCTATGGAGGTCTTTGTATTGGGCTAAGTTGCCATGGATAGTACGCTGAGTACAAGAAAATTAGCCAATGAGACCGGCGTGAATCGTACAAGTGTCCAAAGAATATTGAAAAAACACAGTTTCCACCCGTATAAAATTCAGTTGGTACAAGAACTCAACGAAGACGATTTTGATCGCCGCTTGCAATTTTGTGAAACTATTAGTGAACGAGTGGCCAATAATAATAATTTTCTATTCAATGTGTGTTTTTCGGATGAGTGCACTTTCTTTTTGAACGGTGTAGTTAATCGGCATAACTGTCGGTACTGGGCTGAGAACAACCCCAGGGTATTTCACGAGGTGCACACACAACATCCTCAGAAATTGAACGTGTGGGCTGGTATTTTTGGAAATTCTATTGTGGGTCCTTTTTTTCTTCCTGGAACTCTAACAGGTGATATGTACTTAGATTTACTGGAAAATACCATCGACCCAGCCCTAACTGACATCATATATATATATATATATATATAATTATTTAAATATATATATATATATATATATATATATATATATTGACGTTTGTCGCGAAGTGACCCCTCAAGTTCTTCAGAATGTTCGAGAACGATTTGAAGCTAATTTGTATTACTGTATGGAGGTCGACGGGCAACATTTTCAGCATTTGCTTCATTAATACGGTAAGTTTTTTTTTTATTTAATTTAATTTATGCGTTTTTTGAAAAATGTATTTTTCAAATTTCAATCCTTCATATTTTCTAAATGACTTGACCGATTTTCAAAACCAAAGCGGGAATGTATAGAGAATAGAAATACCCCTCTTCCCATTTGAAAAAGTTTGGGGGATGTCACCACCGCTTAGAGGGTTGAAAATTTTGCGATCATTTTAAGGGCAAAAGTTGTCCCCCTCACAAACAAAATTGACGTGTTTTTGGATTTTTTGAAAAAAAAATTACCCTGGCCGTTATGCCTTGCGGTACGTTTTCGATGGGCCACCCTGTATATATATATATATATATATATATATATATATATATATATATATATATATATATATATATATATATATATACGAAACGAAAGAACTACAGGTAAAGAAATTTATTCATTCACCATTTTAACGACCAAAACATGATGCTATGTTGGTTTAAGGGCCAAGGAGGTATCTGCCCTGGCAAGGCTCATCAGGCAATTTCTTAAGGGGTATCAGTATTGAAACCGAAATATCTGAACCCTGAAACAAACACGGTGTCATGTCATTCTACTTTGAAAGCCGATGAGGGAAATAGGCAACCAGTGGCGCAATCTGTAGTATATATATATATATATATATATATATATATATATATATATATATATATATATATATATATATATTGTAACAAAAGTAATGAAACGGCGAAATATCTCAGGTGCCCCTTATCTGAATTTATAATGGAAATATGTACGCTTAGATATAAAATTATGCCAGATTTAATGGCGAGTTTCGCATTGCTGCCAAGTTTTCCGTTTTTCTGTTATAAATTTTGTTAACAAAAAGTATTGACAATTTTACGTAGATCTTAAAAAAATAATATAATATAAGTTGTTCCACCAAAAAAAAGTCCATTTATAACAGAAAAACGGTAAACTTGGCAGCAATGTGGAACTCGCTATTGGATTCGGCATAATGTCATACCTAAGTCCTTTCCTTAAATTCAGCTATGCGGTACCTGAGATATTTCGTCGTTTCCTTACTTTTGTTAAACGCTGTATATATAATCCCCGCTCGTGCCATAACTGCCATATACTGTTGATCAAACATTAAAAAAACATTTCACTGTTAAAAAGAAACTGTTAAAATACTACTATTAAAAAATTGGTTTATACGGGTATAAGTATAATATGAAAATTATAATAGGAAGGCCTTGCCATATTGTTAGAATATTTGGCAGGATAAACAATAGTTATGATACCGGTGGGTTTGAATATATACAAGTTCTAACGGATTGCTTATCAGTGGAAGGATACACTATTGGTATAGAAAAAGAAACCGAGCCAATGTATGAAATCATTTTTTAAAAATTTTGTCAGTACTACGGTGTAAATGTTGTTGACGTGTTGATTATGAAGTCCACGATGCTTGTTGACGTCATTCGTCATGCACTGATGTTATGAACAAAAATTACTTGCAACAAAATAATAATTATCTCTAAAGAATTTTTACTTATCACCTTCGAACTGCATAATATGTCTGCGTAAACAATTTAACAAAACCAGTGGTAATTCCTTTTATCAGGTCCCATCCAATCAGAAGATGTTTCATCTAGTAAAGTTAGAATGCTAGACTTAGAATCTTAGTTAGCCTTAGCACCATCAGGTCCGAATATTAAACTAAACTGCTCGTCAAATAGAACGGCAAATTTTTTGACATAACCTTTAAATGCCAGTCATTCCCATACTTCCATGATATTTCTTAATCTATTTGAATAAGGTTTTCAGATCCTAAAAGTTTGTTTCATGCGGAATCAGCGGCGGGGAATACATTCCTCATGTTAAATTTTTAGCGTTCTACAAGATTGTAAAGAGAGTAAGGTGAAAAATTATAATTTTCATCCTAGTGAAATTTCTTAAAGAAAGTTTTTCCTAGTTATTGCGAATCGTTATTTTGCCCTTAATTCAATATTTCGGGCCGTTTTTAGCAGTTTTTTGTTTACTGCGTTATAACCATTTTTTTTTCTGAAAAACAGTTGACTATTTCTAGTAGTACCTATGATCAGTTTTAAGAAAAAAAAATAAACCAGAGTTTTTAGTTTATACACAGTGTCTCAAATAGTGTTTAATTTACGTAAGGACAAATGTACGTGTAAAATTAGCATACATTTGATTATTCCATTGATTAATTCCATTAATTGTTTCACTTTCAAATACATACAGATGTCAGCACAATCTACAGAATCTCCCAAGTTCTATTCTATGAATTGTATTGAGTTTCGGATAAAATACTAAGTCATCAGTAAAATTCGCATTCTATGGGATTATTTTTAATAAATGGCCTTAGTAAAATTTGAGCAAAATGTTATTGCTTGAAAAATAATGCAAAATTACAATGAAAAAACTAGTCACGTGGTTTATCTTATCTGTCATATTTGACATTTTTTCCAAAAAATGGCAAAAAGCTGCTTTTTTTCTCAAAATTTTGAAATACAGCAAAGGAAATTTATTTCTATTTAGATTTTATGTTCATATGCCAAATCTCAACTCTATGACTCTGTTTTATGCTTTGTCACTTAGGTAACGGAATGTGTGCAAACAATCACTGTCACTGCAGTTTTAACAATAAAAATTGTTGGCCGAAGGATTTATTAATTTGTTTCCGTAAGCTACTGTATAATTATGGCTTTATTTGAATATTTCAATAATTTAATAAAAATATCCCCTTTATGTTTTCATCGATAAAATGGCATTTAAAATCAAAAAAAATTAAAAAGGCGTGCAGTAGATGGTTTCAGTTGAAAAAAGAGCAAAATTCCGTTTAGTTTAAAATTTGGTATAATGATAAAAAATCAAAATAGAAGCAACTTTTTTTACGGTTTCTCAAAAAATGCACAAACTTTCTGCTAACTCAAAATTTCAAAAAAAGTCAATTATTTCAATAATAATCAAATTTTTCCATGTAATTCAGACTTCACACTGTATTTATCCGAGATTCTATGCAAATCAAAATCTTATAATAGAATTTGGGACAAGCTGTATCTTACAGTAAGATCTGTATGTATTTCCAAGTAAAGCTTTTCACGAGATTAATCAAGATCGGATTTTATTTTAGAACACTCTGTATAAATTAAAAGGTTCCGTTTAAAATACGTTTTCTTAAAATGAACCAAAGTTATTATTAACAGTAGAAATTTGGCAATAGTCACATTTCTATTGTTTGCACATTTCATCAGTTTTGCCTATAATCAGCTATTTTCCAAAAAAAGATATCACGCCGTTATTGTTACAAGGCAGTAAATGAAAAACTGCCAAAAACGTCCACATATACAGATTTTTTAAAAAAATCAATACATAATACTGAGGAACACATTTCTTTAAGAAAATACGCCTTGTTCACAATTTTAATTTTTTATATTGCATTCTTTACCACCTGTACAATTCCCCGCTTTTAGATAGAGAAGCATATCGTTAGATACAATTTACAGTTACTTGTGTTTTTTACTTTGTTTATAAAATGAAATTCGTACATATGTCTTAACTTGCTTTTGAATTTTGAACTCCTCGAATACCTCGAAACAGAGCTGTGATAAGTATTCAGCCAAAGTACTTAAAGTAACCAATATTAAGTACTTGATTTTGAAAATCTACTTTCAGTATTAAGTATCAGTGTTTTGTAAAATTAATTAAGATATTCAGTAGTTTATTTAAAAACGAAAATGTAGCTATTTAGTTTTAAGTACATTTTCTACGTACTTAAAGTATATGTAAATGCATAAGTACTTTTAGGCATTCATCAGTATTTATTAAATACTAAAAATTTATCTATAATGTTTAAGTATATTTTTAAGTAATCATAATCAAGTAAATTTTTTTAAATTAATAACTAAATATTGGTTATTCTTATTATGTCATTTCTTCTTCTTCTTCTCTAGAACACATGACTAATGCTTATTTTTCATGTGATTTTTGACCATCACCGTAATGTTTGAGTTTAAAAAAAAATTAAAGATTTCATTGCAAATGAAGAAAAAACACAATATATTAGATAAAATTAAGCGTTATGAATTTAAAATAAAGCGTCAAGTTTATAACGTTTTTCTGTACATACCTAATTATGCATCATCTGCATTTTTAAAGCTGCAATGGTAGAAACATATTGTTCTACTCTTAAATTGAAGCATGAAATATAGTTAAGAATTTGTACGAGTAGGGTCTACGCATGACAAACAACTAACCAATATACATTACATTGTAGCCCAATAGTCCATTTAAAAAACTTTATTACATTTGCTATAATAGCTTTATCGAAATATTAAACAAACATTTTTTATGTGTAATAACTAATGTTGCCAGATTTAATTACTTCATTATACATGACAGTGATCTTGATATAGTTTACCAGAACCGACTTCTTGCTCTAGAGTCTAGACAATAAATTACAAACATATTTATATTTTAATATTTATTTAAGACATTATTTCGATTTATCAAAACCTACATTTTAATTCACCATATAAAATGTTTCCCTATATTTTGAAAAATTTCTAAGCTCTTATTTTAAAAGCTGAAAAGAAGGTAAATAATATGTTTTGAAATCCTGCCGATTAAAAAAAAAATCAATTTATGGTTGTTGGGTTTTTAGGGGCAGGAAGTTCAATTTAACAATACATTTTTATTTTTACCGTTTTGTATTCCTGGTTTTTACTTCTCTTGTAAAAGGGAAATATTGTAATCGTGAGAATATTTGTTGAGATTTGTTCGGATCTTCACGTTTCAGAGACTCTAGATGACGAAAAACATGTTTTCTTAATTCCGTCGGTCTGCCTGTCTGTCTGTTAATAAATTAAGGGTCATATGGGGATGAGCTGGTAATATCCAATATGGCGGCCTAATGAAACGTTAAAAAAATTACTCATGCAATTTATCTCAAATTTTGTCGAAACATCAAGTACTATGTGGCAACAAACTGGTAAAATTTTGGCACGAATTCACCCTGAAAAAACTGCTTAATGGTTTGTGTTGCCATGACTAATAGTGGTATAGGTATCAACTAGTAAAATAGTAGTACTAATTCAAGATGGCCGAAACAAAATGGCGACCAACTAAAATGTTTGTAATCCTAAAAAAATCAGCCTCTCAGGTTTTATATATTTTTACGTTTTAGCGTCGCTAGATGCCAAAAAATATGTTTTATCAACTCCGTCTTTCCCTCTGTCTGTTTGTCAGTTCGTGGCATAGTTTAAGGCTACTTACCCGACTTCAAATTTTGGTAAAAAATTAAGAGTGATATGGGGATGACCTGGTAACATTTTGGTAAAAATCCAATATGGCGAAACAAAATGGTGGCCTAGTGAAATGTTATTAAAATTTTTATTAAAAGACTACTCACCGAATTTATCTGAAATTTTGTAAAAAACATCAAGTATTATGTTGGCATCAACTGGTAAAATTTTGATACGAATCCAAGGTGGCGGCTTAATAAAATATTTAAAAATTCAGCCGGAAAAACTGCTTAATGGTGTGATTTTAAATTCTGCGACATAACTAATTGTGGTATAGGGATCAACGAGTAAAATTGTGATACTAATTCAAGATGGCCAAATAAAATGTTTGTAATCGTGAAAAAGTCACCCTCTCAGGTTCTACACATCTGTACGTTTTAGCGTCCTTAGGTGCAAAAAGATATGTTTTATCAGTTCCGTCGGTCCGTCTATCGGTCTGTCTGTTTGTCTGCCTATCAGTTCGTGGCATAGCTTAAAGACTACGTACCCGATTGACTTCAAATTTTGGTCAAATGGGGAAGACCTGGTAACATTTTGGTAAAAATCAAATATGGCGAAACAAAATGGCGACCTAGTAATATGTTAAAAAAAATTAATAAAAAACTACTCTAGCTATTAAGTTTCTAAGTGGTTTTCGTCAACAATCCTCTTGTTCTTATGTTAGAGTGGCGTATTATTTGAGATTAGGGTCCAGTAAAAAAAACAAAAATCTATTTTTAAATAGTCGAGGTTTCGCAACTTTATTGTTGCATCCTCACGACACATATAGATTCTGTATCCTGCATTTACCCCATATTATCAGTCTTTACCTAATCCGCAGATATTTCCCAAATATTCATTTTCTATGGTTTTCGTTAACGATCCTCTTGTTGTTATGTTAGAGTGGTGTATTATTTAGGGTTAGGATCCAGTAAAGGCACAAATACTTTTTTAAATTTGCGACGTTTTGCAACTTTATTGTTGCATCCTCAGGACGCATACAGATTCTATATCCTGCATGAATCCGATATTATCATTCATTACCTACCACGTTGGTCCGCAGGTATTTTCCAGATTTTAAGTTTTTAAACGATTTTCGTTAACGATTCTCTTGTTTTTATTTTAAAGTGGTGTATTATTTGTGGTTAGGATCCAGTAAAAAAACAAAAGACTTTTTAAACTGTCGACGTTTCGCAACTTTATTGTTGCATTCTCAGGATACATATCTAGATTTTATGTCCTGGATGAAACCCATATTATCACTCTTTATCTACTCCGTTGGTTTGCAGATATTTCCCAGATAATCAGTTTCTAAACGTTTCAAAACTTTTCGTTAACGATTTTCTTATTGTTAGAGTGGTGTATTATTTGGAGTTAGGAAATATCTACAGACTAGCGGAGTAGGTAAAGACTGATAATATGGGTTTCATGCAGGATATAAAATCTATGTGATTTGAGGATGCAACAATTAAGTTGCGAAACATAAACCATTTAAAAAATGGCTTTTGTTTTTTTGATAGGATCCTAATTTCAAATAATACACCACTCTAACATCACAATAAGAGGAACGTTAACGAAAACCAACGTTAACGTTAACGGCGGCCAAATAAAGATTTTTAAAAATCTTCGTAAAAAAAATCTACTTCAATTGGCTAAATTTTGAAGAAAAATTAGATGTGAAAATGGGATAAACTGGTACGAATTCAACATGACGTAGCAAAATGGCGGTATGTGTCAATTTAAAAACAAAATCAAATATTCATTTGTAAAATTGAAAACAAATAATGAAAAAATAAAAACAATATTTACTTACCGAATCTTGGTCGGTGAGAACATAGTTTTATGGAATCGGCTGCCAAGGCAATAGCAGATTCAAGATTCTCTTCTCTTGGAGGCCACAGCCCAGCGAATACCAATTCCGCCGACATTTTAGTCCTGTTGACGTCACTAGATCTCACGTCTTGGAAATTAATATTCCAGATGTTTCCTAAGAAGGAATTACACCTGATTAAGATTCTGCCAAGGTTGTACTAGGTCATTTTACCTTCCTGAATTGATTTATTGGTGAAATTTCTTATACATTCTACATTCCAGTATTTATTAATTAAAAATACTTAAGTACTTCTACAAAGTACTTTAAGTAGATTAGGATTTTGTAATATATTTTTTAAATAATATAAGTAACACCCAAAATTTGAAATTTTAAGTACTAGTACAAACTTTTCTAAAAAAGTACTAAATACAATGTCCCAAGTAACGCTAATTCCACTTAAGTAAAATACCTACAGTATCAAAAGCACTGATTATTTTACTTTAAGTACATTTTTGTATTCAGTGCCTCAGCTCTGTCTCTAAGTACTTCTATATTTTAAGGCCCGTCGACTTTGTATTTATTTTTGCCACATGTGATAAAAAGCAGTTATTAATTATTTTCTTGATTTTTCTGATTCTGCAATTTGTCTTGCTATATGGCAAACCTTTTGGAAGTATAGCCTTGTAAAATCTGCAATTGCCAATTTTCAAATGTCAATATGTCGAAAACAGGGAAACTATGCTACCTGTTACCTGTCTTTTTGAGACGTTTTGAGGCGCCCTGTATAAAAAGGGTTTCTGAAATATGGTAAAAACAAAAACGAGATCGACAGGGTTCGAATGTTTTTTCTTAAACTATGGGATTAAATCTATTTAAGTTAAATACAATTATTTATCGAAAACCTTTCATTTTATTATTTGAATCCAATGGCTTATTTAGAGCTCTTAACACAAGCCTTATATTATAAGGCATTACGACGATTATATAAGTGTGAAAACTTTTTTTTTAGTTCGTCGATAATTTTCCATGAGCTTATATGTAAATGTTTGCACCCTCCCAGGTGTGCATTCTAATACACCACTTGAATCTTTTTGAATTTATTGATGTATTAGAATACAAATAATGGGTTTTGCATCCGGACACTTTTAGACCTCGCAACTCATTTTAAGAAATGTACCTATTTGCTATTATCTTTAAAGTCGTATCTAAGTTAACTAGGTCGCTAAGGAAGATGTTAAATTTTAATAATTCTTGCCGAAAACACAGTACTAAAAGTTAAATGTAAACAACGCGAAACTCGCACGTTTTGCACACTGAAAAATGCACCTATTTACAAAAAATTCCTGACTATCGAAATTTGCTGTACCATCAAGTTACATTTTGAGAAGCGTGTACTATTCCCGGAGAACATTGTGTGAAAAATATTTCTTAGAAGTCGATTTATTTTTTTACGCTATACTTTTATCATTCAGTCACCTGATGACATATTTTATGCGTGAGAAAAAGTTATTTTGTTTTGATGATCTCCATTCTTTCATTCTTTGGTTTTAATTCAAAAATGTTTCTTTTCTTCTTGGATACTGACTACACTTTTTTCATGGAACTAAAACACGACTTAACATAAATAAATCGACTAATATTGTTTAGGTTTTACATTTTTGCATATCATTGAAATAATTTATACTTTGAATCTCTTCAGAGCAGTTATTCTAAAACTGTTTTGATATCAGGATCAGCAAACATCTCAAATCATCTGTGGAAAACAAAAATCACGTTGACAAAGCTATTCCTCAAGGCAACACTACTGTGTTGGGTTTACTATTTTACTACTAACTATAGTTTTGTAAATTCGTGAACACTCGATTCTAAAGGAGGAGGCGGTGTTGTCGGTTTTTTAGCAATGACATTATATCGAAATAAAAAAAACAGATTATCTGAATAACTATTTTAATAATTATATATAAACTAGGTATATAAAATAACTAATGAAGTATTACAGATTATTATTGCAGTATTAGAATCACCATAAAAATAGATTTACCAGTAAGTATAAATTTTATTCTATATATAGAGGGTTACCCAGGAGTCACGCATAAAATTTTTTAATAAGCAAGTTATAGCGAAAACGTTTATACAGGTACATTGACTTAGGTTCAAACCTAATTTTATTTTCAAATGGCAATGTATGTCTTGTGGATAGTCATTAAGAAGCTCGTTAAAAACTGAATATGTCTAATATCATTAAACCAATAATATGTTTTGGATAAGGTTTTTAATTAATAAATCTCAATTTTTATTTTAACGAAAATTACGGCGTTTTTTTAATGAAATCATATTGCTATCAATTTATAAGTACTGTCCAGATGTTTCTCAATCTAACAAATGCTGGAAGTAACTTCCACCTTCTACTTGACATACTCATTTGATGGCTCACACTGTGTTTTGGCGAAGCATGTGCTATTTTGCCAAATATAAAATAGATGACTTATAGCAAAGAGACTTTACGCTCAACATATATGTCTAAGTAAGTACTTTTGAGAATTTCTATATACGCAATTTTATATGTAATCGGTTTTAAAATTATCAGACTTTTTTTTGATTAGCGCAGGTTAGGTCTTTTTTGTGTTGTACGTAATTTCTACACACATATGTTTTATTATGTGTTATATTAAGTGTACGGAAATTCAATGACAATAATATTTAATGGATCACAAAATCCTGCGGGGTTACCAACGCTGCGTTTAAATGTTAATAATTATTTCTGACAAAAAATCCTTGAATAAACTTTATAATATTTTCTTGTAGTAACTGCTACCATTTTTTTAGGAACTCGTGATTTTAAACCACTAATTTTTTTTATTTACTACCAATTAACCACTTAAAAAAATACGTTTATACCTTACGGTCATAAAAAGGTAATTGTATTCAGCATGAAGTGCGACCTAAAAATTACATAAAAGTTGTTCTTATTACATAGAGTCATTAACCGTCGATATTACATATCCAATAAACTGAAAATTCACCATGAAGCTAAAGAAAATTGGCGTTAATATGGTAGAAGAATAAACCTCATGTTAATAAGGAAAAAAAATGTAAAAAAAAAACTTTTAAGGGAAAAAAGCTACATGTGGGTCAATTTTACAGAAATGTTATAAGTTATCAACTTTAAGGAACTGAAAATAGCTAACAGCCGTTACTTTGTAGGAAAAATAACTAGTTCGTATCAGTGGGGTGCAATTTTATAAGCACCGGCGCCGTAAAGTTCCACTGGATAGTATAATAGGAAGTTTTTATTAACTCTTAGTATGCATTAATTATAAAATATAAATTTTAAAAAATAATTATACGAACCTTATATCATAAAAACGCCAGTTGAAAATTGTAAATTCAATCATAACCTTAAAAACATTGAGGATTATCTCGTTTTTTATGTAGTAAAAACGCAAAATTTTGAAAAGGTGCGTTTTTTTTAGAAGCGTCATTGTACTATTTATCGGAAAGTGCTGTGTGTTTTAAAATTGGTGTCAGCACGATCGCATAACATCGACTTGAAGTTTATTTGTAGACATCATATACGTAAATTAAATCACGGCTATAATTAACCACCATAGTGATCAAAATTTTTAGTTAGCAAATATGGTCGCCAGAAACACATTTATTACATGCTTTAAAAATTATTTATAATAGAGAACCGCCTATTTCGCGAAAAATAAATAGTTAGAATTACTACTCAGAGCGGTATTAATAACAACGGAGTTCTGATTTAATGTTTGGGGTTGACACTTGATATTGGCGACGGATTGGTAACCCTTAAATTATTCCCTTCTTTGTTAGATCCTTAGATGTTATTACGTGCCTGCGTGTTATTAAATAAAAAGTTGTTAGCAGTCGTAACGAAACTGAGACTTCGACTTACTTTCCTAGTTGGGTAGATGACCAGATGCCAGACGCAACTTGAATACATCACATCTTTAGTGCAGAAATTAACTTAAGCCCATTTTCCGGTAACATCCTATATAGTCAGAGACTTGACCCAATAAAACGAAATGCTTATTTGGGCATTCTAAATAATTTATTAAAATTAAAAAAAAATCCCATGGTGGTTAAAACCTTAGAATAAGAATAAAAATAGAGTTTATTATTATTATTTACATATTTAGCCACTGCCAAGATTACCTCACAGTATAAGCTCGATCGTACAAGCCTAGCCAGGAACACCCTTGTTTATACCAGTTTATATTACGGTGAATATGTTTAAACATGATGCAATAAAATTTTCATACAAAGAATAGTAATGTGTTTCCAGTATTAGTTTCTAAGAAGTCTAAAGAAATTATTTTTATTGCCACATAGTAAAACTAAAATACCCAAAGTGTGTTATTAGACCATCCCACTTTCATTGACAAGGGATCCTTATAGTAAAAAAGTATAATAGTCTACAGTAAAGATTGTTGCACGGGCACGTGACCGGCGTGGCTTAAAAACCAATAGCGGGTCGTGGAACTACAATAAATTTTAACATTAAAGAAATTAATTTGCTAAAAAATATTTTTTTAGATACCAAACTGCATGTGTTTTAATGTATTATTGTGTATTTGTTGATATGGTTCAAATCTTCTAATTATATGTTGCCTTACGTCAAGAAGCAGCGTTCTAGAGGTGAGGGGACATTAGAAGAACATTGATTTTTTAAATATTTAATAAATAAGTTTTAATTACTTTATCTTGTGCGGCAATGTGAGCTTGTAAAAAAATGGCCGTTTAAGTTGAGAATTTTCTTTTAATCACTAAGTAAACAGCAAGATTTGCTTTTCCAGGAGACATGTCTAATGGAAGATACCTTATTCACTTATTTTGGGACACGTGACCAATCCCGTTCAGTATAATAGAACGTTTATTTCGTCGGGGGTCATGTGAGAATCCTCAGAAGCAAAATGATACAAGAAAGACTCTGAAGTGATATTTTTGACGATTACAATAGTTTTTCGTATCAGAGAATTAAAAAAATCAGAAATTTAGATTTTATCTTATAACTGCCAACGGATCACTGTATCAACAATACGTAAATGGTTATGTATGCATTGCGTTTTCGGGTTATCTACGATTTTTTGGCCTTTTTTTATATTTTTCTCCTACCAAGAATTTCCAATTACTAATTTTTAAAGATTATAAAAAAAAATTAGATAGAAAAGTTTCATTACGTGGAGATATTCAACTCTAATTATTACAAAAAACTGCGAAAACCTGACCAAATTAAATCTATCCTCACCGGATAACCGGGTCAATCGTCTACGCCCAAATTTTATTTTTTATTATTTAATGTGTGTATTTTAATAAGTTGTTCAACTAGTTATACAAAATACGAAAAACCTATTTCAACCTAAAATGGCACTCATAAATCTCGTAAACTAGAGATTAGAAATATCGAAAAAAAAAATGGACAAGGCCAAATTTTTTAGATGAAATTTTTTGCTTATTTTTATTTATTCAGTGTCCAAAAATACGCCCAATACCACATTTTTTTTAGAAAATCGAGATTTTCATAATCCTGCCGTCGTTTATGTCAGGAAAAACCCGTTAAACCCGAATCAGCAGTGCGTTTTTTTCTGTCGCTCCGTTGAGAATAATTTTGAATAATCTCATTGTTTTTTAAACAATTCAAACTTTTTTTGATGTACCTCGCCAGTGTTTTATGGTTTCGTAATAAATCATATAATCAGTTTTGTAAAAAACCATAAGCCTTATTTCAATATATGACGATATTTTTACTAGGACCAACAGTTTCTGAGTTAAAAACGAAAACCCGAAAAACGTGACACGTTTTACATCACTGTCGTTAGAGCTCATTTGTGATTCATCAGGATTTTTGTATAATTCTTCATTAGATAGCTCTAAATAAGTGGGGCAAATTTCAAAATTGTTGAAATTGTTTTTAGATAAAAACCTGTATTGACTTGGCTAAAAAGGATAACTGGCAAAAACACGCGCTTCTCACGTGGGCACAATTTTAATCTTTATAAACACACTGAAGAAAAAGCAGTACATTAGATCTAACATTTGTAGATAGAAGCATTAGCATCATCTTTCTAAAAGGGAGCATTAAAAATATATATTATAGAGGCAGAAAAAGTTAATTTCTTTAAAAACATTTTTTTTGTGGGATTTGTCGCTTTAAATTGTAAAATAATTCACCTTCTACATCTTTACTTATCCGCTCTAAATGTACTGGCCTAAAGCTCATTCCTTCATTGCAATTTTGTGTACTAAGTCATGCAATGCATACGAATCAAAAACTTAGAATTAAGATACCAAAAAAACAATTAATTAATTTTTATTTTAACAGTACAAAGAATTGTTTTTCAGACACTATCAGTTTAAATTCCTGAGTAAACATATTCGGAGAATTCGGTTATCTGGGCACAACTCATACTTGTGCGAAAGATAGTAAATGGTTTTTCGTGAAAGTGCTGAAACATCCAACGATACATTAATTGAGCGATTACAGACGCTTAACCTCCCTTAATCAAGAAAAAATTACTTTTCTTTTTTTTTTTGGATAAAAAATTCACAGGGTTTTTTTTTCTTGATTATGGGACGTCATGTCATACAGCGTATATGTGTATGCGATATACGCAACAATCATCTGGAAAAATTTTGGTACGAATCCAAAATGGTGAAACAAAATGGCGGCTTATAAAATGTTTGTCATCCTGAAAAAATCCCCTCCAAGGTTTGATATAGCTTCAAGTTTTAGCGTTTCTAGAGGCCTAAAAACATGTTTTCTCAATGCCGCCCGTCTGCTTATCTGTCTGTCAAATTAGAGCATAGCTAAAATACTACTTTCCCGATTCACTTCAAAATAACGGAACAAAATGCAGGCTTGATGAACTGTTAAAAAATTATCACTAAGAAACTAATTATCCAAATTACCTCAAATGTGGTACAAAAATCAAGTGTTAGACAGAAATAAACTGGTAATACTTTAGTATGAATCGAAAATGGCGGCCTAATAAAATAGTTAAAAAATCAGCCTGGTGAACCTGTAGTACGAATTCAAAATGTTAAAAAATCAACGTAAAAAAATTTCCTTGTTTAAGTGACTTCAAATTTTTCGCAAAAAATGTGATATAGAAATAAACTGGTACGAATTCAACATGACGGAACAAAATGGCAAAAAGTAGTGCAAAACTCATTCAATATATTTTAAATTATGTCCAAAAGTCAAGACGGCGTAGATAAAATCTAGAGTTTGTGTGAAGAAGTAAGATTCTTACCATGGAAATTGGAGCAATATATTAAAAACTTCAGGAGAAACCATTTGGTCAGGAAAATTTGCATTACTTGAATAAGGGCATTAGAAAATTATATATATATATATATATATATATATATATATATATATATATATATATATATATATATATAAATTGGACTTCTTTCTTGGGTATAGGTTTATTTGCAAAATCAAACAATGGGATTAACTTGACCTTTCGCCTATTATAGTAAGCTTTCTCAAAAATTGCTCATTCCTTTATTATTTTTTTTTGGTATATATGGCTTTCCTTACTTATCTACAATTAATTTAAAAAACATTTAGTGGTCTAATTATCAAATGACATCTACAATTTTTCTAAAACTGATTTAAAATTATATTATTGACAATAATTATTACAAAATCTATAAACTAAGGTTACATACCTCGAAATTTAACAATTTTTTCGGAATAGTGACTCATCAGGCTGATGGTTATTCGTAGTTAAATGCATCGATTTAGACACAAAAATATCCGTAATAAAAAATAAAGTATAAAAATAAGTAATTCCATCTTTGAAAATTTTTTAAAAAATTTTAGAAAAAGTACATGGATTAACAGGACGTGTAGCTAGTTAGTTAGAACTCTCAAATATATCCTGTGGTAACTCTGTGTTATAGTTACGACAGTAAAACAAGAATGGTACAAAAAAATCCGAAATATTTTAATGTTCTCTCAGTTAAATAATAACTGCTTAAATATCTTACATAATAACAATCACAAAATAGAGACGTAACATTATGAGTCAATAAAAACACATTTGGAGTCACCAATTTGTTATCGTTATTGAAAACAAAAGTTATTAAAGAGTCCTGACATAAATAATTACTGAAGACGTTGATTGAAAACCGCCTTATCGTCTTTAAATGTGAGCTATAGCGGTGTTTTCAAATTTTAGGTCAATCAACTTGCTTTTGCAGTATTTACACCGTCTCATATGATCACCCGGTCATAGAACCCAGTTCTTCAAATCACAGAAATAGTTATTGAAAATGTGTTAGAAGTATTACGTTTCCAAACAAGACGGGAAATTCTATACCATAATAAGCATTATGAAGTCATTGATACAACCTGATAAAACCAAATCTGGAAATGCTTAGTAGTCGGTTGTGGGTCAGCGGAGAGTGTAAATAAAAATTATGACATCCGATGAATAATTGAATGAATTTTCATGACGCATGTTTTGTATTTACTAGTACAGACGGCTTAAAGTAAAAAAAAATGTATTTTGCAGAACGTGTGCTGTACGAATAAATCACTGGCACAGCAAATTTAACTTGTTTATTAAACATTTACTAAAATAAATGTAGCTACGAACTACGAAATTAATATCATATTTTAGTCCAGTAATCAGGGGGTAGGGTCTTTTGTACCAGTTAATCCCATCCGCCATCTTAAATTCGTACCACACTTTTACCAGTTCATCTCTATAACACAATTAATTCTTGCACAAAATTTGAAATCAATCCAGTAAGTAGTTTTTCCAGGCTGAATTTTCACATATTTTATTGAGCCATTTTGTTTCGCCATCTTGGATTCATACCTACCGTTCACCAATTGATTACTACATAATATTTGAATTTCGAGTAAAATTTGACGTAAATTGGATAACCAGTTTTTAAGAAATAATTTTTTTAAACATTTGACTAGCCCGCCATTTTGTTTTGACATATTGGATTTTTACCAAAACGTAACAAGGCCATCCCCATATGACTTTAAAATTTTGATTAAAATTGAAGTTTATCAGGTAAGTAGTTTTTAACTATGCTGCAAACAGACAAACCGACAGACCGACGGAATTGAGAAAACATGTTTTCCGGCACCTAGAGTCCCTGAAACATAAAGATCTGAAGAATCTCGGAGGGTGATTTTTTCACAAATACAATAATTTCTTTTTACGAGGGATATAAAAAAGCGGTTTTTCTCCAATATCTTCCAAAATAACGCAGAAATGGTTTTATTTAAAAATGTAGAGCAGATAATCATCACCTACAAAAAAGGTTGTAATGATTTTTTTTTTGGAAATATAATAGTTTTCGAGATAAATTTTTTCAAGGTCATTGATTTGTCTCTCC
The DNA here is from genome assembly GCA_030620095.1 of Kuschelorhynchus macadamiae. NCBI lineage: Eukaryota > Metazoa > Arthropoda > Insecta > Coleoptera > Curculionidae > Kuschelorhynchus > Kuschelorhynchus macadamiae. The sequence goes on from JAUTXW010004690.1 coordinate 321,609, forward strand.
CCTGTTTTCTGACCTAGAGAAAAATTCTTGAATGTGTTAGCAAACGCGCGGAGAAATTTTGCAATGACCCGAGTAAACATTATTTTTCATTTATAACTCAAAATGCGTTTGGAAGAAGACATCCATGGCTGCACGACATAACATAACAGAAACTATGAACACTGCAGAAAAAAACATAAATATTTTTTTTAGATAATAATCTGCCCTACATTTTTTAATTACACAATTTGCTCTATCTGCGATATTTTTTTTTCTTTTTTTTTGCCATTTTTTTGTGAAACAGGCAGCTTACGTGTGAGCATTCCTAAGAAAAAGATCACAGTTATATTTTTCCTGTGAGAGCCTCCAAAACTGTCTCTGGTAACTGAGCTATTTCTGATGACATGAAATGTGGAAGTTTAATGATTGCTTGAAAAGCTAACGCTGTACTTTATTAAGTCTTCCTGATATACTTATTACTTCCACCGTTGTGCCTTTAGATTAAATTTACAGTGTATTTAATTTATAGTCATATCCACGAAAATGTTCCATAAAAAGCTCTAGTTTCCTTTACTCCCACATATAGCTCGTTTGATATTTTGCCAGTAATACCTAACAACTCAAAAACACTCAAAAGCTCTTCTTTAATCCATGTTGTTGGACTGTTTGTATAAAGATTCAATACAAAAAAAATATCAGTTTTCCGACAAAAGGCTAACAAATTTTAATTTTTGCACAAGACAAGACATTAAAAGTGGTGTAAGCATCAACAGTCAAAATTGATCCCACTTTTAACAATGAAGTCACCAGTTATATATTAATAAAAGCAGCTATTGAAACTTTGTTGACGATAATTACGCGGTAGGAGTTTGTGGATATTATATGATAGTGACAAATTCTTAGACAGGGAAAGAGAGGACAAATCAATGTAACATTAGTATACTACACACACCGCAATGGTTTAGGGATATTTGTTTAAATGAGTGTAAACAAATTCTATTGCGTTTAAATGTTTTAGGTTGGTAAAATACGTTTAGAATAACGATAAGAGATATTAATATTATTTTTTTAATATAAGAAATAGAGTACACTATATCACAGAGCGTAATCTCGAGATTAGGGGCGCGTTTCCAAGAAACAGGTGATGTTTCTGAAAAACACCCAGGTCCATCATGACTGACTGAACATATTCAAGATTGTTTTATTGTGCAAATGGCTAGAAGAAGTCCCACTATAACTGTTCCAGAAATAATGAATCGGGTACGCCAAACGCATAATATCGCAATTTCGAAGTCTACAGTTCGGAACAGATTGCATGAAGGTGGATTACGTAATAGATGACCATTGAGATGCCAGCCATTTTCTAGAGGGATTCTCGCCACTCATTCAGCTTGGGCAGGAAAACACAAGAATTGGATTAATAATCAATGGGCCTCAGTTTTTTTACAAAGAGTTTTGTCCACAGTTATAGAGGTGCCACAGTGATGGTTTTGGCTGGAATACGACTCGGCGGAAGAACCGATTTCGTTTTGGTTGAGCATTTTTTAAATGTTTATCGATATGTGGAAGAGATTCTTCAATCAGTTGTCTTACCGCATGCAAGACTTGTTGGACAGACTTTATTTTAATGCATGACACCTCATGTCGTCATGTCGCTAGACATGCTACAGAAATTTTACAAAACAACCATATCGCCGTTTTGCCTTGGCCTGCTCAATCTCCAGACCTAAATCCAATAGAGCATGCATGGGATATGCTACAAAGAAGAGTTTTGCGTGAAAACCCTCAATTTTAGAACCGAGAACAACTGTTTGCTGCGTTAAATGCTGCTTGGATTACCATTTGAAAATTTAATTTTGAATATGCCAAGAAGATGTCGTGAGTGATCAACTCCAGAGAAAGACGTACTCGTTATTAAAAAAATACAGCATATCGAAAAAAAATAGTTTATGTTTAGAATATTAATTTAATTTTGTTTGATATTTAGTTGAAATTAAAACTTGGTTGTACGCAGCTGTAGTCTTTTTTTTCTGGTATCTGCTTAACCAAAATATTGCATTTTGTACAGAACATGATAATTTTTAATAAATAATCTGTTTTTGCCCATATATTTTTAAATGCTTTGATTTACATCCCTAAAATAGACATATCCCTAGACCATTGCGGTGTGTGTATTTTAAAATACCCTTAGTCCATGATTAAGTTCTTTTTATATCTAATATAAAATTATGTTTTGGGTTAGATCTTAAAAAAATAATATTGAAGACAATTAGCCCCCCCTCCATAGGTCCCCCATTGATTATAACATTCATCCCATAAGAATTATGACGACAAACACGTATCTATATAACCTGTATATTATTTTCTTGAGATCAGTGAAGTGAAACATATATATATATATATGTATATATATATATATATATATATATATATATATATATATATATATATATATATATATATATATAGTACATCCGTTTAACACTCTCGTTCTGAAAAGAGCAATTTTGCTGACGTTTCGCCAAAATCGCATTTGGTATTTTCGAAACTTTCTGTTCCGGGCCCGATTGAGTACTGAAAGTGTTAGTGACAGCGGAGCTTCCTTTTATACCCCCACCCTCGGCCGAAGGTTATATCTAGACTATTGTGCGTAATTGTTTATATTTTCGAGACATTGTTGTTGGACTAATTCTGATTTGACTGATGGACTTGATTTTCTGTAGTTTTTGGATTATATATGATTGATTTCCATACTGCTGATAACTTTAATGATTCGTCCCTTTTATTTAAATCTCCTTGTTTTTCTATTTCTATGGCTTCTCGGATTATTCTGGTCCGATAGTGCTTATTCGCAATCTTCTTACACCCTTCGAAGTTTATTTTGTGACCTGTTTCCTGATGACGTTAAAATAAAGCAGATGTTGTTTGTTTATTTCTGATCCTGAGTTTATGTTCTTCTACTTTTGCTGATATTCGTCTGTTTGTTCGAAAACACAATATACGAACAATTCATAAGCCACAAACATAGGTAAACTACTTGAAAATCCAAAAGATAAAATAAAATTGGAAAACCACGGAGTATATAGCATCCCGTGCCAGGACTCATGATACAAACACAACGTAAGAAAATATACTACTGGTGGTTGCCTACGACGCAACGGTACAGTGGCGGCTCGCCAGGGGACGCGGGTGAAGCCCCGCTTCACCTACATTTTCCAATCAATTTACTTAAAAATAAAAATATTTTTAAAATATTAGTTTTATTCTAAAAATGTAGTATGTTTTATATAAATTCACATTATTTACCTAATTATACTATTATTTTCTATCAAAACTAGTGTTTTATATACTCAAAAAATAATAATGACTGAAAAACGTAGCGCGCTGAACACCTTTTCATAAGAGCCACCCATTGAGGAATCACAATCAGCAGTAACAAATTCCGCATCAGTCTCCCCCCGCACGCCGGCTTTCGCGCTTAGATTTGTTTACGGCATCCGTAAGCCCAATAGAGATGGGAGCGGCATAAAACTGCTGCTGCAGGCTGCATGCGCTTGTTCGCTTGTTATAGAATGAATGTAAATTAGTGCGTTCGGATCATCGAAGGGGGAAGCAGTTTTGCATCGATCGAATCGGATCGAAATTAGCTTTAAGATATATGTAAAGTGTATCTAAAGTCAATTGAGACAACATAAAAACTAAATATCCGTCAACAGCAGGCGATTTCATTGTGAAGCATGGGCGGCGTGATAGAAAGTTAAACTTATTTTTGTAAAACAATATTCGTACTTTCTTTTTATTATTTATTCGCATTTAATAATTTTTTTCAATTAGTTTTTTTATTTGATCTGGTCAGGGGATGGGGGCGAAATAGCTAGGCTAAATGTAAAAAATGTATTCTCCGTAAATAAATCGCATAAAACGTATTTTTATGGGTTTATGGGTATAGAGATTATTCCAATTGTAACCTACTTGATAAAATATTTACTCTACAATTACACAGAGGGGAAAAGGAAGGGAATAAAAATTTGAAAGTTTCGTTAAAGATCGAGCAGGTAATGTCATTTTGGATGGTAACTGGTATATATATTTCAATTTTAAAACTTATTTGATTTTGATGGGTTGAGGTAAATAGTGGCTAAAAGTCGAATACTTCGTAAAAAATTGAATCGTTCAGAGAGTATAAAAAGATACCGTAAAGTAGAATGACATTGATATTGAGAGGTAACATTGATCACCACTTTATATTTGTATTTGGAATTATTTTCTGCATGAGAATCTTACTACGATTAAACAAATTCGGCAACCCTGTGTAGGTGGAATGTTAGTACGTCAGAATTTGAGCATGTCATCCATTATTAGTCGCCCAGTCGCATGAGGAAGCGTAGTGCCTTCGGAGGACAAAATTGTAGTATATTTTGTGTGCTAAAAACCTCTAATGCAGAAAGGTATGTATGAAACTTATGTATATTACCTGTTGACAAGCTTTATGTTGTTGGATAAATTTTTATATTTTTATCTTCATTAGAAAGAAAAATATTTCATGTATTGTGTTGTGGGGCGTCTTTGATCAACATTGTTCGGGTGATCAAAGTCGCCCCACGGTAAACAGATGTGTTGTATCGTGGGGTGTCTTTGATCAACAAGGTGTGGGCGAGATTGTTTAGCTGATTAAATTCGCATAAGGGTAAACAAACTTTGGTTCGGGACTACAAAAGAAAACCTGGGTCTAGAGGCTATAGAAACTACACTGAAGATCAGCTGGAGGAAGCTCTTAGCAAAGTGGTCGAGGGAAGTATGAGCACGAAAACTGCAAGTCAACAGTACAAAATCCCATTTGGAACGCTTAATAACAAATTCCATGGGCATAATGTTAGAGTGGCTGGAGGTCAATCTATATTTTCCCAAGCTAAAGAAATGGCAATTTTGAAGTCAGTGGTAAAGGGCGCCGACTGGGGATTTCCATTGTCTATGTTAGAATTGAGAATGTTCGCAAAGTCTTTCTTGGATCAATCCGGTCGAAAAGAGGAACAGTTTTTCAAAACAATTTGCCAGGTTAGAAGCTTATTAAAACGGCACAATTCCAGTGTAACACTCAGCAAACATAAACAAAGCACGAACAAGTATCAGTAGGGATACAAAATGTTTCGACAATCTAAAACATACAGTAAAAGACATACCCCCTCAAAGTATTTTAAGTACGATGAGACCAATGTCAATGAAGAACCAGGAAAAGGCAAAGGCATCTACAAGCGTGGTGTAAAGTATCCCGAAAAGATCGCTAACCATTCAAAACGCGCAACAACCATCATGGTTTGCGGATTAGCGGATGGTACTCTTTTACCGACATACATAATTTATAAGAGTGAACACCGTTATAACACGTGGCGAGAAAATGGACCAAACCATGGGTGGATGGATTCAAGTTCTTTTTAGGACTGGTTTAAAAGCAGCTTTTTACCTCATGCTAGACGACTGGAAGGCAAAAAGGTACTAATAGGTGATAATCTTGCTTCTTATTTCAGTGAAACTCTTATTCGTCTCTGTGAAGAAAATGATGTTTCATTTGTATGTCTTGGTCCCCCATTCCACACACATTCATTTGAGGTGTCGTTTTTTAGACCTATGAAAACAGCATGGACGGTTGTTTTAACAAATTATAAGATGAAACGCAGTCGTCAGTCAGGCATACCAAAAGATGTGTTCCCGTCACTACTCCGAGAATCGCTGGAAAAAATGGATTCCGTGTCTGCTCAAACGGAACACAAGTCTGGGGACAGGGTAGTTTCAGCTATAAAACACAATTTGATAAATGGGTTTCAAGCTATGGGTATATATCCTTTTAATGCTCAAAAAGTTCTGCAAAAAATTTCCGGTGACAGCGACCCTGCTCAAGAGGTAATTGAAGTTTTAACGCAGTTTTTAAAAGAAAAACGTTATGGTAACGATGCCGAACGGGCACCAGGTAAAAAGAAGACCAAATTAATTATTGAAACAGGAAAAAGTGTAACTGCCGAAAGAAAATGTTAGCAGCTCGGAGGACGAAGTTCAAGATAATCCACTTCATTTGTCAGATAATGAGGATGAAAACGCCCCCCAATAAGACGTGTTGGAAGAAGTTACAAGTTACTTAAATCTTACATTGGATCATTTAGTTCTAGATAACTTTGTTTTGGTAAAGTATTTGCAAGGGAAACGTAAATATGTGTGCATGGTTAAGGGAAAAATACTCTGACTCTGAATTTACTGTTGCAGGTCTCAAATCCGTAAATTCTGATCATAACGTGTTTTGTCTTGTGAAGAATGACATCTGTTCGCTGTACCGATGGACCACCTTCTGGCCGTACTTCCCAACCCAACTATTAATAATGAACTGAATTACCAGTTTTGCGCATAAAATAGATGTGTGTGAGTTGTAATGTTCTCTTTTATGTTCTGTTGTAATGTTCTAATGTTGTAAAAATAAAAATTTAATGTTGGTAAATAAATAATAAAATTCCGTTTTGTACCTACCTATATCGTTTTTTTTTATATTTTTATTAGTGCGGACGTCATGCCAATTTTCGTTGTTAAACACATCCGATCAATGTCGCCCCACATAACATAATTTAGCCTAACCAAAAACTGCTTAGCCGATTTGAAAATGGGGCTAGATTGATCGGTTTGGGTATTAAAAACGTAGTTAAACGCGTTAAAACATGGCCTATCAAAGTCGCCCCACTCGGGGTATAACTTTGATCATCACGTATTTTTAATTTTTTAGACTCACTTTAATACAACTGTGAAAATTAATATACTGTTTGGATTTGGACACCCTTTTGACACTATCCTGTATCGTTTTTAAGTATGTGTGTATATTTGCTTTATTATGAATCAAAAATTAATTATGAAACTGATCAATGCTACCCCACTTTACGGTAATAGTTTACCGAATTTGGGATAATATTGCGAATTGTCATACCTTATCCAGCTAGGCTTTAAGCGGATAAATATACTATTTGAAATAATTGAGCAGATTCTGACATACTAATTTGCCAATATTGATATTTACCAGGAACATTCGTATACGCCAGTAAAAAGTCATCGCTTAAGTGACCCTAATTATCGTAATACTTTTTCAGATGCATTTTATGCGTCTTTTATAAATCATTTCAGAAATTAAAGATGTTTATAGACTTTTTACGTCATATACTATAATCGCATGTGAAAAATTACAAAATATAAAGCATTAAAGTAACAAGTCCAGATAATTAAAAAAAATTTACTTAATTACTTATCAAGCTGGTGAGCCTCACTTATTTACAGTTTTTAAGACTTCCAGTGGAACATTTTAAAAGAATGTTTTAAAATTATTTAAGAATTTCTATTTCTTGAAAATATCTGAAATGTATAATAAATCACAAATCCTAAGGTTCTCTTTATAGGCGCCAATAATCTCTTTAGACCCTCGATCTAGAAATTTTACCCCCGGATCCGTTTTCGGGTCGATGGCCTTCTAGAAATATCTTAAACCTGAGAAAAGGTATTTGTTAGAAATCATCAAATTTCAAGCCGTATTCTTAGAAGCCATCAAACGATAAAGGGACCCGACAAAAGGAATCTTTTTCCTTTAGACCCTTGCTAAGTTCAACGTTCTTTAAATGATAACTGTTCACGGTGCAGGGTTTCATTAGGAACAAGTTTAGGCTTGTCAGGCTAACCGTTTTAGGAAGTGATAATATATGAACTAATTTCGTTCAAAATATTCAAAAAAATATTTTTGTATTTATTATATACCACGCAAAGCGCCTCCTTCCATCCGGATATACATTCTATATTACTTTCTAAGTTTTGAATACAAACTTAGCAAGTAAAGGTTTAGGTTACATTTTGCTCCTATACAAAGTTTAAAGTATGTATTTAAAATATTTATAGTTGTTTTTCCTTTTATTCATATATTTATACAATGTTTTACTTTAATATCTATTTGTATCGGTTTTATTCAAAACGCATACCAAAGAATATGGGTAGCACGAAAATGAAAGCTAAAAAATTGTACTTGGATGGCCCAAAGGATCTAAGGTCTAAGCGAAGATCCCAAAATTGTGTACTCCATAATTAATTATTTAGGTATTAATTAAAATTAGTAGAGGATATTTAAAAGTATTTAGACAATTGAATGTATTTAAAATTAATCAAAAGTATATTACGAACTAGTAATAAAATACTAATAGACAATTAAAATTAAATCCAGATTTCTTGAAAGCCATTGACAAAGAAACTGTCTTAAAAATCAGATTTAGTTAAAGGATAATGTAAAAAAAATCAGTAAATTTCATTTACCCGGAACTTCCCTCGTTATGATTTGTTTTCCATTTGTAAGGAATAGTGAATGACCCAATTTAGTTCAGTACATAGTCACATATATATTGTGTTATATACACTGTATTTTCAAACATTTTTTGTTGGGCTCCATTTTGTTCCATCCTATTGGATTCCTACCAATATTTTAGCAGATTCCTTCTGCCTATGCCACACTTGGCTTATCGGCATAAATTAAAATAAATTCAATAAGTAGTTTTACATTGACGTATACCGTCATGTATATATATATATATATATATATATATATATATATATACATACACGTCATGTTGAATTCGTACCAGTTTCTTCCATTTACACGTTTAATTTTTCTGCAAACTTTAAAGTCACTTGAACAAGATTTTTTACGTTGATTTTTTTAAAAATTTTATTTGGCCGCCATTTTGTTTCGCTATTTAAAATTCGTACCATAACTATACCAGTTTATCTCTATATAACACTTAATTTTTGCACAAAAATTGAAATTATTTTAATAAGTAGTATTTTCAGGCTGATTTTTTAAATATCGCTATTTTGTTTTGCTACCTTGGATTCATATCAAGTTCATTATCTAACAATTGATTTTTGTGCAAAATTTGAGGTAAATTGGATAATAAATAGTTTATATTGAATTTTTACCAAAATATGACCAGGTCATCCCCATGTGACCCTTAATTTTTGACGAAAATTTGAAATCAATCTGGTAAGTAGTTTTTAAGCTATGCCGCGAACTGTCAGACAGACCGACAGATGGACTGACGGAATTGATAAAACATATTTTTTGGCATCTAGAGAAATTAAAGCGTGAAGATATTTAAAACCTGGGATGGTGATTTTTTTCACGATTACAAACATTTTATTTGGTCGCCATGTAGAATTAGTAACACAGTTTTACTAGTTGATCCCTATATCATAATTAGCTATGGCACACAATTTTAAATCAATCCATTAAGTAGTTTTTCAGGCTGATTTTAAAATATTTTATTATGCCGCTATTTTGTTCCGCCATCTTGGATTCGTACCAACATTTTATCAGTTGATTTCAACATAATACTATGTTTTTGTGTAAAATTTGAGATAAATTGGATAATCACTTTTTTAATAATACTTTTTTTGACATTTCACTAAGCCGCCATTTTGTTTCGTCATATTGGATTTTTGATCAAAATTTGAAGCCAATCCGGTAAGTAGTTTTTAAGCTATGCCGCAAATTGACAGACAGACAGACTGACAGACGGAACGACGGAATTGATAAAACAATTTTCACGATTACCAACATTTTATTTGGCCTCCATTTTGCTTGGCCATCTTGAATTAGTAATGTAAATTTACTATACCACAATTAGTTATGGCACACAACTTCAAATTAAATATTTTGTTAAGCCGCCATTTTGTTATGCCATCTTGGATTCGTATTTAAATGTTACCAGTTCATTCGAACATAAATCTTTGATGTTTCAGAATTTGAGATAAATTAGATAAGTGGTTTTTAATAATATTTTTTTAACATTTCACTAGGCCGCCATTTTGTTTCGCCATATTGGATTTTTGCCAAAATATTACCAGGTCATCCCCGTATGATCCTTAATGTTTGATCAAAATTTGAAGTCAATCGGGTAAGCAGTCTTTAAGTTATGCCGCGAACTGACAGACAGACCGACAGACGTACCGACAGAATTGATGAAACATATTTTTTGGCATCGAAGGACACTAAAACGTAGAGATATGTAAGACCTGAGAGTGTGATTTTTTCACGATTACAATACTTCCCTTTTACGAGGAAAGTAAAAAATAAAAACTCCTTTCAAGAGTGGAATTAAAAATCCATAAATCTGTTTTTAGATAATTATTTTTAAAGTTCTTTAAAAAAGCATTGGCTTAAAATCTCAGCGAATTGAAGAGAGAAAAAAAGTTAAAAACACAGTTTACCTTCCTATAGAAGAAATTTCGAAAACTCCAGAAAAAGATATTTAATTAATATTTAAAAGATAGCGAAAGATAGTCATAGAATCTCATTTAATTAAAAATATAATGTAAATCAAGTAAAAAACACTATTTTTGAAAGTCTTAAAAGCCATTAATGAAAAAAGCATTTTAAATTCTCATTTAGTTGAAAGTAAATTTAAAAAAGTAAACATTTTTTAGATATATATATACATATATATAATATATATATATATATATATATATATATATATATATATATATATATATATATATATATATATATATATATAAAAAGGATAAAAAATGGACAATTATCAAATAAAAAATCTGTTAATTTCAGATATTCAAAAATAAAACTTAATATATCTAAAATATAAATAATATAGAAATGTATATATAAATATACATATATATATATATATATATATATATATATATATATATATATATATATATATATATATATATATATATATATATATATATCATAGGTTTGATACCTTTATCTTTATCAACAACCGGAAAAATAGATAAAAAACTTGCCATTATTGACAATGTACATGATGAAGTTAATGAGAATACCTTGCGTGTTGTGGCAAACTCTTTGTCAATTTTTGTAATAGCTACAAAATCACTTTGATGACACATATAAAACTAAAAATTCTACTCATTATGGGTTACATGAAGAGTCTGGCCCAAAAAAATGAAAAAGTTAAAGGTTCATAAAAGTTCAATAAAATGCACTTTATTAGATTAAATTCAATGGAGTATGAAATGTGGTGAATTTGAATTTGACACCACTGTTATTTAAAGAAATAGCAATCGTTTGCCACTCAGAGACCGTATTGAGTGCTGGGTGGGCTACAGCACTCTGTGAGTATAACCGTACTACTACACATTAAGAAACTGGATACATAAATAACTTATAAAGTTTTTTTTAAGAGAAATAAAAAAAAAGTGAAGAAATATGAATTAAACCGATTAGGTCAAGGCTCGAAATAACTATTTATACATATCAAATATCAAGTATTTGGATACAGAAGAAATAATTCGATTTTTACGTTACATATTTACCTATTTCAATAATTACTCCCTCTACTAGAACATTCTATAACTTTTAAATATACTCTAAGCCTAAGTTAACGTGTTCCATGCAATTATATTTTATTCTAATGATAATGTTAGTATTGTTGAAAGCAAATGGAATGTAAGAAGATTTTTAAATATTGAGGTTATTAGTTTCATTCTTTGTGTATCTTTATTTTGGTTTGTTTCAAAGCAATTACTCCATTGTTCAATAATGGTGTCAAAAACAATTTATTCAACACTAGTGTTCAAAAGTAAATATAAATAAAATACTGAAAACTTGTATAATATACTATTTCTTGAACATAGGAAGAATTAGTAAACATTCAACTTAATCCTGAACAGAAAACTACTTTAGAAGCTATTATATAATATCATTTAATTCATATATAGTGTCCAAAAATTAAAAAAAATTGCTTGGTTTTTCTTTAAAAATTTATTATACCTGCATATTTCAAGAACCATTGTTTCTACTTTATGTTTTTGATTTTTAGCTTGTTTTTTGCTTTATTCTCCACAAGAAGTTGTTATGAGTATGCTATTTCCAAAACGGTTAACTAACAAATTGTTAAAATCTGTCAAGCAAAACGGGTCGTGCTTGCATTTTTGTCAACATTCATGTGTTTTTATTTATTACTGTCCAAGACCTACTTCCGTACAGTAAAAAAATATTTGTGCAGTTTTGTCTCGTATAATAAAAAATATATCACACTTTAAACAAAAATGTGTTCAATATTCTTTTCACATGCCTAGCGGCTCTATTTAGAAGTCTGACTGACGACTCTATTAAGGAAACACCCAAGGAAACATGCCCTCGTCTTTTACTAGACACCACAGAAGCATGTCAGAGAAAAAATTAATGTGTCCAAGTCAAAGCATTTGCTTTTATGTCTTATTATGAACACAGAAATCACCATTTAAAATGGTTTTCTTTATTTTTGAAACACCTAGTATACAGTGCTAAGGTTTCTAAGATTTGAAACCAACTTTCAAAGATTTTTTGCTATTTAATGAAAGTTAATAATTTCTTTTGTTATACAATAGCTTTATAACTTTTAACTTCTGAATCCGGCTCTGGAGCGAGAAGGGCAGCTTTGGTATAGTAAATTCTTAAGGGAACATAGTGGGTGGTTCCGATAAGTTCAAGTAGGTCATTCACCTGACATTTCGTCGAATTTTGTTTGTCCCTTAGAATCGGTGAACCTAAATGATTCACATTATTTTCATTCTATGTTTGCCCTCACCATTAAGGGTGAACTGCACGCAGTAATATTGATCATTTGCAAGCCTATCGCCGCTGCAATATTATGTTAAAACTAGAAGAGATATGTATTAGCTTCAATGTGATTTTAATAAGGAAATATGTATAGTTGGGCGCTAAACGCGAATTTTTATGAAAAAATCAAATCTAGAGTTATAAAATAAAAGTAGATTTGTCCATTTTCGACCATTTTTTAACCACTTTTTGACGCACATGCCTTCGCATATAATTTTTTTTTCCACAAAATGGCTCTTTACCGCCTTACATTGATCGTTTGTCTACGTAACTGAAAAATTTGAAATGGTAAATCGTACTCATGTCTTTATATTTCTGCAGCGCGTGAACCCTTTTGAACTCATTTTTAACCGAAATGTAATTTAAATTACCTATACATAACACATTTTTTTGAGGTTGGACGTGCAGGAAGTTTTTTTAATGCGTAGGTACCTTTTCATCTTACTTTCAACTCGACTAGACCTTGTCGCTGGTTTTTTACTTTTTGCGTGCAGTTCTCCCTTAAGAATCCCTAAAAGTGTGTTAACCCTGTGAAAACGGCTAGTCAGTAGCGGCTCGTGTATAAGAATTTTGGGCATAAAGCAACAAAGTAACGGCTATCAATTAAAATAGTATGCAATATAAAAATTAATATGTTCTATGGAATGTAGGAGGGACATAAGAAAATGAACCAACATTTTAGCAAATCTAAATAATAATAATAAACTGCGCAGGCAAAAACATTAAACGGAACAGAACTGAGAACATTTTAAAGTAATAACAATTATATTACATTAAATCATCATCTCTATTTAAATTAATTATATAATTCTAGTTACATTTTATATAATAACAAGAGTTTTATTATTCAATATAAGGCTAATTTTAACAGGATCATGATTCAACCGTTATTACATTACCACATGGAATTAGTAATTTTGCACAATATCTACAAGCTGTTGGTTAGTTGAAACTTTCGTAAATATAGATACAATATTTCATATTTTACAGCAGTATTTTTTTCATAAACATTATTGTTTAGTGCTCATTTACAAACACCAGCGTATGAAACAAATATAAATATTGTATTATTACAAAAAATCGTAATTCTCTAAAAATAAAAAAAATCGTTTTTAAAAAGCATATTTTTTATTACCCCCACAATTTTATGGCCAAATATTTGGAATAATGTTTGTTTTTTCAAATGTATTCACAAATCTCGGATGTAAACCAATTAGGTATAGAAATCTTTGTACCACATTCTATTAAAGCTTCAAGACCTCCCAAAAATAAACCTTGGTTTTTAAAATTCTGCGATAATGCCAGACTGGAGAAGAGAGAAGAGTACTCATAATAATTTCCATAAAAACCCTACTTCATACAATCTACCTAAAAATGAGGCACGAAATCATTACAATCGTATAATCCTCGACGCCAAAAATGCTTTGATAATAGGCAAAGTTCTCTGTGCCAAAATGGGAGCCAGCCTTTTTGGTCGCTTGCCAAAAATATTAGTGAAAACCTCTGCAAAAGTACCCTCTTGATGAAATCTTCTCAAAAGTTCATTGGCCTTGATGGTATTCCGGTAATAGGTAAAAAAGTGCGTTTCTGAATCGTTCCCTGTTGTTACCAGGTTACGTCAAGTGTCCTATGACAAGGGCATTTTTCCTAAAAACTGGAAATCTGCTTTGATGACCTAACCTAACCTAACCTAACCTAACCTGTTCCTAAAAAGGAATCCAAAACTCTTCCCCCCCAACTACAGATCCATATCCCTCCACCAAATTATGAGTAAGGCATTAGAGTTGGGCGCCGACTTCAAAACGTCTATATTTAAGGACTATATAAAATGTTATTTTTACTCGGTTCTATTTTTTTAAAATATTCTATTCCTCACTTTTTTGTTTTTTTACAAGTTAAATTTTTAAGAATATTATAATTTGTAGTATATGTATATCCAGTTGTATATAACATAATATAAAAAGTGACGAATGGAGAAATAAACGACACTATTAAAATTAGATTTTATAATAAATACTTAAGAAAAACAAATAAAAGTAAACTGAATGGATTTTCACTTATAGGGACAGGATTTTTTATCAGCCGTGCATTCTCGCGTGATTTTATGTCACATAAAAAAGATGTGAATAAAAAGTTAAAATTCCGCTTGTATAAATGACTATAATAACAATAACTTGTGAATAAAAAAGAGTAACAAGGACCAGAATAAAGTTTTCTTAATATGTGGAACGGTTTCAGGATTTAATTGTAAAATGGTTGTTCATTATCTGTCTACCATTTTTAAGATTTCTTAGTAACCAATAGAAAGACGTTCTTGTATACTAGATAGTTTTTTATTATAAAGCCTACTTGATTTCGTTCGCATTCCTCTGCTACGTCATCGCGTGATTAACGCCGGCTGTCATTGTCTACCATTTTGAAGATTTCTTAGTAACCAATAGAAAGACGTTCTCGTAGACTGGATAGTTTTTTATTATAGGCGGTTAATTTCCGACATACTTTTTGGGGCATTTCGGCATTTCTTTAACAGAGTTACAGTTAACAGGAATAAGTTTTACTGAAGCAGAAAAAAGGTTTTTTTCATGTAATAATGTTTCTTGGAATGCTTTACGTGTCATTTGGTATAATTTCACGGAAATAAAATTGAATAATTTTGCTTAGAGGAATAATTTTTGCGGATTTAAATGGAATTTGATGCATTAAAACTTGTATTCTGAGAGTATTGAAATAAGTTTTGATAGTGTTTGAAATAAACGCGGTAATTTTACCGGGGTTAAATTTTTATTTAAATTGATTTTAGATAGGTACTTGATGTACAGCGGCGTGCATGCAATTAGATTAAATACTTTAGATATTTTTGGGGGTTTGAAAACAGGTTTTCCAAACAATACCGAAACTCGTACCAATTTTAATTTTTTTCGTGTGTTAAAGGTAAAAATGCGCATGTTTAAAGAAAAAATCCTACATCCGCTATGATGACTTAAAAAAAACTAAAAAAATCATATCGAGGAATACCCTAAATCTACCTAAAACGATAAGAGCTTTATTATATTCTATTGGGGAAAGACGAGATATAAATCGAAATCTGGATGACAGCTTTAAGTTACGGCATGTACAACTACATATGACACGCACTTGAAGCTTGGCTGATTATAATCCAAAATAAATTATGATTTTTAAAGAAGTACTTATAAGAAGCAAAAAATACCTAATCACGTTCGTTCTTGTGAAGGACTGTTAGACCCAGAGAAAAATATATCGAAATATTGCACGCTTTTTGAAAAAAATATTCCATGGGGGCCTCACAAAATGTAGAAAATTATTATTAAGAAACAAAATACTTGTCGAATAGACTTCAAAATTTGCTCAAAAATAAAGTGTAATGTATGGAAAAACTGGTAAAATTATTGTGTAATTCCTGATTAATTATGTTGGTACAAAATAACGGCCTAATGAAATGATTAAAAATTAAGAACTAAAAGGTATTTATCCAACTGTTTTCAATTTTGCACAAAAATCATGTGATATGGCGAAACAAAATGGTAGCCTATTAAAATGTTTAAATATTTAGTAAATTCCATTTCCTGGAATAACTGTTTATAAAGGAAAATAATAACTGACATAATTTATTTTTTGTAGCCTACGTAAATAATGCCATGAAAAACTTAAAACAAATTAAAAAATTACAGCTTATAGTATTTGTATTGAGTTATTCCCAAATAATTATATACGTATGTAAGCGTGTGAGTGGATTTGGGTAACACATAGACAATTTTTTATTTTTTATAGGGGAAAAAGTTATTCTCCATAAGAAAGTTTTGCTTATTAAAAAAATAAGTTTGGATGCAAAAAAGTTGCCAAATAATATACAAGTTGCTCAAAACCACGCAAATGCAAGTAGGTAAAATAAAAAAATTGGGGAATCAAATTTTCTAAGATAGCCAAATTGGAGAGCATATAAATACGAGATAAAAAGTCATTTAAAGTGTTTTGTAAAGGGTGTAGCTTTTATAAATAAATTCTATAAATATAAATCGAAAATGGGTGTCATATGGGCAACTTTTTTATATGTGATTTTAGACGAAAAAGTTGTTCTTCCTAAATTTTTTTGCTTATCTGAAATATGAGATTAATTTAAAAATTAAGTTATTTTATATACAGTATACGAAATAAATACAAAAATAAAAGTTTACAAAACAAAACAATTTCGAAATTTTTACTTTTGAGACAACTAAATTAAAAAGCCTGCAAATACAAGTTAAAAAGCTTTTAGAAGTTTTTTGATAAGTTTTAATGTTTGCGAAAATTAATGGTGAACATGTCAAAAAATGCGTCATTGTTACATATTTACCATTGATTTTAACAAAAACTAAGTCTATTATCAAAAAAATTCTAAATATTTTATTTGTAGGGGCTTTAATTAAGCTGCCTCAAAAGTGGGAATTTCATAATTTTCTTGTTTAAATTTAAATCAATCTTATTTTTCAGATAAGCAAAACTTTTTATGAAGAATAACTTTTTCGCCTAAAATCACAAATAAAGAAGTTGTCCCATATGTTACCCAAATCCATACACACGCTGTATAGACTGTTTATTGTAAGTAGTAAAAGGTTGTGGGTAAAGATGAATTTACCGATATTTTCTTCAATGCTTTAAAATTTTTGGTTCCAAAATATTATATTGGTTACGTCATTGCTTTTAACCTTCAGAGAACAAATATTTAAGGGCAGGTCGAGGACACGCTCTCAAACTCAAGTGAAGGTTAAAAAATATACAAACTCATCAGTTTGCATTAAATTTTGTCTAATTTGAAACTAATTTTAAGATCATTACGAGATACACATCTCGAAATTCTAAAAATCACTTTAATAATTCGCTTCGTTCCGGGCGATATTTGCTTTGGCGAGAAGACATTATTGTCCTTGGTAAGAAATTTTAGATTCCAATCATTAATATAATCACATCTTTTTACTACTTGTATCGCCAGATATACAAAAACATGTTTTGGTCGATTGTAAACGTTTAAATTAATTTAGTTAGACCTTGGGCTAAATATCTAAACATAGCTTAAATAAATTTTGGCTATCAAATTAATGAGTTTAATATCAGCAAGGACGTTCATATAAAATGATCATAAACTTCCACATTCCCAAAAAGCAAGTCTACACTCGAAAAAAAATTACGGCAAAACTATGTGCTGATATTAAGTATAGATTGCTTTTGCATGTTAAATAGAATACCTACTCAAAGAAACATTTATCTAATTTAAACAACTATAGAAAAATATGTTTTGGAAATAGATATGTTAATAGTTTTGCGCAACTTGAAGATTAATGTAATTGTTTTTAAAATTAAAAAAAAAATGTTGCTTTTAAAAAATTGCGTTGCTTCCCTAGCACGGCTGTGTGTATAGTCCGCCGGATCTTGAGCTTATTTTTTTCGGTTCGATTCGTTGCGCGTCGGTTCGATTCATTAATTCAATTCGTCCGTTCATATGAATTAACGCATGGACGAATCAAGAAATATTTCATCCATATTATACATCAATTTCTATATAATTAATTCGTTCGCATGGATTTTATGCGCTTCAATGTTTGACAATACACAAAAAACAAATGGTTCGCCGTATCAAAGCCTACTTGATTTATTCGCCCAAACGACGGAATAATCGCGCAACGCAATCGCATGGACGAACGGGACCCCCCACACCACGCGGAGGAATTAACGAATGGGCGAACGAACGAATAGTGAGTATACGCCTTTAGGCCCTGTGTATAGAAAAAAAAATGTTATATGCAAAAAATATAATAGAAGTCTGTTTAAATATGTTTTCCTATTTTTCAAGAAAGTTTGGGGTTAGGAAAATAACATTTTTTTTATTAATAAGGAGCTGACTTATTCCATTAGAGCTGCTTTTATAAACAAAAAGATAAGAAGAATCTTAACCTATTTAAGCATTTAAGCTAACCGCGTCAAAATAACTCAAAGGGGTTGTTTCATACCTGTAGAGCAGTGGCGTAGCCGGCGGGATTCCGAGAGTTCTGTGGAACCAGGGCCCGCGTCTCAAAGGTCCAGCAAAACTTTTTAACATTGAAATTATACAAAAATAGGCTAAGCCAAATATTACGGTTGGTTGTTTTCTTAAGAAAAGCCAAGCATAAGACATAAGTAGAAATAATAGCAAGATAGCCGTTTTTCTTGATACCTTCCTGATGCGTTCTAAGAGCGAATATATAATTTTTATTTTAACCCTGGAATTGCACAGTTAATTTTTATTATCTAAAACTGCACAGTAGGGTCTAGAAAACCCTAAATGTTTATATCGTTTTTTTTGTGTAATAATATTTATCCGTAGATTAATAATTGGTACAATATCAAGAAACATTACAATTATTATTTTATATTAAAATACACGTTTATTTCTTATTTTTATTTTGTTAATAACTAAAAATAATACAAAAGGGAGATATTTTGTACATTTTCACAAAAAATAAAAGAAAATAAAAACAAATTCACAATTCCGAAATAACGTTATTTTAACAAAAAATAGAAAAAAACTAAAATAAAAAACATTTATATAGTTAATTAGAAACCAAACTCATAGCTATAGGCTCAATTTCTGTTTTCACACTCACGACACAGTCGTCCTCTATGTTCCAAGCAATACGGTTTGTGGCAAACACAACAAGCAAAACTGGTTTTTCTATCTTTACCACGTGGACAGATGTTACATCTAACCTTCCCTGGCAAATTAACTTTAAAATATTCTCTTTGAGGCACATGAATCTCTAAAATTTCACTAATTTTGAGGCGTATAGACTAATTTTGAGGCGTATAGATGTTTGTATATTGGGCACCTGTAGGCGTTCTCGCAAATGCGGCTAGTTCTTTGAGAAATGTTTTGCGATTGTTTTTAGGAACTTCCTTCCACTGTGAATTGACAAGGGAAAAGAGTACCATAGCATTTATTCCACCAGCACCCAACATATTAAAAAAAATTCGAAGAGGCGATCTTCGGGTTTTGCGGGAGGTAGTGTATGAATAGCATAACTGGTCAAACGAATCTGTCCCTTCTTGCGTTTCATTGTAGGAATGTATTAAGTTGGGTTTTCCAGTAACTGCATTTAAGGATGGGTCAGGGTGCAATGTGGACAACAAAAGAACTGTTTTATTTTTCTTTGGACTATACGAAACCAGTGTCTTATTTTGATCGAAAACAAATAGGGATGTGCCGACCTCTTTCTCTCTTTTGTTTTTCCGTAAAGTCCCAAAAATTGTCGGCTGGTACTGTTCAAACATTTGTTCGCTTAAAGGAATTGATGTGAACCAGTTGTCTATTGTAATATTACGACAGGTCCCGTGAATGTGTTCTGAGAGTTTTCGAACATAATAGGTAGGTACTGGCTCATTATATTTCACATTAACTTTCCCCACATATGGAATTGCATTGAGCATGTAAAAATGTTTTTGAATCATTTATCATCATTATTTTCATTCCGTATTTATCAGGTTTACTTGCCATATATATACGGAATTGACATTTCCCTCCAAATTCTACAAGTTGTCCGTCAATGGTGCAATTTTCATAAGGGGTATAATACGACTTACAATTTTCAATTAATATATCCCATATCTGATGAATATGTGCACATTTGTCTAATAATTTTCTTGCAGTTCTATCATTTGTATCGTCAAACCTCAAGCACAGAGCTATAAACTGAAACCTTTGCTGAAACATTGTAGCTCGGAATATCCCATTTCCATATTTTACTGACCACAGCTCATCTAAGTAACTATTTGAGACTCGGAGTGCACCAAATAAGTAAAGAAGAAAATAGTGTCTAACATTTGCTCGTTGAATAATAGCTTCCATGCTTCTATTGGAGAACGAACCATTCTTGCTTCATTCTTAGGGCCAGGTAAATGCAAAACAATATTTTCTTTCCTAGTGCGACCTCAACGCTCCGCTATTTGCATATTCCAACGATGTCCGTTTTTGCCCATTATACTAGCAACATTCCGTTCTGAAGGGCCTGGTTCATGTAACTCTTCTTCATCAATTTCACTTTGTTCCTGATCGGTGTCAGATTGTTTTTGTTCTATATAACTTTCGTCAGTGTCGGACGAATCTCCAAACAGGTCTTCCGCAGTATCTGGTTTAGATTCATTTTTCCATAAATGTCTGCTTCAATCTGTAGTTCGCGTTCAGTCAAAGGTCGATGCCTTTCTCTTTCCGCACGATCCATATTTGTAGAATACAACTCAACCTTGTAAAATAAAACTCGAAAAATTCAGTGCGATACTAAAAATTATAAGCGCCGCAAACTGCACAGTGGGGTTTAGCGTACCCGCTCGTCTATCGTGAATCGACCGTACTCTAGGGCTGGTCACTGAAAACTAAATTTACACGTTGGCAAAAACTACATTGAAAGAAAAACTAGACGGGGTCTGTAAAACCCCACGGTGCAGTTCCAGGGTTAAAAGGCTAACCACTGTGTTATTATGTTATCCCTATAACCCAACAGGTTATGGGCCTAGGTTGCGAAGTGGCTTCATAAAATTCGCGTAGCGCGTAGAACATAATTGAAATAGACTTCTTTAGCATTTAGTGAAATTAGGTAGTTATTAGTGACTTGTGAGAAAGTGACTCGAGTTTAAAACAATAGAAAGCAAAAGTGCTAAAAGAAACATTAAACCGTTTTGTGGTGAAAACTACGGTGTGTGGAAATTTAGAATTAGAGCGATTTTAAATGAACTTAACGTGATAAAAGTGATAGACGTAGAAATACCTGAGTCAATGACTAAAGAGTGGCTTAATCTAGGTCGTATTGCGAAAAGTGTTTTGGTGGATTACCTGTCGGACTCATTTCTTAGTTTTGCGGAAGAAGAGAGCACTGCTAAGGGGATTTTGCAAAGTTTGGATAACATCTACGAGCGCAGAAGTGTTACATCGCAGTTGGCATTGAGAAAAAGATTGCTAGGATTAAAACTAAAGGGTGATAAATCATTGATGCAGCAGTTTACGATGTTTGGTGACCTGATTGGCGAATTATTAGCAACTGGAGCTAAGTTGGAAGAAACAGACAAAGTGCCGCATTTGCTACTGACACTTCCGAACTCCTATGCCATCATTGTCATAACTGCCATCGAAACATTATTTGAGTACTTTAGACTTTAGTAGAGAGATCAGAAAATAAAAATATCATTGGTTGTTGGTCGGTATTTTCATTTAAAAATGATGAGCATGGCAACCCTATTAAATACAAGACTAGACTTGTAGGAAAGGGGTTTATTCAGCAATATTTGATGTTTGCACCGGTAGCTAGGATTTCAAGCTCTACATTTTTAATATCTTTTGCTAATCAGTATGGCTTAATGGTTCACCATATGGACGTTAAAACCGCTTTTCTAAACGGTAAATTAAGGGACGAAATTTATATGAAGGTTCCTGAAGGAATCAGTAGTGAAGGCAACTAGGTCTGTAAGTTAAATAAAGCTTTGTATGGTCTAAACCAAGCAGCTAGGTACTGGTTTGAAGAGTTTAAAAAGGCTCTTACAGAAAAAGGTTTCACAAATGCTCCCGTGGACCGGTGTCTAGGTATATATTTTAGATAGAGATGACGTATCAAAGAATATTTACGTTATTTTATATATTGATGATTTAGTAGTAGTCACTGCCGATAATGAATCAATGACAAGTTTCAAAATGTATTCAATGAAAAAGTTTTTAATGGTAGATTTAAAAGAAATTAAGTTATTTCTTGGTATTAAAGTTACTCGTGAAAGTAATAGGATTTGTCTGGATCAAAGTCCGTACGTAAAAACTATTTTAAATAAGTTCAATATGCATGATTCTAAACCTGTCAATAGTCCAATAGAAAGTAAATTAGACCTCGAAACGTTGAATTCGGAAGAGGCATGTGATGCTCCTTGCCGAAGTGCTATCGGATGTCTAATGTATCTAATGACCTGTACGAAACCCGATTTAGGCATAGTAGTAAATATTTTAAGTAGATTTATGAATAAAAATGACGAAGAACTTTGGAAATGCATCATAAAAAGGGCTTTACGATATTTAAAGGGTTCAATGAATATTAAATTAAACTACACACGGGCGGATTATAAAGAATTTCTCGTAGGGTATGTTGATTCTGATTATGGTGGTAAGGATGGCAGTGACAGGAAAAGTACAACAGGGTACTTATTTAAGTGGTTTGAAAATTGTACTATATGTTAGAATACAAGGCGACAAGATTCAGTAGCTGTCTCATCGACAGAAGCTGAATACATGGCTTTATTTGAAGCTATCAAAGAAGCAGTATAGTTAAAATCTTAAGAGTTAAACTAGGTTTAGAGTAAAATTATGGTCGGATTAGGTCTTCTTGTGTTTCCCTAATTCTGAGTAAAACTCACAATGAATGTTGGGCTATATTGTAAGGTTCCCAGGTGCATTAGGAAGATATTTAATTAAGAATAGAATATAAAAATGAAATAAAATGTTAATGAAATAAATAAGTATAGTTAAGCTTATAGTATTAATTTTTTGGGGGCGTGTTGAAATATTTACAAAAATCAATTCAAATATTATTTAAACAAATGTAATTTATAGATCCAAGACTAAATATGTTTATGTTTATATAAAGAGCATGAAAGCAATTAAGATTAGAAAGTGCTATGTGTCAATGTTTCTGTATAAGAAAAGCCTAGCATAAAATATAAGTAAAAATAATAGTTAGTCGTTTTTCTTGATACCTTCCTGATGCGTTCTAAAAGCGAATAAAAAAGATTTATTTTAAAAGGCTAACCACTGTGTAATTATTTTATTCCAAGAGCCTAACACCATATAGTATAGGAGCTTTAATCAACTTTATACCCTCAGGGTTCAGTTTTAGGAACTCTACTTTAGCAGAAAACTCAACAGTCATCAATAAGTGTTTTAGGAGAAATTGGATCTTAGTGTTCGGGATGAATTCAGTGGCATACAAAAGTGGTTTGTCTCGAATAAACTGAGCACAAACGAATCAGAAACTTAAACATTACGTTTTCGTCTAAGACAACAAAATAAACATTCTAAATGTGCCAATTTTCTTGGTATATATGGCGACACGAAATTAATATGATATATAAAAGGTTCAAAAAGTGGGATATTTAGTCTACACTTTGGTAAAAACGGCCCAAAAAAAGTCAATGACCATTAAAGTTGGTTATTTTTAGTTACCCGATTTTAACATCAGCCAATACAGGGTTTCTCAAAAAACATGTGCCAACGTTTCACTGGAAATTATTTGTAAGAAAACAAGACGAAAAGTTCATATGAACATGGGTCTGCAGATGTTTGGTTTTCGAGAGTCAGGGTGTTAAAGTTTTAAAAAAGTTATGATTTTTTTTGTAATTCGCAAAACAGTAAGAGCTATTTGACTAGAATTTAGTACAACACTGTTTTTATTTCAATCATGGGAGTAGGTATGGGTAACCATCTCAGAAAAAATACGCCACTGATCTAAAAAAAACTACTAGCTTTATCGTCTAGAGCAAGTAAAAATACACAAAAAATGCCTCTTAGTATTTTGCGACACGACAATTCAACCTGTCACACTGCATATAACATGTCATTTATGTGCAGCAAAATTAATAACTCAAGTATTAAGTCTCAAACTTGCGATGATAGGCTGCTAGGCTTCTAGAATTGAATCTGATTGATAAGACAGCAAAAAATTCATAGAATTAATGTGAGGAGTACCAGTCAGCTGCGACAGCTGTCTATTGTAAAAGGGGTTTCTTAACTGAAAATGTCGCACATTTCCTGTTACAAACCGCAGATTTCCCTTTACATTTCTGTTTCCTTGGGGGCGTGTGGATCTTCAAACTTTTTAAGTATATTGTAGGTGTTTGTTTTTAATGAATAGTATACTTATTTTTCAAGTTTGTATATTAGGAAAGCCAAACTCCCATAAATGTATTTGATTATTTTGTTGATTTGTAAGTGGCCAAAAAATTATTAGTTACTACTATGGAAAATAAACCGCTTCAATTTATAATAGGTTGCGAACTGCATGTGAGACGTGGCAGAAGCTACATGCTGTGTATGACCTGAAGTCTGAAGAAACTTTGTCACTTGTACAGAAGCAATTCTTTGCCTTTCAGTGGAACATGTCCGAGTTTGTTGCTGAACATATTGCAAAATTAAAGCAGCTATGTAATCGCATGAAGAAATTAGATAGTTCTATACCGGACTCTATGTCGCATACTAGGATTTTGTCGATTATTCCAAAGGAGTACCAACATGTTCATAGTACTTGGGATGCTACGGATGTAGCTCATGGTTACCTGGAGAATTTAACAACTAGATTATTGACACAGGAGGAGCAGCAGCTTCAGAAGACTGGAGAAGTTGACAGAACTGCGGCTTTGTTCTCAAAGTGCAAATTTTTTGATAAATCGAGGCAGAAGCGACAATATGTGTCAAAGGAAGCGTCGGGCGGTTGTTACACATGTGGCAAAAAGAACCATTTGCGGAAGGACTGTCCTGGATGCTCCGAATGTGGTTCGAAACAGCATCTTATTAAAAATTGTCCAAAGGAAAGTGAAAAGAGATTGCAAATGAAACCAGTGGCGTTCGTGGGCTATCAATCTATCCAGACCGACTTTAAAGGAAAATGGATAATAAAGTCTGGAGCGTCTGATCATATGACGAATGACAGTTGTGTATTTCAAGAATATAAAGTATTAGATGACCTTATGGTAATTAAGGTTGTAAATGGAGATGAAGTCCATGCAATTTGAAAAGGATCCGGTGCTGTTATGAACCTAGTCGGGAATAAATGGATACCTGGTATACTGAATGATGCGTTATATGCACCTAACATAATGTGCAACTTGTTTTCTGTAAATAATTCTGTTAATAAGGGAATAAATTTCTCGACTGCCTACAACAATTGTACTTTTAAGAAGGATGGTCAAGTGCTGGCTACTGGAAAAGAATATGATAATCTGTACCAGATGAATCTGCCTGTGACATCCAGTGTGTATACTTACAAATAAGGAAAGTATCATGTATCATAATGTAAAGACTTTTTTAAAAAATTTGGATTTTGCTTCAAAATTGTAATGAATTCCGTGACGAGTGCGCATACGGGAAAATACATCATGAAAGCTTTGGACATCATGTTAATCGAGCGGAAAAATCGTGAGAACTGATTAATTCGGACGTGTGTGGACCGATAGAGACTGAAGATTTAAAGACCATTTCAGCAGTTATAAACAAATTTACTTTTTGCAACGAAAATCTGAGGTAGAGAACAAATTTTAGTTGTTCTTTAATAAAATGAATAATCGTTTTGGTGAACATGTGGAAGAGTTAAATTCAGATGGTGGTAAAGATTATAATAATACTGAGACGAAGTCTTTCCTAAGCAATTTGGGAATTAAACATACAATCACTCCACCGAATCCTTCCGAACACAATGGAGTTGCGGAACGTAAAAACAGGACTGTGGTTGAAGCAGCCAGATCAGTGATGTATGGAAAATCGTACTTGTCAAAATCTTTGTGAGTAGAAGCAGTTACCACAGTGGTTTATGTTTTAAATAGAACTAGATCGACAAGAGTACCAGGTAAAGTGCCCTACGAGTTGTGATTTGACAAGAACTTGGATCGTCGAGAAGTGGCAAATTTCCGTGTATTTGGAAGTGAGTGTTTTGTTAATGTTTCTAAACAACATCGTGTGAAATGGGACAAATAGGCAATGAAAGGACATTTTATTGGGTTTCACGAGGGATCAGTGGATACAGAATATATGTACGCGAGAAACGCGATGTAGTTGTTAGTCGCGATGTAATGTTTAAAGAGAAAATACTCATTCCGGTGACTAAAGATTAGGTTACTTGTGAGCTCGAAAATATATGAATGGAATTGCAGCAAAGCAGCAACAATGAAATAAAACCAATTTCTGAGGAAATTGAAGCCTCAGATGAGTCTCAAGAAATCAACGATGATGATTCTGATTCCGATTTTGATCCTGATTTGTTTGAGAAATTGGATAATGTTACTGAATAATCAACCCTCCCCCGAACACCACGAAGAAGTGAATTAAATACCTGAGCGGTTTGGATATTTATCACTATATTCATATATATATATATATATATATATATATATATATATATATATATATATATATATATATATATATATTCACGAACCTAAAAATGTTCAAGAAGCTATAAGTAGTAGTGATGTTGAAAAACGGAAATTAGCAATGCAGGAATAAATAAATTATCTGTGTGAAAATAAAACGTGGGTGTTAGTCGAAAAACCAAGTAATTCGAAAGTCATTAAAAATAAATGGGTCTATAAACTAAAACCACGAGACGATGGATTAAGGTACCGATATAAGGCGCAGCTTTTAGTAGTGGTTTCCTACAAGAAAAGCCTAGTGGCAAAACAATCCGTGCCTTACTAAGTGTTGCAGCTCGTAAAGATCTTCATATTTGTCAATTTGACATAAAGACTGCGTTTCTTTATGGTCCCTTAGAAGAAGTCACTGACATATATACGCAATCACACGCTTTTGAGGATAATTCGGGTCATGTATGTAAACTTGGGAAAAGCTTATATGGGCTAAAACGGGCCCGTAGAGGTTAGAATCAATATTTTACAAACTTCCTTTTATCTTTTGGGCTATTTGACAGCAGAATATTCCAGTGCGTAAAAGAGCAATGCAAGTTATTTGTTGTAATTTATGAGTGACGAGTTCTTGCAACAAATGACATTGATGCCAATGTTTTCTTGAAACAGTGAACCCAAGAATTCAAAGCTGTTACAACGAAGTCGGTTAAATCATTTTAAGGGCTGGAACTGTCATTTAGAAGAGATCAACCGACCCAATAGATGTTGGATGAAATAAAAGCGGAAATTCAAGCAATTGTGCAGAAAATGTGCCATATAGGGAAGTTGTGGGAAACTTGATGTATCTCCAAATGATTACCCATCCAGATGTCTCATTTACTGACAACAGGTTGTCAAAAAATTTGGATACACCTATTCAGGCACATTGGCCGGATTTTACGCTATTTAAATGACACGAACACACATATCTTATTGTATCAAACTAGTGGTATTTTCGAGGTATACAGCGATGCAAGTTATGCGTCGACGTCCAGACGAAAAAATCAACGTCGGGAGTTCTCGGGAAAATGTCAAATTGGAATTATTATGCGACGTTTCGCCGTCGATCGCACGAGGCATCTTCAGGAATCTTTACTCCATGAAATTTGAACACTGAATGAGCTCGGATTTTTTTTTGACGATGGGAAATGCCTTTACGCGCGAAACAGTGGGGGACTTGTTGCTCTATCAGGTTTTCACCTGTCAGAGTCAACAATACCCACTAAACCCCAACGGGCCCCCATCAGATGGACCATCATTGGACTAGCTAAGGATCCTTCGATGGGGTTGATGCCTGGAGAAGCTCCTATAAAGGACATGGTCCTCACTGTGTTGTGGGGGGAGAGGTCCTCGCTTGGCAGGATGTTTTTGCCACCTCTCGATACTTGTTGACATCTGAAATAAATGAGATTATTAGTAATGAAGAGTATCGTCTTACCAGGTTGAGATATTTCACCGCTGTCCTCCTTTCGTCTGTCCGGTTTGCTGCTGCCTACGTCCTACTGTCCCGTGGTCCAGCCTGCCAGTGTCCCTCCGTCCAATACGCCTGGTAGTCTTCGTTTCTGGGTCCTCTTCTGGGCCCTCAGCGACACTGCTATTCCATGATTCTGCAGTGTTGAGGCTGAGGCGGGGTGTTCTTTTACCTCAGGTTAAATTGCAGCTCACACCGGAGCCAGTTGAGGTACCTGGGTTCCTCTTCATTTACCTCAGGTTCATCTGGCACTCATGCCGGAGCAAGCTGAGGTACCTGGGAGTCCTCTTCTTGGAGTTTGTTGGCCACTTATTGATACTCTAAGGGTTTCTGTGAGAAAGATCTAGTTTCTGAGGAGCACGGAGACTCAGAAATTTCAATTTGCATATATCCATCCTTAAGTATATCAGGCCTTTTGCCGCATGAAGTTTTCAGTAGGTGTTCATTGAAGGTTACGCTGCAGGTCCTCATTCCTGAGAAACCATGGAGCACCAGCTACCATCCTAATAAGTTTGTTTTCAGTCCTTTTCACCTTCATAAGATGGGATTTAGAAGCGTATCCGAAGAATGTGAAGCGATAAGTGAGTTGGCTCCTTGCTACTGTTTGGATCAGTGACAGTTTTGTCCTCAGTCCCATTTCGCTTTTCGGACAGAGCAATGGATAAAGTTTATTCATTGCTTGTCTGGTTTTTGTCCTCGCTGCGTTGATATGGTTATTCCATGTCAAGCTTCTAGTCATGGTCATCCCTAGATACTTGGCCTCGTTAGACCAAGGGATTTCTACAACTCCAAGTCGGATTCTGGCTCTTGGAGTGAGTCTTCTACGCTGGAATAGGATTGCTTGGGACTTCTGGGGTTGATCTTAACCTTCCATTTGTACACACCAGTCATAAAGGTTATCAATATCCTCTTGCAGTCGTCTACCCGTGATCTGGGTGCTTCTGCTTTAGTGTAGGATGGCTGTGTCATCAGCGTAGAGTGCTGTTATGACCTTTTCTCCGATTGATACATCGTGAGAGAAGATGGAGTATAGTATGGGTTCCAACACAGATCCTTGTGGTACTCCAGCTGTTAGTCCTTCTGGAGATGGAATGTGAGTCATTCACCTTGACTGTGAATGATCTGTCATTCAGATAGCTCCTGATAAGCTTTATATTTTTTCTCTCGTATCCAGCCACGGACATTTTGTGGACCAGACCTTGGTGCCACATTTTGTCGAAGAAAAATTGCACCTGTGGCCTCTCTGTTATTGAATCCTTTGGTGATTAAGCTCTCAGTAGCTATTGTTCAAATAAGTACCCTGCCTTGAAGCCGAATTGCTCATCTGCGTCAATGTTTTTATCTTAATTTAAGATCTCCATCGCTGTTTTTTTTTGTCGGCTGCAGAGATTCGACTTCGGTGGTTTTGAGTTTTTAATAATCTTCCCTGTCTCATATCTGACTTCATCAGGTTGCTCTACTGGTAATCCTCTCATTGCTGCTTCAACGGAGGACACTATGTCTTCTACGAGAATGCTCCTTGGTGTTATTGCGAAATTTTGATCTAATCCCAAGAACCATGATTTCTTAATTGACAATCAAAGCACAATTAAACTTGTAAAGAATTCAGAATTTCATGATAGGTCTAAATGTATCGATGTTAAATTCAATTATGTGCGTGACTTATATAAAAAGGGTTGTATAAATGCAACTCATGTACCCAGCAATTCTCAATATGCTGATATGTTTACTAAGCCTTTAGCACGTACCACTTAATAGACTTATATTTCAAGTTCGTATATTAGGAAAGCCCAACTGTTATATATGTATTTGATGCTTTTATGTTGTGCTGTCTCTTAGATCTATACGAAGTGACGCGTTTTACTTTTACGAATAGATCGAACAGTTTTGTTTATTTAGTTGTTTCCTTAGTGTTATTTAATAAATAATAACTCAATCTCTTTGCAAGACATTTACCTGTGCTTTATGACATACCCATGCAGACTCTTCAGGGCCACTAACGACTACTGTCTGTATAGATTCGGTTAACTTTGCTCTTTTTGTAAACATCAAAGTCTGTTTCATTTTCTTGCCCATTTGTAAAAGCATATAGAGGAACCTAAAATGTGCCACATTTTTTCTCTAAAAAATCTGGCAAACGTTACGCATTAACATACATTGAACTGTTAAATCTTTTACTGAATGGCTTCAAAAAATCAAATAATGACGAGTCAATAAACCAGAAACTAGCATTTTGAACTTACATAAATCATGCACTAATAGTCCATCGGATAAATAAATCAAGGCTTTATATTTACAAATTTCATTCATATTTTGAAACAATCATAAGATATTCGTATTTATTTTAATATCAAAAGACACAAAGTTATGCGTAATAGTTTATAAGTGCTAATAAAGACATCCAGTGTACTGGATATTATGAAATTTCTGTTAGTTTCGTAACTGAGATTAAATTGTCATTAGATTTAATAGCGAAAAGTATGTACATTGTTGAAAAGTCAACAACGATAAGATAAAACAATAGTTCTTTCCTTATGTGCTCGAATTTATTGTATGTCAAAATTAACGCTAAATAATCACTAATATATCAAAATATTTTTATTTTAAACTACTTGTCGATTATATTTGTTCTTAATAGTTTTATAGATAATTATTGCAGTTACGTAATAGTTATTTGAGCTTAACTTTTAATAATATTTACTGATAGTTTCATGTGATGAGGAATCTCTATTAAAAGATTGCTTTGTTTGACTCGCCCACTTTTTTCTTCTTTACTTTAGTAGCACTGGTAGCGCTATATAGACCGAGTTCCGACTTTATAATTACTTTGTTGTTGCCCATGTAAAAGTGCCTACAAATAGGGGATTGCCAACTATTACAGAAACAAAAGAGCAAAAAAGAGTTAGCGCAACACACCATCATCAGACAAGGACGCAATGTGCCAACTTTACGTCGTTTTAAAACTATCGTTTATGAGTTTATTTCTACTAATGATCGTGAGAGGTGGTTATAGCATCTAATGCCCTGGTATTCATATAATCTTTGACCCACTGTTAGCCTGCATATGGTTGACTAAGGAGAACACTGCCTCACGTTAGTAGGAGTGCACTTCATTTTGTCGGGTGAATGAGTCTATATTTTTTTGACATACGGCAGAAAAATATATATATTTAAGCTCGGAAAGGTTAGAATTTAGTTTTGCCGAGATTCTAACAACCTTCTTCTGCATTATGAACACTTTAAGAGCATCCGCTCCCCCTACCTAGTGGAGAAGCCCATAACTCATGACCAAACAGAGCTGAGTTTCTTGCACATATAGCTAAAATGATCTGACCAAGTCAGTTTGTGATCAATATAAACTCGTAAGAATTTTATACAATATACCTTCTCAATCGATCTTCTCCGATCGATCAGATTCAGAACCTCTACAGTGGTATTCTTTGGACAGAAATGCATAAAGTTAGTGTATGTATGTTCAAAATGGGTGCATTTTTTCTGCACCACTTGCCCATCTCTTCAACAGCCCTCTGGGCTACTGTTACCGAATAGCATATTGGTGTCGTCAGCATAGATTACTGTACCCCTACTGCTCCCACAAGCTTGAGAAAGGTCATTTATGAAAGAGCAAAAAAGAATAGGTGACAATATGGAGCCCTGTGGAGTGCCAGCTTTCAAAATCTCAAAGAATGAATAAGTATTATTTACCTGTGTGGTCTGCATTCGTTCAGAAAGAAACGACCGTATCCAGCTATTAGCTTCCATCAGTTTGCCACAGAGGAGATTGTGATCCACCACATTAAAAGCCCTACCCATGTCAAAGAAAATTGTTACTGGATGTTCCTTGTAATTTAAGTCATCGATGATATGTCATATGAGAATATTTATAGCTGACATGGTGGATCATTACTTCCTGAAATCACTGCTAATTATTGCCCCCTAAAAAATTATATCTACTTTCTATTATACCTACTATAGAAACAACTCTCAAAAATTATCCCTATCTGATTTTAGACTGATATAGGCCTATATTGAAAGACATCCCCCGGGTGTCCTTTATTTTTGAAAATAGGGATGACCTTAGATTTTTTGAGAGTCGTAGGGTATTTTTCCTCCAGAAAGGATATATTTATTAGTGCACATGTGTTCAGCGATATCCCTAAGAGTTTTACATGGAATATCATCCGGTTCTGCAGATGGTGTTTTACATATATTTTTTATTATTGCATAAACCTCTATGGGATCGGTTGATGCAAGATAAAGTGACCCGTAGAAGATGACCTTGCGAGCTGTTCCTTGTGGCTTAACTGCATCTTTTGTTAGATTTATTAGGTTATTATTGTTATAGTTACGTTTGCTTCCTCTACTGCTCTTCTGTAGGTCTCTCGCAGTTGCGCATATCTTATATTATACAAAAAGGTGGTTTAATCTCTTGTTTAGTTCACACATCTCAGACAACATATCAGCTAAATTTTTAAGATGTCTGTTTTGCCATGGTAACTGCTTATTTTTAGTTTCTATTTTGATATTTTCTATCGGGAATGCATTATCAAAAAGTTTCGTCAGTTTGTTATAAAAAGTATCAAATAGTGTATCAGTGTCTAATAATTGAAGCATTTCTCAATTTTCTACCTGTAACAAAGAAATAGGTAGATTTGTATTAATTTCATTGAAAATACGTTTATTAGTGTAGTGTCCAGTAGTTGTATCAAATTGAAATTTTTTTTTAATAGCTGATATGTATGGTCCGAAAAAAAAGTCTGCTGAACTGTTATTTCAAAATCTCTGACATCTGTAAATATATTATCTATACATGTTTGTGAGGAAATAGTTATACGTGTATTTTGCTTGATAGATGGGACTATAGTAAATTCAGATAATAGATTAAGGAAGTCATACTTGATCTGACATGTTGAAATCCCCGCACATAAAGTACTTATTTTGTGGTTTGTAAATATAAAAAAAAATTAAAAAAGATTGAATTTTACATAAGAAATCAACAGAGTCAACATCTGGAGACCTATGCACAACACAGTTATCTCACCCCTACAGGAGTTTATTATTCTACAGGCATAAATCTCAAAAACTTTTTCTATTATAAATTTTCTGCTTTCATTAATATGGGCTCTTAAGTTTTTGTTTACCAATATCGTGACCCCTTCCCTTGTAAAGATGGTCCGGGTAAAGTAAGCTATAATATTATAAGTAAGAAGATATCGAACCTCTGGGCTTGAAGTCCTGTACAGTCTCCGCAGACCACCCTTTTGCAGGCATCACATGGGTATCCAAAAATAACCGATTTATCTTTCTTCAGTTCATCGAGACGCATACATTTATAAAAAAATTATAATAGTCGCCGGAATTCGAAACGTCGGATTGAAAAACTATCTTCACCAATTTGTAGAGGAGAAAAAGTGACAATAAGGAAGTGAAAATTATTTTCATCTGTTATTTCAATTTAGCCTAAACTTCTAGAAAAACAAAAAAAAAAACCAAAAAATTATTGTGCAAACAAGCTTAAATTGTGTCAGGCTGTAACTAAAGCAATAGTGAGGCGACAAACAAAAATAAAAAACCGTTTAGAGGCACTGATATAGGGTATACTCCAGTGAAGTCAAAATATTTTAATTTGTGACAGTTTGCAGATAAACGAGAAGTTACTAAACGTTAAAGAAAAACATATATTCATTATATTACCGAGAAACAAACATTTTTTGGACAACCTGTATCATCTAAAATAACCCTTCCGGCATTTACTTAGT
The DNA here is from genome assembly GCA_030620095.1 of Kuschelorhynchus macadamiae. Lineage (NCBI taxonomy): Eukaryota > Metazoa > Arthropoda > Insecta > Coleoptera > Curculionidae > Kuschelorhynchus > Kuschelorhynchus macadamiae. The sequence goes on from JAUTXW010004690.1 coordinate 355,636, forward strand.
TAAAGGCATGTATAAAAATACAGCAGAGGAAAGAAATACTGTTGCTGTCAAAAATCGTCCAAAATTGTTTTTTTTATTCATTGACTGACTGTCCTGGTATAAAAATTTTAATCGATTTTATGTTTTTTAGATTCTCGGTTGAAATGAAATTTCGAATTTTTGTAAGGGTAATATTTAACACCCTGTGTATAATATTTTGAGCCGCCTATAATATTGACACAAAAACTTGTTACTCATCATATTCTCTAAAATAAATTGAAAACCGCATCTCGATATCTCATTTCTTTTGCAAATACAAGTCTTCGAAATTGCCTTAGAAAATTCTATTGGACGAACCTATTGTCCAGCAGTGTATATATCTAATTTACTTGCAACTTCCGATTGTTCTTCAATTAATGTGTCTTCTGTTTTTAGTTTTATTTTATCGTCTTGTTCTTTCTGCTTCTTCCTGCTGTTTCATTTATTACTTTCCAGGTGGCTTTAGTGGAGGAGATTGATCTTTGTATTTTTGCCTTCAATTAATTGTGAATATGTGAGATTACTGAAAGTAAGTTGAAGTATTATAGTTTATGAACACGTAAGACGTTTGGCATCCTTAGCGACGTCGGAATCAGGTCGTTCAATTACTTAGTGATTCTGAAGTTATTTGGTAATGTTGTTGGAAACTTTTGACAGTTGTTATTCATTTGACATGACAGTTGACAAAAGAAACGGATCACATGTGATTTGGAGGTTAGTAATTTAATTCTTACAAAAGTTTTATTCAAAAAATATCCCAAGCTAGGGCTTGCAAACACTTTCGCAGATACTTCAGACTTTAAATATTTAAAACTATTACTACTTTACAGTAAATTTTGTTTTCAAAATATTTAAAGAAAAACATGTACTAATATATTTATTAGGATTTCCGACAGCACATTGTATATGTTTTTGCTCAGAATAAGCCAGAAAAAATTAAAGATAATTTTATACCATTGTTATTAAACTAAGCATTGTAAAATTTTCTTAATAAAACGTGGCGTCTTAATGACTGTGCCGAAATAAGCACGTGTTTCCTATACTAGCCCCTTTTGTTTCCAAAAATTGCCTAACTTGACACTTAAAAACTAGGGAAAACATTTCAGACCTGTTTCCTTGATACTGGTTTAAAAAGTTTGGTAAATATATACAGGGCTATGTTAAGACCGAATAGTAAACACTTAAATTGATATAAGCAATCATTGAATTTAAATCTATAGGGACATTTTTTGTATTTTTTCTTTATCACTACTAAAAAGTATGCATCTTTAAGAGCTATTTTTAAATTTAATACGAAGCGATCTGTGCCATTTGGTATATGTAGATAATATATATAAGAAAAAACCTACCTGAAGAATCTTGTGTTAAACAATGGGAAGAATAAGATGAATCACTGAATTTTATTTATTTGTTATTGCATGTCACGCAGTTGCCGTTTAGGTTTCTTAATTTTACTGTTCTTGTCGACCTTTCTAAGTTAATTAACCTCTTTTTGACATCTTAACGCACTGTTATTGTTGTCTGCGAAGCCGATTCGATGCCGACGAGCACGAAAACGGAATGACTTAGAAGATCGCCGGTTGGGAGTGTCAGGTAGGAGGATGAATGATTGTGATTGTAAATTTTAAAAAGATTCGTGCTAATGGGTAGATTTTTTGAAACTACACTGTAATAATTATATCAAGGACAAGCGACGGAAAATCATAATTATACTCATCATTATTAAAAAATATATTTTCAAAATTGGGATCCAAAGGTATATTCTTATTGATGGTTTGTTGACACAATTATGCTGACACTGATTGAATGATGCCGCCTCTTTTTCATCCCTGAAAACAGGTTTTTCCTTCCCCTCGTTTATTAATACTTCTGATATTTTCTTATGATGCGGGAATGAGGCCGATGACACATTTATGTAATTATTTAATTTATTTTGGGTTTCCTCTACTTCCTTTTGTACACAACGCTAGTAAGTAATGTTGTACACTTTTCGCGTGATACTTCTACCATTTTTAGATATATATTTTAAAGTTTTTGTTAAATTGACTAAGTCAACTTTATTTAATGGGCTATCTACTCATCTAATATAAACTAAAATATTTTGGAAACAAAATGGAGACTAGGTGTATGAAATGAGTCCATATGGAGACCTAAACTGTGCCCATCCAAAACATCCCCGTAACAAAATGAAAATTATGCGTTTAAAATGTGCTTATTTAACACATTTTAAACAAAGCGGAAACAAAATTTTCGGACAAAATACAGACACAACGTGTTGAAAAAGTATCGGCACCATGGTGCCCAAATTTTGTTACTATATCCAAAATTTTAGGTATATGTTGTCTAAAAGATTACGAGATAGGCACAAACTCTTTAACACTATTGGGTTGATATTGTGTCGACACATTTTTTGAAATTAGACACGGTGTCAAATAGGGCACGATTCCAAGAACTAGTGTCACTCACTATTTAGACACAAGAAAACTGTGCCCAACTTCGAACACATTTTGCTCCTTTGGGAAGCTCTGTATATCCATAGAAACCGCCTGTTTTTGGTAATCCTCCTCCTTCGTCGCGGTTTGGCGCAATTTACGTTTGTTCACTCAAAATTAACGATTAAAAAGAATGAAGAAATGTTTTCATTTATACAGTGAGAAATAAAATATGCTTGACTTTAGTGATACATCACTTAAAACGTGTTTTTTAATGTTTTTGTTTCGTCGCAAAATAAATGAAATTAAATTAACTGAGGGATTTACGATCGATTACGGCTATTACACAAATATTTAAAAAAAGCAACAATTTTAAAATACAAAGACAAGCAAGAATCTGAAGATCTTAGCAAAATTCAAACGGTAAGTAAATTTTTAAACGAATTGAGAATAATTATGTTCACGGCTACTACATACATATATAATATATTGCTTTGATTAGGCTTGCCAGATATAAATTTCAAAAAAGAGGTATAGTTAATAATTTTGATAAAGGGGTATTTAAATTCTCTTTAGAAGTAATTAGTTAAGCCTCGTTTTAACAGCAAGTCATTTATTAATACAGAGTGTTAAATAAGAGTATGCAATTTTCGTAAAAATTTATTATTCTCCGGAAATCAGCGAAGGAATTTAGGATTATTTTTGTTTATAGCAGGATGAGTATGCTTAATGTATATTTAAATAAGCAATTAGTGAGTTTTTTTTAGTTTTAAGGTTCTTATAAAGTATTCTTATTTTCTCTCTTCATTGCTAAAATTAATCAGAATGTTCTCATTCATTAAGAAATCTTTCTTTAACACCTGCACAAAGCATAAACAATACATCCAGAGAGTGGTGTATGAACATATGATTACGGAACATTAAATTTTATTTGCAAATCGTGTATGTGTTGATGTGCCTCAATTTCCAAACAGTAAACAAATATTTATATTTACGTCATTTTTTAAACATGAATTAGTAACTGATTATAAAAAACTCGATTAAAATCGAATATATTCTAAAATATTACCTGCGATTTTTATTATTAATTACCATTTTATTTCCCATTAATTTCAGTTTTTTCATTTTTAATATAAAGTCATTTTTTTGTTGTAATTTTATAAAAAATAAAGGGGACACGATATTCGACTTCAAAGTATTTTTTTTGTTATCCTCATATTGTTATTTTAAATACAATTGGACAAAAATATATTAATTATGATTTTTTTGGAGTATTTTGTAGTCGATTCTACTGCTTGCCTTAAGTTGAGCACCCTATTTATAGACATATGCGATTTTATGTATTGTATGTATGTAAACTAATTTCGGGCAATTTTACATAGGCAACCGTGTCCTGTCGTGTAGAGAAAAAACTACCCTCTGAGATTTTTTCGGACCTTTACGTTTCAGTGTCTCTAGATGCCGAAAAACATGTTTTTTCAATTCTGTCGGTCGGTCTGTCTGTCTGTCTTCAGCCTTTAAATTATTTCTGTACAGTTTTGTCAATTCAACAGTTAAATCTTTATATTTTGCATCATGTTTAGAAAGGTCTATATAAAGAGTGACCCGGTCTTTAAGCTCTTTTAATTCAGTAGACAATACAAATTCTTTATTATTATTTGAAATTGTACTAGCCGGGTAGCGATGCTTTATAAAATATATATCAAAATAGTAGTACTTCAATATTGAAAACTTCATCACAATCAGTTGAGCAATAAAAACTGTTCCAATTTAGGGCATATTCAATTTTTGTATATTACTGTTCGTTGCTGTTAATTTGATTTCCAATTCACGAGATCCGAACACTGAATTCTGCGTTCCGATATTGTGACGTAAATATCCCTGAAGATGCCTCGTGAAATCGAAGGCAAAACGTCGTAATGTGGTTCCATTTTGACACGGTCTAATGCCAAGAACCATGATTTCTTAATTGACCAAACAAGTCGACCGTAGTTAAACGTGTATACACCTAATAATGGGTAAGAGAGAACAGAAACGCCGTTATTTTCAGTACAGATATCACACCCACCAAAAATAGGTGAAACGTGGTCTGATGCGCACTTTCATATTTAAAACCGCACTAAACGCCGTTATGTCCTGGATTCCATTTAATATTAAACCTAGAACGATTTAAATTGCTCGACTTAGATTGATCCATGAAAATGCGGATTATACATGTAAACCTCTTTCCTCAAGCACAGCGACCTTGAAATGACTCAAATCGTTCGAATTAGATCGATCCATGGAAGCGCAACTTAAGCTCCATTTTCTTACTTTTATTGACAGATTGCCAACTGACGTAATGGGTGGCATATGCCAACGCTAGGCACGTTTGGACCTATTCAGAGAGCTGCGCCATTTCATTAGCATTGACAAACTATAAGAACATCATATTACAACGTTAGCACCTTATAAGATCGTTCTGGCATGATGTTCGTATGTAGTTAGTTCAGTAGGGGCGCTTTATGCATAAGGACTATTAGATCATACCCTACGGACCATTAAAGAAGAGAGATCAAAGGTTGGACATTAATAACGTCAGAATTTCAACGTCAGGCAAATACGTAGATTTTTGCTGATTTTTGCGGAATCAGTCAATTTTCGGCCGTCTATATCTAGGAATGTTTGCTGTTTTTGGTGAAAACGTCTATGACCTATAGCATATTTTCATTTATTTTCTATAAGTTAAGTAAGGAATACATTCCTATATGACAATGTGGGACAGATTTCTCCTCTCATTGGGGTATTTTATTAGTGAAATGCGTGCACAGGGTGTTCTCAAAACATGGACCATCGCCTAAGGCGAGATTCCTTAACATAAAGAAAATATTTTGTCAACATAGGTCAACAACGGCTCCATTTTTGACATACAGGGTCTTTTTTTTATTTGTTTTTCCCTGTACGTTTAAACCGCATTATTAGATTGGATGGAAGATAATGTACAGAATTATAATTTTTTTATAAAACATCATTACAAACCAGTGGCGTATAAACAAGTAAGATTATATATTTTTTTACGATTATTCGGTTACCACATCTTTGTATTAGCATTTTGACAAATCTAACCATATCCAAGATGTTTTAATTTCAGATAACGCCAAACATTATTGGTATTAATTTAAAATTCAAAACGTGCATTTTATTCCTAGAGGTCCTAAAGTGTGCATTGGAGTTTTAAAACCTATTGCCAAAGATTCCTCATATCAAGTAATTTTTATTTTTGCCATTTGTAAAAATTGGGTTCGACTTTAACTTTATTAATTAATTTAAAACCAACTATTTCAAAATATTTTAAACGAAATTATTTTAAATTAAAACAATTGGCAAATTGTTGGATTTATTCATTTTAACTAACGGGACTTTCTTTGTGTGAAATTAATCGAAGTATACTGTCAAAGTGTAAAAAATGTTAACACAAATGAAGATATTGTCGAATAATAGCAAAAAATGCATAATCTTACTCGTGTTTAAGCTACTTCAAAAAAGGAGGAGGTTCTCAATTCTACCTATATGTATTTTTTTATGTTTGTTCACGCATATTATCTCAAACGAAAAATACTTTACACTCTTTAATGTGATTGATGGACTGGGGTAAAACTAAATTTAATTTATGAGCAAAACAATGGACAAACACAGCACTTGGGAAAGTTTCTCGAACTTTAGCTTGCAGACCCCCTAATTGTCCTGCCATCACTGCAGCTCCATCATAGCTTTGAGCAACTAATTTTTTCTCTCCATTAATTTCTTTAGTAACGTTATAAACTACGGTACATAATGCATCTGCTGTACGATTTTCGGGCACATTCTTAAAACCTCTCTTGAATACTTTCCGATAATTGGCTAAAATTAGTAATATCAGTTGTTTCGTCCAGAACAATAGCAATGTACCGCGCCTCGCCAATTTCCTGCTTAATTCTTTTTAGAATAATGGTTGCAACAGCGGAAATTAAATCGTTCTGGATTCGATTCGACGTTCCGCGAAAAACGCTAGACTGCTCTAAATGATTTTTTAAGCAATCATCATATTTAGCCATTAAACTAAGTAAATCTTGAAAATTTCCTCTATTTGAAGAAACCCTTGTTTCGTCATGATCTCTAAATCCCAATTCGTGCTGTCCGAGAAAACAAACAACATCGATAAGTCTTCTTAATATTTGCCTATTTTTATCGAGTAGTTCATTGTGTTAGCGGTGACTAATTTCCAACTGTTTATCAAGGGCGTGTTCAATTCTGGTTTTGCCGAAGACTTTTTCTTTTATGACAGCCTGTAAATGCGCTTTGGACATAATGTGTCTTTTTACAGCTTTATGGAAATTATTTAAATCGGAAAAACCAGTTTTATTCCAGAGACCTTTTTCATTTTCAAAAAGTAAACATGGCCAACAAAATAATTTACTTATATTTTCACACCCTGTTAGCCATTTGAATTGTTCGTATGGTTTTTCCGGATAAAAATGTCTAATACAGTTTTTCATTTTTGTAGTAAAATTTTTCATAGGCGGTTTTGCCCTTCCTTTGGAAATTATTTGAATCTTATCAGCGAAGTTTAATGTCGAAAATCCCTTTATTATTAAGACACACACCACACATTCACACACACTCTTCTTACTAAATTCTCCAACATTTTCAACGTTATTACCGACAGCCGAAGTTGACGGTAAAGCACGCGACTGAAATGCAAAAATTGCAAACAGCCGGTGGAAAGTTCGATAACCTCTGACTCGATTCACAGGAAATCAACCATACAGGACTTGGCTGCAGAGAAGCTAGCGGCCCGCATAGGTTCTATTCGATATTCTATTGTGACTGGGTCGGAGTCAAGGCCGCATTTATTATGAGCTTGATAATTAAGATAATATTTTATCATTTTTAATATAAACTAAATTAATGGTTTCCTATTTCTAAAATTACATTTTAGAAGATGTTTTGTAATTTTTTTTGGGGAAGCACTGCTTCCCTTGCTTCCATGAACTGCACGCCCCTGGATTATACATATTGCTTGATCGAAATGGGAGATTCTTCGGCATAAAATAAGACAAACATGTTAGATACATATAAATATAAAACGGCTTTCTTTTCAAAATACGAGGTACAAATTGTTAAAAGACAATAAAATTTTAAACATAATGAAATTTTAAATAAAAAATGCACTAAAAATTGAAAAATAATATTTTACGCCACCCAAATGTTACTCCGTGAAGTCGGCGCCAAACTAATAAACACAGTAAGACCTTATACGTGTAGTATCAGACATCAAAACACCGAATTGACTGAATACATAATAAGTTTAGCGCCGACTTCACGGGGCAAAAATTTCAACGTAGAATAAAATATTATTTTTCACTTTTTAATGCTTTTTGAAGTGGGTTCAATTTTTTTATAAAAAAATTTATTTCATCCTCTTTGGTTTTATCTATACGAGTTTAATTATAAAAATCAGGTTTAACAAACGGTCCACTGCATAATATTTTTATCCTGATATAATGGTGAACGCGTACAATCTAGACGCGAAAGTAGATTATTAAAAAAAATTCTTGCACAAAAAAAACAAAATGGCGTCATTCCGCCATTATTAACATTTTTTTAAATATTCTTGTATAGAACAAACAAAAAACAAGATAATGATGCTGCCATTCCGCCACTTTTTTTTTATTATTATTCTTGCTATGGGACCACTCCGACAATATTCTGAATGTCCCCTGGAAATTTCATGCAAATTCGTCAAACCATCGAGGAGTAATCGATGTATAAACATAAAAAACAACAACAAAATAACGCTATTTCGCCAATATCCTGAATGTCCTCTGAAAATTGTATCCAAAGTCGGTCAAACCATCGCGGAGTAATCGATGTACAATAATAAAAAAAATACATGGGGTCAAACTGATAACCTCCTCCTTTTTAATGTCGGTTAAAAATTATAATGAGGGTAGTTGGTTAATAACGTTTTATTCATATCGAATGTTCATTTTTCGAAAATGTCAAGTAAAATACTAAATTTTGAGGATGCACATTTTCATGGTCACCCTGTGTACATAAAATTACATAACGGGATAGCAAAAGAGATACCTTTTAGAAAATGGGGTTGTATGTCTATTGGACACTTCAATGCTTTAGATTGAAAATGGTATTTAAAAAAATGTAAATTTAATTATAAAACTCGCTGTTTTTTTCGCTTTTACACTTGTGTTTTTTATATTATTATTACAAAAAAAACGGGTGAACTGATTTCAAGTCAAAATATATAGGACTACCAGAGAAACGTCCTCTACAATTTGGCGTTTGACTCCATCAATCACATTAAAGAGTGTAAAGTATTTTTCGTTACTTTAAGTGGCATGACTGCTTTTTTTTCCAAGTCAACAAAACGTACACAAGCTTCGGACTCCATTGTCCACAAACGATTGCCCAAAGTTGCTCCTACTAGGTGGAACTATAACGGAAGACTTGTGTTAACAGTATCTGAAAATCGTGAATCACTGATTGAACTATTTGAGAATATGATAGAAAATAATGAAACGTGGGACTATATACAATAGAAAATAATGAAACGTGGACAATAAATAGTTGGAGGGGGGTTTTTGGACGGTTTGAAACGAGATTTTAATTTTAATTATTTGTTGAACATATTTTCAAAAATATTTCCATTCTCGGACAATGTTTTTAATATATTACAAACTAAAATAAATGATATTGCTTTTTTCCTAAAAAAAGTGAATGATTTTAAGTTCATTTTAAGCCAAAAAAGAGATGACTTTGACCTATTTTGGGAGAAAACGATGACTTTAAATGTTGAGCCACAAGCCAAGCGTCTTCGAACAGACAAGGTGGGAGATGTTCAAACATCATACAGACGCCTCTTTTATGAAATAATCGATCAAATTCAGCAACAAATAAACTATAGATTTAACGGTTTAAATGATTTTAAATTCCTCGAGCTCTGCAATTTTGATGCATTTGAAGGAAAAACTTTTCCAGAATATGCGTTTAAATCTCTTTTTCTTCATTATGGCCAGTTCTTCGACCGAGTGTTACTGCGCTCTGAACTAAAAGTGATTTACGAAACTGATGACATTAGCGCAAAAAAATAACGCTAAGGAACTAATGCAATTTTTAAAAGACAACGAGCTGGAAGATGCCTACACCAAAGTGTCGAAATTGTATGAACTAGTATTGACAATACCTGCCACAAGTTTATCAGTAGAACGCAATTTTTCAACACTTAAACGTATAAAAAATTTCGTGAGAAATTCAACGGGGCAGGAGAGACTTTCGCATACATCGCTGTTGTCCATTGAAAATAAACTTCTCCAAAATATGTCGGAGCATCGACGTTTTTATGATGACGTCATTGACGAATTTGCAAAAAATCATCGAAGAATCGAATTACATTACAAATAGGTAAGTTTCTAAAAATTGCTACCCTTTCTTAAAATTTCACCGCACGCCTCTGGAATAATCACTAATATATTTCTTCATCAATATGTAACCGAACGTAAGAAATGTCCATTTTACCTAAAACATTTTGTTCTATAAATTAAAACGAAAATTATTAGATACTAAACCTGTATTAAATCATTTTCTCAAGGTGATAACGAAGAAAACAACCAAAATTTGACTGTTCGCAAAATGACCAAATAAGCCAATATCTATATGTGTTCATGCTTCATTCATTTGCATAAAGATGAGGCGGACACATTTGAATATTTACTATAGACCGAGAGCTGGCATGAAATCACTTCTTCCACTAATAAGTAACAAAATGATATCCCTTTGAAGCAAAAGAGCTTTTTATTTTAACTTTACTTTTTAACCTTTTAATGGGTTATATTGGTTGTTGGTAATGAAACCCATCTGCCAATGTTTCCGAAAACATATTTCCTTTCTCAAGCTAGCTATAGTGGGTCCCACCAGTCACAATAAAACTACTACACACATAGGACATAACTTCGGTCGGTAAAGTCGAGACAATTTTAACGACACTATAAACAAACATAGAATTAAAATTCGATATTAATACCCATATAGGTTATGGCTAACTGACTTAATATTAAATCAGTCAGCAATCACCTATATGGGTATAAATATCGAATTTTAATTCAATTTGTGTTTATGTTGTCGTAAAAATTGTCCCGACTATCTATTTAATGTCTTATGTGTCTTATATAGTGAATCTAAATGTCCTTTACAAAATTTTAAATTAGGTAAGCGGATATAGGGATCCCTATAAGATGCACAAATAAAAAATTTGGGTCTACTTAAGCGAAGCTCTACGCTGAAATTAGTAAATACTACTTGTATAATTATCTTGCGTAAATCCCATCCACTATCTCGTCCCAAACGGTCTAACCTAAGAAATACATAACTCGTCATCAGCGATTTAGTATTAACATGACCTACTTGTAGCTTCTTTTTCCCAGTCATATTTGCTACACTATAATAATTATATAGAACAAAAAAAACAATAATATACAACAGAAATAAAAATAATATGAAAAAAACTATTATTATTAAGAATAATTATGTTAGCCAGTTAATAATTGACCAAGCGATAAGTATAATACTATGAGAATAGAAATAATATGCGGAGAGTAAATGTATTTTTCTGAAATAATACTCAGGTACTCAGTTGTAAATATTACATTTCAAACATTTGAAATTGGTTTCACATACAAATACACACATATTATCTATATATGTATATATAGTAAAAAAATTTTTCTGGGATGATCACTAAAGCAATGAAATTTGGCTCACTATAGACACGTGCTTCTGACTTAAGGTCTTCATCAGTACAGTGAACTAGTTAAAAGACAAGTACAACTAGCGTCAAAATTAAGACACAAAACCACACCAGAGTCACCAATAGGATCAAAACTCGTACTCGAGTTGCAACTAGTTGACTGTACTGATGAAGATCTTAAGTCAGAAACACGTGTCTATAATGATCCAAATTTCATTGCTTTAGTGATCAACGCAAAAAAAAATAATTTTCCACTATATACTAGGTGTTGCCACGTTAATATTTTTCTTTTGATATATATATATATTGCGTTGATCACTAAAGCAATGAAATTTGGATCATTATAAACACGTGTTTCTGACTTAAGATCTTCATCAGTACAGTCAACTAGTTGAAACTCGAGTACGAGTTTTGCTCCTATTGGTGACTCTGGTGTGATTTTGTGTCTTAATTTTGACGCTAGTTGTACTTGTCTTTAAACTATTCAATGTACTGATGAAGACCTTAAGTCAGAAGCACGTGTCTATAGTGAGCCAAATTTCATTTCTTTAGTGGTCATCCCACAAAATTTTTTTGACTATATATACATATATAGATAATATGTGTGTGTTTGTATGTGAACGAATTTCAAATGTCTGAAATGTAATATTTACAACTGAGTACCTGAGTATTATTTCAGAAAAATACATTTACACTCCGCACTTTATTTCTATTCTCATAGTATTATACTTATCGCTTGTTCCATTATTAACTGGCTAACATAATTATTCTTAATAATAATAGTTTATTTTCTGATATTATTTTTACTTCTGTTGTATATTATTGTTGTTTTGTTCTATATAATTATTATAGTGCAGCAAATATGACTGGGAAAAAGAGGCTACAAGTAGGTCATGTTAATGCTAAATCGCTAATGACGAGTTATGTATTTCTTAGGTTAGACCATTTGGGACGAGATAGTGGATGGGATTTACGCAAGATAATTATTCAAGTAGTATTTACTAATTTCCGTGGAGCTTCGCATAAGTAGACCCAAATTTTTTATTTTTGTATCTTATAGAGTTCCCTATATCCGCTTACGTAATTTAAAATTTTGTAAAAGACATTTAGATTCACTGTTGTCCTTTATTAAGCCACAATAATATACTTTTTTGGGAGATGTCAGTGTTAATCACATATTTAGCAATTCATTTTATGACTAAATGCAGTCGTAAGAATTAATTATTATTATTATTAATATAATTTAATATTATTATTATTATGATTATTATTGTTATTATTAATCTTACTATATTCAGATTCGGTGGTTACCGAGTCTTTGATTAGACAGAGGAGAAATTCAGCTTAATCTGAAAAAATATGGCAAGTCTGAATTATTGCCGCTGTTTGGATTACTCTCATCGGATGGTGTGGTGGATTCTGGGACAGGTTGTGTACCAATTGCCGGTGGAGGATCTTAGCCTATGATATACTGCACCAGAGAGAGATGAACATCCAGTAGTAATATGTTCCATAGATTCCCTCGACTGGCAGCACATTCTCCATTTATCTATTGTTTCTTGATTCTTTGGAATATCTTTCTTAATATTTCTTGTCCACGTGATACAATCCTGGATAGATACAATAAATTCCTCCATTCGGGATGGAAATGTCCCTCAGACACTAGAAGAGGAACTCTTGTCTATTACAGCGTCTAGTAGCGGCTTGGGGTATTTTGCAACACCTCATCCAGCCGTGCAAAGTATATTTCTTCTCCAGTCTAAAAAAAACTGATAAAATACTTCTCTTAATAACTTTCTGCATTTGTCAACCATGATTAAGCTGTCTATCAATATGTTAGATTTGTTGCTATAATCTTTTCTGGTCCTTATTACAGTAATAATGTCTAACACACAGGGGTTTGAACTGCCGTTTCTTTATCTTTTATTCGCTGGTAACTTGTACATTCAGGTGCATTGCAGGGTTTAAAGGCGTATAGTTCTTGTCTATTTGCTTAATAGCTATGTGTAAAAGATACTGTTTGTTGTAGAAGTATGCAATTATGCTTTCAGGAGTTTGTTATGTAGTTCGCTAGTCTAGTAGGTCTATCATTCCCCTTCCTTCATTTTTCCTTTATAATGTAAGGCTTTCTTTGCACGCTTTTTAATGTAGTTTTCTATTTTTCGTCAGTTGTATCCTTATAAATATATGTAAATTTTCCGGATATTTTTTAGACGACTTAATTATGACAAAAGGATAGGTGAGTATATGGGCCGATAATGTATCTTATTTTCTTAATAATAACAATATCAATAATAATGATAATAAATTATTATTATTATTATTAACGAAACTGAAAATCAATTTCTCAACAAATGTTGGGTTCCTAGCCCATCCTGAATGCATGCATGGTTTCTATTAATTTTATGTGTTGTCCTGTAAGAATTTTCTCACTATGTGGCAAGTAACGAGCAGGACTGCCCTCTGGATGTCGATGAAGATGTTAGTATGCAGTCTTATAGTTTTCTGATTCGGTCCTAGTGTTTTTGGAACTAGTCCCGTTGATGATACGACGATCGGTATCACATGAACCTTATTCAGTCGCCACATCTGCTGTATCTCGATGGCCTCTGCATATTTGGCTTTTTTCTCTTGATATTTATCCAACGCGTTGTTATTGGGTACGTCGCTCGTGTATCGGTGATATCCCGGTCATAGTACAGTTTGAAGGCATTATTTTCAAACACTGAACTTGGTTGGTATTTATAATAGGGCACAATGGTGTTCACGAGCCCATATTTATTGGCAAGCTTCTGGTGTATCATGTTACACCCCTGGTTATGTCGCTGGAGGTAGTCCGTGTTTGCTAGGTTAGTGCAGCCAGATGTTATATGCTGTATAGTCTCTGATCTCTCGCTACATTTTCGACGTTTATCGGATTCAATGGACCGGTCTTTGATGATAGATTTCGTGCAATTGCGTGTGGTAATAGCTTGGTCCTGTATTGTCATCACAAAACCTTCTGGTTCTAGGAGTAGTTGTCCATCCTTCAGCCACCTGTAGAATGCTTCCTTATCTATGTGTGGCTGATTCAAGTCATTGTGATGTCGGTCTTGCAGTGCCATTTGAGCCCACTGTTCTTATTTGTCGGGGTCTGAAAGTGACTTTAGGATGATGTTGTCACTTGCGAGATTGAGTGGAGAGTACGAGTTGTCACTTAAGGTCATTATGCAGTGGAGGCTGTGCCTTGTTGGTGAAGAAATCTCTCAATTTTTGCAGCTGTCGGGAATGCGAATTGGTCAAGTCAAAAAGGATCTTCCGCCTTCTCTTCGTGGTAAGGTCATTCGGATACTTGATGACCTTGGATGGTATGACTTGTACTTGGTCATCATTAGGCGAGTAGTTCGTTGTAGTCCCTCTAGCTCTGTGAAAGACCATTTCAAGATTCTGAAACTGTAGGTCAGCACGGGCACGACATAGGTTTTAATTACTGTAATGAGATTTCCTTGGTTCAGTTCTGTCTTCAGAAGAGCTCGCACTATTTGAACATACTGATCTTTCAGCTTCATATTTCCTTGCTTATCCTGGGGCAGTCTAGCTTGTTGGAATCCTAGGTATTTGTAGGTCTCTCCTTGGTTCATCGCTAGAACTATTTCTCCATTGGGTAGGGCTACATTACCACAAATGACTTTTCCTTTTTCGATATTTGAGGCTTTACATTTTGCCATTCCAAATTCCATATGGATGTCTTTCGAGAAGGTGTATATCACGTCAATAATATATTGACTTTGATCTTGAAGCCATGTATTGCATTGTTGAGCCACGTGGACAGGGGGTTCATCGCTAAGCGGAACTAAAGCGAACTTAACGAGTCTCCTTGGTAAATTTTCCTGTTGATGTGTATCTCATCCATGGTAAGGATTGATCGTCCTTATAGATTTCTAGGTTCGTTCTCCATTGGTGCTTGATAGTTGCCAAGAAAATTAATGATCAAAGAGTGAATTTTGTATATTCCTAGTATATCTATGAGCGAGGAATGTGGTACACTGTCAGACGCCTTTTTATAGTCTACAAAAACAGTGTGTATGTTGAGTTGTTTTTTCTGTGCCTGCTGAAGTACCTCAGAGTCGATGATAAGTTGTTCTTTGCATGATTGGTCTCGGATGCATCCCTTCTGTTCCTCAGCTAATATTTTCTGACCATCGATATCATTATTGTTATTATTATTCGTGAGTTTCTTTCTAGGCTCCACAGCAAACCTTTTTACTCTTTCTGAAAAAGGTTTTTTTTTTATTATTTTGCAGTTTTATTTAAATTTAAGATCATAAATCTTTAATACTCTGTCAGTACCATGAACAGTTTTAAGTAGAGCGATCTGTTTTACTTATTTATGTTCGTATTTGACTTCCCCCCTGGGCTCCGCGTTGCATCTCAAATGAAATCCTAAAGAAGAATATAATGTTTAGACTGATTTTTGAATAAATTATAATGAGATCAAAGGCCCTGGCTTATGATTGGGGAGAGGGCGAGTTGAAGAAAACCTAAGTTAAAGTTAACTTTAATTAAAAACTGCGCTTTCTTTTTATTTTCCTCACTAAAAGTTGATTTTTTCCTAGTTGGATTACATTTCTCTCGACTTTATGGAGAAAATGGTTGGCGCACTCCAATCTTATATAATCGTCTCTGATAAATTATGCTGTCTATGATCTTTATCAAGAATTTTTTTCAGGTTTGAACTTAATAATAATGCTTATTTTATAAACTGGTCGCCATCTCGCTACCAGCAATTAGGTGTTTAATAAATACATATTATATTATGTTAACCTGGAACAGTCAAAATATACAAAACACTAACATTTAAAAAAGTTTTTGTTAGAAATAGTCAAAACCAGAAGATATTAAAATATTTTTGTGAAATTTCTGGACCACCCTCTTTTATTAGACCAATTTAATTCAATGTAGTATTCCACAGAGATAGATGTATTAAATGCAAAATCTAAAAATGTTAAATCGGGAATTCAAAGAGAAAAACGAACATCTGAAAAAAAACAAATTTAGAATATTTTGTTCAATTAAAAGAAAGAAAAACACACCTTTTGTATCGATGAGAAGGTATGATTCACGCAAGCTCTCGGTCTAAATGTATTCTTAATGATACAAGTCGCAGAAAAGTTCTTTAAATATAGTTTTAAATTCCGAGAATAGTCGCCAAGAAACTGTGTCAAGTTTAATGAGACAATTTTTAAATTTTAAAACTTGTCATTGACATACAAGTTCGTAGTTCGTATTCAATTAGCGAATTTTTATTCGAGCCTTACTTAAATTTGCAAGTGATTTTATTGAGAAATGAATATATTATGGGCATATTCGATATGTTTAACAACGTTTTGTTCAGTAAGTCTATTAAGTGCTAATTTGTAAAGACGCAGAATTGCGAAAATAATAGATTTTTGGGACTAGATGTTACCTAAAATTTCGAGGACGTCTGCGTGTAATTTCTATAGAGGTTATTCATAAATATTAAGAAACATATCGTTAAATAATCAGATCTATTTGAAAGCAGTCTTAGCGTCGATTTATCTGATAGTTATTCAGTACATACATAAATTTGGGGGACACTAACATGTAGTTTTGCGAAAAAATAAAGTTAAAATATCAATGTAAATAAATCTATTTATATAAAAGACTAAAGTGCTCAACCATTAATTCTACCCAAGTAAAATAAATGAATCTAAGTTTGGTACAACATTTCTCGGCCAAGGAAATCCCGATCAAGATCCGGAATCGCGCTACTGTTGTTCAAAAGAACTATTTTTTCTTCTTGTACAATCTGGATTTCAAAGCTAATCGAATTATTATTAACTATCAATTATACAGGGTGTTAACTACATTCCATTTAATCTACGAATTTTTCTTCTTGGCACGTCTTTTTAGTTGCTGTGATCATATTCGCAGACATTCAGTATTCTGCAGCCGCACGACAATATAGGGTATTGATGTGGTCATATTATAAACTTGTAGGGTAAAGAGAACACATGAAAAGAAAAAAGATTCATATGAACATGGGTGCGGAAACTGCCGCAACCAATTTTGGAATGGCATATTTTAGAGAATGACCCCCCCCCCGTTCAGGAGGAAAGGGTGAAGTTTATATATATATATATATATATATATATATATATAAACTTCAACCCCACAAGTATATATATATATATATATATATATATATATATATATATATATATATATATATATATATATATATATATATATATATATATATATATAAACTTCACCCTCTCCTCCTGAACGGGGGGGGGGGTCATTCTCTAAAATACGCCATTCCAAAATTGGTTGCGGCAGTTTCCTGACCCATGTTCATATGAATCTTTTTTCTTTTCATGTGTTCTCTTTACCCTACAAGTTTATAATATGACCACATCAATACCCTATATTGTCGTGCGGCTGCAGAATACTGAATGTCTGCGAATATGATCACAGCAACTAAAAAGACGTGCCAAGAAGAAAAATTCGTAGATTAAATGGAATGTAGTTAACACCCTGTATAATTGATAGTTAATAATAATTCGATTAGCTTTGAAATCCAGATTGTACAAGAAGAAAAAATAGTTCTTTTGAACAACAGTAGCGCGATTCCGGATCTTGATCGGGATTTCCTTGGCCGAGAAATGTTGTACCAAACTTAGATTCATTTATTTTACTTGGGTAGAATTAATGGTTGAGCACTTTAGTCTTTTATATAAATAGATTTATTTACATTGATATTTTAACTTTATTTTTTCGCAAAACTACATGTTAGTGTCCCCCAAATTTATGTATGTACTGAATAACTATCAGATAAATCGACGCTAAGACTGCTTTCAAATAGATCTGATTATTTAACGATATGTTTCTTAATATTTATGAATAACCTCTATAGAAATTACACGCAGACGTCCTCGAAATTTTAGGTAACATCTAGTCCCAAAAATCTATTATTTTCGCAATTCTGCGTCTTTACAAATTAGCACTTAATAGACTTACTGAACAAAACGTTGTTAAACATATCGAATATGCCCATAATATATTCATTTCTCAATAAAATCACTTGCAAATTTAAGTAAGGCTCGAATAAAAATTCGCTAATTGAATACGAACTACGAACTTGTATGTCAATGACAAGTTTTAAAATTTAAAAATTGTCTCATTAAACTTGACACAGTTTCTTGGCGACTATTCTCGGAATTTAAAACTATATTCAAAGAACTTTTCTGCGACTTGTATCATTAAGAATACATTTAGACCGAGAGCTTGCGTGAATCATACCTTCTCATCGATACAAAAGGTGTGTTTTTCTTTCTTTTAATTGAACAAAATATTCTAAATTTGTTTTTTTTTCAGATGTTCGTTTTTCTCTTTGAATTCCCGATTTAACATTTTTAGATTTTGCATTTAATACATCTATCTCTGTGGAATACTACATTGAATTAAATTGGTCTAATAAAGGAGGGTGGTCCAGAAATTTCACAAAAATATTTTAATATCTTCTGGTTTTGACTATTTCTAACAAAAACTTTTTTAAATGTTAGTGTTTTGTATATTTTGACTGTTCCAGGTTAACATAATATAATATGTATTTATTAAACACCTAATTGCTGGTAGCGAGATGGCGACCAGTTTATAAAATAAGCATTATTATTAAGTTCAAACCTGAAAAAAATTCTTGATAAAGATCATAGACAGCATAATTTATCAGAGACGATTATATAAGATTGGAGTGCGCCAACCATTTTCTCCATAAAGTCGAGAGAAATGTAATCCAACTAGGAAAAAATCAACTTTTAGTGAGGAAAATAAAAAGAAAGCGCAGTTTTTAATTAAAGTTAACTTTAACTTAGGTTTTCTTCAACTCGCCCTCTCCCCAATCATAAGCCAGGGCCTTTGCTCTCATTATAATTTATTCAAAAATCAGTCTAAACATTATATTCTTCTTTAGGATTTCATTTGAGATGCAACGCGGAGCTCAGGGGGGAAGTCAAATACGAACATAAATAAGTAAAACAGATCGCTCTACTTAAAACTGTTCATGGTACTGACAGAGTATTAAAGATTTATGATCTTAAATTTAAATAAAACTGCAAAATAATAAAAAAAAACCTTTTTCAGAAAGAGTAAAAAGGTTTGCTGTGGAGCCTAGAAAGAAACTCACGAATAATAATAACAATAATGATATCGATGGTCAGAAAATATTAGCTGAGGAACAGAAGGGGTGCATCCGACACCAATCATGCAAAGAACAACTTATCATCGACTCTGAGGTACTTCAGCAGGCACAGAAAAAACAACTCAACATACACACTGTTTTTGTAGACTATAAAAAGGCGTCTGACAGTGTACCACATTCCTCGCTCATAGATATACTAGGAATATAAAAAATTCACTCTTTGATCATTAATTTTCTTGGCAACTATCAAGCACCAATGGAGAACGAACCTAGAAATCTATAAGGACGATCAATCTCTTACCACGGATGAGATACACATCAACAGGAAAACTTACCAAGGAGACTCGTTAAGTTCACTTAGCGATGAACCCCCTGTCCACGTGGCTCAACAATGCAATACATGGCTTCAAGATCAAAGTCAATATATTATTGACGTGATATACACCTTCTCGAAAGACATCCATATGGAATTTGGAATGGCAAAATGTAAAGCCTCAAACATCGAAAAAGGAAAAGTCATTTGTGGTAATGTAGCCCTACCCAATGGAGAAATAGTTCTAGCGATGAACCAAGGAGAGACCTACAAATACCTAGGATTCCAACAAGCTAGACTGCCCCAGGATAAGCAAGGAAATACCAAGCTGAAAGATCAGTATGTTCAAATAGTGCGAGCTCTTCTGAAGACAGAACTGAACCAAGGAAATCTCATTACAGTAATTAAAACCTATGTCGTGCCCGTGCTGACCTACAGTTTCAGAATCTTGAAATGGTCTTTCACAGAGCTAGAGGGACTACAACGAACTACTCGCCTAATGATGACCAAGTACAAGTCATACCATCCAAGGTCATCAAATATCCGAATGACCTTACCACGAAGAGAAGGCGGAAGATCCTTTTTGACTTGACCAATTCGCATTCCCGACAGCTGCAAAAATTGAGAGATTTCTTCACCAACAAGGCACAGCCTCCACTGCATAATGACCTTAAGTGACAACTCGTACTCTCCACTCAATCTCGCAAGTGACAACATCATCCTAAAGTCACTTTCAGACCCCGACAAATAAGAACAGTGGGCTCAAATGGCACTGCAAGACCGACATCACAATGACTTGAATCAGCCACACATAGATAAGGAAGCATTCTACAGGTGGCTGAAGGATGGACAACTACTCCTAGAACCAGAAGGTTTTGTGATGGCAATACAGGACCAAGCTATTACCACACGCAATTGCACGAAATCTATCATCAAAGACCGGTCCATTGAATCCGATAAACGTCGAAAATGTAGCGAGAGATCAGAGACTATACAGCATATAACATCTGGCTGCACTAACCTAGCAAACACGGACTACCTCCAGCGACATAACCAGGTGTGTAACATGATACACCAGAAGCTTGCCAATAAATATGGGCTCGTGAACACCATTGTGCCCTATTATAAATACCAACCAAGTTCAGTGTTTGAAAATAATGCCTTCAAACTGTACTATGACCGGGATATCACCGATACACGAGCGACGTACCCAATAACAACGCGTTGGATAAATATCAAGAGAAAAAAGCCAAATATGCAGAGGCCATCGAGATACAGCAGATGTGGCGACTGAATAAGGTTCATGTGATACCGATCGTCGTATCATCAACGGGACTAGTTCCAAAAACACTAGGATCGAATCAGAAAACTATAAGACTGCATACTAACATCTTCATCGACATCCAGAGGGCAGTCCTGCTCGTTACTTGCCACATAGTGAGAAAATTCTTACAGGACAACACATAAAATTAATAGAAACCATGCATGCATTCAGGATGGGCTAGGAACCCAACATTTGTTGAGAAATTGATTTTCAGTTTCGTTAATAATAATAATAATAATAATTTATTATCATTATTATTGATATTGTTATTATTAAGAAAATAAAATACATTAGCGGCCCATATACTCACCTATCCTTTTGTCATAATTAAGTCGTCTAAAAAGTATCCGGAAAATTTACATATATTTATAAGGATACAACTGACGAAAAATAGAAAACTACATTAAAAAGCGTGCAAAGAAAGCCTTACATTATAAAGGAAAAATGAAGGAAGGGGAATGATAGACCTACTAGACTAGCGAACTACATAACAAACTCCTGAAAGCATAATTGCATACTTCTACAACAAACAGTATCTTTTACACATAGCTATTAAGCAAATAGAAAAAAACTATACGCCTTTAAACCCTGCAATGCACCTGAATGTACAAGTTACCAGCGAATAAAAGATAAAGAAACGGCAATTCAAACCCCTGTGTGTTAGACATTATTACAGTAATAAGGACCAGAAAAGATTATAGCAACAAATCTAACATATTGATAGACAGCTTAATCATGGTTGACAAATGCAGAAATTTATTAAGAGAAGTATTTTATCAGTTTTTTTTAGACTGGAGAAGAAATATACTTTGCACGGCTGGATGAGGTGTTGCAAAATACCCCAAGCCGCTACTAGACGCTGTAATAGACAAGAGTTCCTCTTCTAGTGTCTGAGGGACATTTCCATCCCGAACGGAGGAATTTATTGTATCTATCCAGGATTGTATCACGTGGACAAGAAATATTAAGAAAGATATTCCAAAGAATCAAGAAACAATAGATAAATGGAGAATGTGCTGCCAGTCGAGGGAATCTATGGAACATATTACTACTGGATGTTCATCTCTCTCTGGTGCAGTATATCATAGGCTAAGATCCTCCACCGGCAATTGGTACACAACCTGTCACAGAATCCACCACACCGTTCTACAAATAATACCTATCGTCATTGCTGTATTATATATATATATATATATATATATATATATATATATATATATATATATATATATATATATATATATATATATATATATATATATATATATATATATATATACAGGGTGATTCATGAGGAAATGTCAATACTTCAGGTACATATTCAGGACCAAAAAATTAACATAAAAGTCTATATAACTACGTGTCCGCAAGGCCTTAGTTCTCGAGATACAGGGTGTTAAAGTTTTTATTTAATTTTCCTATTTTTTAAATAAAATCTATGATAATATAAATAATGGAGTGAAAATTGATATACGGGGGTTTTTTGGTATGACAAATTCGAATCTAATATTAGTATTGCTCTTACTTATAGGGTGCGCCACCTACATGTCTTGTATTACATTTTTGAGTAAAACAAATTATTCCCTTGCCATTTCGACGTCAAAAAGGTATACCTGTTAAAAGTGGATACGAGCAACCGTTTTCGAGATATTTGGATTTAAAACAATTTCGGCGCATGTAATTTTTTATCACAAAATTTTAAAAGTTTGTTATTTTGTCCAAATTGAAACGCATCTTGGCACAAAAGCTTTGAAATGAAAGACTAACACATTTTTTTGAGGTGTGTATTCAGTGCCTCAGACATAAACTAAACAAAAGGTATTTAATTTGTATTAAAATTGTTATTATTAAGTTGTTTTTAATAAAATTTAGGTTACGTTTTATAATTTTCAAAAATTCCACCATTAAACCAATTAAACGGACCTCCCCGACCAATCCATCGGTTTGGAAAGTTTTGGTTTAAAAAATCTCTTACAAGTAAACTGTAGTGTGCAGGGGCTCCATCATGCTGCAAATACATGTTTTGTCTTACATTAAGGGGAACATCTCCTAACAGATTGCGCAAGTGATTTTCAAGAAAGTTTAAATATTTTTTTCCTGTAAGACTACCGTCGATTATAAATGGACCAATTAAATGACCATTTAACATTCCACACCACACATTAATGCTAAATTTATGTTGGAAATTATATTCTACTGTAGCGTGAGGATTTTCATAGGACCACCGGTGTTCATTGTGAAGATTATTTATACCATCACGCGTGAACTGTGCTTCATCAGTGAACAAAACATACCTATACAACCTTCGATCTTCATTAATCCAGTTACAGAATTGCATTCTCAACTCAAAATCACCCTCCTGCAAATGTTGAACCCGTTGTAAATGAAATGGGTATAAACAATTAATGTGAAGATTTCTCCAAGCAGACGATTGTATAATTTGATAAGTATCTGCAATCCGCCTAGTGCTTATGCTTGGATCATTTTCGACGGCATTGAGTATAGCCTCTTCTACTTCAACGTTGGGTCCCGATTCCCTTTCAGATACAATTTTCGCACTTGGAAACATCCCAGATTCTCCAGCAGTAGTGAAAACTTGTTGAAAAACTCTTATATCTGGCACCCTTCTATCTGGAAAACGACGCTGGTACTCCGCGATTGCCTGAATTGCGACCCCATTGCAGAAGCCATAGACGAATATCATATCTGCATATTCACGATGCGAGAATATCAGAGGCATAATGACGTATTTAGATCTAAAGTTTCTTAAATGATTATTGTCAGATAATAAATGTTATGAACAGAAATTGACAGTAACAAAATTTGATCTTATTATTAACTGACATTACTATTGCTAAGTAACAGGAAAAACGATTAGAACAACCAGCAGTTGTTCTATCAGGCAAGGTACACTTCTATTTTTTTTACAATACATGCATACTTTATGTGAATTTGATAAAAAAAATCACATGCGCGGAAACTGTTTTAAATCCAAATATCTCGAAAACGGTTGCTCGTATCCACTTTTAACAGGTATATCTTTTTGACGTAGAAATGGCAAGGGAATAATTTGTTTTGCTCAAAAATGTAATACAAGACTGTACCAAAAAGTTGTGATTGTTCGAAGTAGAAAGAGATGTAGGTGGCGCCCCCTACAAGTAAGAGCAATACTAATATTAGATTCGAATTTGTCATACCAAAAAACCCCCGTATATCAATTTTCACTCCATTATTTACATTATCATAGATTTTATTTAAAAAATAGGAAAATTAAATAAAAACTTTAACACCCTGTATCTCGAGAACTAAGGCCTTGCGGACACTTATTTACATAAACTTTTATGTTTATTTTTTGGTCCTGAATATGTACCTGAAGTATTGACATTTCCTCACGAATCACCCTGTGTAACTGTAAGTGTAAAAATCGGTTCTTTTAGGTAGGTAATTAATAAATGAGCAAATAACTTACTCGTTAAATTCCTGTGGGTCATCACAATGCAATTCAATCATCAAGATTTAGTACTTAGGATACCAATCATAGTTGTAACACACGAAAAAAAAACACAATTACTGATCTACATTAATATAAATAAAATTATACTGTGTACTGACCGAGGCGGCTAACACCCCTCTCAGAGTCTGCTTTGGCACAATTCAACTATGCTTATTAACACATTATCGTCATTGGAACAATACATAAATAACCACATATTTCTTATCTTCAACAATTAGCTAGTGTCACCTAAAATAAGTAGGGGTTTCCCCGGATGCTTTGATGCCGCTAAACAGTTAGCATCCCAATGATCGGGTAATAGGGTGAAATTATCTGTCACCCTTTTACCTAATCATGTCAATCGAGCCGCAAGTAAGATCCCCCAAACATACAAGACTCAAGTAGAAGGAAATGTCGCCCATACCCGAAGGTATACAGGTTCTCTACACCGAAGTGTAATAATCATGATATCACAATTCGATCTAAATATAAACTACATTTATATAGACAGACAAAGGTCGGTTTTGCTCCTGTGGTTGACTCTGCTATTGTTTTGTGTATTCATTTTGGCGCTAGTTGCACTCGTCTTTCAACTAGTTGACTATACTGATGAAGACCTTAAGTCAGATACACATGTCTATGGTTAGCCAAATTCCATTGCTTTAGCGGTTATCCCAAAGAATCCATTTTCTACTATATACTAGTTTTTACCGCATTATATTTTTTCTACTTTTGATATATATATATATATATATATATATATATATATATATATAACTATATACACGTGTTTCTGACTTAAGGTCTTCATCAGTACAATCAAATAGCCGAGAGACGAGTACAACTAGCGCTAAAACTTAATACAACAAATCCACCCCACAGTTAGCAACAGGAGCAAAACCGGCATTTGTGTTTACCAAGAGAACATCCGAAATCTTCGCCTAACTTGATACTCTATTACCACGGAGCAGCAAAGTAAAAGTGTTACGTTAAGATAGGTTTTGTAGAAAAACTATCTAAAAAAAACTAAAGTTACTTTTTGTTTTTGTTTTTAGTTTTTCTAATATTGTAGGCTTAGTTAAAATGACATAAAAATAATTTTCACTTCGTTATTGTCAATTTTTATTCTCTACAAATTGGTGAGGTAAGTTTTTCAATTCGACGTTTCAGACTCGGCCGACCATAATCAACTTTTTTAATGAAAATACAGACCCGGATTTTTTATTTCACTATTCGATACCTTTTATAACTGTAGATTAAATTATGATAAAAAAATTCATATCATTTGATTTTTTTGAGAAAATCCGCATTATTTAAAGAATTACGAAAAAACGCCATCTAGTGACCACTAACAGAATCATGACGGTACAGTTTATATCTCTACGTAAAGAGCAAAAAAGCAATGTAATCGATTCATCTAAAAAAGATATATAAACGTTTGAAAGAAAGAGGTTTGACCTTCCCCCATCTTGTTATTAATAAAAATTAAAAAAAATTGTAAAAAGTTGCATAATTGCCTAAAGAATACAATGTTTATAATCTCGACAAATCTTAATTAAGACGTTACGCCCCCTAGCGGCTATTTCTTGAACTTGAAAATAATTTCCAGCAATTTTTTTTAGCTGGTTTACCAATAAATATTTTTGCCATAATTGTGTGATCAACTGTTAGGGAGTTATGACCTGATATCATTCTTAATGGAACATTAAATTACCATTATTAAAATACTGACATTACCTTCTTTTTAGGTATTCTATTTATTTTCTTATGAAAAAGTATGCGTTATAATAAATAGGAGAACATGGCAAGAAGTACTTAACAACGTGTTTATTAAGTACTTCTTGCCATGTCCATCTAGGGAAGAGAAACATGGTAAGTACAGTAGAACAGGATAGAATGTTTCTTTTAAGGAATCGTTCATCTAGTACATACTAGATGTTTTATATAAACATATTATTGTAATACAAGTTAAACTTTTGTAAAACTAGCTTAAGTAATATTTAAATTAATTATATTCGTCGTGCGTTGGTACTACTCCTTCACGTTTCGTTTCTTTTTTTAATACTGTTAATTTGAGCTTTAAAAAAAAAAGGTTTTGTACGCTTTAAATTTTAATAGACGAATCCTGCCTTTATTTTATTATTATGAGTTAAAAAACATGGTGCTCAAGGGTTCCTTCCACCTTTGAAATGTAATTTTTCATCTAGAAGTATATGTAGATTATACCAAAACCATACTGTTGGCCACTATCTCCAATCATACATGCCTTTATCGGGTTATTTTCCTAGCTGAAACCAAAACCAGCCGTAAAAATTCAACCAACCACTTTTGCTTTTCTGCCTATGAAATTATCGTTCTAAACGGTGGCGTGTTCATATACGTTTATAGAAATCTATCCTGTACTAAGATTCCCAATAACAAAACTTATAAAAATCAAATAGTGTCGCTTGGATTTGACGATAAACTGTAGGTCCCTTATACCTTTTGAAAAAGCAACTAAGGCACACAGCACAGATATGTGTGAAAGGTTGGTGAATATCCGGCAGTTGTTTCCGTTCCCCTGGGTTCTTCTGCTCATTGTCCAGTTACTGTCTTTTATCCCATTCAATCGATATTACATGCCAGCACCTACTATCTGAATGCATTTCGGTAGTTATATTCCTCTTTCCCTTGAAATTATTTTGACTTTCCCAATCCTTTCAAAATTTTGTTACAAGTTTTTGATATAATTGAAAATGCCCTCTACGTAAGGATAAACTCTAAAGTTGAGTTTGCTCTTTTCAATTCTAAATTTTGTGGATGAAATCATTTTCAGGGCTATAGCAAAACTAGGGGTCCGCAAGGCCGAGGTCATATATGGTCTCGGTCTTGAGATTCTGAATGGTTTTTTTCACAATTCAGTTTCGCCTAATAACGAAATTTTATTACATAAGAATAGTAAATAACTTGTGTTTATTACGCATGATGTCTTTTAATAAGTCAGTAGATGCGTACTTATTACACTTAGCTGAAATCTAAAATTTATATAACTTTTATCGCTTTTCGGATATCGGTACATCAGCTTGTTTTGGGTCTTCCGATGTTCTTGAATTTGCCATTCTAGACATAGTTTTGAAAGTCTTTCGTTGTTCATTCGATTTACATGTCCATACCAAATGAGTTGCTTTCTTTATATATCCAGTGTGATTGTCCACTCTATTCTCATACGGTTCTTCACATCTTCATTTCTTATTCGATCTCCTTTAGATATCCTTAACGATCTTCTAACTGCATCCATTTCCATTGCCTCGAGTCTTCTACGATTTCTTTCCATGATTCTCAATATTTCTGCTCCATATAGAAGACTACTCTTAAACATGGTTTCATATATGTTGAATTTTCTTTTCTTGGATATTTCTTTACTCCATAAAATGCTATTAAGGCAGCGTATTGCCCCCTTAGCTTGTATGATTCTCGAGCTTATTTCTTTTTCATTGGTGCCGGTTCTATCGAATGCAACTCCCAGAAATCGGTATTCCGGTAAGATTCAATTTCTTGGTTGTTGTCCTAAACCAACACAGAGGTATTTTATTTTCTCGATGTTTGCTTCCAATCCCCATTTCAAGTATTCCTCAATCAGTTTTCGCATCATCTACTCCATGTCGTCTTTATCATTTGCGATTACGACCTGGTCGTCTGCAAACTGGAGAGTATATAGGCAAGTATTGCTGAGCTCCATACCGATTCTATTTATTTTTCTTTTCCAATTTCTAAGTGCGGTTGCTATATATATTTTGAATAGTGTTGGAGATATACAGCAGCCTTAGTCCTTTAGTTATTGCGAAACTGTTGGTGAGACAATTTCCAATCATAATTTTGGAGAGTGAACCCGCATACAGATTTTGTAATGCTTATGTTAAAGTCTGGTTTATTGGCGATGAAATCAGGATTTCCCACATTTTGTTCAATGGTATGTTGTCATAAGCCGTTTTCAGGTCTACAAACGTTAGATGTACATCTCTATTTCGAGCGGTTTTCTTTTCTATTACTTGTTTTAGACAGAAAATGTTATCCGTACAGGAACGGCCAGCTCTAAATCCACCTTGTTCTTCTTCCTCGTATTGGCTATATTCGGTCCCTATTAAATCTCTAAGTATTCTACCGTATAGCCTACTTAGTGTGCTGGTCACTGAGATTCCTCCGTAGTTTTCTCACCTTCTCTCATCTGCCCTTTTTTGGCTTGAGGAGATGTATGCCACCTTCCACTGGCTTGGGACAGGATATCCATTCAAATAATAGTTAAATACTTTTGTGAGCATTTGATAAAGCTTATGTGTTCCACTTTTAATTAGTTCTGCATGAATACCTTCTGGACCACCAGCTTTCCCGTTTTTTAAGCTTTTCGCTGCTTTTACCATACTTTCCACTCCGACTTCCTCAATCTCTATATCTTAGTAGAGGTGTTTCCTAGATATTCATGGGTTAACAGTTTTCTGTAGTGCTCTACCCAAGTTTCTGACATTTTCTTTATACAACCCATATTTACTTTTTTTTCTGAGTGGTTTTGACGAAGTTTATCAATCGCCAGGCTTCTGTGCATTTTCTGCCTCCTATATAAGTGTTAATTTCTGCGAATTTGCGATCCCATATATCGTTTTTTTCCTTCTTTATCTCTGCATCAGTCTTCAGCCATTTTTGATAGAGTTTCTTTTTAGTCGGGACTAGTACTTCTATTTCGTCATTCCACCAGAATTTGTTGCTTACTTTCTTTTTCGTTTGTTCTCGCAGCACTTCTTTTGCAATCTCGTGCAGTGACCACAGTATATTTCTGTATATTTCGGTCCCGTCTTCTAGCTAGTCATTCAGTTTCTGGTCAAGTCTTCTCTGAAAGAGATCCCTAGTGCTATCGTGGATGAGACTTTGGAAGTTATACTTGGGTTCTTTAATCTCCTTCATAATTTGTAACTCGTCGTTTGAGATATAGGGAACGACTTTAAACTAAACTACTAAATTTAAAGCGTACAAAACCTTTTTTTTTTAAAGCTCAAATTAACAGTATTAAAAAAAGAAACGAAACGTGAAGAAGTAGTACCAACGCACGACGAATATAATTAATTTAAATATTACTTAAGCTAGTTTTACAAAAGTTTAACTTGTATTACAATAATATGTTTATATAAAACATCTAGTATGTACTAGATGAACGATTCCTTAAAAGAAACATTCTATCCTGTTCTACTGTACTTAACCAGGAAGTGATCCGAATCGCAGTCTCGGCTACTCATAGCCTTAACGCCGTTGATCTTTAGTTTTGTGTCTTATTTCACTATGATGTAGTCGATGATTGATTTTGGGTTAAGTGTTGGTTGTACCCATGTGAACCTG
The DNA here is from genome assembly GCA_030620095.1 of Kuschelorhynchus macadamiae. Taxonomy (NCBI): domain Eukaryota; kingdom Metazoa; phylum Arthropoda; class Insecta; order Coleoptera; family Curculionidae; genus Kuschelorhynchus; species Kuschelorhynchus macadamiae. Next base: position 385,565 of record JAUTXW010004690.1, read on the forward strand.
TGCATATTCTTGTGCATGTAGAAACCATTAGTTATTCTTAGTCCGTTGTTCTGACATAAATGTATTATTCGGTTTCCGTTATCATTGTATACCTCTTCTCCATATGGCCCAATAACCTGACTACGATTTTGTGATCCTGTTCTAGCATTTAGATCGCCAAGGACTATCAGTTCTCTGGCATCTCCGATCTCTCCAAGAATTTCACTGAGTTTTTCAAAGAATTCTTCCTTTACAGCTACTAGTTCATTATTGGACGGGGCATATACGGCAATGAGGGAAATTCTTTTCTGGTATATTTTTATATTTACACGGATAACGTTCTCATTTATTGCTTCCCAATCTGTAATCTGTTTTTCCCATTTCTTTCTTATTCTATAACTATTATCAATTGCTAATATTGCGCAATAATATTATTGTGTGTAAACTATTCAAGAAATCAAACACAAGATGCTAATTCAACAAAAAAATATTTTTGAAAAAATTACAGAAATCAGTCGACTCCGTTGAGAGATATTACTGTCGAAGGTGGCCATTCATCTAAAATATTCTAAAGAATCTGGCACTAGTAGATGCCGACTTGTTTTAATGATAAGCGATGTTAATTTCTTTTTAGCTTTTAGGAAAAATGTCAAAACTTTTTTATGTAGCATGTTCTATACTTATGAGTATTCTTCGGTGATTTTCGAGAAATAAACAAATAACTTAAAATCGGCATTTTCACCTTTTTCTTTTCGTTTCCATTGTTACCGTTTAATATCAACTTCTTGTTTGACCAGAAGTATTTAGTAATTAAAAACTGATGTAAATGATATGATTATGAAAAGTTAAACAATGCAGGAAAGTAAAAACGGTTGACGCTAAGTTAAACTACACTAAATTTCTATAACCTTTCTGTTTATTGTTTGGAAGTCGCTCAAAATAAGTAAATTATATGTACCTACATAAGAGAATCAAATTTCTCGTAGAATCTAAAAATATAATAACTCAAAGGGTTTCACATTCAAAATAAACAAGCGTTATAACCGGAATTTCCAGATTATCGAATTTTTTTTGCTGATTGGTCCCCGTTGACATAAATTACAAATAAAATAAAAATTAGATTTTTCCAGAAAAATTAGTTTTGAAAATTCGACAAATAGAAAATATTTTTCGAGACTGAGATTCTCTTTACCTTGGCCTCGTGGTCTCGCGAACCACTAAGCAAAACAAATCGCCGCAAATGGCACTCTAAACTCTTTTTCCCAATTCCCCCTTCGATTAGTACCGTTTTGCAATGTATCATGAACGAAACTACCTTCAGAGTTAAGTAATTAAAAAGGTTCAAAACAATTAACACCAAAAAGTAGTCTGACCTTGATAGTAGTCCTAAAATGGTTCGCCCCTAAACTGCATCTCCACTATTTCTTAAAGTGATCTATAAACCAAAACGTTTCTCCAAAAACTACGTCTGTACAGCAGGGTCTTCCATTGAGGAGGGAAAACTGACTTTTCTGACTTCCTCCGTATTCTCAAGAAATTCAAAATATCCAGTCGATGTATTTTAGCTCGGATAATTCGAAAATCGTGACAAAAAAACAATTGAATGAGAAACAAAAGACTTACGCCAAGGTTGTTACGTTTTTTAAAAGGAAGGAACACCCTATATATTATTACATTTTTGGGTTCTATGGTCAATTCTAAGTGTTTTTTAATAAGGGTACTATATGTCTATCTTCAACTGTTTTTGATTTATTGATGTTTGAAAATTGACATTTTTGCTTGTTTGAGCCGTCATAGCACCTGAACGGTTGAACCTAGAACAAAATAACTTTTACATTCTCATCTTAGTTTTTGATAAGTTATCTTATGATGCCAGTCAAACAGAAAAACGGTGATCACCTGCATCAACTGGATTTCATATGAATATATTCAATTCAATAGGTAGCAAAATAATTTCCGTTGAGCTGATCAATAACAGACAATTCGGCTTTTTCCACCAAATATACAGGAGATTTTCTTACCTTCGTAATTCAAAACTGGGGCAACAGCTTCGCACTTTAATGAAACTCCTCGCCTATGTCTTCCTCAAAACTTGATACTTGCATTGGCAATTTTCTTGTATACCGACGTAATTCTATAATGATAGACGGTCATTCATCTGGATTTTACAGAATCAACTCAGGTTTCCTAAATACCAATGATTTGCTTTATTCTGCACAGTTATGTTAATTTTGTCATCCCTCTAAACATTTTGTCATCCCTCACTATCCGAATACAAGAACCTCTTACTCTGTTTACTCGTTTTAAAAGACATATTTTTCCTGGCCTTAGCGTACAAGAGTATGCGATTTATCACTTATAAATCTGGTAATGGTGCATTCCATCAGTTTTTAATTGGTAATTAATATGAAATTATTTGACGCTAAAACAATATGTTTTAATTCGTCAGCCCATTGACACATTTTCATTTTAGCACACACATATTACATTCCAAATTATTTTATAATGGTATTCCAACCATTAAGCCGCCAGTCTGCGACGTAAACACGATTGTAGTAATATGGGTTCATTTAGTGGAACTTCGGAATTTAATTTATATATTTTCTCATAGTATATTTCAACAAATCAATATGATCAAAAATAAGAAAAATGTTCAACAAGAAGTATAAAATAAATCTTCTCGACTTTACTTTGGCACGTATTAACATAGGACCCGTTGTCATTTTCACATTCTCCAAACTCTAGACACATCTGACTAAGGCCTACATTGACTGTTTATGAACGTCAAACAAAAACGTTGACATTTTATAAAAGTTTGACAAAGTGTAAAAACTGATATCATAGTCATGAACAAATCTCAAAGATTTATATACGTTATAGTATAGCTCTAAGTCGAATATTATCTACAAAAAAAACCTAAAATCCACACAACATTTGCTGTCTTATTCCTTTCCATTCATAAACTACAGAATCCACGAAATATTTCCTGTGATATAACTTTAACGGTGTATCCTGGTACCGATCCATCTATGTCACAAAATATTCCTACTTTGTAATAAGATATTAAAGTCTTTAAAAATGATATAAATGTATATAGAATACCCCGACAAAGGGGTATATGGTCATAAAGTACCACTATCTCAGAGAAGCTTTAACTAAATATGGTTAGTAGAAGCTTTAACTTTTAGTGCATAGTTTCGTTCATTTCGCAACAAACATGTGATATGCTTTATGCCCTTAAAGCGAGCAATAAACGACAAGCTTTGTATCAAATGCCGAGCTGCAAAGAGTTTACCGGCCTTGTTGCGTATGAATAGGGATTGTCGTATTTACTTGTTACTCGGTTCTAAACATATGTCGCAGAATTGCTGTAAGAAAAATCATTTGTATTTTGGCTTGCACTGTTTCATAAGACCATGCCTTCTGTTTGACATCCTTTTTAATGAGTTTGAAAAACGAATAATAAGTTCTGTAGAAATCAGTAGTTGTTTAATAGTTGAAAGTATATATTTAAAGCAGCATGTGGCATTTAAAGGCACTAATGTGTTGTTTAAAAATTCTTTTGGCACAAATGGCATACAATACTTTTTTTACAAAAGGCAATAAAGAGCAATAACACACTTACAAATTAAATTTTTAAGAAGTTTGTCAATAAAACCTAACAACCATTGTTGACTTAATTACTTACAGGAAATTTGAAACATGCTGTCAGTTTCTTAAAACGCTGTTGTGGTTTTTACTTGAAATGCAAGACAATGTAGAAAAAAACGATAGTCGACTCGACTCATTTAAAAATATAGATGAAGCGACCAATCGAGCTTAGTTGGATTTGTTGCCCAGAAAATACAATATGAGATTCCTTACAATAAGTACTGAAATAATAATAATAATATATTACGTAAATAGGGGTACAAGATATGTTTTAAACAATTCTAAAAATACACTTACTACAATATAAATAACCTCTACTGCGTGCCCCCTCTCGATATAACTTTGTAAGGTGTTCGTAACCAAGTCCGCCACCTTGATATCAACTGAACAGTCAGAGAGAGATGCGCCGTAGAGAATAGCTGTGTCATCCGCAAAACCCTAGGGATTCAATGTTAGTAAACCGTTATTATAAATGGAAAATAGAACAGGCCCCAAGGCTGTTCCCTGCATACTCTCTTCGCTTGCAGTAGTATTAACTTTTTCACGTTGTTCTCTATTTGTAAGGTAACTTTTGATTAAAAGATATACTTGTCCTCGTATTCCCACATTATACAATTTTTTTATTAAAGGTCCAAGGTGTACCTTATCAAAGGCCTTCGCAAGGTCGATGAAAACAGCAATTGATTTAATTCGCTTGTCTATATTTGAATAAATCTGTGATGTGATATTGCATCTTCCGTATTACAGCCCTTTTTAAACCCAAACTGTTTTCTTTATAGTGTAAAGAGAAAGACGTTTCTGAGAAATATACTGAAAATATATTCCTAGCATATTTTGTGGAGAAAGCGATGATAGATCTGTGGAAGGAATTCAGTTTTCAAATTGTTTAAAATATACCATTAATATTAATGTCAATAAATAAAATATAAATATTTGGTGACATTTGGTTTCAGATTTTGACACTTCAATTTTAACACTAGTACCTTAAATTTGCTCTAGGGGGTGTTAAAAATTCCATTTTTAACACGTTTGTTGTAGAAAAAATTATTTAAATAAAATATATGCACAAAAAGAAGAAGGCTAAACGAAGAAAATTGCAGAGAAACAGCACTTGAAATTTGCGATGTCAAAGTTAATAATGCAATGGAATAGTGATTGACAAGTTTGTCGCAAAGAAAAATAGGCGCACTGATTTGGTTTTTAAAAGAAATTAAAAAAATTATTCATTTATCACGAATTTTATTAGGTGGAGTGCAGATAATCATGAACCGTGTTTTTTTTTTAAATTTTATGTTCAATTTGTTTGAATATTGCGACCCATATTGTATATTGGATGATCATCCATAACGTCTACAGGTGATTTATTTAAATTAGTTAAATTACATATTATATAGAACGGGAACTTTCACAGCTGTAGTCAATTAAGAAACCATGGTTATTGAAATTAGACTGTATCAAGAAAAATGATTCCATTTTGGCACAGTCTAGGGCCAAAACCATGATTTCTTAATTATATATTATATTTTATTTTCGATATGAACTGCAGCCCTGCAGCACTGTCGATTTCTAAAGTCAAGAGCCGCCACTGTTTTATGGGATTAAAAAAAAACAAATCAAAAACGCTTAACTAAAATGCTACTGTTTAGAAAACTTGTCAATATTTATGATGATAAATAATAACTTTTTCTCTATTAATTTATATCTGGTAAAATTTTTGATCCTCTTACAAAATGTTAAAAGAGAGCTTGGTGCTGGCATTAGATGCTGGTAGAGTTGGGTAAGGTTTTTTTTAAAACAACTTTAACATTAGAAAATGTGAATTCTATTTTTTCTCTCGCTCCATTTCTAATAATTACTGTTATAAAAATGTATATATGAAAAATATATGCTCTATAAATGTATATATGAAAAAACTATATGCCCTCTATTTCTTAAATAATTTTTAATATTTTTAATATAAAGGGCAGCTTAGAAAAATATTAATAAGGCATACAATTTTGAAAGACTGCCATCTAAATATCTTAAGTTTTAGCAATTTTGTTTGCACTTTTAATCGATATAGATTTGTAAATGGATAAGGCACAGATAAGGGATTTAAAAAAAAGTTCTAAAAACGGTGAAATACATAAAATTTATTTGATACATTTATATGTACATTTTTTCCACTATACAGGGTCCCTCTAATTGAATGAAGCAATTTTGAGAACGAAAAAAAATTTTTTTTAATGTGAAATTAGTTTATTTGTACATGAAAACATTTTTCACCTATATCTAGTGGGCATATTATCATTATATACAGCCCTACGTAACCACGGTAGCCCTAGGGTATAAAACAGATTTTTTTTCATTATTCAGGGTAGCTTAAGGGTATGAACCAGTTCCAATAAAAAACAAACACTTGTTTCTAAAGCATTTGGCTCAAAAAATATATTTTTTTCACTTCATACACTATGTGTTTCAGCTCTCTTTCTCTATCTACCTGATTCGATTACAATATTTACCCAAGGACGCTATTTTCTTTTAGAAGTCTCTAGATTTTGATCGTATATCTTGTTTTCAGCGAAGACCTCAGAGATTGTAAGGTCCACTCAAGGGCAGATTTTTTCGCTGATTATTGACATCACAACAATTTTTTATGTTCTTTAGATCTATGTTGCCAAACTGATCCCGTAGATTTCTAGTTTGCTCAGCAGCAGACGGTATATGGGCATATTGTTAAATAGGTTACTCAAATCACAAAACACCTCAGAAGCAATCTCCTTATTATTAAGGTTTATAAAATACTCTTCAAGAACGTTAACTATTGCATCCTCTGTATATTTTCAAAACTAAAATTCGAACTAAGTAATAGAAAGTATATGTATGTCTAAATATTTAATCTTTTTTTATTCATTGCAATTTGTTCTTCCCTGTCGACTGCAGTGATATAAAATTATCTAGAAACAGAAGAATAACTTTAGATTGCTCTTTATCTTATTTCCCGACTCGTTGAGAAATACAGATATACATTGTTGAATATTGATTATATCCTTATTATGTTCTTTTGTTGCTGTGGAAAAGAAATAAAAATGACACCGTACAGTTTATATAACGGAAAATAATAAAATAAAACTGATCTCCTTGAACTATTTTGACTAACGTCGCATTTATTAATACAAACCGGTGTTAATCTTATTTAAGTAAAAATAAGAGTTCAAGGCTAAAATAATAACACACTAAAAATTAATTGACAAGTAAGCAAAAATTAATAAACATATTTCATCTGGGCTTCATGGCTGTTACATAATCATTTGAAAAATGTTTACTAGTGCTATCGATTTTTATTACGTGCTTCCTAACTTTATATGATAAATAAAGAGGCCTGCCACTGTGGAATACGCATTATTTTAACAATAGTTGACGTTTCCATTAATTTTATTGCTATACATAAAGAAATGCGTTATTTTCTGTATACTTTGTTTTTATTTTTATTATTAAAGTAATTTTATTTATATAATAGTTTATTTACATTACGAAAAAAGCAAATACTGATACAGAGATCCAAAAACATATTTTGGTGCCTGAAATTAAATTTAATAGTGCCCAGAACGTATTTGCAGATTTTTTTATTTGCGTGATTGTTTTTATCAAGTATGTAGGTATATATAATGAGTATTCTTACTGGACTGATCGTTAAAAAGAATGGCAAAATACTTGACTTAAAATTGAAATATCAGTCGTTTCGATGATGAAAGCTTGTTTCTATACGAGATGTCTAAGGCTAGTATAAGAAGGGAGGGGGACTAAGTGGGGAAAACCCACTCCAGTATCACCTTTATTTAAGTTAAAATGATGGAAATAGAATAAAGTCAGAATCTTTTTTCGGGATTAGCGGATAACCCCCCCCCCAGAGGCAGATTTACTTATAACTAAAATAATAAACTGAAGGAATGACTTTTTTTGGTTGTTCATAACATTTACATTCGATTAGGAAGAAACGAAACTGATGTTGAAATTGTATAACCCAAAATGCTGTTTGTTGTTGCGCCACTGTACTTTATATAGGCGATATTATTTTAACACATCAGCAGAAATGCTTATTGATAATTTTCTCTTATACAGTTATTAATAAAATTAGTCTGTGCTGGAAATTCAACAAGCGTGTTTCATTTTTAATAAAATGTTGTCGAATCAGTGCATAATCGCCTGTTGAGTATCTGTAATTGGTCTTAAATGATATAAATTTGAGAAATCGGATGTGTATACTTTCTATACGATCAGCATAGACAGCATATCTTGGGTTCCATATCAAACTTCCAAAATTCAGTTTACTGATAACGAAAGAGTTGTATATATAAATGATTTGATATTCGTGAACATGGAGCATTTTCGTATAACGTATCCTAACATCCTAAAGGCTTGATTTACTATTGAGTCAATATGTCTATCAAAGATGAGGTTTGAATCTATGATTACACCCAAGTCTCGCACATGGGTCACTTTCGGAAGAGTAATAGTGCCTTTTTTATAGTCAAATATATATTCGCGTTTATTCCTAGAAAAAGTGATAGTGGAACACTTGATTAAGTTAAGAAAAACACTATTTTCATTGCAAAATTCAGTCAATCTATTCAGATCACACTGAATTTTTTCACAACCCTGAATACTAAGAACTTTTTTGAAAATTTCTAGGTCATACGCATACAGAAGAAAATCACAATGAAGAAAGCACGACTTGATGTTATTTAAGTATATTATAAAAAATAGCGGTCCGAGGTATGATCCCTGGGGAACACCTGAAGTTGGCCTAGATTGTTCGGAGAGGAAACCTTGAAGGGAAACATGCTGTGACCTGTCCTTGATATAGGATTCTATCCATTTCAGGAAGGTACAACCCACACCGATCTCAGCAAGACGAGTCAGTAAGATATTATGACTTATCTTGTCGAATGCCTTGCTAAAATCGATGTAAATAGCATCCACCTGAGTCTGGTTATCCATATGTTCATGAAGGTGTTTGGTAAATACGAACAGATTTGTTTCAACCGAGCGTCCTCGAAAAAAGCCGTGTTGTTCTGAACTTATAATATTTTTAATTAGATTGAAGATATATTCATAGACCAGCTTTTTAAAAAGCTTTGCGAATACCGATAATTTGCTTATTGGGCGGTAATTTTTTACGTTGTTTTTTTTGACCGCCTTTGAATATAGGGACAAGCATTGCAAACTTCCATCTATTTGGAATACTCTCCAGTTTCTAGGGAAGGATTATAGAGTAGTGTAAGCGGCTCAGAAATTGTTAATGTTGTTTTCTTGGCAAAAAGTGGAGATATCTTGTCTGGGCCTGCACCTTTTTTGATATATACAATGATTGATTAAACGCATACCTTTCTGGTTCGAAAACACTTAAAAAGTAGGAATTTAATAATTCACTAACGTCCCTTCCACTCGCAGCGACCGTGTCATCCCATCGGATTTCGTTGGGTGACTGACACTTTGTTTTTTTATGGATGCATAATTCCAAAATCTGTTGGGATTAGTGGTTAAATCATTTTCCACAGAACGAAAATAACTTCTGAAATCTGACTCAATGAGTATTTTTGATTGGGCTCTTAGTCTAGAAAAAAGATTATAATCATTTGGGTTTTTATATTTGCCCCATCTTTTATATTTTGTTTTTTTGTTCTAATTGTGTAAGACCTATAAAACGTCGGAAAAGATTTGTTTTTGCTGTAGGATGGGACATATTTGTGAATAATATTATTGATTATAGAGTAAAATCTCTCCAATGAACAGCTGGGTGATTTATGCTCAAATTCGGTATGCCAGTCAATGCTCGAGTTCTCCTGATTTATTAAGTAGTAGTTGGCTTTTTTAAAGTTAAAATATGTGTTAAAGTTAAAATTAAAGTAAACGGCAAGGATTTGCATACAGACACGTTATATAAGAATTCAACACAAGGATGATGAACATCCTCCGGTACAAGAGAATTCGAGCAATGACTGACTTCAAGAACTCTTTCTTTATTAGAAAATATTAAGTCTAAAATTTTGTTATGACAATTGAGAACAGTATTTAATTGCATGCAGTTATGATATGAGAGGTTAAGAAGCAGCGAAGAGTATTTTTGTTCAACGTGATAAGGATCTAAATACTTATTGTTATCTAATTGCACCCAATGAATTGTTGACAGGTTAAAGTCGCCACAAATTAATATAAATGTATTTTCATCAAATGTCAAACTAGCAAGTTTAGAGGAGAAGTATGTATAAGCTGTGGTGTCATTAGGGGGCAGATACACAGAACAAACTAGAAATAATTTATTGTTTTCGAGTTTAATCGCCACCCGTATATCTTCGGCATCGCTCTGTTGATTCGACATCAAAAACGCACCATATTTATTTTTCACAGCTATAAATACTCCCCCGCCTTCGGACTTTACGAAAAATTGAATACTGATTTAAGTCCACAATTTCATGGTCTAAACTGAATTGTTCAACCACATACTATGTCCGGATAGTTTACAGATAATTTTTGTTTAAACGTGCATAGTTTAGTTCTCAAACCTCGAACGTTTTGATATAAAACACTAAGAGACATGAACATAATAGAGAAACATTTTAAATCTTACCCCGGATCGGTAGCCTACAGTTTAAGAAGATCTTCAGTATTCACAATATGAATAATCTTTGTTTTTTCAGACTTACGAACCAGCACATTACCATTTTGTATCCAGACAAACTTGTAACTTTTTTCTTGAGCTTTCTGACGTGCTTGCTTTAAAAGCATTTTAGTCTGAGGAGGTAGATGTTCATTAAAAAAAAATCTCTCAGATAGGCCAGGAATTTTAAAACCCTGTTGATTTCCAGGCATCTTTTTAACTGCCTTAGCAGCCATCAAAAATCTCTGAATCTCTCTGAAGTTTTGAGATAAATTTTATTATAATATTTTTAGATTTATTTTCAGATTGAGTAGGCACCCTGAAGATTGTGTCAATCATGTTTGTTTGAATATTAAATTTAAGAAATTCGCTGATGTCAGTGACCACTGAAATGAGGTTTTCGTTGGGCTTTTCGTCAACGTCCTGGATTTCTATCTTGCAAGATCTCAAAGACTGTTCAAGATTAGTAACTTTCCTATCTATATTAGAAGTTTAAGAAATTATTTTACTTCCTTCGTAAAAGAGATGTATTGTAATCGTGAATAAATCACCCTCCCAGGTTTTTACAGATCTTCACGTTTTAGGGTCTCTAGATGCCAAAAAAACACGTTTTCTTAATTCCGCTGGTCTGTCGGTTTATCTGTACGCGGCATAGCTCAAAAATTATTTATCCGATTGACTTCACTGACTCAATTTACCTAAAATTTTGCACAAACATCAAATATTACGTAGAAATCAAATGGCAGAATTTGGTATGAATCTAAGAGGGCAAAACAAAATGGCGGCCTATGGAAATGTTAAAAAATTATTACTAAAAAACTACTTATCAAATTTACTTGAAATTTTGCGCAAAAATCAAGTATTACGTAGAAATCAACTGGTAAAAATTTGGTAGGAATATCCAACATGGCGGAACAAAATGGCAGCTTTATAAAATATTTTAAAAAATCATCCTGAAAAAACTACTAATTGGATTAATTTCAAATTTTGTGCAAGAATTAAGGGTGATATAGAGATGAACAGGTAAAATTGTGGTACGAATTCAAGACGGCGCGCGGCGCGGCAGAACAAAATGACAGCCAGATAAAATATTGTAATTGTAAAAAAAAATCCCCTTCCAAAGTTTTATATAGCTTCAAGTTTTAGCATTTCTAGATGCCTAAAAATATGTGTATTCTCAAATCCGTTGGCGTGTCTACAGATATGTTTGCCTGTCATTTTACGGCATAGCTAAAAAACTACTGAAAAGATTGGATTCAAATTTTGGGCAAAAATTAAGGGTATTGTGGCAACATTTTAGTAAATATCCAATATGGTGGAACAAAATAGCGACCTAGTGAAATGTTAAAAAATTATCACTAAAAAATTAATTGTCAAAATTACCTCAAATTTTGCACAAAAATCAAGTGATACATAGAAGTAAAGTGGTAACATTTTGGCATGAGGCCAAGATGGCAGTCTAATAAAACCTGTAGAAAATCAGCCTGAAAAACCATAGTTTTATTTTAATTTCAAATTTTGTGCAAGCATTAAGTGTGATAAACAGATGAACTAGTAAAATTTTTCACAAAAACAATTTATTCAATTTATTTTATGTTATATTTAAAAATCAAGTGTGCTATGGTTGAAACTGGTAAAATATTGGTACGGATCCAATATGGTGCAGCAAAATGGCGCCCAAAAAAAATGTTTAAAGACTGTATATGTATAAGTGTTACTAAATGACTCTGTGTGTAACTACATTGTCTAAATCTTATGTTTATAAAAGGAAAACTGGCTACTTAACCAGTAAATGAAAAACTCATTTAATTCGAGACTACCGTGACAAACTGAGAAATATGTATTAATTGGGTGTTTTAGTCGTATCTTCGACCTATTCAATACATATATTATCACATACTGTTAAAAAGAAGGAAGAAATGGTGGAAAGATAATTACCGATTTTGACGATAAATGACTCAAAAAAGAAACGTCCGCGTCGCCGAAAAAACTTTGGATCAGCGCCCCAAAATCTACAAAAAAGTCATTAAAATTGGCCATAGAAAACTTAACTGATAATATGCATGGAGAGGGGGGGTTTGAAATAATGAAGACGAATCTAATGGCTGAGTGCATATAAAAGTACATTTGAGGGAATGGAGGGACTTTGTATTTTCGGGCAAAAATTATTACTAAAAATATCATAGTAGATTGAATACAATATATATATATATATATATATATATATATATATATATATATATATATATATATATATATATATATATATATATATATATATATATATATATATATATATAGGTCAGCCGTCCTGGCGATTTTGTTACCCTATAGCTACATTTGCCTTGCAAGTGTCCTTCAACTCCATAAAATGAAAATCCGTTTCGCTACCATTGCTTCACAACTTTGGCTATTTTGTAAATAGCTATTTAAGACTATGTTTTTACGTATAATTTTTCTCGCTGTCATAGTTACTCTATTCAGCTCTGCTTGAAGGATGCTGCCAGTTTCGTTACTGTCCATTTATATTATATTTACAAATTTTGCGAGTGCATGCCACAAACTTGGCTTTTTTCTATATTTGATTCGTCTGCAAAAGCATGTATGTGCATTCAGTGGAGATGTACTTTTTATTTATTTAATGTCAATGTACATACAGTGTGTCCCAGATTCGTTTATCTGTATAGGGATCTCGGCTCCTATTATACCTACCCTTAGACTATGAAAACAAGAGACCCTACTATTTACATTTAACACGGGATCGTAGATTGAATTTTTTCCCTCTCCACTAGATCGATAGGTGTATGTTGTCACGTTTTCAAAATTTTCATATATTCTAAGCCAAGTTTTATTGAATTATTCTAATATGTTTATATATTTTCATAACAGTTATATGTACATCGAAAAACGACACACAATAATTAACATTAGACTATAAAACATTGTTTTATTGTCTAAGTTATTACTAGTGGTAATTAACTAAGGTCTTTAAAAAATTCCAAAAAATGTAATAATAAAAATATTATCAAATAGAACTGGTAACGACGCTACGTCAAATTTACGTCCCTTACGAGTACTTTTACAACTATTCATTCATAGCAATCATCATAGCACTCTTGTTTTATAGTCTAATTACAAAACAGACGCTGCATTCTTGTCATTTTTGTTACCGCGTTCGACCGTTGTTGTTAACATATATTTTTTAGTTTTTTAATGATTTTGAAAGTTCTGTGTGTTGTAGCAGTTAAATAAATAAAAAACTGTGATGAGGAAGTATGTTGTTTGGGGAAATATAGACTATTTAAGTTCGGAAGTGTCAAATCACAAGTAAGTCTTGACGTAATTAAGGTTAAATACCAGTGGTGTCCGAACTGTAAGGCCTTAGCATTTACCCATATTAATTTGATATTTAAGCTATTCGAGTATGTTAATTGGCATGGAAAACAAAAACAAATGGGTAGTAATTGAACAAACACAAGTATTTTGCCAATTTTGGGGTTTTACATAACGTAAACATTAAAATACATTCTACCTCTCCAAATGCTTAAATGCGTAATTTACAATACAAATAGACCATTTTAGAAGTGAATAAGCTCTTTTTTTATGTCTAAATGCTTTTATCTAAAAACAAACGTATTTCTGCGGATTTTTAAAATGCCTCTTGGTTATAAAACATTTTGTTTAAATCATTGTGATTTTAATCTTCAGATATCTACGAGGAAGTAACTTACGTTATTTATCCACATACCAAATTCCAAACTACTTAGTTCCTAATGTTTTATCTCATATATAATTAAAATATAGCACAATTCCCGCCTAACCTCTTTAGCATATAAAAACTTATAAAAGAATTATTTTATGAGTTCTTTAACTTTTTTTATACATCGATACTATTAATATTCTAAAGTTTAATGTATTTCTGATATATTTTTTGTTTTTAATTACTTACATATGTCCAATCCAAATTGTGTATATGTATAAGTAAATCAGGTGTTTGGCAATAACCGAGGCGAGAACACAAACAAATTCGGTAAATTTCGTTTTCCCGGAACTTTCCTCGTAACGGATTCCTACACATATAACATAGATTATGTATCCATATACTTATTTTGTAATAAATTAACACATTACATAAATATCAATATGTGCCAATTTTTTTATTACGAGGAAGGTTCTGTTAAAAGAACTTATTTTTGAGGTCAAGTATTACCTTATAAGAAATAACAAATACAATGTGTGTGGTGGAATTTGTTATGAGGGATGTTTCGGGCAAAGAACAATCCTCTGATTTTTTAAAATTTCCTTTTCTAACATACATACATACATAAATTAATACATATATACATACATATGTACATATATACATACATACTCACGAACATACAAATATATATACTATTTTTAAATTTTTGTTTTATTTAACGGTGTTATTTTATAATAACTTATCTATAAAAAAGTCAATTATGATATTTAATATTTTCCTCCATAAAAAAAGGCTTTTTTTTGTAGGAAATGGAATTTTACTGACTTTTTCAACATTATACCTCTATTTTATTTCGCCATATAGGATATACCAAATTTTACAGGTTCATCCCTTTTTCACACTTGATTTTTGTGTATGATTTCAACTTAATTGTATAAATAAGATTTTGATATTTTAAACATTTAAGGCTCTAGGCTCCTCGCCAAAATTGTACCAGTATATTCCTAGATCACACTTGATTTTTGGGCAAAATTTGAGGTAAATTGGATTAATAGCTTTTTAGTAATATATTTTTTTTATCATTTTTATTAAGACGCCCTTTTTGTTCCGTCATATTGGATGTTCACAAAAATATTACCATATCATCCATCATTTCAAGTCACTCGGATAAGTAGCTATCCCGCAAACAGACAGACAGACCGACGGATTTGAGAATTTCTACATCCCTGAAACGTGAAGATCTGCAAAAATCTCGGAGGGTGATTTCTATACGATTACAATACTTTCCTCTTGTAAGGAAACTGGAAAATACCGCAAAATATTTATATCACTTGCTTTCTGATTTCGAACTCCCCAATCCGAATTTCTGACTACATGCCTGACAGATACTTAAAATTGGGAAAAACACATTAAATTGCTTGCTATAAACAAATATTAAATTAAACAGAAAGGAGCCGCCGCTGGTTCAGTTTATAGTGAGAACCAGCAGGGTTGCCATTTTTGGGACCGGCGATGCAGACGAAGATACATGTTTTCTCTCGCACACAGCACGCGAAAAACAATAATAGATCCAACTTTCGAAACTATTTATGGATGAAATGTTGAGGCTATCCTCTGTTTTGTAGTCTAAGTACCTATCGCAAAGGTTGAATGGGAAGAATTTTAGAGGAAGCTTAGCGCATTCGATATCCGGCTACAGATTTATAATCGGTCAAATGGTTTTGGAAATATCGAAATATATGAAAACCGAAAATGGCGGATTTCGTTTTTCGCCAGTAAATCCAAAATGGTAAATTTAACAGCTGTCAAAATATCACATTATTGGGATACTTTTTTAAGACGAATAAGATGGCGTATATGACATGTGTCCATCGCCTTTTGTTATCCCGCAACCCTCATCAACTTTTCTTATGGCCGCCGCACTATGGTCTGAATGATCATAATTTGCGCCAAAAATATTTTGTCACAAGAAAAATTCTTACAAAATCTCTTAATTGATTAAAACAAATTATACCGACGCAAAATAATAAAAACCATTATTTTTAGTTCTTTTTTCGAAAGAAGATAATAGTTTATTTTATGTTTTATAATAGTTTACAATAAAAATTGGAACAATAAATTTTAACTAATACTAAAGACAAAATTTTATTCAAATTAACTTGTTCAATAATTAACAATTTAGTTAAATTATTAATCAACTACTAAATTACTTATCTCCTAATTTTTATTTAACTGATCATAAAAATAACATTAAATTTATTCGATATAAGAACAATAACAAAAACAATATAGATTTAAAAGTTCATTTCAGTTGATAACTCTAAAGTTTCTAAACCTCTAATATCTAAAATATCTTCCAGATTATCAAGATTAAAATTTGGTTCATTTTGAGAATTTTCCGTGTCTTTAGTAGCTAAATCTAAAGCAGTTTCTAACTCAGGAGCTTTTAGTAACTCAATTACAGCACTTGGAAGATTTTTTATTTTAAAATTTCTTTTTCTAGAACGAAGGCTGGCACTTGAAATAAGAGGATCTGAGGTATCTAGACCTCGTCTTAGAATACGTCTTCTAAGTTACTTACTCTGCTAGTTTTCCTAGCATGATGTAAACGATCTTGTTTGTAAAGTTTATTTCTTGATTCAGCAGCATCCCAAAGTATCCCACAGGCAATAAACAATTTTCAATTATTTGCTTACTATGCACTAAAACTTTATGGATGGAAGCTGGCATGGGGAACCAAGGATATAAACTTACAAATAATGAACCTGTGTTAAAGCAGTACGTTTCAAATTTTTTAAGATCAAGAGGTAACCGACAAGCCAGAGCAATCAAAATAGTTTGAAATTTCGTTATCAGCTCAAGTGAAACACCCGTAATTTCTGAAAAAATGCCTGGGGTTTCAAAAGCTCTTCTTGCGGTATTACCGTCATTGCTAGAACCATAATTTGGTTTAGGTTTGTCCACGTGCAAACTTAGCTTCTCCCAAAAGTGATTTTGTATCATTTTTTTCCTTTCATTGACAACAAGTTTGTTAGGCTCTCCTCTAATTTGCCATACTTTAATTTCAATTCTGTAGCCGATATGGAGTACACATTCTAAAAACCTTATCCAACAGTGTAATGGCCTAATTCCAAATTGTAACGAGTCTTGGTTAGGCGTAAAAATGGCAGATTTAAAATCTTTAACCTTCATGAATGTTGAAGGCGTTGCTCCACATATGGGGCATGCTTGGGATGATCTGGTATTTGTTAGGATACTTAAAATTTTGCCATCGATTACTGTTAAGCACAATTTGCAAGTAATTTCTAGAGTATGGCTTCCAACATTGCATTCCAGTGGACGTAAATTCTTAATCTGTTCGCCCAAATCTGCCTTTTCTTTTAGGACGTGATTTTTTGTTTCTTTTGTGAACTGTATTTTAAGCGGCCTACAAAATCGAGTAGATTGTGGTGTTGGGTTATCCCAAAGGACGTCATTTTTAGAACTCACCAACCGAAGTGGTATTACTGTAGTGGCAAATATGCTAGAGTCATCACAGGATGAGTTGCTAAACTTTTGCTTATAATTAGAATGGCCTGAACTGCCGTCAAACCCATAACTACAAATCATGGTAGCTCTCATATTAGTGCACTTTAAAAACTCAAATAAATTTATAAGAACATCTTCTTGCAGTAAAATTATTCTTGAAATTGTGTGATTTAGCAAATCTGCCAGTGGAACCGATGCAGTTGTCTCCGAAATTTGAATTCCATTTGGTCGACATTCTTTTTTTGCTTGCAAAATGTTTTCATAACTTGGGTAAATATCGCAGTTCCTCTCCTTAGCTCCAATTCTGGTGTTTATGTACTGACTTTTTGTAAAATTATTTTCTAACAAATAGGCTAACGCTTCCTGTGGAGTATAAAGCACTGGCTCTTTAAATTTTTCTGGCGAAAGAAAGCGTTTCATTTTTGCCGGTCTGCTAGGGCTTACTGCAGCTTCCCTGAGTACCACAGAAAGATCTTTTTGACCGCTATGTCGAGCTGCAATGCTGGCAGCTTTAACCATTAAATTCGGGTTATGTTGATGCTTCTTAGAAAGTTCAAAGGCGTCTCTTTGCTGTGACCTTAACGACTTATTTTCAAACGTCAAGCGCGGGCGACCCATAGATACATTTTGTGCTTTGGTTTTAACCAGAGTATTTGTATTGTTTTGTTGTGTCTTGAAAACTGAAGCCATTAAAAGCCAATCTTTGTATTTTTTTTCAAAATGATTTTTATTCCTGTTCACTTTTTTCCATCTTTTGGCTATATTCGAAGACAAAAATTTAACTTGTTCTTCCATAAATTTACTATTTTCTTCTGTGACTTTAAGGTTTTTAATGTTCTCTAATACAAATTTGGTTAAACTGGAAATTTTGAACTTTGCGTTGGTTTCTTTTTGCCAAACATTAAAAAGTTGCTGATTTGAGAAGCGGTACTCGCCTACAAAAAATACAAAAATTTGCCAAGTATGCAACTATATGCAAAAATCTTAGGTGCTACTATAAACTAGACACTTCAAACAATATAACACCAGGAAAAACTTTGTAACACCTGTTTACAGAATTTTGGTAGCTCTAAGAAACATTAAACAACAATAAAAATAATAGTAAAAAGCACCCTCTCTGGTATTTATATGTCTATGGAAATCAAGCTTGCTAAACAAGCATTTTCTTTCTAACAAAATTATTACACTTACCTCCTAAGTTAACATCCATTATAGAATAAATTATTTTCTTTAACTGTTTCTTAATAAAACTCCGCCAAACTAGAGAAAGAATGTCTTAAACGTACACAAATAAAAACGTTGTTGACAGACGCCAACTTTCAACTATTTAAAAAGGAAAGCCTACTTATATTTCAGTTGATTCATTATCTCTCGGTGCAATGAAGGGGTTATCAGGTGATATCATACGTGTCTTAAAATGGCTTATTTAATACATTGAAAATTGAGACTTTCGGCGCAAATTCTAGTCATTCAGACCATAGTGCGCCGTATTGATTTTTCGATTTTTAGAAAGAGTTTAAAATTTCCAGTCTATAGTGATGTCTCACAAATGCATAAAAGGTTTAAGTATCATCGAAATATCTTGTGGGCTTTGGCTTTGACGTTAAATAATTCAAAGTATCAAAAGTTGTGTTTTAATAAGTAGTACGCTTTCCTCTCAATAAAATTATAAATCTGGCACACAAATTGTCGAGACCTATTGAAAATAGCCGGTATTCCCTATTTAAATGAAGAAAAGTTTGACATGTTAGCGCTGTTCTTGTAGTCACACAGAAACGTCCTACATTACCTCAAAAAAGTATTTGGAGATGTACCCCGTACCGACAGCCTCAAAAACCCAATTCAGAAAAATTGTAGTTAATTTAATTAACCATGGGGCCTAATAACAACCTAATGCATCGGTAAGAACTGTAGAGCAGGAAATTTGTTTGTCAAAATCAACGGTACAAAGAGTGTGAAAAAAGAATAAGGTCGTCCATCTATACAAATCCATAATAGTTCAAGGACTTAAGGATACTGATTTTCTAAGACGACTACGCTTCTGTGTAGCAAGTGTAATGAAAATTCCGATTTTGTAAATCATATCTTGTGGTCCGATGAGAGTAGGTTTACAAATTGTGGAGTTTTTGTTAGGCACCACAGTCATCATTGGGCTGTGGAAAAAACTCACGAAGTGGCAGAGAGACGTCTACAGACCAGATTTGGAAGTGACGTTTAGTGTGGGGTCATTGGTAATTTAATCTAACATACCTTTTTTAATTGGGCACCTATTAATCATTTCAGGAAATCGACTTATAGGACCATTTTTGTTTGACTACAACCTAAACGGACAGAGGTACCTGGAGCTTTTGTAAAACGAGGTTGTACCGGTTTTACGAGCTTCTCTAGCGTAAGATGAGTTTAGAAGAACCTGGATTCAACAGGATGGATGTCCAGCTCACAACACCATTCAAGTCAGAAACTTCTTAAGAGAGCAGTTTGACAAAAGAATTATTTCCTTAAATGGTCCAATATTTTGGTCTCCTAGATCCCCTGACCACTTGCCCTTGGATTTCTACCTTTCTACCTCTGGGGTCACACGAATGATGAGGTCTATAAATTCCATCCCAATGCGATCATAGAAAACCTGAGTTAAAGAGTTTTGGATAGATTTAGAAATATTAACGGAAATACACTTACCCGGATTGTACGAAAAACAATCACCAATTGTCAAAAGTGTCTCGATGCAAATGGACGTCATTTTGCAAATCTGTAAATTAATGTAACCAGGTACGTAGTAGTTAAGAACTTATTTAGATTTTTGTTAGTCATTATTTACGTTCATGTTGTATTGAAAATTCAATGCGTTTAATACATTACTTATTAATGCAGTCCTATGGCATGGCCTCCTTAGAACAAATTGAGATCTAAATTTAGGAAGTGTGATATTTCGATGATACTCAAATCTTTTATACACTTGTGAGACATCATTAGACTGGAAATTTCACGCTCTGTCCAAAAATCGAAAAATCCAGTATAACCAAATGATCCAAAAGACCATGGAGACATGTTGTATACATCATCTAATTCGTTTTAAAAAAACACCTCAATAATCACATTTTGAGAGCTGTCAAATATACCGTTTTGGATTTACTGGTGAGAAACGAAATCGACCATTTCGGGTTTTTCACCGATATTTCCAAAACCAATTGCCCGATCGTAAATCTGAAGCCGGATATCGAATGCGCTAAGTTTCCTCTAAAACTTTTCCCATTTATATTTTATATTATTTATATAGAGAAACGAATCTGAGATACACTGTATGGCACTTTCACACGCCAGTAAAATATAATAAAAATACAAAATCAATATAAAATGTATCACTAAAATGGTGTATAAAAGAACGTGTTTAAAAAAATAAGGCAATCATACTATGCTATAGTTATATTCACAATGAATTTAAAAAAACAATAGTACATTTAAAAATAATACACTAACAATAATAATTATTAGAAACATATTTAGATTAATAACACTATTTACAAAGAACACATCAAAAATTCTTCGACGTTGTAGAAGGCTTTCTCCAGCAAAAGTAATTTCAATTTACTTTTAGATTATCTAAGCGGCATATTTTTAAATTGCTCTGGGAGCTTAATATAGAATTTTACTTAGAGGCATCCAAAGCCATCCCGACACGTCTCAAAGCGGCGATGTATAGGAATTAAATTATTACCTTATAAATTAGCACCTCGAATTGATCAAAGATTGTTTTTACATGGGTTAACTTTTCAAGAATATAAACAAATGGTTTTGGATCTACCGATTACATTGAACTCGGTGTCAAAAAGCCGGTTTGTTTGTTATTAACGTAGAGCTATTAACTATACCATAATGATTCTATTGGTGGTCACTAGATGGCGTTTTTCGTAATTCTTTAAATAATACGGATTTTCTCAAAAATTCAAATGGAATTTCACATTCACTTTTTTGTCATAATTTATTTTAAGGTTATAACGTCGGTGAAACGTGTTAACCTGCTAACTCCATTTTAACAAATTTTTCAGGAGAGCCTAAAAATGAAATATGAATATGTTATTACAATTGTTACAAGTAAAAATTTGGGTTAGATGACAGAAAAGTAACAAAATACACTTATTGGAAATAAAAAAATTATAATTTTTGCGTTAATTTAGGTTTTATTGGTAAATTTTGGAGATAGCAGATTTTCGCTTCTTATCATGAAAAATATGTGCATTCGTTTTATGGAGGTGGCAGTTTTTCATCTTATAAAAGAGAAGAAAACACGTACACGTTTTTGTACTTAGAGCACTTAGACTGATGTTATTAAGGAAAAACATATTATTTTAAACAGTTTTATTTTTAATTAAGAAGAAACATAGGTATTCGAAAGTTTTAAAATGCAATAATAACAATAATAATAATACTAATATGCATATTGTTTTAGGTGTAGCAAAAACTTAACTTTTACTAATACGCAGAAAAGGTATACACAAGTATTTTAAAAACAACATATTAATAAATAAAATAAACTAGGCATGAGGTAGTCTATCGTAATAATAATGATAATCTGCTGGCAGAGTGCTCTTAATATGTTGCAGATCTTCATATTTACGTGATTTGATCGGAAGCCTATTTTCATGTAACTGCTTAAGTTCAGTCAATTCTTTGTTCACTATAACGTTCTTTCTTTGAGATAGTATTGACCAATTATGACTAAACCTTTCTTTATAAAAGATATCGCCATATGGTGTATATTTTAGACAGCAAAGTAAACGATATTCGCGTTCTCCCGAATGTCGTTTACTTTGCTGTCCCCTTTACCTCTTCCTGGACGAATACTTTTGTAAGCCATAACATCGGTAAAATTTGTGAAAAATGTGTGTTCTAAGTATTTTACCTGAAACGGTTTGGGGTTTCGTCGGGTAGTCATGCAAAACTTTATGTATTCGGCAGGCACATTAACTACTTTCTTGCGAAGGCATCTTTCTATACAAAAAATGCATAGTATCTACCTGCATCTGGGTATGGCCTACTTCTAAATCCTACTTCTAAATACTTTTTTATTATTGTAATTTTTTCTAGGACAGCCAAATTTAATAACGAGTTTGCCATAACCGCATTGCGGTTTTGGTAACTACATCCATCACTATATATTATTATTTCTATGTTACAATCATCTTTCTAAATCTTCTGAATCTCTTCTTTCAAAAAAATATGACCAAATTGAAGCAAACTCCTCGGCGTTAACACCTCCTTCACTTTCATTCCACAGGTAGCAAAAGGCATCGTGAGTGATTAAATTATAAAAACACATGTTATGTACCTGAAATTGGGTCCGGTAGTATAAGATGCTTACTTGGGATTTAGGCGCCATTAAAATTGCTTGCATATCTGCAGTGAAAACATAATTTTGATCTCTTTTATCTTTTGCCTTTTCCAGTCTTGCCTCTTCTTTTTTAGCAATGTGTAGCTGATAGTCGTCTTCGTTAATCTTTCCTACTTTATATTGAGCACATTTCTCGCACTCATCTTTCTTAGGTCTAAACAAGGCCATATTTCTTAGCGCAAAAGCCTCATTAAATTTTATTGTCGATATAGGCCCAATGTTGTTTGACTTGCACTAATCCGTTGCATAAAAATTATAAAGTGATTGTTTCGATGACCATTCCGGCAAAAGATATTTTTTTTTTGAGGAGGCCCTACATTAGTGGGATTCAAAAAAGTGATGTGGAAGTGATTCAAAAAATTTATACAATTGTTCCTTTCTTTCTAAGCCTGGCTTGACACTATCCTTTTTTTGTAATCTAAGTTCGCTAGGTCGTCTTGGAGAATCGTCAATTTTAAAATTGTTTTTCCAGTTTAGAACTGTCCATCTTCCTATACCTAATGTGTTTAAAAACATTGTTCGGCAAACCCTTACATTAAAGTCGTCAATTCTTAAGTGATAAACCAGTGACTGGGATCTTCTAGACTTTTTTGGGTCTTTTCTGTCACGATATCGCTTTGTTACCTGAGCTGTTACTGTACTATTTATGTAATTTTTTTTTCGCCCCAAGTAAGCTGCCTACAAAAGTTATGAAACAGTTTTTTTCTGACATTTTCGGTTAACGAGGCACATTTGATTAAACCTCCTTTCTTATTCTGACATCTGTACCTTTCCTTCATCTGTCTAGGTTGTTCGGGCATCTGGTATGTCCATTTATCATCCATTTTCTTACGTCCATAGTATGGTTGGCCCTTTTCGAGTCGAATTTTGTTTTTTTCCGCAAACCAATCCATTTTATTTACTTGCGACCTTTTTCTGCGTTTGTTACTTTTTTGTGGTATATTAGAATCGGAGTCAGTTGAAGAGCTGTCTGGATATGGCACCAATGCTCTTCCTGTGTCACTGCCATTTGAAATTTCAACTTGATTTATATCGAAGAAGGCTGTATTTGAGTCAAAACATTGGGACACACTTTTCTCAGAAGGCTTTTCGATGGTATATTCTTCTGGTTCTATTTCAGTGGTTTCTTTCTGCATTTCTTTAACTATTGAATTCCGAGTTGTATCCTCAGTGACTGTTGGAATGTCAATTTCTTTTACATTCCCAGGTGCGTTTTCTGGATCTATCATGTCCACTAAAGTTTGATCTGTGAAATCTGAAGTTGTAAGCATATCAAGTTCCTGGGACAGAAGTGCATCATTTATTGCTAAGAAGTGACTGGAATCAGAAAGTCCTATTTTGGCAATGTGACTTTCTATATTTTCAGCCGAAGAAACTTCCAAAAATTCGATTGCGACATTTTCAACTGTTGTTAAATTATATAATGAGGGCACATCAATATAATTTTGACATTCTAACGTATCTGCACTGATCTTTATAAAACTACTATTTTGTGGTACTTCTGCAATTTTAGCATGGACAGGTGTAACTATTTTCTCTCTGTTCTGAACATAATTGTAAGGAGACACTTCTGCATTATTACTTTTGGCAGCTTGATTTACCATACAAACCATTAACTTGGCACGTGACATCATCTGAAAGATAAAACAATAGTAGCAATGAAATAATATTGCGATAAAACATCGCAATAGCGCCGTGTGCCATTAATTATTAAAATAAATATTTGAATAGAAAATACAACTTTTGCTAGAGGAAATAAAAAGTAGATACATGATATAACTGTAAAAATACTTGTGCTATTTAAAACAAAAAAGTGGTGCATTATACGTTCTAAATTTTCAACATATTTTTATAAATATTATACACAATATTTTTAAATCTGCTTTAAAAAATTATTTGAATAATATATTATTTTCTACTTTTTAGTCATCTATCTTATTAAAAAAAGTAAGTGGTGTTCCGCTTCCCAAGTGGTCATCCATCTAAGTCCAGTGCCGCATGTTCATTCTTGGGGCCCTAGGCACGCACTTATTTACGGGTCCCCGGTAGGCTAATTTGTATATACCCCGCAAAAAAAAACGTGAAGAAAAGCGATGACATTTTTCCACATTGATATAGCCAAAGTGTCGCTCACGGTTCGAGCCTCAGTTGCAGCTAATAATTTCAAACAATCGACCCTAGAATCAAGCCTAACAGGCGATGCGGCCCTGTCCAAGTCGCAACCATGCGCCTTGTTGCATACTTCCGTAATCGTTTGAAAAATAGCCCAGTCGGCACGGTATTATTATGACAACGTGCTATAAACTTAAATTAAAGAGGTGAAAAAGTATAATTTTAATTTGGATTCCAAATTTCTTTCGGTTTGTTTAAAAAAATGTAATCTGCTTAACTCCTTAAACTTAATTAAACAATTTACAAAATGTCGCCAATGTAAAAACTGCTAACTCCCGTTTCGGCCACCTATTAACCTTGTAGCAAAATATAATTGATATTGGAAAGACAAAGTGCATATTTCTCATTAAATATTTTATGAAACTATGGTTTATACATACCTTTACCATAAACTATCACTAATTCGAGAAAAACAAATAAAAGTCCTAAAAATACAGGAGCTCACAAAACCACGTGCGTGTCACACCTGAACGCAATGGACATAATGAAGATAGCAGCATTTAATTTATTTGTAAATTAACAAGTAAATGGCGGTTTTACTTACGATTAGAGCATTTTCTTCTCTTTCTAACCTATCGAAAAACCATATTACCCTAAAAAATGGAGTTAGCAGGTTAACACGTTTCAAATAGTCAAATAAAGATACACTCTCAGAGCCTTCTTAGAGCAAACAAACAGCTTCCAAGTCTAGCCGTTACGTGCTCAATTTGCGGGATCCATCTCAATTTGGGATCTAGGTAAACTCCGAGGACCTTGACAGATTCGATTTACTTGTTTAGTAAATTTGTGTCTCTCAGTGAGAAAATAACTATACTTGTTTTGTCCTTATTCAGAAGCAATTTGCACCAATCCATCCTTCTATTCTCGACTGCCTGCCGCACAGGCCACTCACAGCCCGAACAAGACTGTCACCGGTTACCGACAGGGTAGTGTCGTCTGCGAAAAACCTGAGTCTCATATTTGCCCCCTCCAAAAGCAAAGTATTTATATAAATTAATAATAAAATTGGACCAAATATTGAGCATTAGCATACTCCCACTTCAATCCATGGTTCCGCAGACTGCACCCACCAGCCCTTATTACTTGAAGTCTATTGTTTAAATAAGATTTAATGATTGATGACTCGATGATCCTGTCCACTAGGTCTAGGATAGCCGTAACCGTACTCTGACTTCCTCGGAAACCAAACTGGCACTCTGAGAAACATTCGTCCTCTCCAAAGAATCTCGCCAATTGCAATGCCATTGCTTTTTCGATGATCTTAGATATTATTAAGGATGAAATAAAATTATCATTTACTTCTCTTTTGCAATTATTTTGTTGTGTTTTTATATACCTTCCTAAAGTTTTTATAGTTTGCTATCTAAATTCATACATTTTTCTCAGTTCATCCAAGAAATTTAGCCTTTCTCTCATTGCTTTCAGTCTCTCATCAAACCATGCAACATTTACCATCTGATCATCTCTCTGTATATACATTTTAAGTGGAAATGCCTCGTCACAACATCTCTAGAGTTTGTTCATGAAAAGGGCAGTTCTTTCATTAATGTCCAGTTCCAGATCACTTACAAAATCAAATGACTTACTCTCAACCAAGCTATAAAGTTTGTGCAAGCCAACCTGTTATAGGTCTTTTTTTGATCTACTAGTTTTTTATCACTTTAGTTGGGAGATTCAGCTTAACAAACTGGACTTTGTGACCTGAAAGTTAGTTTCAAAAACACTTTTAGAAAAATTAGTTAATATGTTATCAAGGCAACAGTTATTCTAGTGGCTTCAAAATTTATTTTTACTAAACTATTACTTGTTATGATATCTACAAAACGTACTATATCATGCTAATTCAACTCGAGGAGCATATTTAAATCCCCAGCAACTACAACACTTATATTTTTGCCTACCTTACTTAGCATTCCATCAATCGCCTCCAGAGATTCATCGTAACAGCCTGATGAAGACTTATACAGAGAGAGATTCAACAAATTTCTCAATGTTAACATCCCGAAATTTTGCTGGAGACGCCCTTATGGAATGGTTCGTGATTTCATCCTTGCATAGCCAATGTTCTGTGATGCACAGTATGTCCACGTCCTTGTCTAGCAGAAACGCTTCCAATTGATTTGTTTGATTTTGATCATTTCTGTAAGCTATGCAGAGTCTGTTAAAGACAATCTTAGAATTAATAATGCCAGTATCTGCTCTTAGGAGAGATATTGCACCATTCCATAGATTCATTCTAGCTTCTCCACATATTTAGTTCCATACCAAAGGTCTTGCAGCATCTGATACTTGCTAGCGCCACCTCATTTAGATAAATATCCAGTGGCTGTAAGCTCAGCTTCATTACGTGGCTCCTGTGTTGTAGCATGCACTTCCATTCGGCTAAAATTAAGCCTTGATGTAGTTTGTTTGCCCTTCGACCCCTTTCCTTTATTGTCTTACAGTATAGCTTACATAAGATGTATTAAATATAGGGAAGATTTCAGTTTAACTTAGATTAAGATTAGTCAAGATTAAAAACCTAGATATTCCAGCTGTGATGTAAAGTGATGTTTCCTATGTGACAGTGTTTTGAGTGAATAGAACCATCTATATGTTCCTAGGATTTACTGACAGAAGGTGCTATCTGCCTCATTAAGTATTATGGAATGGTTATCGCCTAAGCAATTGTGTAGAAACTACCTTCCCTTCAGTTGTACCATTGTATAATTATACAGCGATTGTACACAACTTATTTTAGATATAAGTAATAAAACCAAAAACAAAACTACTATGAAATTCATTACCCAGATGATCAGAATAGCAATTTAATAAGGATACGGCGTGTTTCTAGTCTTTTTTGTAAATTATAAATATAGTTAATATTTATTATACGTTTTATTTGGCTTTTTAATATTATAATATTTATACTTTTTAGTATAAACAGCGAATAAAAATATATTTTTTTGTATATTTAGTATTAAAAAATATATTCATAACTACTTTTTTAAGAATACTACTTCTGAAAATCGGTATGATCAAAATGAAAACAGAAATAATAAGAATCAAACTAAAAATACTTCCACCACACATTTCCAAAAATTATTAACCAAAGCATTTGCTGCAGAAGCTTAATTTTTGCTAATAAAATAATTTTAACTGGTAAAGCAAAAGCTGAGCATTTTGCCAAGTGTTTCTAACAGATTGCGCTCTAAACCCTTACCGAAGTAAAATATGAAAAGGATAAACTTATTCCAGTTTGGCAAGGTCTAAAAACCAAGAACCATTGTAACATATTCGTACTCGACCAAAGAGAGGTATGTCAAAAAAAACCATGGATGTGCATATTTTTAACCAATGAATAATCCATTCGCATAGTAACCAGCACTCTTTTGGTTACTACCGAAAAGGTTTTTTGGCCCGTTAATTAACAAAACGCCTGCCTAATTTTTTTGTGCGTGGAATAGAAACGGATTTCTTATTCATACATAAGACTGATGTAAATTATGGCGCCTAAAAACATTCTTCGCATTACATTGGTAAGGTCAGCAGCTTTGGAGGTCGCCCAAGAATAAAGCAAAAAGTTTCTAATATTACTTACAAATGTACAGGTGAATGATCTATCTCAAGGTGTTTTTTTACTGTCGTCTGCGATATACGTAATATGAATATGGATCTGCGTCCTACAAAAAAAAAGGAATCAGGATTAAAATTTGCAAATACCTTTTCCAACATAAAACATTTTTAAAATTCTTAGAAAAAGTTAAAACATTCATTCATTTTAGTTAATTTTATAGTAAAGAGGCCGTTCACTACATCCTGTGAATAGGGTTGCACTAACGTCTCCCATTTTTCTGGCAAGACGAGACGATATGAGACCAAACCAGGGTAAGAAACACTAATTACGAGATGAGACGAGATATTTTTTCTTAAAATCTCGCGAGGCGATACGAGAATTATGCGAGACAAAGAAATCTCACATATTATTTAATGTTTCGTTTCTTATTGTAGATAGATTTCTTTTCGCTTTTTTTACACTATTGTCGAAACTTTCCAAAAAGCTTAATTAAAAAAAAAACAAAAAAAAAATAGGAGTATTGAAGTATGGCTACACTGTTAGATAGAGCAGTTTAGATTCATTGTGTAATTAGTAATGTACAACCTTTTAATTATAACAAAGAATTCAGAAATACTGAATACTTTTTTCCAGGACGCATTGTAATAACTGTACTAACTTCTAGTGAATTTACTGGTTGTTTCAAGATAATTCAAAGACTATTTCTTTACTTGTCTATTTATAAAGAGAATTTCAAAGATATTTTATAATACGTGTTACTGTTCTCTATAAATACTGCTAGTTTCAATCGTCACATAGGGATGTATCAAAATATACATTTTTTTGTGACTGCTAATACAGAAGAGAGTAATATGTTAAGTATACGCCTATATTTTTATTTGTTTTTTACTATTTGTCAAAATTTATGTGTCCACCATTGGCGTATTTACAAAAACCTTAATTTAAAAAAAAAAACAAACAAATAGAAGTATTGAAGTATGGCTACAATGTTAAATAGAGCAGTTTAGATTAATTGAGTAATTAGAAATATATAACTTTTTAATTATAACAAAGAATTCAAAAATACTGATTTTTTTTTCTAGGACGCATTGTAATAACTGTAATAATATCTGGTGAATTTACTGGTTGTTTCAAGATAATTCAAAGACTCTTTCTCTATTTGACTATTTATAAAGAGAATTTCGAAGATATTTTATAATACTTGATACTGTTCTGTATAAATACTGCTAGTTTCAATCATCACATTTTTATAGAAATGGATCAAAATGTACATTTTTTTCTGACTGCGAATACAGAAGAGAGTAATATGTTAAGTATATGCCTATATTTTTGTTTGTTTCTTACTATTTGTCAAAATTTATATGTGTCTACCATAGGCGTATTTACAAAAAGCTTAATTTAAAATAAAACAAACAAATAGGAGTATTGAAGTATGGCTACATTGTTAAATAGAGCAGTTTAGATTAATTGAGTAATTAGAAATATATAACTTTATAATTATAAGAAAGAACTCAGAAATACTGAATTTTTTTTTCTTGGACGCATTGTAATAACTGTAATAACTTCTGGTGAATTTACAGGTTGTTGCAAGATAATTCATAGACTCTTTCTCTATTTGTCTATTTATAAAGAAAATTTCGAAGATATTTTATAAGACGTGTTACTGTTCTGTATAAATACTGCTAGTTTCAATTATCACATTTGTATAGGGACGGATCATACATTTTTTTCTGACTGCAAATACAAAAGAGAGTAATACGTTAAGTATATGCCTATAGTTTTGTTTGTTTCTTACCTTTTGTCAAAATTTATATGTCTCCCCCATAGGCGTATTTTCAAATTTAGTATGTCTTTCTTGATAAGGGGTCGAGGAGATCACAACAAGAAAATCAACGCCAAAAAACGGTCCTCACTATTTGTGAGCAAATAAAAACGTAGTAATGTGTTTTAAAATTATTTTTGGTTTCAAAAATTTTGAGGGGATAGAATCTAACTAGCTAAACGGATTTTAGTGAGCGAGGTACGATGACATTTTAAATATTTTTATTAGTATCACTGGCTGTATATATTTAATATAAAATTAACATTATTACATTACAGAACCTAAAGATCATTTTGTGAAGCATGAAAGAAAAATCCAATCCCGTTGAGATGTTTATTCAGTCAAAGGACACATTGCAACAAATATACATACATAATATGTTATGAGTTAGCTGAGCTAAGATCAGGCAGCATTAAGAGGAGAGGGAAGCTAAATTTTTTGTAAGAGTGGTATAATTTTATTTTTATATGAAATGACTGGACATCAATACGCTGCCTATTTCTAAAATTATATGCGGAGTGAGTCAGAATAGTAGGAAAAAAAATAGTTTTTTTTTAGTTTTTTAGTCACCTTACAAGTCAATCTTAATGTTGACATTCCGTTTACAGAGGTACTAACTGATAGATTATATATTCTTAATACCAACAGTTGTTTATTTTCAATAACTTAAAAGAGCAAAATAAATTAATTGTGAAACCCCGCTGAAATCAAACAGCAACTATTATTTTTAACAATATTTCTATTGCTAAGCTTGTCGACAAACAAGCATTGTTTGCCTTCAATGCTTTCAGTTCGTTTTTAATAGCTTTTCGCCATTCTTCACTTCGCTTAACAATGCTTTGGAAATGGTTGATAGTTCTAAATTATCTAATATAATCAACATAGCAAGATCTGAATCGTAATTAGTAATACAATCACGATACCTTTCTGGTTGTCTTTTACACGTTTAGTATACTTGGATTCAAAATTTTCACATTGACTTTCACCTCCATTATTTTTGTTTTCTTTAACTAACATTTCACTGCGCTCGTCTGGATTTTCTTCTTGAAGATGATATTATAATCTTTAGTTTCCTGTATTACCTACAACGGAAGGACTTCTGGTATAGTCGGTGCAATGGAAGTGTTGTCTGAGGTCTTGTCTTCTAAAACACGACATCCCTGGCTATTTTCAGACAGCACTTGTTTCTGAGTACCCGACAAAAGTATACTTCTGCTTTTGTAATCAAGTTTTTTTTGTTTAACATTGGGTATGTGAAAATAAGCATGGCATCCAAAAATCCTAAGATGGTTTAGATCTACCTTTTTGCCGGTCCAACTTTCTTCTGGTGTTTTCAATCGTGTTTTCTTCATTGGTGAACGGTTCATAACTATTGATTCATTTTCTGGGACAGAGCTATAACGTCTTTAACATATTCCTCCATTGTGCCAAAATTTTCTAATTTTTCATTTTCGAGAGACTTTCACGCTTCGCTGCTGGCTGTTTGCGTTTGCATCACATGTGGATATGTTGACTTCTCCAGAGAAGGAATTATTTTTAAAAAGCTTCACGCGCGACGTACTCTTGTATTACTATCTACTGTAGGCTACCGCCGTCCAGTTATACAGTTCCAAAGGCCTAACTTTAACAACGCTCTTATCTGGAACTTTCAGTCGTTGTAATTTTCATTACCTTTAAGTTTTTCAAACACACAACATTATTAATATTTCGTATTGCGACAAACCAAAAAAGCTGAGATATTATCAATCACTATGAGTAAACTATTCTTAATATTGAAATATATTACACAAAAATATTTTTAATAGCAGTTATATTAGGATATATTTCAACTTTTAAATCATAACTTAAGCATACAATCGATCTCTAATAACAATAATCCTAAAACGACTAACCTAACACAATAAAACTAAATCCCAGTGTCACTATCAAGACCTGTTGGACAAATCCGCATAGTATTGTTCTTCTTAAGTTTAATTTCCCAATTCACTTTTATGACAAACATAGTGTGTGTACAATTACAATTTGTCTTCAATAAACACCATCAAAATATACAGTTTTATATTCTAAAGAAAACATAATTTCTATGATGGACTCGTATATTCTTTCACATAGGCGACAATTTGGCGCTGTATTTCTGACAACAGCGCGAGAATTATAACAAAAATAAATAAAAAGTAGTGAGTACATGTGTGTGTGTAGGCAGCTTCACTTAAAAAAAAATCCAAATTGGTCTAATGGAAGCTGCTGGTTTTGTAACATAGTACGAAAGCTTTCACGGCTAGAGTTAATTGGGAAATCACTGTAGTGATCATCCATGAAAGTGTCTCGTGTAATCTCAGACGAAATGTCGGAAAGTAATTTCAATTTGACCCGGTCTAAACCCATATAGCATAGTTTCTTAAAATCACATGTGTTTTAAAAATTCTAGATTTTTAAAATTTTCAAAAATGTTTTTTTTTCAATAAAATCTCATTTAATTTTGATATTAACACGACCTAATTTATAGGTATTAGATTTATTTGTTATTAAGCTAAGTAGCTGTTTTCTATTTCAGTTGACAATGACAAAAATTAAATAGGAAAAAGGGTCCCCACTTGAAGTAATTATAAAAATCCTTTCTTATTTTAAAATGCTAATATGCTAAGTAATCGTTTTGCTTTCTGACCGAAAATCTTGTTCCACGATTTTAAACGCAATTTGTTTGCATTATCTTACATTAACGATAATTAATTATCTTATATCTGCTGTAAGAAAAAGTTTTTCTGACAGTAAAAGTTGCCTTTGCACCAAGAAATCTTTGCTATAATAGAGAAGTTAGAATTTCTTTGTCTTTACTAATTCGTTTTCAAACAACAAAAAATATGTTTTGATCAGTATAAAAAATACAATATAACACTAAAACTTATAACTATTTTCTTATGGATTTTGTTTGTTATTTGTTGGTCATTCTTGATCTTGCTCAAGCATAGCTAAGCTCTATTTTTGACCCCTTTAGTTGCTTAATATAGCTGTAAACCGTAAATACCTAAATTAGTTCACTGTTGATTTTAAATACCTTGGATTGAGATTATCACGAATATCAGCATCCTTGATTGTTAATAGGTTCCTATCAATGTAAAACAAATTTTGCAATTAAATTTACTATATCAATATTCGTTTCGTAAGCCAAATATTATATTTGAATTAGAATGAGATTTTAAAAAATGGAATCAGGTGCACTTTTTAAAATCCAAAGAGACAGATCTTATGCATATATATCATAGCATATATCATTTAATTAGTATCAGTATAACATTTTATAATTATTATTTCACATGGGTACAAATTATTCGATAGTATTTTTCTTGACAGTATTGTTGCTAACTACAATTTTCAATGATTATACTTAGTATACCTACCAAAATGAAAAAGGTATTTCCACTTATTCAGCAAAGTCTTAAATGCCTCTAGACTCTAGCAATTTGACAGCATTTCCGGAAATTTTAACAATTGCTAATATTGGGTCAATCGCAATAATAATGGATACTTGGTTGTCGTTCTTCCTTATGACTTATGACTAGGTTGAATAATTCATATTTAATAAGGCAAATAGAGAGTTCCTAATTTGCTGACCCACAAGATATCGGTAATATTTTGCTGACCCGTTAAAAATTTTGCCGTTAGTTCTGATGCTTCTTAACATTATATTAATTTCTAGCAATTTTAAATTTTTTACAGCCCCCTTTTCTTGCCAGTACTTATAATCACTTTCAATGTGGTCAAAACCTGCTGACACGTTAGAAATGTTGCTGACCCTTAAGAAGGGTGATAGTTCTTTAATTTCTAGAATTTTTTGCAATTTTTAAACGCTCACGCTTGCCTTCCAGGAGCAGTAATTATTTTCAATGTGGCCAAAACCTGCTGACTTGGTTCAAATTTTGCTGACCCCTAACGAGTCGGACGCTGATCGACATCTTTAATAATGAAAACAAAAATAACTTTTTATTAGGACAATTAAATTCCGCAATTATATGTCTGAATATAATTTTGACATATTTTGCCTCGCAGAAACCTGGTTGAATTCGAGCTATTACAGTGTCTTATTTAACATACCAGGATACCAATTTATAAGACAGGATAGAATGGGCAGGGGTGGCAGTGTAGCACTGTATCTCAAAAATAATTTAAAATTTTCCAGAGTAAATTTTAACTTTACTTATAATGACCTTGAATATATTACAGTATCCTTTAAAATTAAAAATAAAACATCTATTCTTTTTAACATATATCGGCCGCCCTCTGGAAGTATCCCTCTATTTTTGGATAACCTTGAAGATATACTGTCACACGTAATTACTGATTATGACTATATTATCCTTGTGGGAGACTTGAATATAGATCTCTTGGAAAAAAACGCTTCTTCTGAAAGGTTTAACAACATTTTGGAAACTTTTAATGTCACACAACGAATATCTGAACCTACAAAAATAAATCTGGATACTAATCATTCTAGTCTTATAGATGTGATAATTGCAAGTAAAACTCTGATTACTGTACAGTCAGGATCACTAGATATCTCGGAGGATTTATCAGATCATAATTTAATTTTTTCACAATTTGAAGCACCTAAAATAAATAATAATGAAAAATATATCACCTTTCGAAACTACAAAATGATAAATGAAGATAATTTTTACAATGAGGGTTCTCTTATTCGGTGGGATGAGGTTTATTATAGTAATAATTTGGATGAAAAAACCAAAATATTTAACACACTAATCTTAAACCACATTAATAAATATGCGCCCTTTAAAACCATGAAAATTAAAGAAAAACCGTTCACTTCCTGGATAACGAGTAATATAAAGACATTAATTAAGCTAAGAGATAAAGCACATCGCAAGTATAGAAAACTCAAAACCGAAGGAAATCTACAATACTACAGACAACTTAGAAATTATACTAAGCATGCTATCATTCGAGAAAAGATTACATATTTTAATCAAATGTCATTAAAAAAAGGTAAAGAATTTTGGTCTAACGCAAAAAAAACTCAATTTAACACATACAAACAAAATTTCTAATTTACCGGAGGATCTAACTAACGCAACAGACATTCATAATTTTTTTCAGACTACTAATAATCTACCAGATTCTACCTCCTTAGATTTGGTAAACTTTTATAAAAACAATAGAATCTCTGAAAAGCGTCTAGAATTCTGCCTTATCAATGAACTTGCCCTAATAAAAATTACTTCCACAATATCATCAAATGCGATTGGGGAAGATCAACTCTCTATAAAGGACATAAAACTATGTTTGCCTTTTTGTATAAATCCTTTAATCAAAATAATTAATACAAGCATCCTAGAAAATTCATATCCTTCAATTTGGAAAAAAGCTATCATTAAACCAATTGCGAAAACATCAAATCCCACGGAGTTTAAAAATCTTAGGCCAATAAGCATTCTACCTGCAATCTCAAAAATAATCGAAAAACATATTTTTAATCAAATTTCAAGTTTTGTAGAAACTGAAGATTATTCCTGTTTGCCAATCAGGTTTTCGGAAAAATTACAGCACCTGCACTAGTTTGGTGAACATATTAAATAATATCCGCTTAAATGAGGATAGAGGAAGCAGTACATGCATGGCTCTTCTAGATTTTAGTAAAGCTTTTGATACCCTAAATCACAAAATGTTATTGGCAAAACTGCACTATTTTGGCCTATCTGAAAATTCTATTAAATTTTTATCTAGTTATCTGCATAATCGACAAAGCCGTGTGTTAGTTTGTGACGGTACGTATAGTCCCACTTCAAATTTTATGCCAGTTAATCAAGGAGTTCCCCAGGGCTCCAGTTTGTATCCATTATTATTCTCTCTCTATGTTGCTGACATGTGTAAGTCTGTTAAATATGCTGAGCTTCAGCAGTACGCTGATGATTCTCAATTATATATACCAATTAGTATACGAAATCTAGATATAGCTCAAGAACATTTTATAAGAGACCTTAAACAAATCGAAAAATTTGCTCAAGATCATAACCTCAAGCTTAATGCAACAAAGTCTCAAATATTGGTTTTAGGCAAAAATAATATTAATATGAGAAAATATATTGAGCAGAACTTACACATTCATATTAATAATAATGTCATTCCCGTTGTAAGTCAAGCAAAAAACCTTGGTGTAATATTTGATAGCTCTCTATCTTTTGACTCTCATATAAAATCGAAATTAACAGCTGCGTACCTACGTTTAAAAAAAATATACTATTTAAAGAGATTTTT
Organism: Kuschelorhynchus macadamiae; assembly: GCA_030620095.1. Taxonomy (NCBI): domain Eukaryota; kingdom Metazoa; phylum Arthropoda; class Insecta; order Coleoptera; family Curculionidae; genus Kuschelorhynchus; species Kuschelorhynchus macadamiae. Next base: position 422,275 of record JAUTXW010004690.1, read on the forward strand.
GCCACCCAGATAAAAATATTTTTTATGTGAGGCCCTAATACTCTCGCTGTTTGATTGTGGGGATACTGTATATGGCGATTCTTTATTTTTCCGAACACGAAATATGATACAAAAGGTTCAAAACTCTTGTATGAGATTCTCGTACAATATCCCTTACAGAAATCATATAACACCCTACTTAAATGAAGGTAACATTTTAAATATGTATAATCGTAGGAAACATCATATGTATACTTTCGTTCATAGCGTAAATAAAACTGGGCTACCAAGCTATTTATTTCAGAGGTTTACTGCATTTAATCACACGCACAGAACTAGAAACATTCAAAATTTTGTTATGCCTCTACACAGAACTGCAGCTTTTCAGCATTCATTTGTATATGTCGCAATTAAAATGTGGAATGGTGTTGATACGGATATAAAAAATCTTTTACCAAAACAGTTTTTGAAACACATAAAAAGCAAATTGTTGCAAGAGCAACTACTTGCAGCATGAAATTTTTTTGTCGATCGGCGTCCCCGGAGCCTAGGTCGCCGTCCACCCCCTGGGCTGTCTTCCGCCGTCCGCTCCGCCTGTTTCTGTTTCCGTCTCGGTCTCGCCGCTGCCGTTGTTCACCGATAGTCCTTGGGAAGTATTCTGTTTATGGTATGATTTTTATTATTTTATTATAAGTATTATAGTCTGTTAGAAGTAGGTACATATGTTAAGATTAAAATTAAAATTTGTATGTATAATTTAATTAAACTTAGGGCTGCCTAGCATGGGTACACCGTCTGTGGTGTACACTATGTAAACGGTTTGATAATCGAAAGGCTGTCCTTTTTGTCAAGAACATGTGAATTTTAATTTTCTCTGTGGAATTTTGTTTTTTGTTTTTGACAAATAAAAGATTTTGAATTTGAATTTGAATTTGAATAGCGGTAATAGTTCCCATGCTATTTAAGCTATTTTCATTTTTTGCAATTTTTTTACAGCCTCTTTTTTTTTCCAGGACTTATAAACAATTTCAATGTGGTCAAAACTTCCTAACCCGTTACAAATGTTGCTAACCCTTAATGGGGGTAATAGTTCTGATGCTTCTTAAAAGTATTTTCATTTTTTGCAATTTTTTACAGCTCCCTTTCCTTTCCAGGACTTATAACCACTTTCAGTGTAGTCAAAACTATTACTGATCAGTGCTAAGTGGTATTTTATTATTGAATAATTCCTTTAACACAAATTTTAAATTTATTCAAATCACATCATCAATGCCTACAATTATAAGCATTTAGTATTTAGCTTATTACTTTTGTTTTGAAATAGCGACTTAAAAGAAATTAATAAATGTTTTGAAAAATCGTGAATAATTCCGAAATTGGTCGGTCTAATGCCGATATTTTTGAGACACTTTTTTCCTCCGAGATCTCAGGAGTTTAATATCCCGAGATTGACATCCCTCAGCAAAAGTTTAGGCTGTAAACCACATTATTTTTCTTTAAATTAGTCTTTTCATTTAACATAGTTTTGTCAAGGTCTTAATTTGTTAATATAGAATGACAGCTTTTACGGCTGTTATCAACTAAGAAATAATGGTTCTTGGGATTAGAGCGTGTCAAAAGGGAATCACTTTCCGACGATGCGCCTTCTATTGCATGAGGCTTCTTCAGGGATATTTACTTCACAAGATCGCAACACTGAATGAACTCGTTTATAAGGTTGGTTATCGGTCTCTCGATTTTTTTAGTCGGGTCTGCTTGAATTTCTCTGTAGGTGCTGTGGTTCAAAAATAGTTTTATTTTCTCTACGTAACCTGCTTTGTCTATGACAACAGTGGCATTTTCCTTGTCTGCTGGAAGAACTAAAACGTCTGTACTGTTATTTAATCTTTTTATTGCCGTTTTTTCAGCAGCTGATAGATTCGACTTAGGCCGCTTAAAATGTATTATGATCTTCGCTGTTTCATACCTTATTACGTCAGCTTCTTCTGATGAAAATCTTCTAAATGTCGCTTTAACGGATGACTTTATGACTTCTACGGGTATGTCCATAGGTGTTATAACGAAATTTTGACCTTTGAAGAGTATGGATTGTTCTGCTTCAGTAAGGGCTTTCGAAGACAGGTGTATTACGGTGTTTTGTGGTAGTTTTACTGATCTTTCGTTGTCCAGAAGTCCTTCGAACTTTTTCTATTGCTTAATGGTAACTGCTCGATGTATCATTTCTGCTTGCGCATTGGTGATGTCATCGAGACTTCTAAATATTTGATGTTCAAATTCAATATTTAATAACTTATGGGAGTTTATATCCAAATCAAGACGAGCGGCTTTTATCCGAGTGGCTTTTATCCTTTCTCTTACTAATGCCATTACTTGATGTTATGTGGTGTTTAATCTATAGAGATTTTGGTACTACGTCTTCAACTCGGCATATAAGGAGAAAAGCTATGGCAAAGTAGTTTCTTCTTGTTATTTTTGAGATCGTTAAAAGTTTTAGTATCCTTCTTGATTTCCTCCCCGTAGAGGTTAAATAATATAGAACGAAAGCTTTCACGACTGTGGTTAATAAAGAAATTATGGTTCTTGGGATTAGACAGTGTCAAAATGGAATTACTTTCCTACGTTTCGCTTTTGAGTACACGAGGTATCCTCAAGGATTTTTATTCCACGAGATCGGAACACATAGTCGTCCTGTGTTCACTAAACCATCACCCGGTATATCGATCGGTTTCCGCATATGATGTAGACTGAAGCCCGTATCTCTATTAAAATTATTAGGTTGCTTATACATTTCAATAGATTCTCTAATTTTCTGTTTATATAATCGCGTACATTTATGACATAACCAGTGGAATGTTAATGTTCAGATTGCACAGTTTGTTTCTTTCTAATACATCGTTTATGTTCCTTAAGCTTAGTCGATATGGATAGTTCAGTTTCTCTAATATCACCACAGGAACAAAGAATTGCATATACTCTTTCCATTTGGAAAGGAATAATGTCCTTTGGCAATCGCAAACATTGTCCGATTTTCTTCTATGTTTTGAAAATTGTACGGCGAAGTATTCTTGCAATTTTGTCTGTGGTTTCCTGTATAAATGGAAGTCTTAATTTGTTTTCTGGAGAACCTAAGATCTGGAGTGTCTTTAAAAAGAATTATTAATTTATCTGTTGATGGTTCCATGTAAGGTAGTGAGTAGTATATATTATAAAATTCACGAAGAAGTCCGTATTTGGTAGAAATCGATAGCGGATGATGTCTAATTATTTTAAACAAATTCATTCATTCATTCATTTTCAACGTTAAACTACGATGGTACATTTTATTTTCACTCGATTTTGTATAAAACTTACATGGAAGGTACTTTTCAAACCCATCCATTCTTAAATTTGATGTTTTAACTCCAACTACTGTCAACACCCGGGGCTACGCTAATTGTCATAGATTCTATGGCCTCCCACGGATAACTTTAATAAGTTAAATAGGTTTTATACAACTTTAAACGAGATTTGAAATTCAAGTTTTTTGTAAGAAAATATACTTCTACCAACTTTAGTGAAGCAAATTTGTTGGAGAACGACTAATTTGACTACCAGCAGGTGACTTTTTGTTGTTCTGTGCAACTAAAATTGATAATTTCTTTGAATTTCATTCATAATGCTTCAAGTTTTTTGCAAGAAAATATACTTCTAGCAACTTTAGTGAACCAAAGTTGTCTGAGAACGATTAATTGGCCTGCCAGCAGCTGACTTTTTGTTGTTTTGTGTAACTAAAGTCGATAATTTGTGTTTTATTTGAGGTTACATAATGTATTTGAATTTCATTGATACTGCTTTAGGTTTTTTGTAAGAAAATATACTTTTACCTACTTTAGTGAAGTAAAGTTCTTGGAGAACTATTAATTGGACTACATACAGCTGACTCTTTGCTGTTTTGTGTAACTAAAGTCGATAATTTGTGTGTTATTTGACGTTACATTATGTATTTGAAATTTATTGATACTGCTTCAAGTTTTTTGTAAGAAAGTATACTTTTACCAACTTTAGTAAGGTAAAGTTGTTGGAGAACGATTAGTTGGACTACCGGCAGCTGACTTTTTGTTGTTTTGAAACTGCTTTAAGTTTTTGGAAAGAAAATATATTTCTACCTCGACTTCTACCAATCTTAGTGAAGTAACGTTGTTAGAGAACGATAGATTGGACTATCACTAACTCGCTTTTTCCTATTTTGTAAAACTAAAGTGAGTAATTTCGATTTTATTTAATACAGATATTTTTTTAGTTAAATAAAGCGGGTCACTGAGCGTGTCAGTGTGGAACGTTTTTTATTAAACAGAGCTAACAAAGGAAATAAAAAGAATTCTAAATAAGAATGCTAAACTTACAAAATAACAGATAATAGATTATTAGGTATCTATCATTAGTTATTTACATTAATAGTTACGTTAATGCTGTAACAATTTTCGAATTTTATTGAAAGTAAGGATTTAATATCAAAATTATTGGATGAATTGTGAATATTTTCTTGCTTTCAGCAACTGTTGTACTTTTCCATTCGCCGTGTCTTTTCAATGCGGTAATATCCCCACCTGCATCCACCAGAAGCGTGGCAGATGAACGTGAGAAACTGTGACCTAAATACTATTCCAGCAGATTTAGTAATTCAAAATCAATTTCCTAGGAACTTTTGGTTTCGTTTTTGGTACGTAACAAAAAATGCTGACCCCAGATCCTTAAAAAAAAAACATGTTTTAAATAAAATATAATTAGGTAGATACCTTGAATTTCTAACCTTCGTTGATAAATATTTTGTATTGTATGCTTCATTTATAAATTTGTTCATCTCTTCTGGTGTGAAGATTGCAGCTTTTTTTGCTTGGAATCCTTCCGATTTTCTCTTTACTAAGGCTCTTAGTTTTGGGTAAGTTTCAATATTTACAAAGTTATTGATGCTTAATGTGCTTAACATAGAATAGATGCTTTGTATTTTGCAGAGAGCACGTTAAAATATACTAATAATACGGATTCGGAATATGAATTTGTGTCTTTGCAGTCCTCCAGTCTAGAAAGCTTTTATAGGCAAACATGTAATAATCCATAGATTTTTGTGGCAGCAATCCCAGACTTGTTAGTTTAGCCTTCTCTGCTATCTCTGGTGGTGTACAAGGCTCATTATCACTATCAAAATTTATTTTTTGATCTTCAACGAGTTGTTAATAATAATAGATATGTCACTTAATAATCACTTCTACTTAACATTACACAATTTTAAACGTTAGAATTATTAAAATTACAATTTCTAGATGAGTGAAACGTTAAATCATCCGCGACACGCATCGGAATGTTGTGAGTGTCACTTTGGTATAGCAACATGTGTAAAGTTAATATAGAGAGTGTGTAGGAAGTAGAATACTGATTCATTATTAAGTGGTCGTTGACAATTTTGTAAATGGATGTAGATACCGGTTAAAGACCAAATTAGGTCGAATATATTGTTGGATGAATAAGAGATATGTTGTGGGATGGATAAAGGTGCAGATATACATTTGTCGGTAAGTCACTTGATAAAGATCAAAGGCTACACTGTAAACCGAAAGTTGATAGCTCAAGGGTGGGGTGGGAGCCGGGGATCGAAGGAGTGAACGTGGATTGTGGTTCGGAGCCCACGTTAAGCTGTAGGTCCCGTTCAATGAGGCCTCGTCGCAGAAAGAAAATGTTAACAGTTAATAATAAAAAATGTGAACATTCCTTCAGGGGTATAGATTTGATTAACATTTTTGTTTTGTAATAATAAATCATTAGTCAAAGATATAAATAAATTGATGTTCGTTGGACACATCGTACACTTCTCACAAAGCAAGGTCATTAGCTAACCCAATTTCCCACTATTACGCGTTAGATTTCCAAACTTTTTAATTAACATGATTAATTGGTTTTATCGGTTCGTTGACTGATATACAACTGCAAGGTCTGTATTGTTTTAATAATTTTGAAGTCCCTCATATCTTCTTCTAAAAAGAAAAATATTTATCGAATACTAGTTATTTCATGATTCCGTTCTACTTAAAGCAATACTCGTGTTGAATATTCATTTACGTTTATCTAATCCATATTTTTCTAATTCCCTTTTCTTCTATCTACTGGTTGATTATTTTCATTCAACCATTTATATAAAAATATATAATATATAAAAAGCCACAGACACATTACTATATTACATTTTCATACAGGGTGTCCAGAAAATACATGTGCAACGTTTAACCGCAGATTGCTGATGTCAAAATAGGCCGATTTAAACCAACTTACTAATATACTAAATTGCTTTGTATAGCCTGCAGAGGGCGTTAAATATTAAAAAAAAATTGGTTTACCTTAAATTTCTTGGATTTATTTAACGGTTTTTGATGTATGATCTAATACTATAAAATAACGTTTTCTAAAGGTTGTGGTGTAACGTTACAACCCATCTAAAGATATGTTACGATTTTTTACGTCATCCACTTTATGAGAAATCAGTTATTTTCAGTTCAAAATCAGTTATTTTCATCAGTTATTTTTGCCGGGTAGATTGATATTTTCTGAAATTTTTTTCCTTCTTGAATATTTTCCGTAGGATGAACAGTTTTGCTAATTTTTTTTTCAATTACTTGCATCACTAAATACTGTAATAAAGTAATGGAAAATGTGTTATTAAATATTTATTTTAAAAAATGAAAAACAAACTAAGTAAGAAGAAAACATTAATTAAGTAGATGTGCCAAATGGTCTTGTATAACATTTGAAATTCATGCCAACAAATCTTCATGAGTATATACAGGATGTCCCATTTTGGGTACTTTTGCGGGGTATCTCCGTTATTTTTATAGATAGAAAGTTGAGGTTTTCGCGACAGTATGCTACTTTTCGTAAAACTAAAGATGCCGTTAACAAAATTTTCATTGCCCTTTTAGTTTTTAAGATACAGGGCCAAATTGAAAATGTTGGATTTTCAGGCACCTCTTGTATCTCAACTATCAGATAACTTATCGAAAATGTGAAAACTGTTACTTATATAATTTTTCCCGTAGAACTCAATTCCGCCTTTGAAATTAGTATACAGGGTCAGATCAAAAAGTTATCGGATCCTGCCTTATTTTTTTAAATGGAACACTTTGTATATAGACTATAAAATTTGTGTTTTTTTTACCTTTTCAAAAATATATAATAGTATGCCCTTTTTTTTAGAAACACGTAAATAAATGACAATATAAAACACGATATGACGGCATCGTAGAACTTCGAGAGACAATTCATTTAGCCTTTCGAAATCTGCGAATAAGACCAATGATTCCTTTTAACGGTATTTAAAGAATTACAAAAATGTGCCAATTTTGCATTAGAGAAAATGGTCGTCAATTTAAAAATTACTTTAAAACTTATAATAATAATAATAATAATAATAATAAGCCATTTATTTCCAACGGAGTCACCCACTTACAGGAAATACAAAACAATAATTATAAGTAAATTTAGTTTTACAAAAATATTAAAGTAGAGAGGAAATTAATAAAAGTAAATTAATTACTAATTTAAATAAATGGAAGTAATGGATCATAATTAGAAACAGTATTAGAACTATAACTAACCCAATCCAGAAAGAACCTGACCTAAAGAAGATATCCTTATCATTACAATGTATATTAAAAATATTACATATATAATATACGGGAGATCTTAGTAACATGTTTGATCTTGGACGACTACCGTACAATGTTAAACTATTTCTTGCGTTTAACCTAGGTCCAATGAGGCGAATCTGATTAAAAAGGTATATACACTCTATTTCGTTGTTCAACAATTTATATAAAAACGAGATAGCCAACATACGTCTTCTTCTCTCTAGTGACATAATTTGAAATCTATTAAGTAACACAACATGATCTGCACCCCTATCTGGATAAACACCATCACACTTGTACGATAGGTATTTGAGTAACCTACGTTGGACAGATTCAAGAGAGTTAATGTCAATTTGATATATTGGATGCCAGATCAGTGATCCGTATTCCAATTTAGACCTCACAACCCTAAAGTAGAGTAATTTAATTGTGTTTGGATCTTGAAAAGTTTTACAGTTACGAAAGATGAAATGAAATTATATTTTTCATGTGTGTCTTAAACTCAAAATTTTGATCAAATGTAATTCTAAGATCTGTCATTTCACTACATCTCAATAGACTAAAACAATCAATCTGATAATCAAATATGGTAAATAGTTTTTTACGGCAGTAAGTAACTATGCAACATTTCGAAATATTTAAGTATAGTTTATTGGTACTACACCAGTTGTTAACTAAATTTATTTGCTCTTGGAGGTCTTGACAATCCTGCAAGGTATTTATGCTCTTGTAAATTTAATCCGCAAGGAAGATTATTTTTTTTAATAATGTTATTTTTTTGTGCTTGTTATATTTTTACTTTATGCTATAAAACTGTTGTTACAAACTTACTGTTAATAAAAAACTCTATAGGTATTTTTATATAAGAAGATACCTTTATGCAAGGTATCCAATTCTTCGTTAGCAATATGTAACTTTCAATTGTTTATTATTGTTTTTCATTCCTGAGAAAAAGTGCATACTCTTATATATTTTTAAAAAGGAAAAAAAGAGAAATTTTATAGTCTATAAATATACAGTGTGTTCCATTTAAAAAAATAAAATAGGGTCCGATAACTTTTTGACCCGACCCTGTTTACTAATTCCGAGGGCGCTCTTCTACGGGAAAAGTCATATAAGAAACAGTGTTCACATTTTCGATAAATTATCTGATAGTTGAGATACGAGGAGTGCCTGAAAATGCAACATTTTCAATTTCGTCCTGTATCTTAAAAACTAAAAGGGCTATGATAATTTTGCTAACGGCATCTTTAGTTTTACGAAAAAGTAGCACATTGTCGCGAAAACCGCAACTGGGACACCCTGTACAGGAGTCGTATAAATTTTTGTTTTAAAAGAAATCGCACTTATTTAACTTCGAGTAACTTGGTGGCCATGTTATTGGTGCATCTTTGATTCTTTGCCTCCCCAATCCACCTGTTGAGATATTGGTTATGCAGATATTGCTGATACAGCAGCTGAATAATTAGGTGGGGTAACATCGTACATATACCATAAACCAAAGGGTACATTTTCTAAAATAATTGACACTGTATTTTGCAAGAAATTTAAATAGATATTGCTATTTATTCTATTTGGAATCTCCACATGACTGATAAGATAGCGATCAATAATACCTGTCCATACATTTATTCTAAACTTATGCTGATGATGGGTAACCTTTAATGGCATGTGGATTTGCATCCCCATAAACGTGTTTGTTTTGAGAATTAGTGACTCCAGAATTGTTGAAATTATTTAAATTATATCGTACAATGTACACACCTTCATATTTATTTTTGTATAACCCTGTAATTATGTTTTTTACTTGTTAGTTAATAATAAATATATGTTCTACTATATTCTTTACAAGGGGTTTGTTTAGTTAACTTCAACATGGTAGCAGAGTATGGTTTTCCAGAAGAGAAGAGAAGAGTGAAAATAGAAACGACGATACATATTTCTCCAGTCCAAAGAAAGTTACTAAATCCTGTGAGTTTTAGCCGATATGGATGCTAGGAAAGTATATATAGGATTATTAGAAGGGAAGGATAACTGGTCGATGTGGAAATATAAGATATATATATATATATATATATATATATATATATATATATATATATATATATATATATGTATACTATCGTGCTCTACTATATTCTTAATAAGGGGTTTATTTAGTTAACTTTAACACAGATCTAGTAAAGCACCTCTTGTCGGTAAACAATTTTTTTCTGCTAAAATGCGAATTCTTTTGTTTTGAATAAATTGGCAAAATGTGAGGAGCATGGGGGGATCAATCGGCAAAAATTCCTGAACTTTTTGAGCGTGATAGACATGTAATTATTGTTCTTTTCAAACACCGTGTACACTAGTTTTAGCAATTCTCGATTCACATTCACATCACGCGACGGAAAGTGACACTCGGTTCTTTTTCAACCACTTCCAAAACAGCCTCTTCATTTTCGACAGTTCGCGTTGTCCGCTTATGACCCCTGGCTTGAAAATGTCTTTCAAAGCTGCCCGTTACCCAAAGATGGCGATCAATATTGCCAAATCTTTGGTGATCTGGCACTTGATGGTTTGGATATTTATCCCTATAAACCCTAATACTTTGACGCCCGTTTCCTTGGTAAAATCCGTACACCAAGTACATATCAACTTTCTCGGCGTTAGTATAGTTTGCATGTTAAGTGGTAAATAGAGATTCGAAGTTAAAAATAAAACTCTATTTTTCTTAAACAGACAGAATTTGTCAAATTGTTAAATGTCATGATAACGAAAACTAGTGCAATAGTTAATAATTATAAAATTATATTATTATTAGTGTATGCAAGTAATTGAAAAACATTTTTTTGGCAAAACTGCTCATCCTGCGAGAGATTTTCTAGACAGAAAAAAGTTTTAAAAAGCACAACAGTCTACCGGATAAAAATAACTGTTTTTTCAGAAAGTTGATGACGTAAAAAATCAGAACGTATCTCGAGATGGGTTGTAACTTTCATAACACTTTCGGTTTATTATAACCGGTCACTATGTCATTAGAAAACGTCATTTTACAGTATTAGACCATGCGCCAAAAATTTGGTTGAAGACGTAAAAAATCAAAACGTATCTTTAGATGGGTTGTAACTTTTATAACACTTTCGGTTTATTATAACCGGTCACTATACCATTAGAAAACGTCATTTTACAGTATTAGATCATGCGCCAAAAATTGTTAAAATCAAATAGCACGTTTCCAAAACATTCGATGCCCTCTGTAGGGTAAACGAAGCAATTTTTTATATAGGTAAGTTGCCTTAAATTGACCTATTTTGACTTCAGCAATCTGTCGATAATCGTTGTACATCTTTTTTTCGGACACCCTGTATATTACTTTACTGGTAATAGGGAATATTGCAATAGCCAAAATATCACCCTCCGAGATTTTTACACATCTTTACGTCTCAGGGTCCCTAGATGACGAAAAGTAGGTTTTCTCAATTCCGTCAGTCTCTCTCAGTCTGTGTGTCTCTTCGTGGCATAGCTCAAAAACTACTAATCCCATTTGCTTCAAATTTTGGTAAAAAATTAAGAGTTGCATGACGGCCTAGTACAATGTTAAAAAATATATTTTAACCAAAAAACTATTTATCATATTTACTTCAAATTTTGCACAAAAATCAAGAGTGACATTGGAATCCATTGGTACATTTTTGGTAAGAAATAAAATGTTTATAAAACCAGTCAGCTCAACGGCTTTCAAATTTTGGGCAAGAATTAGACGCGATCCATATTTCAAATCTATTTGTAGTTAAGGTTTAGATAAATTGAAACATACCACTTTCCTAGTAAATTTTCTTTAGTTGCCCATCAAAAAAAAACCAAAATAGGGACGTACACATTTATGATGAGCATAGCTTGGAAAAATGATCACTAATATACCCTCGCTAATATCATAAAATAATAAAACGACAAACCATTGGGAAAGTCAAGCCAGCTTTCCTTATTCTCGAATATTAGGGCTCAAAAGTTATATAGATTATTGTAGTTGTATGTACTTTCCTAAAAAAACATTTTTTGTTCCAGGGTTGCATATACATTTTACAACATGACAAGTTATCGACTTGCAAAGTCTTAAAAAAACATACGTACAGGGTGGTCCACTTAAGATGCTCCTATACTTTATCTCAATAAATAAGACACTGAGAAAAAAAAGTTAAATCCAAAAAGTATTTGACCCTAAGTATATTTTTTATTTATAATATTTTTATGTATACAGGGTGTTCCATTGTGCCAGGACAGTAACCAACTTTTTTCTTTTTAATGAAATGGTATAAATATTTTTAAAAATTCTAATTCTACGTTTGATTTTGAGTATTTTTTGTCATCATAGCATACGAAATTTTGAGTAGTTTTTGAGAAAAATTAACTTTTCTAATTTTTTTCGGAAATTTTTGGAAAAATTCATTTTTTTACACCTGAAGACTAAAATTGTGAATTTTGGTTATGGATCCATGGGAGTGGTTAATATTTAATACTCTGGCTCAAGAGCGAAAATCCATTATACACCAAAAAAAATGTTTTTGTAACAAAAAAAACTTTTTTAAATGGAACACCCTATATTTAGCACTTTTATTGTGTTTAGGATTTAATTCTGCATCATTCCATATATAGTTTATATTCCAAAAATTAGTAGTTTAGAAGTTATGACCAATTTTCTATAATAATTCAGGTATTTTTGTTAAAAATCTAACTAAACCTAAATAATATCCTATTCTAAGTTTTTTTTTAACGTTATAATTAAATTTAACATTAAATCAATAAGTTATGCAAGAAAGAAAGTAACTAATTACTTATAACAAAATATTTTCGACATAACCCCCGTCTTTGGCAATACAAGTAGTATAATTACGGGTACGGTTTTAATTCTCGCAATAATAGCATTTCTAAACGCGTCTTAATTTTACAAGATATCCATGGAAAAACAAAACTAGTAAAATTGTTGCCTGGATGCCAATAAATACACAGTTTTTATTTGAAATTTAGTTGCCTCTAACTTTTTTTAAAGGAAAAATGGCTTTATACAGTGTCCAAGAGCGTTTAAATCTTCATGAATGTTACATAAGAAATAATAAGAGTCCAGCATTAGCCCTGCGGAAGTATCGGTTGTTGTATCCTGCAAGACGGGTACCCAAAACATATTTTTTCACGAATTGTTCGTGATCTTGAACATGGAGTGGTAATCAATAAACAAAAATGGCGCCCAAAAATTGTCCTAACAGAAGAAAAGCGATTAGAAATTCTCCTGTATTTTGAAGAAAACAACGAAAATTCGCAAAGCGATGCATCCCGAGATCTACCGGGAATTAGTAAGACTAGTGTTCAAAGGACTTTAACTGATAATAACTACCATCCGTTCAAATTTTTACCAGTTCAGGAATTATCCCAACAGGACTTTCACACAAGGCTTTTTTATTGTTCTCTCATGATGGACCACCATTTGAAACTGACATTTTTAAAAATATTTTATTTATGAGGCAATTTTCAATACGGCCGGCATGTTCAATCGAAAAAATACTCATTACTAGTGTAACTCAAACGAACATCGTGTAAAAGAATCGAAAAAAGAGGGTCGGAGAAGTGTTTATGTGTGGTGTGTTATTATCCGTGATCGAATAATAGGTCCAGTATTTTATGACTTTGTTCTGAATGGTGAGAGGTATTTAAATTTGTTGGAGAACGAAATATTTCCGTTAATTGACAATCTGCCGAACGATATTAAAGAAGGGCTTGTTTATCAACAAGATAGTGCTCCATATCACACTGTAGTGCCTGTTAGAAATTGTTTGAATCAACGGTTTCCATTTTGGATTGGTCGGTACGGGACCATAGATTGGCCAGCGAGGAGCTCCGACTTAGCACCCCTGGATTTTTTTTATTGGGCAACCTAAAAAACGAGGTGTATAAAAATAGGTGTAATACTGTTTAAGATTTAAAAAGGAGAATTAGGCAAGAGGTAGAAAGACTTAATGCAACAGACGCGGTTAGAAATGCTATTGCGAGAATTGAAACCATGTATACTACATGTATTGCCGGGGGTTATGTCGAAAATGTTTTGTAATAAGTAATTAGTTACTTTCTTTCTTGCATTACTTGTTTATTTAATGTTAAATTTAATTATAATGTTAAAAAAAACTGAGAATAGGATATTATTTAGGTTTAGTTACATTTTTAACAAAAATACCTGAATTATTATAGAAAATTGGTCATAACTTCTAAATTACTAATTTTTGGAATATAAACCATATATATGGAATGATGCAGAATTAAATTCTAAACACAATAAAATACAGGGTGTTCCATTTAAAAAAATTAAGTTTTTTTTAGTTACAAAAACATTTTTTTGATGGTCATTTGTGACCACCCTGCATAATGGATTTTCGCTCTTGATAGGTCAGAGTATTAAATATTAACCACTCCCATGGATCCATAACCAAAATTCACAATTTTAGTCTTCAGGTGTGAAAAAATCACATTTTTCCAAAAACCTGTTTTTCCGTAAAAAATTAGAAAAGTTAATTTTTCTCAAAAACTACTCAAAATTTCGTAAGCTATGATAACAAAAAATACTCAAAATCAAGCGTAGAATTAGAATTTCTAAAAATATTCATACCATTTCATTAAAAAGAAAAAAGTTGGTTACTGTCCTGGCATAATGGAACACCCTGTATACATAAAAATATTATAAACAAAAAATATACTTTTTGTACTAAACTTTTTTTTTCAGTGTCTTATTTATTGAGATGAAGTATAGGAGCATCTTAAGTGGACCACCCTGTACATACATATTACGAGCATCAATTTGGAACAAACTGTATATTATTTTTAAAAAAATCATGAAGACTACAAACGCTAGAGGGAGCCAAATACCGGACCGATTTTGTATATTAAGTTGCCTTAAATGGATGAGCAAGAAGTTCCGCAAGAAAATATTGACAAGGCAGCTCTGTGATTAAGATGACGTAATTAACACAGTCAAAACTTTTGGATGCATTGATATATATGGCATATATTTCACAGCGATTCCTCTCCTGGCCTGATATTCTTGCGTCATTGCGTTGAAGTGCCAGGATGGAAAATCGCTTGTCAAATAGGGTACCTATATCAGGTTGGGTTGGGTATTAATTATACCTACGACAAGCTAGGAAAATTACGATTAATCATCCTTACAGGTAAGTCGATTAATCTTTAAATTGTCCGTGGCTTGTCCTTGATATAATTATTACAGTGTAGATGTTCAGAGTAAAAAAGCGATTTTCCTAATAAACTTTCTGTTAATATAATCAAGGAACTCAGACAAGTTACTTATGTAGTTACAGGACCTAATTAACGTCCTAGTACTGCAAAAAAAAACAACAAAAAACAAATATAGTATACATAATAATACCTAACTATATGTTTTAGTTATAAGTTGATTTAATTGACCAACTGAACAAGTTATAGTTTTACGTCTCGTCTTAGAATAGTACTAGCAAATATGACGTTTGGATCTTCTACGGACCTATTGTAGAATTTAAAAAATGTATTAGAAGTGGGTGTCCAAACTGCTGTATTCTTTATTTGTTCTACACTTACTCTGTAAGCTGCAGAAGTTGATGCATGGCGTACGCTATGAGATGAGAATATGGATGCCTCCTAAAGATAATATTTTTTTGATCCCACGGCTAACAGTATGTGAAGAGACAGCGTGAATTGGCTTTTTTAAAGTAACTATAAGATTATTTTTTTCGTGATGACGAAAAGCCTCGGATTTTTTAAAGTAATTCTCTTTAGTAGATGCCACACGTAACTCTGGTCTTGCTTTAAAGTAAAGAAAAATGAGTATAGGTTGTATTCTACTGGATCCAGATATTTTTAATCTGTCAGGAACTTTAATTTCAATTTTATCTTCTAACATTCTCAGTTTTTATGAGAGAAAGAGGCTGCACTCTACTGGCAGATGTTAACGCCATAAGAGTAACAAGCTTATATGATAAATTCTCTATACTTATCGCCTCTATGGAATACCATTTGTCGAAATGACTTAAAATTAGATCGGGATTCCATATGAATGCAAATTTAGTGTTTGGTGGACGAATATTGGAAATATCTTTAAAAGATCTATTTGTTATTTTTTTCAGATTCAAAGTTGATCTGTAGGAACTTAATACTGAGAAGGAATTTCCATTGTTTAAAATTTCCATTAAAAAAAAAACTATGTTTGCAAATTGTATTTATAAGGATTTACTTGCTGACATATACAAAAGTCCCAGATTTTTTTAAGGCAAGCTTTCTGCTAGGGAAGATTGCATTGATTGCAGTTTCTGGTACACCTTTACACTAACCACACTATTTCTAATGTTTTTGAAACTTTTTTGCAGTCTGTATTTAGATGTGTCATGATTCGGATTTTTTTATGGAGAGAAATGGCAGAATGAACATTAGGAAATAACTGGCATGCTTCTGCTAATGTTTTCAAATCCTGCGACTGCTCTGGAAGGTGAATCATTTTTTCTATGACAATGCCCACTGCCGATAATCCTACCATCATTAGTTTATCGTCTTCAAGCGCCGACTTGTTTATTCAAAGTTGGATTTCGATATTTGCCTTAGGGGGAACCAATCATTCAAGTTCGCTGGAATATTTTAATTGTTCATAACCACGTCACGTTGCTCCTTGGTTACACCTTTTAGCAAATATGAGTCCAACGAAGGATTATCTCGTCATGAACAGGTTTGCCTTCGTTATTGTCGGAATCTGGTTTTAAACGTAATATATTGAAGTCCTGTTTTGTTTATTGTTGGCATGATTCGCCCTCCACTATGGTTATTTCCGGCTCCAAGGGAGTTTGTGCAACTGTAGGAGTTATTTGTATCTGGTCTAAAGGAGTTTGATTGAGGATACCAGTGTTTTGTTCTGAAATGAAAAACAAATATCGACCCTTAGTCCAATCCACTTAGTTGCATTTATTTCAATTATTTATTATAATATACATATATAAATTCGCTCGATTTTATATAATAAAGAATGTTTTCGAAAC
Organism: Kuschelorhynchus macadamiae; assembly: GCA_030620095.1. Classification (NCBI taxonomy): domain Eukaryota; kingdom Metazoa; phylum Arthropoda; class Insecta; order Coleoptera; family Curculionidae; genus Kuschelorhynchus; species Kuschelorhynchus macadamiae. The sequence continues at coordinate 438,953 of JAUTXW010004690.1, forward strand.
ATCCGTAATAATTCTCAGGGCCAAAAATCCAAACAAATTAATGTCCTAAGCTTTTAAACGTAACACCACACTCTCTTACATAACTATGAAAATCGACCGATTTTATCCCATAACGATCGTTACTTTTATTTTAGTAGTAAGAGTTTGTGGTTCAATCTCGATTTTTAGAGTCACCAAAATATTAATAAAAATAAAATCGCACAATTTGTTTTATTTAAACTATCAGGAGTGACACACGTTCTCTTATATAAACTAGGAAGATGTTATGTTTTGTTTAAGATCTAACGTACTTTTTCTAAGTTAATTATAAACCCTAATTTTCCGAGCAGTTTTAAGGTAGTTTTCGTATTTATTATGCATTCTGATTTGGTTCAGCCTATTATTAGAATGTCCTCCAGATAAAAAACAGTAATTATAACCATAAGTCGAAGTTTTCATGCTATTGGTTTAAGAAGTTTGGTAAATATATACGGGGCTATGTTAAGCAATCATTGAATTTAAATCTATAAAGATTTTTTTTGTATTTGTTCTTTATCGCTACTAAAAAGTATGCATCTTTAAGATCTGTTTTTAAATTTAATATGAAGCAATCTGTCCTATTTGGTATATATAATAATACATATAAGAAAAACCTACCTGAAGAATCTTGTGTTGAACAATGGGAAGAATGAGATGAATCACTGAATTTTATTTTTTTGTTATTGCATTTCACGCAGTTGCCTTTTAAGTTTCTTAATTTTACTACTTTTGTCAACCTTTCTAGGCGAATTAGCTCTTTTTGACATTTTAACGCACTTTCTAACATAATTGTTATTGTTGTATGACCCAAGAGAGATCGGCAGTTGAGAATATCAGGCGAAAAGATGAATCATTGTGATTGCAAATTTTAAACAGATTCGTGTTGATGGTAAGATTTCGGAACTACACTGTAATAATTATATCAAGGACAAGCGACGGAAAATTTAAAACGTTTACACCATTTCCATCCTTAAATGGCGCATATACATTTTTCAACTCTTAATTTTTGCAAACAAAAGTATAAAGGCTTTTAATCAGCAAACATATTATTTTTGTATCATACACACGTTATGTTACAAGAAAGAAAAAAACCAAATGATGAATTAAAAATTAATGAAAACTTGTAGCACATATGACATAAATCGCTATCTTATTCAAAAAGCTTGATATGTTTTGAAAAATGCATTACCATCAAAGGTTATCATATGCCCTTGTTGCAAAATGGGAATCACGTGGAACTCCACGTGGTCAGGCGATTGATACACAAAACATCTCAAACGTGATTATTCTGCAATATAAATGAGTATGCGATTTTTTAGTATTGTGATTATCTTGTATGCAAATAGTATTGAGGACATCGTAGTTTTGTCTTTTCAATATTAACACTATATAAAACAAAAGAGATTCACAACGACACGAGATAAATCCCCTTATCGACCTTTTCGAATACTCTTACTCGGCAGTATGACACAAATTTGGCGATGTTATAACAATATAAGTCTCAAGTAGAGTACCAAAGTTTACTGAAGTTAACTTTGATAGTACTTACTTTTCAAATAATGTTTTCTTATTTTTACTTCTTTCGTAAAATAAGATGACCATATTTTTGTGAGTCAATACAGGACATATCAGGAATTTTTCAAAATCCACAGGGCATTATACAGGTTCGAAATGATTTGCTTACCATGCCTTTCCGGAATTCACTGGTACCTTTTTATAAAATAAAAATTTATAAAACATATACATTTATAAATATTTTTCTGAACTATGGACTTTCTTTAAGAGTTCAAAATTTTTGGAGATTTCTTCGTAGAAACTCTAACTACACTATAAGATAAAATCAACTTAGATCTAATGGTTTCTATAGACAACTGAGATTTATCACTTGTCCATAGTCTATTCATTGAAGTAAAAAAAAATGAGTGGGTTCCCGGAAGGCATAGAGAAAGTTCTATAATAAGCTAAAGTTTTTCAAATGAAATATTTTCAGATTAAATTAAATGCCTACCCACCTTATATTTGTTTTTAATTGACACAACTTAAATACCTTTACCTTTGACAAAAATTGCAAAAGGTTCATCAAAAAGCTCACTTTCATTACAAGAATCACTCTTTAAATATTTAAATTCAATAAAAAAATCTATCGGTCCTGAATTTCATCCCAACTGATTTCTTTATGTAGCATAACTCACTTTCAACCAGTGGCGGCTCCTCCATTAGGTCAAATGGTCAATGACCCCCCAATAAACATTTCCAAACAGAAACAAATAAACAAAATAATACATAATTTATATTTTTTCAATTTTTTTTTAAATTTGGAACATCCCTCTATTATTCTAAGCGTATAAACTCGTTGACTGTTCTCTTAATTCCGCGACACTCTATCCATGCATTGCACCGCGATCTCCGGAGAGGTTTCGTTGCATTTGAAATCGATCACGGCTGGCGACCCACGTTGACCTCGTAGTTATAAACGGAGGCGAGTTTTCCCCGAGTGTTCACGATCAAATTCGCATAGGGCGCATAGGTATATAGTATATATGTATTAATGTGGATCGTGTGATAGGTTGTAGTTACGATTGCGTATTTTTATAGATTTTATTTTGAAGATTTTACATTTTGTTTGCTGATTTTGTGGTTAAAATTAATATTTTAAAGAAAGGTAGCCACAGTGTTTTAGAATATTAAGAATTTATAATCCGTTTTCAGTTATATTGGCGAGCTGAACTTTGAGAAACGTCTCGAATTTAAGACCAGTAGTCGACCTTGGCCGAAATTTAAAATTCAACAAACAGGTAAAGACAAAAACAAAGTAGTAAATCGTTATTTTTGTAGCAATAGGTATGTGCGATTTATGTGCCTGGACATGCGGTTGCGAAGTAACGAAGACATTTTGTTTGTTTGGTGTGTCTGATTTTTTTTGATGACTCTTTGCGGTTTAAATGTACTGACCCCCCTGAAAAGTTGATCACGAGCCACATTCTGACATGACTTTCAAATCACCCTATAATTATTTCTTCACTTTATTCCAATGTTTTTAAATAATTTTTTAAGAGTAATGGCTCAAATCTCACAATTTTATTTTTAAATTATCAGTGTCATTTGCAACGTCTAGGAATGTAATTTTATCTCCTTCTGTCACAGTACTAGAAGAAGAGAAAAGGGAAGCGTGGTTGTGAACAAATTTGAGCCAGAGGGTGGAGTGGATCTGTGTTCTTCAATTATGTTTAATTTAAGCCCTTCTGCCTCGGACCTGCTCAGCCGAAGACCTTAGATACTTACTATTTACTTTCACATTATTTTAACCTGTGCTTGACTTAAAAAAAATCAGTTGGCAACGTCGGTACGCCGCAACCAAAATACATTTGGCTACCTCCGCATTCCAAGCGATTAAATAACAATACCACATCAATATTTAATCATCATGATTAAAATACTGGACATTTTGCAGGACGCCCACAATACAGAACATCAGATAAAAAGAAAGGACAATCCTGTAAAATACAGGACGAATAGTCAGCTTATCGTAAAAGGAAAGTATTATTGTAATCGTGAACAAATCACCCTCCGGGATTTTTTCAGATCTTCACGTTTAGATGCCGAAAAACATGTTTTTTCGATTCCGTCGGTCTGCTTGTCACCGAGTTTGTCACATTATGTCGGTCGGTATGTTCGCGGTCAAAGACCATTTCACCATTAATCTTTGTCTCGGTATAGCTAAAAAACTACTTACCCGATTAGCTTCAAATTTCTGTAGGAATCAACCGTAATATTTTAATATGAATCCAAAATGGTGAGACAAAATAGCGGGTTAATAAAATATTTAAAAATTTAGCCCAGTACTTTTCTATAATAATTATTTTTACAGAGATGAACTGATATAACTGTGGTATAAACATTTTAGTATGAATAGAAGATAGCAAAACAAAATGATAGACTAAAGAATATTTAAAAAACAAGCCTGAATATTGATCTCTAATTTTGTGCAAGCATTTAGTTTGATACACAGATAAACTGGTAAAGTGGTGATATGAATTGAAGATGGCGAAACAGAATGTCGGTAAAATAAAATATTTAAAACATCAACGAAACAAAAATCTTATTCAATTTTGCAGAAAAATCGAATGTAATATAAGGATAAACTGACATGAAACGACGGAACAAAAAGGCGTTGTAGGTCAATGTAAAAACTGCTCATTGAATTTATTTTAAATTATGCCCAAATATCAAGTGTTGCATAGGGAGCAGCTGGTAAAATATTGATAGAAATTGAAATTGATGAAAATTTAAAAAAAATATCGTCCCCTTTGTTCCACCGTCTTGAATTCATACCACAATTTTATCAGTTCATCTCTGTAAAAATAATTATTGTACATTATAAGTTAATTTTTATTGAGCGCTATTTTGTTCCAACATATTGGATTTCTCAAACTCAAAACAAATTGATTCATATATGATGTAATATATATATAATATATAATATATATATATGTAATATATATATATTTATATCTTTAATGAACAAACATGGACCTCTAAAATAGGAAAAAATTAAAGAAAAGCCTTTCACACCATGGATTACTAATATTACAAAGTTGTTAATGAAATTAAGAGACAAAGTATTATCGGAAATGTTTAAAACAAAAAACTGAAGGACATTTACAATATTACAGAGAACTTCAGAATTTTACAAAACATGCCATTATTAGGGAAAAAATAGCTTATTTTAAATTAGTATCACATTCTGTTAAATATAAGGTAAAATATTTTTTTCTGTTTTAATTTAGTTAGTTAATTAGTGTATATATATATATATATATATATATATATATATATATATATATATATATATATATATATATATATATATATATATATATATATATATATATATATATATATATATATATAGTATATAGTTAAATGTTATATTATTATGTTACCTAATATTCAATAAAACTTGTTTTTAATTATAAGTTTTTCTTTCAAATAGTAGATGGGGGGCGGCATGTGTGGTGATGGCATGCGCGGGCGGCCGGCAGCCCTGACTATGTATTTAATTTCTTTGTGAATCAATTATATTCACTTGGAAATTATATTTCAACCTCCCAAAAATATCTTAGAATTCTATTAAAAATGAAACATTTCACGAATTTGCTAATGTTGACAAGAGATCTTCTAATATGATCGACGCATTTTCATATCTAGAATTTAGGCAGTACGATAATGATAAAATCTTAGATATTATTTTATGTAATTAAAACAGTGTAAAAGTTATTTCAAAATGTTTGGTGGACGCGTAAGGTTGCGCCATCCATCAGTTTATGACGACTTGGAGGCATTCTAGAGACATCTTTGTTTATTTATTTAGTTTAAGTCGCCCAATTTTATGAAAGAAGGTGCATATCAATCATGTCATATATTTGCACGAGGGCGTCTTTTTTTGGGTTGGTGCGGCCTTGTAGATGAGGATGCTTTTCTAAAGACTTTTCTGCCGCCTCATAATAAGTGTAAAATTATGAATTTCAATAAAGCCGATTATGTCGCTATAAATGAAGGATTAGCTACAATTGACTGGGAAAATATTTTTGATACTTACTTAATATTTTATTACAAAATCGGTAAATTCCCTTTACCCGGAACTTCCCTCATTATGAATATTTTCTTTTATTAGGAATAGTGAATTGTAACCCAATTTAATTCGGTACACAGTAATTTAGTAACACATTTGTACTATATTTTCAAAAATTTTTATTGAGCGCTATTTTGTTCCAACATATTGGATTTCTCAAACTCAAAACAAATTGATTCATCGAAATAAAAATCTCAATAATTACATTTTTCTTTTGATTAAATATTTGATAAAATGGACTATGCCGCGATTACAAAACCGATAACACAATACACAGAAAAACTGCGCATATGTGGCACGACCCATAGAAAATATTCTAAAATACCTAAATTATAATATTAACAACAAATGATAGGTGTTAATACACTATATAAGTCACGCGGCAAGTAAACAAAACACTCAAAAAACAATGTGACGAAGCAGAGACCCGCACAAGCGCAAGAGAAAAAGAGAGGATGCTAAGTGGTATGACAATACTTAAAAAACAAATACTAGAATGACAAATGATAGAATGAACACGGGTAGCTCAGCATAACATAAACATACTAATTTGTCAAGCAAAGGAGAAAAATTAAAAATATTTGTGTTTCCAAAAGATGATTTTTTATAAATTTATTAAATACAAATGGTGATAATTCTTTAACAATATCAGGTAAATTATTCCACATTTGAACTGACACAAACGCAAATGATTTTCTTTATTTCTATTTTTAGGTATTCTGAAATTATTTATATATCTAGTTAGATGATTATGATCGTAAGAAGATACGGAGGTTTCCCACTTTTGAAAATTTTATATACAAATGAATACATATGATATTTTCTACAATTTTTCATTTTCAAAACGCCATTATTATTTAAATAGGGAGTTATGCGATTCCTAAATGGTATATTAAATGAAAAGCGAATACGAGAATTCTGAATTTTTTGTATACTATGAGACAAACTTTCTGTCAACGAATCACTGTAAACAACATCTCCACAGTCAAATAAAGATAAAACGAGGGTACTGCATAAAGAGAATTAAGTCGCTTAGGGTAAATGATTTTTTAAATTATAAAGTTTTGAAGCGCATGTGTGCTATTTGGAGCTTATTTTTTATTTTTTATATAAAAAATTATATAAACGTATATTATTAAAAATAAAATTAAATATTTACGATATCCTAAAAACAGAATGCAAGATTTGTTAGCATTTAATTTTAAATTGTGGTCTGTCGCGTAAATATTTATTTTTTCTAAACTTACATTAAGCTTTGTTTGATCAATTTGAAAATTTGCTGTTGAGAATGATATGTATAACTGGAAATCGTCAGCATATTGCTGTATTTTTTAATGTTCTACGATATTATTCATATCAGCAACATACAAACAAAATAATGTTGAGGAACCTCCACTTTCATGAGAACTGACTTTTAGATAATCAACACAATCGCTCTTAGAAAGATATGCTTCGAGAAATTTTACTGAATTATATTTAATAAGGCCTCGAAAGCTTTACTATAATCAAGCAAACATGGACATGTGTTTTCCCTTCTTTCCTCATTATATCTGACTTCATTTAAAAGATGCATATTTATATTTATAATATTTAAAATACCTTTATCAATTCAAAAATAGTCTTAATTTACAAATCTCAATTTTCTGCTTTGAGGTGGTATCTATTACCTTATTACAGCTTGAAAAATAATTATTGAGAGCTGTTGCATTATTAAACTTTATAAGCAAGTTAAAATCTACATTATGAATTAAGTTTAAGTTTTTCGCATTATCCCAAAAATCTTTGGCCTTTTTTTTGAGATACTAATTTAAAATAAGCTATTTTTTCCCTGTTTTGTAAAATTGTCTCTGTAATTGCACTGTAATATTGTCAATGTCCTTCACTTTTTTGTTTTAAACATTTTCGATAAACTTTGTCTCTTAATTTCATTAACAACTTTTAAAAAATCCGCTTTTCTTTAATTTTTTTTACATGTTTGTTCATATATATATATATATATATATATATATATATATATATATATATATATATATATATATATATATATATATATATATATATATATATATATATATATATATATATATATATATATATATATATATTTTTCAAGCTGTAAAGCAAAAAATTGAGATTTATAATTCTCTTTATGCAGTACCCTCGTTTTAATAAAGTTTTGAAGCGCATGTGTGCTATTTGGAGCTTATTTTTTATATGGGTTTGAAAGGTCAACCCGGCATCAAAATAAACGCCTAAATTTTTGGTTCTTTGACTATTGGTAAAGGTATATTATTAATATGCATATTAAAATTATTAGAGTCAATAACATTATTATCCTAAAAACAGAATGCAAGATTTGTCGGCATTTAATTTTAAATTGTGGTCTGTCGCGTAAATATTTATTTTTACGTTTATATAATTTTTTATATAAAAAATAAGCTCAAAATAGCATACATGCGCTTCAAAACTTTATAATTTAAAAAATCGTTTACCCTCAGCGACTAAATTCTCTTTATGCAGTACCCTCGTTTTATCTTTATCTGACTGTGGAGATGTTGTTTACAGCGACTCGTTGACAGAAAGTTTGTCTCATAGTATACAAAAAATTCAGAATTCTTGTATGCGCTTTTCATTTAATATACCATTTAGGAATCACATAACTCCCTATTTAAATAATAACGGCTTTTTGAAAATGAAAAATTGTAGAAAATATCATATGTATTCATTTGTATATAAAAATTTCAAAAGTGGGAAACCTCCGTATCTTAGAAAATATTTTAGTTCTTACGATCATAATCATCTAACTAGATATATAAATAATTTTAGAATACCTAAAAATAGAAACAAAGAAAATCATTTGCGTTTGTGTCAGTTCAAATGTGGAATAATTACCTAATATTGTTAAAGAATTATCACCATTTATATTTAATAAATTTATAAAAAAATCATCTTTTGGAAACACAAATATTTTTAATTTTTCTCCTTTGCTTGAAAAATTAATATGTTTATGTTATGCTGGCCTACCCGCATTCATTCTAACATTTGTCATTCTAGTATTTGTTTTTTTAGTATTGTCATACCGCTTAGCATCTCCTCTCTTTTTCCCTTGCGCCTGTGCGGGTCTCTGCTTCGTTACATTGTTTTTTGAGTGTTTACTTGCCGCGTGACTTATATATATCATCTATCATTTGCTGTTAATATTATAATTTGGGTATTTTTACCTTAGAATATTTTCTATGGGTCGTGCCATACATGCGCAGTTTTTCTGTGTATTGTGTTATCGGTTTTGTAATCGCGGCATAGTCCATTTTATCAAATATTTAATCAAAAGAAAAATGTAATTATTGAGATTTTTATTTTGATGAATCAATTTTTTTTAAGTTTGAGATATCTAATATGGTGGAACAAAATAGCGCTCAATAAAAATGTTTGAAAATATAGTATAAATGTGTTACTAAATAACTGTGTACCGAATTAAATTGGGTTACATTTCGCTATTCCTAATAAAAGAAAATATTCATAATGACGGAAGTTCCGGGTAAAGGGAATTTACCGATTTTGTAATAAAAAATTATGTAAGTATCAAAAATATTTTCCCAGTCAGTTGTTGCTAATTCTTCATTTATTGCGACATAATCGGTTTTATTAAAATTCATAATTTTACACTTATTATGAGGCGGCGGAAAAGCATTCTCATCCACAAGGCCGCACCAACCCAAAAAAAAGACGCCCTCGTGCAAATATTGATATGCACCTTCTCATAAAATTGGGCGACTTAAAATAAATACATAAACAAAGATGTCTCTAGGATGCCTCCAAGGGTCGTCGAACACTGATGGATGGCGCAACCTTGCTCGTCAACCAAACATTTTGAAATAACTTTTACACTGTTTTAATTACGTGGAATATATTTAAGATTTTGTTGTCATTATCGTACTGCCTAAATTCTAGATATGAAAATGAGTCGACCATATTAGAAGATCTCTTGTCAATATTAGCAAATTCGTGAAATGTTTCATTTTTAATAGAATTCTAAGATATTTTTGGGAGGTTGAAATCATCAACGATGGTCACCGCCCTTTCCGTAATATATTTTCCAAGTGAATGTAATTGATTCACAAAGAAACTAAAGGCATAGACAGGGCGATTGCTAGGCTGTTGGCCGCCCGCGCGTGCTATCACCACATTTGCCGCCCCCCCTCCTATTTGAAAGAAAAACTAATAGTTAAAAACAAGTTTTATTGAATATTAGGCAACATAATAATATAACATTTAACTTGAGACTACACTAATTAACTAACTAAATTAAAACAGGAAAAAAATATTTTACCCTATATTTAACGTAGAATGTGATTTTGTAGTTAACCAAAAGCAGTAAAAGCTACAAATAAATTCTAGGTAGGCATTAATTCCATAATATTGCCCAATTGTTGCAAAACCATACTTTTATATTATCAGCAAAGAAATAAGGAATATACATATACAAAAAATAGGAACATGATTTTGTTGGTAATAAGTACTTAAAATTAAATGGTGATAAAATAAAAGAACTTAAGTTGAAGATACTATAAAATACTGCACATTTTGATTTATAAGGAAATTTATAAAATTTTTAAAAGTCCCAACTGATAGGCACCAACCGCTTGCGGGGCACGCGCTTCACGCTCGGTAGGAACGGCACTACGCATAGTCATTATTAGGGGGAATATATACACGAAAAAAATACATCGGTTTTGGAGTTTAATGAATCCCAAGCATTCTAAGCATAGGACTCGAAATAAGAACTGAAAAACAATTTTCCAGACCACTAAATACACCTCCGCTGTCCTTTTCACAAAAAGCCGAACCACTCGCGATTCCTCTGTAGACATAATATGTGTCAGGGAATAATTCACTTAGTCAACATCCTACTCAGCCTTACGGTTCAACCAAAATTTAGAGATAAGTATAACGTCGAAATCCGAGGCGACAACAAAATGATAAAGTTTCAAAGGTTTTGTGCGAAATCCTCTCATGTTTTGATAGTATCCATGTAAACTATCAGTCTCTATACAAGGGTAAGATTACATTTTTGGATCACCTTGTTGTTTTTGATCAGCATAATACGGGATATACAATCCTTTCTTAAAATTAGTGATGCCACGAGACTTTGGCTAATCTTGTATCGTCTGGTCTCAAAATTTTGGTCAAGACGAGACGAGATCAAGGACTTGTCTCGTCTGGTCTTGAAAAATTTCGTCTCGACTTTAAGTATATTAACCTGTCCGGTTAAAGATTAAACAAATATGTTCAATGAAGATGAAGTTTTAGCTATAAAGACTCACAGCGTATCATCAGTGAGCCGCGTGCGTTTACAAATTGACACGCTATCGCACATGCCTGAATGTTAATACCTTGAAAATGCAGTGGAGTCTATTCAGGTGATGTAGGTGAAGTGCTACTTCACCAGGAAAGATAAACAAGCAAACATCTAACTATATTTATTATATATCTCTTTAAATTTAAGTTTTTACATTCATTTATGCACCTAATTGGTAAAAAATAAACTGTACATCCCGAATAAATATTTTACTTGACCGTTGGCAGCATGTCTTTTTAAAACTTTAGTTTTAGTTTAGTTTACGATTTTCCTACTACGTTGCTAGTTTAGTAGTTTTAGTTTACGATTTTCCTACTACGTTGCTAGGACAACGCGTACGTGATGACGCCGACCGTGGAAAATTAATGTTAACCAGCGCCATACAACGCTCTCGGTGAATTGCTAACGCAGTACACTACACCCAGGTGTCGTTCAGTTTGGAGTGGTTGTTTACTTTTATTTTCGCGAATTTTGCTGCAACCGGTTAGTTCCTTTGCAGTTTACTTGACTGTTTTGTGTTATATTTATTTATGGTGTTGTTACAACTTTATTTCGTGTCGGGTTTATTAATTTACATTATTGATGAATCCGATCCGATCCGTTTTAATCGTCATCCTGGTTTTTGGCGTACAAATGGTTATGTAGTAGTCAAATATTACAAAAATTGTTTGCTGGCCTTGTTTACTAGTTTCCAGTAGATATTCAGTGTGGAATAAGGAAGGATTTGAAGTTATATTAAATATATGAAGGTCTTTACATAAACATGAAGACTCGGCGGAGCATTTAAAATGCGAATTAATGCTAAAAACATTTGTAAAAAATCAAAGCACTATAGGTGACACTAGAAAATGCCAAACTATATAAAATATATTTTAAGGAAAACGTCCGATTAAATAGAGTATTTATGTGCTTGGTAATTGACGTAGTTTTGTACCTTGCAAAACAAGAGTTCCCAAGAACTAAAAGATCATCACAAAAAAAATAAAAAAAATTTTACTGGTGACTCGAAAACTATTCAAAACGAAATTATTAATTATTAATTGAATGCGTTTCTAATTATTTAAATGATGAAATAATGAACACACAGTTTTTTTCTGTGTAAGTGGATGACACCACTGATATTACGCAAACCTCCCAATGCTCCATAATTTTAAGATACGTTAATTCAGAAGGTTCAGTAGTCGAGAGATTCTTAGGATTTTATAATGTCAGCTCCGATAGAACGTCGGAGAATTTATATTCTCTATTGGATCAAATTTTGGACCAATTTGTCTATAAACATAAAGTAATGGGGCAATGTTACGATGGCGCAAATGTGATGTCTGGCCATCTAAATGGCCTTAAAAAAAAGGAAAAAGCGCCTCAGGCTGTAATTATATTACAGAAATAAATCATTACAAACTTGAGCTTGCTAAGCTTTCACCTGAAGAAATAAGGGCTAAGTATAGAACCCTTTTTTATGAAATATTGGATCATATTTTAATGGAAATGACACTATTGAAAGACTATGAAAAACTTATATTTTTATGTTTGGCAGATTCTGCTAAATTTTCCGACTGGCCCGTTTGAAAATTTGTTACAGTTATATGGGGAAATATTTTCAAAAAGTCAACGACTTAAAAATGAGCTTGGTGTTATTTTTGCCAATGACAGTAATTGGAATATATCGCTGCAAGAGCAAGTGAAAAAAATTAATGAAAATAAAAATATTTTAGCCAAAGCATATAAAGTGTTTTCCCTTATTTTGACAATACAGTCGGCAAGTGCTTTAGTGGAAAGAAGTTTTTCTTGCCTCAAACGTGTAAAAACTTATTTAAGAAATACAATATCTCAAAAAAGACTTACTTCTTTAGGCAATATTTCAATTCAAAAGGAATGTCTGGAGGAAATTAGGGCAACTCATCCATTTTATGAGGATGTTATAAATAAATTTGCTGCTATGAAGGATAGGAGAATTGATTTTGTTTACAAAATTTAGGTAAGTCGTAAAAAAATATTCTACCCCTTCCACATATAAAAAAAAAATCTGGAAACAAATTATTGCCGTATTTTCTTGCTTCGTTTGCACTTCACTTACTTTTTCACCCGGTAGCCGCCACTGTGAAAATGCGTTCCTTTTGTTTGATAAATTTAATTGGTCACAATACATAATTTATAAAATAATCGTAATTTTTTATCGCAACATTCTAACAGTGCTGACTGTACACAGTCAGCTGTTTGTGTTATTATTTTTAAAAATGCTAATTTACAAAATGTCAGCTTTGATAAAATAATTTTTTGACATTTATTTTTCCTTCAAGTTTGAACTCTTCCGGGCCTACCTGTACTGCATTGCATTTTTATGCTAAATAATAAATATTCCAATATTAAAAAAAAGTCGCATTTTTATAATTCTGACCACTAGGCTGATACCAAAGAGTAGAGTATAGACTGACAGCACAAAAAGAATTTATCTATTTTTGTGCCGATATCTTACGTATATAATTACGTGACAAATATAATAAAACAACAAATTGCCCATTTGCAGCGAAGGCCATAAACGATTATTAGTTCGTTTTTCTTACATTTTATTAGGGTTTTGTATGCTCTAGATAGTTTTTACATAGTCAGTTGAATTTAGATTTTTGTTTTGAATGGTTGTTCGATTAAATTGTGATTATACTCCCTCCCCAAGTTGTTCGAAAAATAAAGCAAAAATTAAAATTTATTTTTCCTACAAACGTTATATAAAGTTAACAACATTTTATTCATTTCCGTACATAAAATACTTTTTATAAAAAGTGTGAGAAAACTAAAATCATTAAATAAAGGGTTATCAGCGGGTCATTATTTTACGGTTTGCTGCTATTAAAATGTAGGCTTTGGATTTATAGCTCGAGGTTTTGGCGTTTCATTTCGGCGAGTTAGCATATATGAAGGTTTATTAAAAATATTAGCTAAATATCATGACCCTGGGCATGTATTATTAGATTGTATGGAATTATTATTATACTAAATAATACACACATAAAATATTAATAATAGGTTTTGCGGATATATTTTAAATTAAATATACACTAAAAATATGAATTTCAAAAATATATCTGCAATTTTGCTTATATTGCGAACTTGTTACAAGAGAAATGAATTCGTGGACGAACAACTAAGAAGTATTTAGCTTATTTTTGAGGCTTTTAATTTATTGCCATGTTTCCGTTAAAAATCGACTACTGTGCGGCGCTGGAGGTGGCCTGCGATGGTATCGTCCTGGATAAAAACTATCGCAAGTTATTACACATTTTTTTAGTTAGGTAATGTTAGATATCACCGCACTAGTGCGGTAATGATTTCTATTATATGTAATACGTTTATTTTTGTTTAAAGTACAGCATTACAAACTATTTATTGTGAAAATTAATTACATAACAATTGCAATTACTTAAATTAATACCAGATGTACTTGATAAACTTAACTTAACTTGTAATGAACTTGCATTAAATATGCTCTAATTTTTGGGTACTAGTTGCTTCATTTTCCTTATTTCCGAGTAGACTCAAAGCAGTCTTCTTTTTATTTTCTTCCGGCGAAGCCTCAATGTATCCTTCTGCAACTGTATTTGACCGCCATCCCCGTGCCTCTTTACGGTCAAAATATTCACTCCGGTGTTGGCTAATAGTGATGTAGAAGACCTTCTAAGGCAGTGGCCGGTATATTGTTCTGGATTGGATAATTTTAAAAACAAAGCAATAGTCTCAGGCATACCTCCAAAAGTGTTTATTCCCACTGGTTGTAGTGTACAGTTACCGTTCTTCGGACAATTTCCACCATACCTTCTCTGTTACGAAAATTATTTTTGTCTTCGTGAATGGTATTACAAATCGAAAACACGCACCTTCATCTTTCTAAGAGTAAGTTTGTCAGCTCTTCTATTCTACGTGCTCCTGCTAGTCCAACAATAAGTGCAACTTTCGCCATAAAAAGACTTGATATCATCAGCTTCCTGCAGAAAAACACCAATATCGTTTTTCATTAATATCTTCGATTTTGAGGCTCTATACCCTTCCGACTTTTAAAAACGCAATTAAATGCGAGTATTTAGTAATAGACATCATACTCCGCAACATTGAATAGAATGCCCAAACAGAGGATGGTTGGTGATTTTTCGGGCAGAAGACTAGAAATTACGCCGATAGCTTTTTCGATGTCGGATGGAAAATCTGAAACGCTCATGTTGAAAATGTATGAAACTCGTTCCGAACTTTGTGACAAATTACAAATTGTCTGACAGCATTATTTTCTAATATTTTCTAACAAAAACTTAGTTACTTGGTTGCTATGGTATAATAAGTACAGGTAACAAAGGTAATTTGTTTTTAAATATTTGATAGGTAATCTTTTCACGAAAATGTAAATAATATTATAACTCGAATAAGAGTTTAAACGATGGTAGATAAAATTTTGTAGGATACGCGTGTGACATCGTTATTAACATCATAACGCTTTTACCCCACTTTTATCGTAAGTGTCTTTTACTTCGCTCCAGCTATGATTTCGAGTCAGATGTCAGAAAAAAAACATGTTAGTTCATGAATCGCTTCTTTTATACATCAATAAGCCTCTCCATGACAGGATTAGTATAACGAAAGTGAATATATTGCAAACTGTATTGGTTAATTAACATATAATTTTGTTATATTCTGTAATAATGATGCCATTAGGTTCTTGCCTTACTTTTTCTACGTAATTAAAACCAAAAAACAAAATATCATTTTACTATTATTTTTTTACGACTGAAATGATTAATTTACCGCTCTGGG
Organism: Kuschelorhynchus macadamiae; assembly: GCA_030620095.1. Classification (NCBI taxonomy): domain Eukaryota; kingdom Metazoa; phylum Arthropoda; class Insecta; order Coleoptera; family Curculionidae; genus Kuschelorhynchus; species Kuschelorhynchus macadamiae. The sequence goes on from JAUTXW010004690.1 coordinate 454,759, forward strand.
CAACTGTCCACCTTGCCCACACCTGGACTGGCTCTAAAGTTTATGTATGATTAAGTGTGATTTATGTGCCAGCATGAATTGGGAATTTATCCGATATCCTCTTAAGAATGGTAACAAATAGCATATATCAAAGATATTGTCCATATTTCTCAAAGAGACCTATTTTTGATAATAAACATAGAAAAAGACTCGAAGTATCAGTCTCACAACAAAATAATTTTTAGGACAGTAACATGATACGTGTTTCGCTCTTCCGAGCATCATCAGAGTAAAACGCACTAAAGTATAATTTAATGAGTTTTTTTATGTTTATTAAACAGCAAATAATTTTTTTCTTATAATCAGTAACTACTGGTAGTTTCGATTAACAATTTAAAGCACACCCCCCAATACCAATGCCTCCCTTTGGATATGCTGCTGTATATTTGGCACATGTTTTTTTATAAAGCAGAAATTTTAAATTGTTTCCCACCCGGTTTGTAGAGGGTGGTCCAATAATAGAGGACGTCGGCTGTAGCTCGGGAACCGTTAATGACAGAATTTAAGGAAAAACATATTTATAAGTAAATCGTCCAAGAGAAATCGCTGTAAATTATTTTCAATTTCGAAAGTTGGCCGCTAGGAGCAGTACAAAAGGGGTAAATACCAATTTTCTCTTAAATTCCTAAATTGAGGTATGTCAAAAATATAAGAATTGTATTCTTCAACCAATTACGCACTTTGTTGCTTGAGACTATTTTAAAAAATAAAGTGGTGGCGGAAGGTCAAACATTTTTTATTTTCCAATGTTGATATCTCTGTTTTGAATAAACCGATTTTGTTCGACTTAATGTCGAAAAGAAGTTCTCCATTTGCTCTACTCGTGGAGCCATAAACTGTACCGTAATGACTTTGTTAATGGTCACTAGATGGCGTTGTTTCAGAATTCTCCAAATAATGCTGATTTTATCAATTGGTACGTTATGACTTTTATATCACAATTTATAGGTGAATGGTGTGGTAGTTATGAAAGGCATTGAATAGCAAGAAAGTTGAGGATTTTCTCTTGAAACCGAAACGTCAGATTGGAAAATTAACCTTGCCATTTTGCAGAGGAAAAAATGACAATGGCAAAGTGGAAATAGAATAGAAACTTTAGTAAACTTTCATTACTGTACAGAACAAAACTTAACAAAGGAACAAAACAAATAATACTAAAACTCAGTCTCATAGTCGCAATAAAATAGCTAAAGTTAGGGCGAGGCAGGGCAGGACTCGGTTTGGGCAAAAATATTAAACCGAGTTCTACCTAGGACGAATTGAACTAACAACTAACAGTAAACTTACAACAAATATATTTAAAATTACTTTCGCAAATGCTTAAAATGCAGGCCGTCATTGTCAATACAGTTGCAATATTTCCTGTGTCGACTGGACTGCAGCCTCCACTTCTCCCCCTAGTATCTCTGTAGCAGAAGTGGAGGCTGCACTCCAATCGATACAGGAAAGATTGCAACTTTGTTTTTACGATGACAGGGGCATTTTGAGCATTTGCGAAAGTAGTTTTCAGTAATTTTAAATATATTTTTGGTTAGTTTATTGTTAAGTGTTAGTTCATTTGGTCGTTCTTTTTTGTTGTTTCTTCACTGAAGCAAGGTTGAACTCGGTTTAATCTTTTTTCTCAAACCGAGTCCTACCCTGCTTCGCCCTAGCTATAGCTATTTTATTGCGATGCTTATGTGATAATGAGATTATAAGTTTTAGTATTTTTTGTTTTGTTCCTTTGTTAAGTTTTGTTCTCTAAATGTGTATGCAAGGTTACTAAAGTTTCTAATGGAGCCTTGTTTCTATCCAGTTATTTGGTTTTCCTAAAATTATAGGATTAATCCATAACGGGAAGGTTAATTTTTCGATCCGACGTTTCGGATTCGAGAGATCATCATCAACTTTCTTAATTTAAATACGGACCTGGATTTTTTATTTCATTTTTCAATGCCCTTTGTAACTACCAAATAAATTGTGATATAAAACTCATAGCGTACAAATCAGCATAATTTGGAGAATTTCGAAACAACGCCATCTAGTGACCACTAACAAAGTCATTACGGTACAGTTTATAGCCACACGAGTAAAGCAAAAAAAGCACTTTTTTTCGACACTAAGTTGAACAAAATCCGTTCATCCAAAACAGAGATATCAACATTTGAAAGTAAAAATGTTTGACCTTCCCTACTATTTTATTTTTAAAAATAGACAAAAATGGTCTTAAGCAACAAAGCGCATAATTGTTTGAAGAATACAATGCTTATATTTTCAACATATCTCAATTAGGGAAATTTAAGAAAAAATTGGCAGTTTTACTTTTGTGTTACTGTTACGTCCCCTAGCGGCCAACTTTTGAACTTGAACTTGAACATATTTTACAGTGATATCTCTTGGCCGATATACCTATAAATATTTTTTCCTTTAAGTTCTGTTGTTAACGAATCCCGGAGCTAGAGCCGACGTCCTTTATTATTGGACCACCCTGTACAAAGAAGATAAGTCAAGCGCATCTCGAGATTTATTGCGAATATTTGAAAATGTAGGTTGAATTGTAAAAAATCCTAACTAACGCTATCTGAATAGCTTGTCGGCAATGGGTTAAAAGCATAAAGATGACATCAGTGACAAACACATTAATAATAAATTAATAGTTTCTGTACTGTTCGCGCAATTGGCGGTACTTAAATTCTTGATTGTGGTTAATTCGTAGGCATCTGATAGAAATTCAGTAAATTCTTTTCTTGAAAAATGGATTAATGGGTCACGGGCAATAATAGTATATGAAAACTATTCAATGTCAACAGCGTTGGTGTGTCAGTGTCGATAATTTTTAATTCTAATTAAATACATGTTTATTGATGTGATATAACTAAGCATGCTCGATAATGATATCTTCTTCATATTAACCTTGTCTGTTTAACTATATCATTAATGAAAAGCTATTACTTCGTTGTATCAACGTTTTTCCCAGAGCAAGCTCTTGGCTTCGTTAAGGCAGTTGGACGCTTACGCAAAATAGGAAGACATGAAAATTGACGGAAATGCTCCAAGACCAATAAAGATGATGACCGTTAAATGAATGTTTTTTTTTTCATTATTTTTTATATTTTGTTTTTGAAGTTTAAATGCGAATATTAAAATTGGCAAATATTAAATGACCGGTGTCACTCAATGCTGAGTGCCAACACTTTTTAAAGCATGCATTTTTAGTCGAAAGCACTTGATTGTACGCCATTAATAACGACTGAGTATGACCCTCTGATGTTTTAAACATGTTTAAAGTATTTAAAACCCTTGTTTTTGGTCAAAATACTTAAAACATAACAACCCTGCTGTACGGTTTTAACATTTTGACTAAAAACAATTGCCAATTTTAACATTAGCATTCAAACTTCAATGCCGAACAATAAAAAATAATGAAAATAGCAGTTACAACATCCGGTTTAATTTATTACATTATTCAAATTTATACTGATGATATTTTAAATGTTTAAGTCAGAAATGTGCCACTGAAAAATTGTCAAATACAATCGAGAGTCTACGGTCTAACAACCGTCACCTAAAAGCAGACATTTTTCAATTAAAAGCCGATCGGGCGTTACACTGGAGAAAAGCAAAGTGTTTCCGAGGCCAAAATATCAAAATCTTACTTATTTTATTATACTGATTAAGAATATGTTTTGCAAAAATCTCAGTTGGCTCTGGTTTTATAGATCCATGCTTATTATGATAATTTACCTGCCTGCCCTTAATGTATGGGAAAGTTCGACCATTAAATGAGAAATACCTGGATTTATTATACCAGGTGTACTTTATAGGAGTTTAAATACGTATAACATAAATCCTAAACTGTTAGTTAATTGTATTTCAACTACCAGTTGATCGAGAGCTGTGCGTATTTTATAAGCCGGATCATTTTTGTTATACATGTGGTGAAATGACTTTAGTCAAACAAAAACGTACTCTTAGCCCTTTAATGAAAAGGGCTTACCACTTGTATTTTGGCTGCAAAGTTGGATTTAAAAGTTGTGACGATTTTACTTGGAATGCATCTAGATTATACCAAATACTGCTGCTTCCTCTGCGAATGGGACAGTCGAGCACGATTAAATCACTGCAGGATGAAAATTTGAGCCAGAAAAGGAAAATATATAATAATATAAAATTGGGACTTTATGAAGGCATGGACAAAGAAGGCCGTGCTTTCAGTTATTTAAAAGAAAAGTTCCCTAGAATGCTAAAATTAAAGAGGGCATATTTGTAGGTCCCCAGATTAGGACACTTTTCGGAGAGGCGCATTTCGATTTCAGGAAAAAGACGCTTGAAATGCCTTTAAAATGGTTGTAACAATTTTATTGGGATTTCCTGGATTCTCATCTGGATTACTTTCCGGAAAATTGTGGTGCTATAAGTATCGAGCACCGTGAGAGTTTTCACCAGGATATTTCAAGAATGGAAAGAAGGTGCCGGGAACAATAGAACGGTGAGACGTTAGCTGATTAATGCTGGACTGCTACGAGAGATGCCCCAGAGGCTGCTTTCAAAAGGTAGGCTAAGAATCGCAAAATGTGTGTCTAAACTTTTCGTGATAAAAATGAGCTATTTAATTGCTTTTATTAAACCAAAAATATATTGTTATCTGTATTTTGTATGTTCATTGTCATAAGACCACGAGGCTGGCGACCAGCGATGACCTCGTGGTTATAAAGGGAGGCGAGTTTTTCCCGAGTGTTCCCGATTGAATTCGCATAGGGGTGCATAGGTAATATAGGCTTACGTTGGCAAATTTTGGGTCAACAGCCGCATCGAGGAAACTTAAACATTTTTGTCGGTTGATGCGTTTAATGTGAATCGTGTGATAGGTTGTGGTTACGAGTGCGTATTTTTATAGAAGTTATTTTATTGTCAAGACTTGGTTTGTTGATTTTGTGGTTTAACTTAATTGAAAAAATTAATGTTTTAAATAATGGTAGCCACAGTGGTTTAGAATCTTAAAACTTCAAAAGCCGCCAGTGAGTTGAACTTTGAGAAATGTCTCGAATTTAAGGCCAGATGTCGACTTTTGCCGGATCTTAAAATTCGGCAGACAACTAAACTTGAAACCGCTTATAGTTAAATTTTGAAAATCGGTGTGCTGTATAAACATTTGATGCTGAATCTTATTCTGGATTCAGGTTTTTGAAATTTTTTGTCGGAGGCGTCACATACCGGGAAGGTTAAGGGTGAAGATAACCCTATTTTCTTATCCTTTATTTTATTGCGATTTTGTTTAGAAATTATTAAATTTCAGACTTTTCTACGTAAAAAAGGTACCCTTAATTGAATTCGCTAGAGCGTACTGTTTACGAGAGAATTGAAATTATCTGATTCTTCTATGTTTATTCATTAAAATTCTGCATCTAACATTTAATACCGAGTAAGTACCTACCATAGATACAACACACTTTTTTATTAACATAAATACAAGTCGTCTGATAACGAAGGTAAGTTTTTTATTCTTTCAGAAATGTTTTGACTGACAAACATGTGGTTAACTGTGACACAGTGACAGTGTATGTTAAATTTTTTACAATTTTTCAATAACAAGGCTTTGTTGAATTTGTACTAATTACCCATACCTAAAGAATTACGTACAGAGGTTCTGAAAACAAAAATGGAATTTACCTATCAAGAGCAAGCTGATATTCATATTTTGTTTGCGAGGGCTTTTGGGGATTGCAATGAAGCAAGGCGGTTGTACGAAGAGGCATTTCCTAATCGACGTGTACCCCACCGTTCTGTGTTCGCAAGAGTGGATCGTAACTTAAGGGAAGCAGGTTAGTTCAAAAAATTAACTACAATGGTGTCCCGTAATAATGTAATTACGTTTTTCCTTAGGAAGTTTTCATAGACAGGAAGTTGTTGGGCGACCGAGGAATGCTAGAACACTAGCATTAGAGGAACGAGTGCTAGATCTTGTTGAAGAAGATCCCTCTCTAAGTACGCGCATCATTGCTAGTGAAGAGGGCTCCTCTCAGACAACTGTATGGAGAATTTTGCACGAGACGTTGCTTTACCCATACCATATCCAACGGGTTCAGGCATTGGAAGCACGAGATTTTCATCTGCGTGTACAGTTTTGTGAGTGGCTTCAACAACAACGAGTTGCCGTCGCCTACGATTTTGAAAAGAGAATTTTATTTACCGACGAGGCCGGCTTTACAAGAAATGGAATATTCAATTTTCATAACAACCACATATGGGCGAATGAGAACCCTCATGCTATAGTACAGAGAGGCGGGAATTATTATTAACTGAATTACTAGAATTATTAGAAAATCTGCCACTTCAATTACGAGTAGAAATGTGGTTTATGCACGATGGCGCCCCCCCTCATTTTAGCATTGTCGCTAGAGATCATTTAAATAATACCTACCGAAACAATTGGATAGGCCGTGGGGGACCAGTATCATGGCCACCACGGTCTCCTGACCTAAATCCACTTGATTTTTATTTATGGGGACACTTAAAACAACTAGTTTATTCCCGGCCAATACCTAATGTTGAGGTTTTGAGACAAAGGATACAGGAAGGCTTTCAGACAATTAGAAATAACCCGATGATTCTACCACGTGTGCATCGCAATTTAATAAAAAGATTAATAGCTTGTCGTGATGCTAATGGCGATCATTTTCAACTTTTCCTGTAAATTGTAAATAAAATAATAATAAAAAATGTGTCCTATGGTAAGGGGTAAACTTTCGTTTAGCAGTAATCACCTATGTAAGAAATTTCTGTTTATTTAGTATTTAGAAGCCTCTCTAAAAAAACATTACAAACATTTTTCTGCGGAAATGCGTCATTTTTATTTTTTTGACAAAATATTGTAGCCTTTAGAATAGCCGATAACAACGAATACTTTAATTTGTTTAATTTAGTTTGCGGGCAAAAAAATTATTTCTAATTTTTTGAGGATTTTTTAAAATTATTTTTAGGTTAGGCTAGTTAACATAACATAACTTGACTTAATTCAAGCTAACATAACTAACCTAAACTAACTTAACCTCACCTCACCTAAAATAAACTAACATACAAAGTAATCTACAATACTTTATCAAAAAATGAAAAACGTCTAAAATGTAAAACAAAAACATGTTCTTATGTACCTGATTTCGGTTATTCTAAAGTTGGGAAAATGAAAATGGCGCATTTCCGCAGAAACTTTTTTGGGATTTTCTGTTTGGAGAGTCTTTTAAATACTAAATAAACAAAAATATCTTGCATAAGTGATTTCGGCTAAACGGAAGTTGAACAATGGTGGGTAAGTACGATTAATTAAATGTTAGATGCAGAATTTTAATGAATAAACATAGAAGAATCAGATAATTTTTAGAGTCAATTCTCTCGTAAACGGTACGGTCTAGCGAATTCAACTAAGGGTACCTTTTTTACTTAGAAAAGTCTGAAATTTAATAATTTCTAAACAAAATCGCAATAAAATAAAGGATAAAAAAATAGGGTTATCTTCACCCTTAACCTTCCCGGTATGTGACGCCTCTGACAAAAAATTTGAAAATCTGAATTCAGAATAAGATTCCGCATCTAATGTTTTATACAGCACACCGATTTTCAAAATTTAACTATAAGCGGTTTCAAAAATATCGCGAAAAGGTCGTTTTTAGGGTGCCCCTTAAAAATAGACGTAGTTCCTCTAGGAATCATTTCCGGACCCATGTTAATAGGAACTTTCTGTCTTATTTTTACGCAAAGATTATACCCCCAAACGGATAACGCTTACTTTTGAATCACCCTGTATAGTAATTAGGAAATTAGGTGTATGTATGTATATATATATATATATATATATATATATATATATATATATATATATATATATATATATATATATATATATATATATATATATATATATATTGACCCCCCTAAAAAGTTAACCATGAGCCGCCACTGCAAGTTAGTCTCATATAAAATAAGTTTGAAGAAGATACTCTAATAACAAAACATAGATATACAGAGTTTATATCAAAGTAATAATAATTAACTATAATATTAGAGTTTAAAACAAATGTTTTGAACTGTTTTTTTTTTCAACATAAATCTCATCTTGGAGTTAAAAACCGTGAAATGGAATTTTGCCGAATATTTAAACATTTTATTAGGCCGCTATTTTATTTTGCAGGACAATATTCGCACAAAAAAATTTCTAGTCTATCCCTATTTAACACTTTATTTGTATATATAGTTTATCCATATATCACATTTTACTTTTGCGCAATTTTTGTCCATTGGCTAAGTGGTTTTTTAGTAATGATTTCTTTCTTTGACTTTTGTCCAAAATTTGAGGTCAATCGGATAAGTAGTGTTTGAGCTATGCCGCGTACAAACAGCCAGACCGACAGACTGATGGAAATGAGGAATATGTTTTTCGGGATCTAGTGACCCTAAAACACAAATATCTACAAAAGTCCCGGAGGGTGATTTTTTCACGATTACAATACTTTTCTTTTACTAGGGAAGTAAAAAGCAATTAGCTGGCCCGGCAGACCTTGTTCTGCCTTTTCCGTTAGTTGACGCGATGAGTTTCCAATGGAATTATAAGAGTATGGACCACATCGTCCAGAAATGTTATTAAAGAAAAATATATTGATTTTATAGAAAAAAATGCGCAATAAAACAATACAAAAAAATAGTGTTGAAAGGTCTCGGTAATCAGATGATCATTTAAAAAAAAGGAAATCATATAAATTTGTGCAGTACAACTCTCTTACGAACTTGCTGGAAAATCTGAGTGAGGGCCAATATTTTCATCCCCAAATAATTTTATTCTTCGAATATTTACCGTGGAAACCATTGTTGGGGCAATTGTAACCATGGAAAATATCCACTGAAGGAAATTATATGGTGATGAAAATACCAGTCCTTAGTGTTTTAAATATATAGATGTTATAGCCATTTAGAAACAAACTCATTAAGTACTTTTACCGTAAACATCTGCCCAAAAATGTAATGTAAGTTTATTATAGAATTTGGCAGAATTTTAACCAAAATTCACAGTATACAAAAACATTTAGATAACAGTTTTTCTCTAACATCATGAGCATACGCCAAAATTAAAATTTATATTTTAATTGTTAGACTAAATTATTTATAAATAGTAAATTAAAAACCAGCCGAGATTTTTTTAGATCTTCACGTTTCGGAGTCCCTGCCTAGATACCAAAAAATTCGGCTTGTTCGCGGCATGGCTAAAAAAGTTCAAAAAGTAAGTGACATTTAGGGATGAAATAGTGATATTTTGCTAAAAATCCAAAGTGGCGGTATAATGAAATGCTAAAAAAATTACTACTAAAAAATTACTTACCCAATTTATATGAAATTTTGCACAAAAATAAAATATTACGTATAAATGAACTGGTAAAATTTTGGTACGAATCAAAGACGGCGCAACAAAATGGCGGTTAATTAAATATTTAAAAAATCCGCTACTTATTAGATTGATTTCAAACTTTGTGCAATAATTAAGTGTGATATAGAGATGAACTGGTAAAATTATGGTACGAATTCAAGATGGAGGAACAATGTTCAATTACAATTGTAATCGTGAAAATTCACCCCTTTCAGAATTTTATAGGTTTGTACTTTTTAGGTCCCTAGATGTTTTCTCAATTTTGTCAGTATATCTGTCGGTCTGTCTGTCTGTTGGTGACATAGCTAAAACATTACTTACCCGTTGACTTTAAATTTTGAACGAAAATTAGGGTTCATATGGGGATTACCTGCTAACATTTTGCTAAAAATTCAATATGGTGAAACAAAATGGCACCCTAGCCAAGTGTTAGTCATAAATTAAATATCATTTGGGGATAAAATAATAACATTTTGGTAAAAAAATATGGAGAAACAAAACGACGGGTTAATGAAATGTTAAAAAAATATTATTAAAAAATTAATCATCCAACTTACCTCAAATCAAAAATTACTTTGTACCTCAAATTTTGCACAAAAATCGAATGTTACAAAGAAATGAACTGGTAATATTTTGGACGAATCCGAGATGTCAAAAGAAAATGGCGGTCTAACAAAATATTTTATAAAATAGACTGAAAAACTACTTATCAGAATGATTTTAAATTTTGTGCAAGAATTAAGCGTGATATAGAGATCAACTGGTAAAAGTGTGGTAAAAATTCAAGATGGCGGAACAAAATGGCAGTTAAATAAAATGTTTAAAAATCAACTTAAAAAAACCTTCTTACTCAATTGCTTTTAAATTTGCATAGAAATTTAATACTTAATAAATTTATTTTAAATGATGCCCAAAAATCAATTGTGTCCTAGGTAGGAACTAATAAAATATCGGTACGAATCCAATAAGGTGAAACAAAATGGCGACCAATAAAGATGTTTGAAGAAAAGACAATAATATATATGTCCTGCTAAATAATATGTGAGGAACTAAATTGGGTATATAACACTTCACTATTTCTAATAGAGCAAATATTCATTGCGAAGGAACTTCCGGATAGGAAATTTACCGATTTTTTTATTTTCAGGTGGCACTAAGGATGACCAAGGAACGAAAACCCGTCATAATTTTTTCTCCACGTGTGACCCATGACATAAAATTCATTTCAAATGATTTGAATTGGAGTATCATTAAAAAAAAACTTATGTTTTCATAAAAGGTGTTTATTGGAAAAACATACGAACGTCAACTACTCTAAGGTGATTCGGTTGTTCCTGTATTTATAAGTGCATCTGTTTTTTGTTAATTTTAAACACTTCGTCAGTATTATTTTTAAACTACATTACAAGAATACATCCGGATGAATGACTTTAATAAAAATTCCACTCAAAAGGAACCAAATTTATAAGTAAATAAAATTTCTTTTTGCTTATTTTGGACAAAGTGGAGCCCGCACGAAACATAACCTTGACATTTTCAAACTGCGTTTTTATTTTTCTTTTTAATATTAATCTGTCTAAAGTTGTTTTTTTGTTGCATATTACGAAATGCATTATAAGTCTTCTATCCAAAACAAAAAAAAGGTGCACAAGGTTAACGATGGCAGGTATAACAGGCAATTTATTTTATTTTGTTTGTCTTGAGTACAATCAAACGAGCTTATTTAAATTTTTTATTTCAATTTTGCATTTTCGAAGCTTGCCGAATCAAATATTATCGTCATCTAATGAATTGGAATAGAGAGTTCCAGTGTATATTAGTTTTAAATTAAGTATATATAGGAAATCTGATATGAATGCATATTATAAATAACCGACCAACAAATGAACTTAGGTTTTTATTGAAAATTCCTTTTTTGTTTTTATCCGACTCTTATTTTTTTTCCCAAAGCGGACTTTAAACCAGCCAGGGGAGACGTTGATGGCAATTGCACCGGGAAGGTCACTATCCCTTGCACAATGTTATTCTGCTCCCGAAAAAGTCATCACCAATAAGAACTAACAAAAATCTGGTGTCGGTCACAAAAGAGATTACCTTTTTTTTGTTATCAGTTGATAACTGGTTGTTGTTCTATATGCCTCTACCGAGAATTCATCCTGCCGGCGCCCGTGACCAACTTTACTTTAAGTGCCTTATAATTAGTCACTTTTTATTGTGCGTTTAATGTCATTAAATTGATTGACATATTGAATGTAAATGTACAACTTTTAATTGAAAAATTGCTATTTATAATAACAAACCTGCTATGGGCGTCCTTAGAAAATCCAGGGGTCGGGGAGCAACAATGTTCAGATTACATGAGCGTGGTGGCCCTTTAGTATGTAAGTAAGTTCAGCGATTAAAACACATTTCCAAAATACAGGGAAACCCTATGTAAAGATCCCTATCCAATCGTACAATAATGTACTACTTTTAAATAAGGCCTTATAAATATTTCATTAACTTATAACTAAAATTGCAAAAACATCTGGAGATAATGGTTTGTTTGGCCAAAATAATTAAACCTCCTTTCATTATTTGGTTAAGTTTGATTTTTGTCAAATTTGCTCTGTTCATTAACACGATTTACTTTGACTATTTTAGATGATCATTCACGTGTTATTATGTATTAGTAGCAAATCGAATGTAAATGTAATTTTTTTAATAAGAAATAATAAATATTGCGCTACTTTAGGGAAACCCGCAGTAAATCGATTAATTATTAGTTTGTAAGAAAAACTACGAAAACGTCCCGATATAGTAGTCCAAGAATTAGATTTAAATAGACAAAACAATCGAATCTTCTCTTTTAACTATTTCGGATATGTTTAATTTTCGTTAATTTCATGACTAGTTGCTTAATGATCCTGTGTAAGGTAGTTAAAACAACTTTTAAAAAGCATGTGCCCTAAAAAAAGCTACGAGGATTCGGCCAAAAAGTCTATAGTACATTTATTTTCTAATAGCCAAGCTTAGGGCTCTATAATATCATAATTATTAGAAAATTTAGGACTTTTTTACAATTAAAAAGTACTTCAACTAATTTAAATGCAAAGACAATTTTAAGGGAATTTTCAGAAAATAAAAATATAAAATTAATTACTAAAATTTTGACATTATTTCACAAGAAATAAACAATTTAAAACCAATTGTTTTTCTCTCAAATAATAATGACAGAAATAGGTGAATATGTCAAATGTAAAATATAAAAAGAAGGGTACATTCGAAACAGTTTTAAAACTAGATAATACATTATACAGTATATGGAACAAAATATTGGAAGTAATAATAAAAAGAAATAAAAATATCAAAAAAAAATTAATACATACTGTTAGGTGAATTTCTTGAGGAAATAATTGGTCTAAGAGATAAATTAGGTTTATGATAATATGTACTTTACGAAAGACTCTTTTGATGTTGCACTTTTTGTTAATAATAAAACAATCCCTGAAAATTATGTACTTATAACCTTAGATGTTATAGTATTGTATATTTTGTAATAGTATTACAAAAAGGTGGAATCAAGGGCGCTCCAAAGGGGGGGGTAGAGGGGCTAATTACCCCCCCAGACACCCAATACCTAATACTGAAAATTATTTTGCCTCTAATATTTTTAAGAATAAATTATTAAACGGAAAATTTGATAGATATTATATCAAGCTGAGTGCGAATATCAACACTTCCTACCGTAGCATAGTTCACCGAACATTTCATGTGATCTGCAGAAAACGCATGTTCTTTTATTTTTTCTTTTAAGTGTTTTAAATCTTATTATGGTGCAAGAGAAAACAACAAACAACATAACAGTAAAATGAGTTAGAGACTTCACAACCACATATCCAGTCAGCTAAATCGTACATACTTTTGCGAAAGTTTCGATGAACCTCTTGATGAACGCAACGTCAAGAAAAACCAAAAAAATGTTGAGACTTGTAAATTTTATATCTACGTCTATTTCTAAGACTTCTTAATTATTTATAGCGTACCTTTAGTAGAATATTTTTTTCAGTTAATACTTTTGGAACACTTTTATAAATAATAAAAAAAAATTAAGACACTTTTGATTTATATACAGTTATAATTCAATTTAAGAGATCAAAGGCAGAAAAAATGTTATTATTTAAAAAAATTAGTTTCAAAATAATTCATTAAAAAAATCAATTTATTATTCTACTAAAAAACACGCTATATCTCTGAAACCAATATAGTAATCAATTTGGTGAAAATAAAAAAATCGGCAAATTTCCTTTACCCAGAACTTCTCTCGTTATAAATATTTCCTTTCATTAGGAATAGTGAAGTGTAAGTAGTGTAACCGATTTTAGTTCACATGATTTTTGGGCATAATTTAAAATAAACTCAATAAGTACTTTTACCAGTGGCGGCTCGTGGTGAATTATATTGTGAGGTCAATAACAAATTTAAAAATAGGCATACTTCTCTTCGTTTTTCAGAATTGGAAAAATGCTGAATGACACGTTCGTTAAAATTGCACACACATTCCTTTTATAAACGATTTCTTGATACTTAACATTCCTAATAGTCTATCTTGGCCCAATTCCTCAGCAAAATTTATAAGCCTTCGAAAAAACCCTGGATTTTCAGACAAAGCCGTTTCATCATGGCCACGTAGTGCCAGCTCGAATGCCCCACAAAATTTTTTACAATCTATAATTTTGTCTAAAATATAACGAATTTTGGATACATTTTCATTAAAATCTCTAAAGGATTTTCTATTAGCTGTGTCTAGCTGAGTGCGAATATGAACACTTCCTACCGTAGCATAGTTCACCGAACATTTCATGAGGTCTGCAGGAAACGCATGTTTTTTTATTTTTTCTTTTAAGTGTTTTAAGTCTTTAACGCCGGTTTTGCACCACAATGAGTCCGACGAGTCCTTAGAAAACAACATACAAACATAACAGTAAAGTGAGTTAGAGACTTCACAACCACATATCCAGTTAGCTAAATCGTACATACTTCTGCGAAAGTTTCGATGAACCTCTTTATTTTTGTCTTTACTAGTTTGTCATATACTAAGTTCTGGCAAATTGCGACCACTTGAATTCGGTTATTTTCTCAAAATTAAGTCCATTAGCACTTTTTAGTTGTTTAATTTTTTGCACTACCGACATTTTATTTCATCTGCATTCACAACTCAAACATAGACCAAATCGAAATTGGTTATTTTTGCAAAATAAGCTCGTAAGCACTTTTAGTTGTTTATTTTTTTGCACTACGAACATTTTATTTCCTGTATATTTCCAACTCACACATGGATCATAAAAATAAAAAAATATATATTACAAAAAACAGTATATAAATCAATGTTCATCGATTAAAAACGTCCGAAACAATATCGAGTTAGAATCTCGACCGCGCGACCTCTAAACAATTGAACTTCCGCATGCCGACGTGATGCCGCGACCGATCGATCGAATTATGAGAAGAAACCAGCTGATGACCCAAATCGCGATTTCATATTCCATTTACTATCACGTTTGGCTCCCTCTCGGTAGCTGTGAAATCTTCGAATACTTTCGTCAAACTTTAAAGTAATCAGGGCAATTCGGACTGCCCAGCCTAGCTCAGTATAGCGTATTTTACTATGCCTAAGGAACGCAACGAGACCATTCGAACGGCCGTGCGCGGCTATTAGTGTTGCGTATTTAACTTTTCCCAAGGTTCGCGTTTTATTACAACTATTAGGAGTGACGTCAAACTAATAATTTATTTTCTGAAATATTTTTGGGGGGTCATTAACCAAATGAACCTATGGAGGAGCCGCCACTGGTTTTTACATAAGCTATGCCGGGAACTCACAACAACATAAAGGAATTAATAAATCATATTTTCTGGAGTCTATAGACGCTAAAACGTGAAGATATGAACGTATTTTTTTCACGATTACAAACTTTTTATTTGGCCGCTATTTTGTTCCGCCATCTTGAATTAGTACCACAGTTTTACTAGTTCATCTCTATATCACAATTATTTATGGCACACAATTTGAAATGAGTCCACTAATTATTTTTTTCAGGCTGAATTTTTAAATATATTGTTCTGCCATCTTGGATTCATACCAAAATTTTAGCAGTTGATTTCTACATAATAGGTACTTGACTTTGACAAAATTTGAGATAAATTGGATGAGTATCATTTAGTAATATTTTTTTCATTTCACGGAATTGAGAAAACGTGTTTTTTGGCATCTAAGAACCCTGAAACGTAAAGATCTAAAAAAATATCAGAGGGTGATTTTTTCACGATTACAATATTTTCCTTTTACGAGGGAAGTAAAAACTCTTAGGAATTGACAAGGTTTGAAGCGCCGGTGTATAATATATGATTCCCGAAACAGTAATGAAAGGTTTCCATTCAAGTATCATTGAGATTATCTAAATCAAATCATACTTAAATTTTCTTCTCCATATTGCATTATGGTCATATTACAAAACTATCATCGACATATATAAACCAACATTGACAAGAGTATTGAAACCTAATGTTGGTTTAGATACGTTACAAATCAAAAATAATCGTACTTATCTTCCATATTCGAGCCGCCATCATGAATTTCTTATATACAAAAGTGAAAGTGTTAAATTGTATTGTCACTAATATAAGCGTGGTAAACGTAGTAATAAACTTAAAGAACTACTGAAATACAGTTCTCATTACTGTATTTTTTGACAGTATGGTGAACGCTGATTAAAACTTTCTGAATTTTTCTTTCTTATTAATTCTATTTAAGAAAATTATTACGCATCAAATATTTATACTGTTCACATAACAAAAACCAAAATCCTTTTTTTACTATTTCGTTATCATCCCGACGCCGGCCGCGCCGCGCCGCCGCTCTGAATTAACTATTTTGTATTCATGTGCAGAATATAGAGCAAAGCATTTTAATAAACAATAAATGAAACTTATATTATTTTTCTCCACAATGAACAATTTCCTGTAAATCCATCTGGTGATTTTGGTTTTTGTTGTATGACCAATCTAGATATTTTTTGCGTAATAGTTTTTTTAAATAGAACTAAAAAACATTTTAGGAGTTATCGAACAGTTGCGACAGTTTTGTCCTGCGTTTACCATATTGTCAAGAAATATATTTATGAACTGTATTGTAGTTTTGTTAAATTTAAAATTACAGCTTCAATATAACAGATAAATTGATAAATATAATTATTTGTGACTCGTATTTAAGAAAATAATAGTTTTCAGTCTTAGGTTACAATGTTCTGCTTCATTCTAACCAAAATGCTGGTTTAGATCACTATAAAGTCAGGGGAAAAGCAGGTAACGTCTGTCATTAAAGGTGCGACATTACTTTTTCCTTGCAACCTCATATCTTTTCCTGTGGTATGTGCTCAGCTTCGCTTAAGATTACTAAACATTTTTGGACAATTCTTCGGTTAATCAATTCGCTGCACAGGATTTTTCACACTCCTCATTATATCGTTAATTATCACTTTTTTCTAACAAAAAGTTACAGTTTCCAGTTTTTGTGAAAAATCTACACTTTTTCACATACCTGTTCTTGGTAAAATACCCACCGTCAAACCTAAAAAAAAAAACGTTAGGTTGCAAATAGTTGCATTTTTTGCGATTTTGAACTAATAATATAAGAAAAAAAAGTTTTTATAGAAAATGATTTTAAATCTCGAGTTTACCGTCCTTTAAAATATTCTAAAATGCGACATTCTGCGATGTTAAACTGTTATTGTATATCATGTGCTAAAGATAAAGCAAAGCGTTAATATCAAATTTAATATGCAATAAAAGATACTTATTTTCATTACTTTTATCTATATGAAAAATTAAATTTTCCTGCAAATCTGTGTGGTGATTTGGCTTTTGTTGTGTAAACAATATAGGTATTTTGGCGTAACAATTTTCCTAAATAGAATTAACAAATATTTTAGTTTTTTAACGGGTAAAATAGCGATCGGAACCTTATGAGCTGTTTAATTGCCATGGTGCTATGTTTGAAATATTGCACCGACGATACAAATTTCAAATTCATCTGGACGTCTTGAGGATGCGTATGTCCCTTTGAACCCGCCGCAAAACTTATTTGAACCTGCTTCAACTAATTTCAGCGCCAGAAAACAGCATAAATTATTTTCAGAGAGTTTTATTAAATTTTCACCATATTTTCAAAAAATGCAATCGTGAAGAACTGCATTTTAGTTTATTATCACGGTTTTATTAATTTTGTGAAATATTTATTTGTATCCATACTAAACACAGACGCAACATTCTTACTTTCTATAGCTTGTTTGTTATTCTTCCAGAATCAAAATTTAAAAATATTTATTGATTGATCTAAAAAACCTATACTCCTAAAATAATTAGAAATAAAACGTTTATATTTGAAATGGACCGTTTTTCTAATACATAAACGAGAGATAAGAAAATATTTGTCAAACTTCTTTAAAAACCTCTTGAATGAAATGAGATTTTAGAAGAATTCTTTGTTCAATGGCTTTAAAAATTAATAATAAAAATTTCGGGATTTTTGGAAATTCCAGCTTAATAGGATAAAAAAGTCCAAAATGTGTTTTATTTGTAGTAATTAAACGAATGATTTCTTCATTAAGGGCTTTTAAAAATAATTATCTTAAAATAAATTTCTGATTTATTTAAAATTCCGTCTTTAAGAGGATACCTAAAATATCTATAAAACTAAATGTCATTTTAAGAAAATGCGTTTGTCAATAGCTTTTAAAAATAATTATTTAGAAAATAATTCGGTATTTCTCCAAATTCCACTCTTATGGAAGTAAAAATTAATTTATTCTTTTTATAATGTCTTGTAATAAAAAATATTTTAGACGATAATTTCGGCAGTGGCTTTTAAAAATATTTATCTAAAATTAATTTCTAGATTTTTCGAAAATTCACCCTTAAGGGGGCAAAAAATTCAGTGATATTTTTCACAATATCTCCTCAACAAAATTTTAAGACGATCCTTTCGTCAATGGCTTTTAAATATATTTATTTAAAAATCAGAGTCTGAAGTTTTCGAAATTCCTTCCTTAACTAGATCAAATGTATTTTTACCATTTAACAATACTTCTTTAAATAAGTTTTAAAAGAGTTTTTAAAATTCTTTTTCAATGACTTTCCAAAACAGTAGTCTAAATTGACTTTATAATAATTTATTTTTTCTACGATATCTCATCAACTAAATGAGACTTTAAGACAATTATTCCGAAATTCCACCCAAGGGGTTAAATTTCATTATTTCAATAATGAATGATATTTGCAAAAATTAGACTTTTCAAATCTAATTGATGAATTTGCGAATACAAAGGTTAGGAAAATATTTCTTTAATTTTTTATATTGTCATTACATTTAGATTTATATAACTTAAAATTGAAAACCTCTAGGAACGGCCCTGTGCTGTTGATTGAGTAGTGACCACAACATGTGTAAAAAAAAATAACGTAGTCGCATGGGCTGTGATAAAGGTTGCTAGATGAGGAGCGATAGAAATGCACAAAAAAATATTAAGTAATTTTCGCATGAGTCGGCATAATCGCAGGGCAGCCAACATTACGCGTGAAGCAGGAATTAGGCTGGATTATTACAATTTTTATTTGGTATCTGTTAGATTGTAATTTAACATCATGGCCAGACCTAAGATGGTTAGTGATTGCGAAAATGATGATGACTGATGATTCTAAAAATTGGGTAGACTTCCTTATTGTGATTGAAAACTATTTATCCCAGTTGTCCTGGAAAAAAACTTAAATTAAAAAAGAAGACGAACGACCCCAAACTGCTTTTTTTAAATATTTGGACATACCACGAAGGTCTGAGGCTTAAGAATAATGCACCGTTGCATTAAACCGTGGTTGCCTTTATTTAGTGATCCCACGCCTTGTGTTACAGGGAGAGGACAAGGAATTTCCGTTGACGTTCTCCAAATACCGAAAAATGCATTCGCATTTCCCGGTACTTTTTTATAGAAGACGCGGTAGTACTGCTACGGTCGTTATTGTATCTCTACAACAACTGTTACCTACTGTTAGCAACTCGTCTCTAGAGGGAGTATGGTCTTCCCCGGATCGTCACCCAACCAAATACTAGCCGCGCGCGGAGATGCTTTACTCGTCCGAGATTGGACCAAGGTTAATCACCGGATTTGCTCATGGAAAAAAGAGAAGTAGCAATTTTGTGCAGCGTTTCTAAATAATTTAGTGCACTAGTTGTCAGTGATTAACGGAAAGTGTTTAGAATTGAAATTTCTTTTTCTAAACGGGAGTAGATACACCAAAGAAACATGTTAAGGCTGGGACAAAAATGTCTGAGCCTACAAGAAATTATTTTACATTGTTTTTTTTGCCCGCACTAAGAAAATTAGATAAGCTAAAAAATTTAGTTGATTTTTTTTAGTTGCTGCAATACAAATTTTGGTTTTCACAACTTATATTTTTGTCATCTCAGAAGGCTGCTTAGACGGACATAGCAATAAGCTCCACAACAAAATAACTCGATTAAAAAACCATTTTAACCATTCGTCCGAGTTATCACTACTAATTATGGCTACTCGATGAGACGGTTTGGAAAATTTAGTTATCCCAACTAGTTCCGAAAACTAACCATAATCTTCTGTTTATCACAACTAAGGCTGTATTTCGTTTCCAACCCTGGTTAACCGATCCAAGCGACAGAAGTTTGACTGAAAGGAACTTTTCTCAAATAATTACGGTTCACACACTAGTTACCCGACAACCAACAAAATCCATCGGTCGTTCTGGTGGCACGATTGATATTTATTTTCAGGAACCGTGGTCTATAAATAACCGATTTTTTCAGATAACCGGAAAATACGGAACGCGAAAACGGATCCAAGATTGGAAACGGAATACGGCCTAACTTCAACTATTCTGTCGATTCTGGTAACGAAAAGATTTGGGTTGTTGGAGTTCGCTTATTTTCGCCTGAGCCGAAGGCTGTTCGTGTCCGATCTTTTATTTATTTTGTATTTATTTTTTTCTCTTTTCGACAAATGACAAGTGGTGTTATTTTTCCTTTTCGCGCGTTGCTTCGGTAGGTGTTGTTGCTTCAGTTCATTCTTCATATTCATCTATGTATATCGTGATTGTAATAGTAAAAGTATTGAATAAATTACATACGTACCTTACCTGCTAGAGCTGTCGTACAAAATTTTAATTCTAGAATGGAATTTATCGGAGTATAGTAACCTTTTTGATATTTCCTATTTTTTCTTATAACAGAGAAAGACGCACGCTTCAATTGTATTTTACTGTTACAGAAAACTTTTGCAAATAGTTTTTATCTTTAATATTTTAAAGCAGTGCTAAATATTATTACTTTAACTTCTACTTCTGCACCAATTTGCATTACCGCAACAAAAAGTAAGGCACTCATTAAAAAAATATCTACGTTATCTAGAGAAATTTATTTTAGAGAAGTTGGACCTGCCGTTTAATTCTAATTCATATAAAAATGACTTAAATTATTATCAAATAGACACGTTAGTTTAGACACTCTCTTCATGACTAGGTATTATATCTGTTTTTTTAAGTACGTTTACATCAGGGAAAATCATCTGCCCGGATTTTTATGATCGCATTTGTATATATCCAATAACCACTTTGTTATTTTATGACTAAATTTAAAGTCAAAATAAGCTTTATTATAAACACATACAGTTTTGGTAAAGCCATTTCCTACACTGAATCAAATAAAAGAAAGATTTAACAGTAGATAAAAGTTCTGCTTTTAAATATATAAGAAAATGTTTATTAAATAACTAATCAACATTACATTTTGAAGTACAGGAGTCAGAACAACAAAAAAATTAAAAGCATTACAAATATAATCTACAGACCTAGCCCGATCTTTCAGCGTAATACTCACTAAGACTGTAATGTGAGATTTATAAACTAAAATACTAAAACAATATTAACAGAAATGTTAGTTAAAATCATTGCCGGTGGACAATTTCAGAAAAGAAGACAACGAAATGGTGGAGGCGCAATAAAAACAAATTCTGTTGTCCAGCTAAAAATATTAGTTGTCTTAATCAGTACTTTTTCCTACCAGAACCGGCCATTTTAGCTAGCCCTACTATATATTTTAGTTATGCCAACCAAGTGTACTAGCATGGCAACTAATTCTGACTATTTGTACTGGCTCAACAAACTTTCTAGTTACCACAACTGAAACAGCTGATAGTAGTTGTGGTCATAATCACCTTTAGAGAAATGTCACATTAAACTCTCGTTTTTTTTTTCTATCGTTGAGGAACAAACTTCACGATATAAACCTAATTGGCACTGCTCTTTGTAAAGATGGCAAAAAATTAGATAATATATTTTAGGAAAGCACTAGCATCATCACAAACCTTAAGAATAGTACATATGTTGAGCGATATCTCTTGGAATTATTACAAGCGATTCACTGAATCCTAGGAACGCTTTTTGTAATGAGCCACAACCTTCTTATGCTACAGAATACAATGTAAACGTAAAGTATTGGAAATGGATGTTCTGATGAGCGGAGTGTAGGTTAGGCATGTGTCAGAAAAAAGTAAATCGGACACAAAGAAACCATCATTTGCAGTTGAAAAAATCCATGTAGAATTATTGTCTGACGGACATAGTAAATGCAATAAATAAATTCTATCAAGATTTTAAGGATTTTGCCAGGGATACCAGATCTATTGGAAACCAAATAATGAAAGAAGTACATACCCAGAAAAAGCAAATGAGCTGAGTGAACATTTCCACACTCCATTGCACATAACACACAGTGTATATTATTTAAAATTAAATAAATAAAATGTATGATATATATGCAAATATTTATATTACATCCATCTTTATTTCCCATTTTTTCACGGATACCGTTAATTAATAGTGTTTGCAAGAGTTCCCAATGAGGCTCACTTGGCTGAATAATGCATATCTCAAGGATACAGAATATATTTCACTGGGTCGTCAACTTATGCCAATATGGTACCCACTGTGATGGATTTATTAAGATGAATGGCGATTAGACATTAAGTAATTTGCTTTGAATTTTAACGAAATGTATAAATAAAATAAAAACTGCTTAATGCCAAGGTTAATGTAAAGCAAGTTTTTTTTGGAATTTCATGCGTTGTTAAAATACTTCGAACTTTTAATATAATTTTCTCTATGCTAGAAATAAAATATATATGAAGATTTTAGTAAATTGCTGGAATTATTGTAAGGGCATGTTTTCGGTTTATTTTAGAGTGGATATTCGTCATTTTTTTTTGGCTGTATTCAGGTATACAAAACAGAATTGTTTTAAAAATAAGAAAACCATTTTGTAGGTACGGTATCCGAGCCGTGTCCGATGTAATGGTTTCGATATATGGTTTTTTGCGTGGTCGGATATCTCGTGGGATGGATAGGGGAAGATGGTGCAGATACACACTTGGTAGTTGATAGGTCAGGTTAATAAAAAAAGAAAACCTCAATAAAGTAACAAAGGTTGAATGGAGATTAACCATTAACTAATTAGCATCGACTTTTTTTTTCATCGACGTTCCTTACTTTCTCGAGTGACAGTCATTGGAGTTGACAGAGTTGCCAGACTGCTCTCCGTCTGGGGCTTAATTAGAGCTGGAGCGACCCTTCCAGATGATTTACACCTAATTCCAGTTTGGAGACGTTATCGATGAAATGTCCGGATGGCGAGCTCTCGTATATTCCAAGTATCTTTATAAATTTTTCATTCTTTATAAAATCCTGCAATGCGTCCTGGCTTCCAATAGATGCCCCTTGAGAGTACTATTGGTATCACGAGATGACCTTTTCTTTCAAGTTATCCCCTTGCCCCTCCCACTCTCGCCACAGAGCGGCCATTACGCTAATATTCTATGTAGAACTGGGCGGATGATCGAGATAGAATGCAAAAACAACTAGGACTCACACTTCACAGCGTCTGCTCCCTTTCTAGCAGGGTCGTTACTTTCCACACTGAGCGGTTGAGTCTCCCGCATCCCCCCGAAATAAAGCAGCTAAACCGAACACGTGGAACAACTTATGTTAAAAACACTGAGGTCTGTCTTCGACAAGGCAATTCGAAAGGCTGTCATTGGAGTTAATAAGCGATAATAGTTATTTTCTTCGGAAAGAATGACACCATGCGTCGCTGGTTTTTTATTTCACTATATCTGACCACTTTTTATGCTTTAAATATAGTTCTCAACCCCAGCATTGAAAACACGATTTTTTAGTTTTGATTAAATTTACACATTTTGTATGTTGCTTGAAGATTTTGAAAAAGAAACAAATTGTTCTTTAAACAATGGCGGTTTATTAATGGGAGCTGCAGAACTGGTCACAAATTTCAAAAAGTAATAATTTTAATTTATCTTTAACTTTTATCTACATAATTTCGTTAACTTCGAATGAGTCGTATTCATAAACGGAAGGGTAGGCTTATACTTTCCAAATATGAAGAAAATCTTTCCACTTACATACATAATATTTCACGCAATACCTAATACTTGTGGAGCATGAGCATATGCTTCACAGAAAAGTAGATAGGTATTCATAAACTTTACCTTTCACTTAAAAAAAAAACGGATATCCTGCAAAAATACTAAGTGTGGTCAGTGGCAGATTCGACTTCATAGTAAACGGTTGTAATATTTAGTGCGATGACAGATGTTTTGGATGTGAGGAAGGTGAACTATTACAAACTACGCTTACCAACACTTGTTAGTGATTTCAAAAAATTATAACGTTTCGAAGAAGAAAATGTACAGTGGCATATATTTTTGATTACAAATGAAGACACTCGGAGAGGTAGGTTGTCATCGGTTCTTAAAAGAAAAATATGTTTACGCTATGGCAGTGATACTTGCTATCAGAAAGGTGTCGGTCAAAAACTTGGTGTTACTCAACCTACGGTATCTCGTACTGTGGCTGCAGTAATTTACAGCATAATTGCATAATCAAACGAATGGATAAAGTTTCCAACTCCCAACAATGAACTAATGGAGGCCAAACTGTTATGGCAAAGCAGGTATAGGTTTCCGAGAGCAATTGATGTGATTGATTGTACCCACGTAAGAATCCTGAAACCAAAACACCATGGAGATGAGTACATTAATCGAAAAGGTAATCAATCCTACTCTGAATGTGCAAGCCACTTGTGATGCCAAAGAAATGTCCACTAGGGCCTGGATCGGTGCATGACTTGAGAATATGGAATATACAATTACGAAATAAAGCCAATGTTGTAGTACTTGGTGATTATGAGTATGGGATAGAGCCTTGGCAATTTCGCTGTTAACTGTAATTCGTTGTTATTTGTGTTTCCTACATTTTCACTGTCACTGTTTGAGAAACACATGGTTACTGATAGGTTAATACGCTCAAATAACACAGAAATAAACCGATGTAATCACGTTAGAACCTATCGCTAGCACACATGAGCGGACAACCCTTTGCTTGTACTTAGAGGATATCCTCGCAAGTACTTTAAATTAGAAACTTGTACTTCTACCTTATGCTTGAGAGGATATTCTTTTTTTATGAGTGCTACTCAATATCACAGAATATTAATCTGTGACAGAATATATTAGTTGTTATGTGACACTCTGCATAATATATTATCCCCGTTCCCTCATAAGTTCCCCTTTCGACGGATACTACGTCGAGCTCACGGTCCATCTAATAGCAGCTCGCAGTAAATACGTGTGATATGCGTTGTGACTTTGAAGCGACCAGTAAAGGACAAGTTTTATATCAAATGTCGAACTGCAAAAAAATACAAACAATATTTCGTACGAGTAGGGGGCTTGTTTATAGATATATATAAACAAGGGTAGGGGTATGCTGTATTTGCTTATGAAATCATGGTTCTTGCGATTAGATCGTGTCAAATTGGAATTACTATCCGACGTTTCGCCTTCGATTGCACGGGACATCTTCAGGGATCTTTTCTCCACGAGATCTGAACACTGAATTCAGATTCAGAAACCCTTCGTTGCTCGAAGGCGAAACGTCGTTCCATTCCTTTTGAAGAACCATGATTTCTTAATTGACCAAAGCCGTGAAAGCTTCCGTTCTGTATTTGCTTGTTACTCGGTTCTAAACATATGTCGCAGAAATACAACTAATGCCTCATGTGGACATGTGAAAATGAGTTTCAAAAACAAATAATAAACTCTGTAGAAAGTTGTTTAAAAATATTTAAATAAAATATATGCTTAATTAGGAAAGAACAAAAAGAAAGCTAAACGAAGAAAATTGGAGAGCATCAGCACTTGAAATTTCCGATGCCATAATTAATGTTTTCAATATAGTGTTCAGATCAATGCAGCAGATTTATTTATTTGTTAAAAATGATACGTACAACTCGGAAAAAGGAAACGAATCCTAATTTGGTAACGGATCCATTGTGTCTTCTTTCTTTCGGATCTGTGAGAGCAGCAAATCGACCAAAGTTGAAAATTATTTAGTCCAAAGGATTATAGGTTTTCATTCTTTTTGGTGCTTGCTTCGACTTTTGTTCGCCATTTTCAGTTAAATGAGACAAGTTATTTAGCAAATTTTTTCTTTTGAAATAAATTGCAAAAGATTTGAAAAATCAAAATATATAAATGTCAGACTACATTTCGTTCCTTGACAAATTGAACAAACATCGTTCATTCCTTTTGAAGAATTATGGACTATATATAGTGTATATCTGATAAGGTAAGGACATCATGACATGCTATGGGACATCATATACTTAAATAATATTTAATTCAATGGTTATTGAAAGTGACAAAAAAGAAAACATCTTAAATATGTACAAAAATTTTAATGTTCTCTTTTGATGTAAACTAACAAAGAATACGGAAAGAACAAAAATAAATCTAGAAAATTAATCTATACAACTATAAACTCTTGAGCACCATATTAAAATAGAAGTGAGTGAGATACATCTTAGTTAAAATATAATATATAAAGATACATTTCTTATCTCGACATTAACGAACGCAGATTTGTATAGTATCACTGAATGGTAACTAGATCTCGAGTTTAATAAATATGACATTTGGTAAAAAATAAAAAATTTTAGTGTGAATATCATCCTGTATCATCCGAGTGTAAAAAATTAATATAGTGGGAAAAATAATTCTCTTTGGTATATAAAAGCAATGTATATACTTCTTTTTTTTTTTCTACAAGTAGCCCTTGTTTTGAAGTTTAGAAAATAACTTGTAACACGGCATCAAAAATGTTGCTAAAACATGTTGGCTAGTGCTCTATTTATCACTATCTCTGTCCCAGTCTCTTTTTATTCGGAGGTCACATATAACGTCATTTAATTGTAGAAATTCGTATATACAGGGTGTCCGGAAGTATCATTCCAATGTTTGAAGGGGTACTTAGTTTGGTACCTCCATTGGACTTATTTGATACCTTGCACCGTTTTGAAAACCAGTTGCTCCTATTTTGAAATATCGTTACTCAGTCAAGCCAACAGAGTTTCCGGCAACCGGCGTTTAAAAGAAGTCAAATTTGAGTTAGGAAGTTTGTCAACTTTCTATTTATTTACCTAATATATAGAATTCTATTAAGTTGAATTATTAATTACTGTGTAGTTTAGCATATTTAAACCTGTCACATGTACATAACATAATCCAAAACAGTACAGGGTACACACTGTAAAACTTTTTCATATTGATTATAATATGATATTCAAAACACAGCTGTCGATACTTAAATAAAATACTTGGAAAAAGTAATTCAAATACTTTTTTGTATTTGAAATACTGTACTTAAAAAACATTTTATTTTGTGGTAATTGTACATGAAATTCAATTACACCCTAAAGTGTACTTGGGATTTGATACTTGATTTCCCAAAAAAGTATTTGAAGTATATATGAATTTTACTTGAAATACAAAAGTAATTGAAGTACTACCAAAAATACTTGAAGGAACGAAAAATTATTTCATAACCTCTAATAGTATATCAAATACTCAGATATTTTTAAATCAAGTACTTTTAGCATTTAAATTTGAATTCAAGAAATAGAGAAGATCCGTTTGCATTTGCCACTGCTACTCACTTATGGGCGAAAAAACATGAGCCCTCTTTGCCGCATAGGATTATTAGCCGTTCCGCCGCTGCCAACATCGAAAAGAGACTATAATGTACGAGAACAGAATAAATTTAATAATAAGTTTTCAGGATTACTTATATCGCATCATCTTACATTTTGCACTATCCGTTGAGTATGTAATGAGTATATTCAAATAATTAGAAATTAGTATAGTTAACGGGGTGTTCTTAGCTAAGTTTGTTTACAAAAAAAATCATCCAACATAAAAAAAATATTTTTATAATTCATCGTTATAAGTAAAAAATAAAAGAGCTTATTGAGACGATTCTAAATATATGTATATACTAATATAGTAAACAAGGTTTCACCGATATAAGCAATTATTTCATGTTCACGTACCTGCGTATCGGTACCTTTGGTCAAGAAATAGAGTAAAATCGAGTTTGAATCAAAATGTGGACATTTTTCATTCATTTTTCCAAGGTATGTCTTACTGACGTGACGCCAAATATTATGGCAAGACGGACTTTTTAATCCGATATCTGTCCAGAAATTCCCAAATATCTCCTAAATAGTTTTAGGTGCTGTAAAAATGGGTAGATCGATAAGGAGAGTAAATTATACGGACCCTACCCAAATACTGAAAGTTCTAATATATATTTCAATCCGAATTTTGTTAAACAAATAAACGTAATGGAAACCAAATAATGAAAAGAGTACATACCCAGAGAAAGCAAATGAGCTGAGCGAACATTTCCACACTCCATTGCACATAACACACAGTGTATATTATTTAAAATTAAATAAATAAAATGTATGAATGTGCAAATACTTATATTACATCCATCTTTATTTTCCATTTTTTCACGGATACCGTTAATTAATAGTGTTTGCAAGAGTTCCCAATGAGGCTCACTTGGCTGAATAATGCAAATCTCAAGGATACAGAATATATTTCACTGGGTCGTCAACTTATGCCAATATGGTACCCACTGTGATGGGTTTATTAAGATGAATGGCGATTAGACATTAACTAATTTGCTTTGAATTTTAACGAAATGTATAAATAAAATAAAAACTGCTTAATGCCAAGGTTAATGTAAAGCAAGTTTTTTTTTGGAATTTCATGCGTTGTTAAAATACTTCGAAGTTTTAATATAATTTCCTCTATGCTAGAAATAAAATATATTTATACCCAAATACTGAAAGTTCTTATATATATTTCGTTCCGAATCTTGTTAAACAAATGGACGTAATTATAATAAGGATAATACGTGGGATTGAGAAGTAGTTTTATTTTTTGTTTTATACGGAATACTGCGTGTTTTTTTCCTTGTGTTAATATACTAGCTCTATGTAGACCTCTGTGTTTTTTTTTTGGTTTTTTAATAATTTGTACTTGGTATAGCTATAAAAAAGGTTTAATACAAACTTTTCCTATTTTTTTTCTTTTTATAGTGTAGTTTGCAGATATACAGGGTATTTCCTGAGTAACAGGTAATTAGGCACTAGAGTAGCAACAAAATAAGTATTTATTTTAAAATATTATTAATGGTGCAATAAATGAGCTTTGCGTTTTTCTGTCTTTGGCTCACTTCTGCGTAAGTAGAAAAAATGTCCAAGATCTCTCAATCCTTCTCTAAAAAGTTTGACTTACCATAACGACGTATGTCATATTTATTCGTATTTTTTTAGGTATTAATATCGCTAATAAGAATGACACCTGATTACATATTTTGTTTTCTATTTGCATAATTAAATTACTTTTACAATGTCTGTAGTTGTGTTTATTTTATATGCCCATGTTTTTGTAAGATTAATAAAAATATTGTACTTAGTTTCATCTTTCAAAATTGTTTTTTCATTAATTAGCAATTTTTAAATGTTTATACCCTATACTCTCTCTTTTTACCTCTTCATGATTTTTTTTTTAATTATACTTTAAACTTGATTTTGTGATTTTAATAATTCAGTTAATATCATTTATTTTGTGCAAATGTCAAAAATTTTGTTATCTTTTACGCAACTTGTATATTCTCTACCAAAAAACAAGATCAAGATCGACTACTGGTTATATTTACATTATGCTTTGGTAATAGCAAACACCGAATCATTATACGCTGAATATAAGGCTTAACAAATAAAATATAAATGACCCCCTAAATGGATCACAGCATTACTATTTTTCAGTAGAGTTAGGACTATCGAAAAATATGAACAATTTCTTGAACTGAAAAAGTGTCATGAGTCAAAAAAAATAAATTCATGTAATAAGAAACAAAACAATTCCAAGTAGGTACATATTCTAAAGTGATTGTTAACTGGTGCTCAAATAGGTCTCTTATAAGTAAGAATCACAAACCATTTGGTGCCAACTTATACGACCACCTAGCGGTTGCTGGTTAGTTCTGACTGGTTTGAAATTTATCATAAAACTATGTATATTCACTTACACAAAATACCTACTTTTTTGTACTTCAATTGCAATGTTTACTTCAAATACCTGTACAAGTATTTGAATTATTTTACTGGACAAAATCAAATACTATTACCAGTTACTTGATATTTCAAATACTTTTAAAATTTGAAAGTACTTGTTACTTAGTTCGTCTTGCTGATTTTGAAAGTATTTGGTACTTGTACTTCAAATACTTTTTGCAACTAATTGTGACAGCTCTGGTTCAAAACAACTTTTCTGCTTCGAATTGTTATATATGATTTGTTCATTTATACAACATAGATATTATTACATATTTACAATTACATAAAATTGATATTACTAAAATAATATTAAGTAGGTAAGTATTAATTGTATAAAAACGATGGGCATAACAAACATATTAAATATCACAGTTTATGTTGGACGCATAAGTTCCATTTGTTTAATAATAATAATTATTATTATTATTATTAACACGTTAGGCCCTAGGATTCCGCATTCATTAACCCTAACAATATTTTGTAGATTTAAAAACAATTATTTAGTCCTCTTAATGGTGGTTAATACAGTATGTCCACGTATGGGGTAGACAAAAGGACAAATCAACCAAAAATTGAAAGGTATTAAAAAAAGAAATTTTCTACAAAAATAAATGTTGGCTCGATTACACAATTAAACAGATTATTTTGTGTTGTACAATTGTTAGTTGTTGAATAATGTTATTTATATATTGTTTTAGTTAAAAAGAACTTCTGTCCAAAACATAAAAGCTTTGTTTTAGGAATAAATAAAAATTAATGAAAATAGAGACACTTTTAGCCAATAAATCTAACAATTTTCTAGTGCCTAAATTTAATAAAAATAGTGCGTAAATATTAGAAAGTAAAATTTAAATCATATTTGAAATTTTTCGGTGTATCAAAAAAGTTTTCCAAATGTTCATATTTTTTATGCTGTTCTCAAAAAAGTAAATACCTAACAATAAATTAAATACAATACGTTCGTTCACTTAGTAAATAAAAATTACCCGGTGTTTGGTTCTGGTTTTAAGAAAATCATAAACCAAGAACAGTGTGGATCACGTGAACTAAAAACCAACATAATGGACCTGCAAGTTTTTAATTCTCTCCCTCTGCGTAAATAACATTGTTGTATATAAATAT
Source organism: Kuschelorhynchus macadamiae (assembly GCA_030620095.1). NCBI lineage: Eukaryota > Metazoa > Arthropoda > Insecta > Coleoptera > Curculionidae > Kuschelorhynchus > Kuschelorhynchus macadamiae. The sequence goes on from JAUTXW010004690.1 coordinate 485,916, forward strand.
TTTGGCGATTTTTTTAGACGACTTTGCATTCCGATAAATTGGAGTTTTAAAATGAACACTCTATATGATTAACTGTAATAATTGTACTATTTATCTAATATTATATCGAAAAACACAAAAAATTAATCTGTCCTTCGAGATCTGGAATTATACATAATAAATACAATTTCTATCAGTTCAGACAATTAAAATTTCCTGCCGCCTATGTTGCATGTTTTGTAAACAGCATTATACAGGGTGTCTCTAAAAGGTGCGGAAAAAATGCTACCGCAAATTCCTGAGCCTAAAATATGACGATGTAATTCAACTTACCTCATTCCAAAAGTGGATGATTTTGGAGATACAGAGTGTCAAAAGTTCAATTTAGTTTTAGTTTTTCATAATATTTTTTTTAACAATTTAAGTATTATCACAAAATTCGCTTAGGGGGAGTTTTGTGGGGTGAAAAATTTAAATCTGCTCTCATTTTCATTGTAGAATTTAGACGGCGCCTCCTGCTATACTTTGCATATATTTAAAACGAAATAAATTTTTGAACCACGCTGTATTTAACTTGTAAATAAAAATTCATACTTTCCAACGTGTTTTATCTAAAAAAGGTATACTTGGTAAGACTTGATTTAAGCAGCCGTTTTTGAGATATTTGGATTTAAAAAATTCATTTTGTTTATGGCCAGGATTGAATTACTGTAATGCAATTGAACACAATTTGACTAAATTTTTGAATAAAAATGTTTATTTTCCAATGTTTTTTACCAAATAAAGGTATACCTGGAATTAGTTGGGTTTCTGAGTACCTTTTTTGAGATGTTTGGATGTAAATTTTTTATTTCCTACTCAAACTCACTCTTGCATTGCATTACAGAAGAATTACAAAAACAAGTAAATGTGTTTTAATTTTATTCTAGAGTAAAAAAAGACAATAAAAGATTTATCATTAACGAAAATTTAAGTCAAAAAGAAAATGCTTTTTCCAATTATTCAAAATGATCTTCATTTTCGTGTATAAAGAGATTAATACGTCGTAAAAAATTCAATTGAACTCTCTGAAGCATTTCGTCATCATTTCTCAAAGCGTCAATTCCAGTTTAAATACGTCTCCTTAATTTAACTTCTGGATCTACTGACCTAGAATACACAAGATTTTTCAAAGTTCTCCATAAATAGTAATCCATTGGAGTTATGTCAGAGGATCGAGCTGGCCGATTTGCAAGTTGCCTCTACCTATTCATCTATTTGGATACTGTTCATTCAAATAATTACCTACGTTTAACATAAAATATGCAGCAGCACCGTCATTTTCCTCTGCAAAGTTTCAAGTGCAGGAGTTCAAATAATTCTGGTAATTCGTTTTGCAGATGTTCCAAATAATTTTCGCCATTTATTCGACGTAGTAAAATGACAGGACCAATTATGAAAGTTTCCACGATGATTCATTCTGATAATGGGTTACTTTAATCGCATGATTTTCTTCACATGATATGGGTGCAGTAGTTGTCACACATTGATCTTAAACTCATTCTGATAATGGGTTACTTAAGTCGAATGAGGATATTCTTCAGCATATAGACAGCTCATTGTGTAAATTAGTTATGGCACTTCCCGTGAAACAGGCTTCATCTGTAAATAAAATTCTTCGTGTTCTTCGATAAACCAGCAGAAACCTAGGCGTGGTTGAAAATCATTTGATAAAAGATGTTGTACCCATTTGAACATGATATGGGTGTGCAGTAGTTGTTCTCTGGTCACCAAAAAGATTATTAATAGTATCTTTATTTTTTTAGATTCTATTTGAAACGATTTTTTAGTGACAGTGATCGATAAAATTATAATGCCTTTGCTTCAAACTGTGTTCAATTGTATTACAATAATTTAAACCTAGCCGTAAACAAAATAATTTTTTAAATTCAGATAATTCAAAAACGGCTGCTCAAATCACCTCTTACTAAATATACTTTTCTTAGGTAAAAGACGTTGGAAAATATTTATGAAAAACTAAAACCAAATTGAACTTTTGACACTATATCTCCAAAATCATCCACTTTTGGGCTGAGATAAGTTGGGCTAGATCGTCATATTTTAGTCTCATGAATTTGTGGTAGCCCGCACCTTTTAGAGATACCCTGTATAAATAATCCCGCTGAGGTTATGTTTGAGTCATAACGCTCAATACATTTGCTATAGGCGTTATGTGTCTTCCTGTGTACTTAATCTGTGGTTTACCCCATCCGTGGACATACTGTATATCACGACAGGGTGTTCAATGTTATTCATTACATTTGTCAAATATATCCATGTTTCACGTTTTTTTTCCAAATGCTATAAGATACCATTTCTTTTTCAGTAAATAATAATATCTTTAGAAACGCCAGGAAAACAATTTATCATGGAAATATTAAGATTATATATTTAGAGAAAACCGCTACAATAGTTTTTCCTTATAACAGGGCTGCTAATTAAAATAGTATTATAATTACATTTAGCATTTGTTAGTAGAAATTGCAAGATCTTAATTTATAAAAAAAGACAAACTGAAATTGAACAGTACGTAGTTTATATAATGCTTATATTTAAAGTTACTCTACCTATATTTAACACATGAATTAAAATTTAAAAAAAAATGTTTTTTGGTCCCAATTTGGGAGGACTAAATTGCTGAATTCAAAAAGATTATTAATAAAATTTGTTAAAAATATGGTCAATTAATTAATTTTATGCTAATATTAACATCTCAAATTAACCAATATTGCAGGAAAATGCATTTTTTGCTATAAAATTCTTAATAAAAATGCAACAGATATATCGACTAGCAGTACGTACACGAAATTAAAAAATATTACACAAGGTTATATAGATACATTTTGTAGCTTCTAAGTCAATCTTCATTACAAAAATGGCAACTTTTTCTACTATCGTAGAAAAGTCAAAACAAAACTAATAAATAATCCAGCTATCGCTCTTAGTTCAGTTATAGCTAAACCTAATAAAAATATTCAATTTTTTTATAAATGTATACCTTTTAACATAATAGACAAAACATACCATCCAATGCAATTCTTTAAAAAGCTTTTATTTAACTTCTCTTGTTAATTCGTTAGCTTGTGCCAGATTTGTAATCTAATTTTAAGCAATTTAATTAAAGCATGTAACTTTTTAAATGTATTTTATCGACAACAAAGATTTTTTCAATTTGGATGAGATTATGATTACTGAATACGCCTCCTAAAGCCAAAGACGAAACCTAGGAATTTGACAAAACGGTTAATTCAAAAATCTTTGTAGAATAATTTAACAATTTTTCTGTTGCACTGATTAATCGGTTTTAACATTTTGCTTCTTATTCTTAATAAATCTCATTTAAGTTTTACAGGCCCTAAAATTATACACTAATTTTAACTATCTCAGCTGTTAGCTCGATTCATAGACGTAGGTCGTGAACAAAAACTAGTATTTTGGTGAGGTTTCAGCCACCACCACCTTAGGCAAGTCATCATCTCCGTTTATTTTGATGGCATTTGTACCTAATTTCCCCTCGAATTGTTGTTCTTCTACGAAGTTTGTTATGCCTCCTGCTTTGTACCACACTATCAAGTCAACAAAGAATGCACAAAGAAGCAGTGCTCCCGTAGTCCCTGCAAAAAAAAACGATTTTTGTTTTAGTGATGCGCAGAAGCCTGTTCTTAATTTTATTATGTTAGTTCATATCGCACAAATATTTTTGTCATTTGTTCTGTGTAAAGTGCAGGTCTTTGGGACCATGACGCGTTTCTGTGTACCTCTAACACTTTATGTAAAAATACAATAAAAATGAAGCAGAAAGGTTTATCTACATAGCAATTATAGTAGATTTTCTCAATTATGTTTTGAAAGAGACTGCATGGGAGAATGTCTTGCAATCAAATTAGTGGCGACTGGTCGTATTAAGCAACTGAGGCCAGACCTCAATGAAAAAATTATTTTATAATATAAACTTTTTAGTATTATTTATAAAAAAAACTTATTTTAAATCATTAAAAGTATGAATTAGTAGATCAAAAGATCAAATTACCATTGAAGTTTGAAATATTCTCTTTTAAATTTAGCACGCACCTCTATGAACTTTGCTCAATCGCTGAAATCGTGATCAGACCGCATAATAACAAAATAGTAAAGGCCGTTTTACAGGCTGCAATTCTTAATAACAAAATAGTGAACAAAGGCATGCGCAGTTTGACGCAGATGTCTTGCCACTGCGCATGCTTTTGTTGACTATTGCAACTTGCGAGAAAGAATTGCAGCATGTAAAACGGCCTTTAGCCCAGAAATTAAGCTTCATACCCGTCACAAATCGCCAATATAACGCGCGACAACGCTATGGTCCCCCACGGCTTCAAACGCACAACAGGGAGGTTGATACGCAGAATTTTGTACGTATTGAGAATCAAAAGTTTGGGCTTGGATCCTATTAATAGCTCGCAATGCAGCTTACTTGTTGCCATATGATTGCTTTGTTTTTGAACATTGTCTTATTTTTTAAATCAATATATATATATATATATATATATATATATATATATATATATATATATATATATAATATATATATATTATTTTATTACAATTATTATTATTTGTTTTATAGTACAGTTGGGTGACTATTTACAATTTGGCTTGGCAACGTTACATTGTTTCATCATTTCATGTCATCTCTCTTCTTCTTGAAGGAACAGGTGTCAGGAGTCAAGTGTTTTCTTTCTATTAGAAAATTCTGAATTAGATCACCGTGCCGGTAATTCACTGCAGTACGGAATTCCTGATTGCATTGTAACGATTGACCGTTAATAATTGTTGATTTTTTCAGTGAGCGGTGTGGTATCTGATTCGTTTGCTTTTTGTTAACTTGTGGTTTTAGGTGTTTAACGCAGGTGAATAATTAATATAAATACTATAATATCGTTAATTAACTAGGATGCGGGTGATGCGTCGCATCCCTTTAAGAAACACAAAAGGTATTTTTTTAAATCCCTATCAAACACGTTAGTTACAAACATGTTTTTTTTTTATAATTTACATCGGATACACTTAGATAAACAGGAATTTCTAAATTTCGATATTAAAAAAATATACATAACTATTGCAGCCAGTACGTCTTGCAAGGTGATGCGACTGTCGATGTTACATCAAGCCGCCCGCTTGGCATACACGTTTCGGGGACATATAATAAGTCTAAAATATTGACCATGCGGATTTTTATATTCAATGGATGCGATTGCTTGAACACATCTCGGCATATATAGCTATTGTACATTGAAGGCGCCTTGCTAGAGTTTGCGTTTGTCAGATTCATTTGAAGGGTCCGTAATAAATAGGCTTAACGGAATCTAAACAGAAGAATTGAGCTTCAGTCTATAAATTAATGCTTTAGTTTTAAAATATAATGATTATTTTATATTACCACTATAATTTTGTTTTATGACCTGGATATTCTTAAGTTTTACAGCATCCCTATTTCGTTTCTTTACTCTACACCACTGGTTATAGTTAGTATTATATATATTATTTGCATGGTTGAGTTGATAAGGAGGTGAGGTAAGGCAAAAGCCTTTACAACAATTTAGCCATATTTTCGTATTGCCAAAGTGTTGTTTAATAATAAGAAATATTTGTTGTTTTGTTGTATCCGAGGATTCCGTGGTTGCATCGAATTTAATTTAATATTAAATATTGAGTATAGGGTAATAATTCATAATGAGGGGTTCACTCACGATATTGTCAGATTTTGGAGAGTCGGCCAAGAACAAAGATAACGGCAGTTTTTAGCGAAAAGAGGGTAAGTCGGCAAACTTCGCGATTGTTTCAAACTTCCTGGTATGATAATTATAAATAACTTTGCGGGAGTTCGTACAAACAGAGTTTTTATTGCTTGCCGTGTATTTTATTGGGTAAAGCAAAAAATGTATGGTGCTCAAAGGATGGTTTTAGGGACGTGAAAAATTTCTCTCGCAGTACCAAAATGCATGAGGCTTCTAAAGAGCACATACAAAACTTTATGGCTCTAGTACGATTAGGGCAAAATAGGCGACCATTCAGGATGCATTAAGGGAATTTTCTTTTTTTTTTTGTACATATTATGTAGTAAAGAGTGGTCAAAAAAGGCAATATTTTTAAACAAATTAATTTTTGGTAGGGAGACTATGTGATTCTCTACACGTTGGCAGGATTTCCTAATTATTTGATATGTTGTTCTACAGATAAAGCCGCTTTTATGGTTAAACAAGTTTGCTTAAAAAATTAATTGGACTTCACATAAGATTCTGGCTAGAATCCGAGTCAGCCAAGCCATGTAATGCCCATTATTAAAATATCCAATTTTATTTTTTATCAATATTGTATAGTACAGGGTCATCATTTATATTTCGCCATCCATTTTCAGGGTTTATTTTTGTAGATAGAAAAAAATAATAAATACAAAAGGTGTATGGATTTCAGGGAACTTCCTAGAAAGAATAATTTTGCATATACAGTCAGCAACTAGTAACATATCAAATTTTGATTTTTTTGTATATTTTTGATTTTTTTAGATTCTCCTTATTATTCCCTTTCCAAAAGTGTGTAATATGTAGTTTTAAGACAATTATTATGATTTTAAAGTAAAGAAATATTGTATTATGAACAATAAATACTATATTCAAATTTTTAAAATGAAAGGAAAACGACAAATCAAATTAAAAACCATAAATTGTAATTATTCGCACGTCCTCCTTGGTTGGCGAAGTACCTCTCAATATTTTGTAACAATTTGTAATTAATGCAGTTAAAAATAAAATCAGAGTGATTTTCGTTTAATCTTGTATTTTCTTCCCTAATTCTCTGTACCAATACAGCTATATTTTCGGATCTATTGTCGTGAATTTTATTATTTAGATAACCCCATAGAAATACGTCAAGCTGAGCCAGGTCTGAACTGTTTGCTGGCCATCTTATATGTCCATTTCGTCAAACCCACAGATCATAGTTCCGATTCAAAAATTGAGTAGCATTTAAAACATTGTACGCTGGAGCGCCAATCCTTTTACCATATGAATGGAAATCTCTGTCTTAAAGGAATGTTATCTAACTGCTTTTCTATATCATTTTCCAGACATTGGAGATATCAGACATCAGCAAGACTTCCACAGAAAAAGCTTGGTCTCATAACCTAATTTTTACAATGCGTCATCAAACATTTAAACTTTGTCGTCCTTGAATTTTGTGAGGATTGTTTGTCGCCCAGAAATGTTTATTGCGACGATTAAACTTCCCACTAGTAGTAAATGTACCTTCATCGTTAAAAGTATATTGCGTAAAAAGAGCGGATTTAACAAACATCTTCTTAAAATTTCTTGACAAAAAATTAACCTTTGTCGTTGATGTTCTTCAGTTATACCATGGACGAGTAGAAATTTATATGGGTAATAATTATAACGATGAAGGGTTTGCATCAGTAATTTATCGTTCAAGGTTTTCTGCAATAAAATGAACCAGATATAGTTCTAAGTATAAAAAACTAACAACAATAGTTTACCTGTAAAAAATTAGCAACACGCTTAAGTCAAAGTTTTCGTTTGGATTTGCAGTTCTTCTTCTTCTATTTAAACTTTTGGTATTTTCACATTGTTTTACTATATATCTTATTGTACTTCGTATTGGGGCAGTTCTACTGAGAAATTGCTTATGTCACCCATTTTGAGTGTGGGTAGGTCTATTATTGACATAATATAAGCGTAGTTTATTAAATTTCTCTTCAACGGAATAGCCCATTTTGTTGGGCAAAACTAACTCAGACAAGTTAAAATGACAAGTGACAACGTATATAACCTTTTTTAAATTTAGGATTTTCTATCGAATATTTGAAATACTACGATCCAAGTATAGACATATTACATACATACATTTTTGAAAAGGAAATAATAAGGAGAATCTAAAAAATCAAAAATATGTAGGACATTTCATTTAAAAAAACCAAAATTTGGTACGCTACTAGTTTCTGATTCACCCTGTATATTCAAAGTTATTTTCCTGAAATCCATATAACTTTTTTATTTATTTTATATTATTTTCTATTTACATAAATGAACCCAGAAAATGGATGGCGAAATATAAATGATGACCCTGTCCCTGTCCACAGATACAAAAATTTGTTTTTCTTAAAAATTTTAATTCCGCCAATAAGAATTATTAGAATCCCATGTCTTTTATACCATGTTACATTAATTTATTCCTCAATATATCCTATTTAGATCTCCTTGTCTGAACCTGAATAACATTTTTACAAAAAAATGAAAAAACTAAAGGTCTTGATAGTTTCTTTGGCATAAACTTCTTTAAAACCAGTTTTATTCAGAAATACTTTTCAAGGTGCGGCGTGTTGCGAAAATAATGATAGTAAAAGTAGACAACAAGTTCAAAATATAAGAGTTCTAACCACACTACACCACAACTTGTTACGTTCTGGATGCGCGTTTCACTAACCAAGTTAGCATCATTAGCAGATGATATAAACTGTTTATATCATCTGTTGATGATGCTAACTTGGTTAGCGAAACGCGCATCCAAAACATAACAAGTTGTGGTGTAGTGTGGTTAGAACTCTTGTATTTTGATCTATCTTCCAGCACAGGTTCCAGTGTGAGGACTAGACAACAACAAGTGTTTGTATAGCGCTCCTTTTTAACAAGCCTCTTGTACAATAGCCATGCTAAAAAACATTGTTTGTTTTTTAATATTTGGACGTAGATTATATTGGCTATAAAATTACAATAAAACATCTCACCTCATCAGTTATAGTGTGTGAAAATTTTGAGATAATGAGATAACAGATTTGTCGTAGAGAAATCTCGCCATGTTGTTTGTTGTGTTTTTTGGCAATCTCGAATTTTCATCAAAATTTTAATTAAAAACCGTCAGAGTTTTAGTTTTACCTTTATACAAAGTCATATTTGGAGACTGTGACCAACTGGCAGTGTTTGTAACATCGTGGACGACGAAATATCGTAAAATATTAAAGGTTTCAAAAAGTAAACAAACGTGAATAAAAATATTTGTTATTATTGTAACAAATCTGTTGCAAATGGAACTGTTTGTGGTGTATGTAAGAAGAACACTTTTGATGAGAGTTGTGCTAAAAGAGTCTGTAAAATCTCCAATAATTTAGTCAAATGCCCGCAATGTTGTGAAAGTGAGGTTAAGAGTAACCGAAAATAATGATTTGCAGAAAAATTTCATTTTTCAAGACACTTCTGGATCACATGAGGAACTAATAAGAACAATTGAAGCTCTGAAGACTTCAGTAAGCTTTATCTCTGCAAAATTTGAGCAATTGTTCGCACAAAATCAACAAATACTTTCTGAAATGAAAAATGTTAGAGAGGAAAACGATTCTTTAAAAAACAGGGTACAGTTAATGGAGGAAAGGATTTTTGATCTAGAATATAAAGAAATATCCACCAATATTGAATTTGTGGGCACGCAAGTTAAGGACGCAGAAGATCCCAAGGCAGTGGTGCTCGAGATTGTGAATACCTATATATATATACTTCAGTGCAACATCAAGAATGAACATATTCAACGTTGTGAAAGGAAGTATACCAAAAAGGGTCCCATAATAATTACAAAGCTTCTAAACCATAAAATAAAAAATAAAATATTAAAAGGCCACAAGAGAAAAAATTGGATTCAGGTTTACTGATGTGTAACCAGGAAAACAATAGGAAAACTTCGATATTTATAAATGAACAATTAACTAAATATGGTAGAAACTTATTTAACTTCGCATATAAACTCAAAGAGTAAAAAGAATTTAAGTATTTGTGGTCAGGAAAAGGTAATATATTTTTACGAAAACATGATAGTTGTCCTCTCATACTGGTAAAAAACGTAGAAACATTATCAAGTTTAGAATAAAGAAAAATAACATAGTACATATAAAACGTCAATGAGCCTTTGATTTGAAGAGATGGCTGAAGAAAACGTTGAACGATACAATAATCTAGACAGTTTTAAAGAACTTGACAACAAAGTGAGTAATTTTTCTATATTGTATCTAAATGCATGCTGTACTCGTAACAAACTATATGATAATGAGGTTCTTGGCAATCGTATTAATTTCCCGGATGCCACAATAATAACAGAAACATGGTTATCTCCAGAGGAAGAGCGTTATTTCAATTTGCTAGGCTACAATGCAAACTTTGAGTCGAGGGATAACACTGGTGGTGGAGTTGGAATTCTAATCAAGGAAAAATATGATTTTACAGAGATTAGTAGGTTATATGGCATATGTTTTATGTTATTTCTAAAAGTAGAGAATATCAATATTATTATAGGTCCCATTTATCGACCTCAGGACTTCGACAGAAATCTATTTCTTGATATCTTTGAGGAGAAATTGGAACACAGAAATAATCTGCATAAACCAGTCTGGATTCTAGGAGATTTAAACATAAACTTTTTGGATCTGAATGACCGTTATAAAGTTTCACTTGATATTTTAATTCACTCAATGGGTCTCATTAACTTAAATAATACAGTACCAACAAGAGTGCAAGCAAATTTTAGGAGTTTGATTGACTATGTTCTAACAAATGTTGATGGAAATTTGAATAACTTGGCTCTTATTGACTACGACATAAGTGATCATAGAATTCAAATATTACAAACACAATTACATATTTCCAACAATAGGCCGAAGTTTTATAGCTACGCATATTTAAACAGTCAAACATGTAAAATAACTCTGGATAATATAACAAACTGGCATGATCCAAATGTCTTATGTGATCAAATTGTTAGAGTCTTTGAAGAAAATATCCCTTACAGAACAGTGAGGGATCGTTAATCTGCTCCTTGGTTTAACATACAACTACATCAATTAATAATAAGAAGAGACTACTGTTATAAAAAACACAAACAATTTCCAAATAGTGTTTTTTTGGAAACCGAATACAAAAACACTGCAAATACTCTTATAGAAGCTATTATACTAGCATAAGAATGTGGTCTGTACTGAATGAAGTTATACATAACAAAAAAAGCAAAAAATCTGTTGAAGTTATCAAGCTTCAGGTGGATAATGAAATTATAGACAATCCTAAGGAAATTGCTAATCATCTAAACAAACCTTTCACGGAGATAGGCAGAACACTAGCAGAAAACATTCCGACCTCAACTTATGTGAAACTCGAAGTCACTAACTATCATTACTTATATCAGTGGGAATCTACCAGAACAGAGGAAATAAAACAGTTAATCACTGAGCTTTAAGTCTGGAAAAACTTGTGGATCACATTATGTCACTGGGGATATGCTTAAGGAGTTCTGCGAAGAGATGTCTAGTTTTCTTTGCAACTTAATAATACACCTTTTATTTCAAACTGGTTCCCTACCTAATGGACTAAAAAACGCGAAAATAATATCCCTACATAAAGGAGGTGTGGCCGGTTCAAACAATTACCGCCCAATATCCCTACTCAGTACTATATCAAATATTATAGAAAAATGTATCAATAAAAGACTTGTTTCTTATCTAAACTTGAAGAATTTCTGGTACAGTGGGCAGTATGGTTTTCGTAGTGGAAGCAGTACGACATTGGCTGTTACAGATATGCCTACTAGTATACGACAGCATATTGACAAGGGTCTTGCATGTGTCCTCGTTGCACTTGACTTGAAAAAAGCTTTTGACACAGTTGATAACACTAATTTGACTTTTACACTTGAGGATGCTGGTGTCACTGGAGTGGTTTTGAATTGGTTTAGGGATTATTTAAACGGCCATACACAGCTTGTTACTATTAAGGGACGTCAAGTGAAATAAAGGACTTGTCGCATAGTGTTCCACAAGGATTCATATTGAGTCCAACATTGTTTCTTGTGTACCACTACCACATCTTAATCTAAAGGGAATCCTTCAGTTGTATGCAGATGATACTTGCCTTACATATTTTGGCACTGATCTGACAGAAACAAATATGGCAATCGAGAATGATTTGTTACTGGTCTCAGAATGGCTCAAATTCTATAAACTAACCTTGAACACTGCAAAGTCAGAGTTTATGATTATATCAAGAAAACCAGATTGGAATAACATGCAGTTAACTTTAAATGGAGCCCAGTTGAACAAATCCACATACATTAAATACCTTGGATTATACATTGATTCAAGACTCACCTGGGAACAGCATATTTTGCACTTGTGCAAAAAAATCTCTCCAGCAATAGGAGTTCTCAGCAGAGTTGCTAGAATGTTTCCATTAATTCCTGTAGAACTCATTGATTCATTCCCATCTCTCTTATTTAACCCTTATGTGAAGCAAAACTTCTCAAATCAAATTAACACCTTTACAGGTCTTGCAAAATAAAGCTGTTAAAAAAGTCTTCAACCTTCCTTTTCGCTATCCAACCAGCTTACTCTATCCCCCTAACAAAATTCTTGATATTCTTTCTTTATCCATCTTTCAAACATGTGTTTTCATTCATCACTGTTCCCAAAAATGATATCCATTCATTATTGCAATTTGTTCCATTCAACCAAATAAATACCTATAACACCCGCAATAACAGAAACTTCAGAACCGCTGCTACAAGAACAATGACTAGCCAAGAAGTATAATCCCAGAAGGTTTGCAACACTACAATTCAGTTGAAGTCCCTGCGACCCCATCATTTTAAATCTGCACTAAAGAGACATTTATTTACTAATAATTGACTGTGATATGTTTCACCTGTGAATCGTGTAATTTATAATTTTTTTTTACTGCAGAAAGTAAATGTATTATATTTGGTCAGGGGCGTGCAGTCCATGGAAGCAAGGGAAGCAGTGCTTCCCCAAAAAAAATTACAAAACATCTTCTAAAATGTAATTTTTGAAATAGGAAACCATTAATTTAGTTTATATTAAAAATGCTAAAATATTATCTTAATTATCAAGCCCATAATAAATGCGGCCTTGACTCCTACCCAGCCACAATAAAATATCGAATATAACCTATGCGGGCCGCTAGCTTCTCTGCAGCCAAGTCCTGTATGCTTGATTTCCTGTGAATCGAGCCAGAGGTTATTGAACTTTCCACCCCATGCAATTTTTGCATTTCAGTCGCGTGCTTTAAGTGGTGGCGGAAGCTATCGTTGGAGTAGGTTCCTTGTTTGAACGGCTATCCGTGTGTTGTGTGATACGTACGTCGCATCGTGCATGGTGTGATATGGAAGACAATAATACGGACGTGGATATGCAAATACCGTCAACTTCGGCTGTCGGTAATAACGTTGAAAATGTCGGAGAATTTAGTAAAAAGAGTGTGTGTGAATGTGTGGTGTGTGTCTTAATAATAAAGAGATTTTCAACATTAAACTTCGCTGATAAGCTTCAAATAATTTCCAAGGAAAGGGCAAAACCGCCTATGAAAAATTTAACCACAAAAATGAAAAACTGTATTAGATATTTTTATCCGGAAAAACAATACGAACAATTTAAATGTCTAACAGGGTGTGAAAATATAAGTAAATTATTTTGTTGGTCATGTTTACTTTTTGAAAATGAAAAAGGTCTCTGGAATAAAACTGGTTTTTCCAATTTAAACAATTTCCATGAAGCCGTAAAAAGACACATTATGTCCAAAGCGCATTTACAGGCCGTCATAAAAGAAAAAGTCTTCGGCAAAACCAGAATTGAACACGCCCTTAATAAACAGTTGGAAATTAGTCACCGCCAACACAATGAACTAGTCGATAAAAATAGGCAAATATTAAGAAGACTTATCGATGTTGTTTGTTTTCTCGGACAGCACGAATTGGGATTTTTTCGAAACAAGGGTTTCTTCAAATAGAGGAAATTTTCAAGATTTACTTAGTTTTATGGCTAAATAAGATGATTGCCTAAAAAATAATTTAGAACAGTCTAACGTTTTTCGCGGGACGTCGAATCGAATCCAGAATGATTTATTTTCAGCTGTTGCAACCATTATTCTAAAAAGAATTAAGCAGGAGATTGGCGAGGCGCGGTTCATTGCTATTGTTCTGGACGAAACAACTGATATCACTAATTTTAGCCAATTATCTATCGTAATACGCTACGTTAAAATAGACGGAAGTATTCAAGAGCGATTTTTAGGTTTTAAGAATATGTCCGAAAATCGTACAGCAGATTCATTGTATACCGTAGTTGTGCTGTGTTTGTCCATTGTTTTGCTCATACATTAAATTTAGTTTTATCCTAGTCCGTCAATCACATTAAAGAGTGTAAAGTATTTTTCGTTACTTTAAGTAGCATGGCTGCTTTTTTTTTCCAAGTCAACAAAACGTACACAAGCTTTGGACTCCATTGTCCACAAACGATTGCGCAAAGTAGCTCCTACTAGGTGGAACTATAACGGAAGACTTGTGTTAACAGTATCTGAAAATCGTGAATGACTGATTGAACTATTTAAGAATATAATAGAAAATAATGAAACGTGGGACTCAGAAGCAATAAATAATTCGAGGGGGTTTTTGGACTATTTGAAACGAGATTTTAATTTTAATTATTTGTTGAACATATTTTCAGAAATATTTCCATTCTCGGACAATGTTTTTAATATATTACAAACTAAAACAAATGATATTGCTTTTTGCCTAAAAAAAGTGGATGATTTTAAGTCCATGTTAAGCCAAAAAAGTGATGACTTTGACCTATTTTGGGAGAAAACGATGACGATAAATGTAGAGCCACAAGCCAAGCGAAATAATCTATCAAATTCAGCAACAAATAAACTATAGATTTAACGGTTTAAATGATTTTAAATTCCTCGAGCTCTGCAATTTTGATGCATTTAAAGGAAAACCTTTTCCAGAAGATGCTTTTAAATCTCTTCTTCTTCATTATGGCCAGTTCTTCGACCAAGTGTTACTGCGAACTGAATTAAAAGTGATTGACGAAACTGATGACATTAGCGCAAAAAACAACGCTAAAGAGCTAATGCAATTTTTAAAAGACAAGGAGCTTGAAGATGCCTACACCGAAGTGTCGAAATTGTGTAAATTAGTATCGACAATACCTGCCACAAGTTCATCAGTAGAACGCAATTTTTCAACACTTAATTACATTACAAATAGGTAAGTTTCTAAAAATTGCTTCCTTTCGTTGAAAATAAAATTTCACCGCACGCCCCTATATTTGACAAATTTATATATATATATATATATATATATATATATATATATATATATATATACTATATTTAACTTCAAACAATTGGCGCAATATTAAGTGTTTGACCTACATAGCTTAGTGCTCTTGGTCTGTGAATATTTCAAAAATGTATACTTATTATGTATTGTGAATTTTTATATTCGTTAATAAATCATTTAGAAAAAAAACTCTGCATTTAGCATCTAAGTCATAAACTCCATTCCTAGTGCTGGATAATGTCGAAAACAGCAAATCAACATCTTTATTCTTATTGAAAATATTCATAGCTAATTAGGAAAGTGAATTTTACATATGGTGAATTGAAACAAAACTTACCGTGATAGAACATCCTAAACGCATCCGAATCATATAATCCGCAGGCGCCTTTTTCGCCACACGCCGTTTTCCATATTCGGCAAGCAGAATCCACAACTGCTCCGTATATTATCGGGCACGGTACATTTCCAAACAAACCGGTAGCAAATTGTATCAGCCCTAATGCCATAGCTTTGTCTTTTGGATCTACGCATCTCAAAGTCAGCATCATCGATCCCACTTCTGACGTGGAATGGATAAAAACAAATATCGAAAACAGAATGATATACAATATGAAATTTTCACATTCAGGCTCGCAGTAGCCTATTGTGGCGGTTCCGTTGGTTGTCGTGTTGCCAAAAATATTGTCGAGTGGTTCGAGACATATGCAGTTCGAATATTCGATGATTTTGCCATCCTTTTCCTTATAATTTTGACAACCCGCGTGGCACGGCGACAAATAGGTTTTGCCGTCTTGACCGCAGATTGGCTGGAACTTGTCTTCGTTGCAGTTGCAGAGAGTTTTGTTGCACCTACTTTGAATTGTGTCCGTTCTGAAAATGATCTTAATTAGATTAAATTATTATAATAGATTTAAGTTATGCACAAATTAATTTCTTCTGTGTTTGTAAGATACTTCCAGCGATATGAACAGGCAAAACCTATTTTTACAAAAGGCCAGATAGGCCTGGGTCATGTGCCCAATAGTCAGACGGGCCCCGCACAAAAAAATGTTCATTTTTTTCGTTTAAAAAATTGCTGTAGATTTTTCTAAAACCACCATACGTCGTAATATCATTAACTAAAAATTTATTTTATGTCTAATTTTTTAGAAACAAATAGTTTTTATTTCTTCCGAATACATGTTATTCTCATTAGTTGTAAGTAAGTATTCACAAGTTTATTAAATCTTTTATATTTAAATGTATTTTATTTATTTTTGAAAATAATGTTTTAAGTAATGTGTTATATTACTTATATTACATTTATATCCAATGTCTGTTTTAAAGGGTATCTTTGTATGTTTCGGATGAGTGAATCTTTGCCTTATTTCAAAATATTTGTATATATTCTCAATTATTTTATATTTAATAACAAACTAAGCATAAATCTCCATGAAGGCAATACGAAGTATTTTAGGCAAGAAGGCGGCGTAATGAATGATGCCGCCTTTTTACTTATAGAACTTACATCAGTATTTCTATATATTAGGTGATAAATAAAAAAGAAATGAGGAAATAATTTTTCTATGTAATAGGGTATATATCGTGGTTTTTGTATCAAAAACTTAGAAACAAACTAATTAGCTTACCTTAAAATTAAAACATAAAAAATGGCATTTTGGAGACAATAAGCTTTATTATTAATGATTGTTTTTTTTTTCTCTGGAGAGTTCCCCGACAGATTAGATACTCCCAATGTTTATCCAATTTGCTCTAACGATGACTCAGAGGCGAGAGGTAATTATGGCCCAATATCAGTAGTACCATTTTATCAAAAATCATTAAGCTGGCACTCATAAAAAGAGTGACTATATTTTTATTCAGAAATAATTTTCATTCCAAAACACAGTTTGGATTTAAAAAAATGTATTAACCACAAATACCAGCTTACAACTCATTACAGACATAGTGAAAGCATTCGAAGAGGGAAAGGTGCTTACAACTACTAATTTCTGTGACCTCTGAAAGGCTTTCATCTGTGTCTGTCATGAATTCTATTTGGTAAGCTTCAGTTTTATCGAATCCGGGGAAACGCATCAGTTTATCAAATCCTACTTATCTGTGCGTTACCAACAAGTGCACTACTATAGAGTAAACTCATTTGTACTTCAGGGCTCAATTTTGGGCTCGCTGCTCTTTATATTATATACAAATAATTTGCCTTATCACCTTAACTTATTGCAAACAATTGAATACAAATGGATGTTACCATTTTTTATAGTTCCCTTATTGATAAACCTCTTTACATGTGATGAATGATGGCTTACATCTCGCAGAAGATTGGTTTAATGCAAAGTCACTGACATTAAACCTTGAAAAAAAACTGTGGCCGTGGTATTTTCCTTAATTTTTTTTTAATTAAAGCGTCTACTCGCATACGTAAAACAGTTTTTACTTATTTTTATTATATATTTTACAGGAAAAAATAAACACCTAATAAATTATTTTAACAAAATGGAGTCTCTTATCTTATACCTAATACCAACATTTCTCATATTTTTCCCGTCATTCTCTTCAATGAATGAGGATTTCATTATTCGTATTTTATAAAATAGAAATTTTTACAAACACTAGGCTCTAAAAGACCTGAATATGAATGTTTAGTTTGTCCTTTAAAGCCGGCTGCTTACAGCACGGCAACGTCACGATTTGCCGCACACGATATTCCGTTAATTGCAGTGGCAGTTCGTGGATTTAAGAACGGGTGAAGCGCAGCGTAGCTAGGTGCACAGCGCCGCAGGTAAAAATAGCGCCGCTGGCAAAAATTTTTCGGGGTGCCACGCCCAAAATGGCTATTTTTTTAACCTTTTTATGATGTTAATTATCCATAGCTTTGGAGCGTTTTTTAATACTTAGGGGAAATAATATGAAGTAAATTGATTGGAAACCAGTGGGAGCCGCCACTGGTTATTGCTCGTCGACACGTGGTAAATGCTGCAACTATATTTTTGGCAGCATCATGTAATGGGCGATCTAATGGTATGTACTTTTTCGGCTGCGGTTCACCGCCCTAAAGAATCGCGAAAGACAAATCGTGCCGTTCTGTCCCTATGGGCGACCTGCCTAACAACAAATCGAGAAATATCTCTTAAGATGATAACGTGGTGGACTAAAGGTAAGGCGGCGGGTGCGGTCCGCCCCAGGCCAACAAGTCTAGGGGGCCCAATTTGAATAAACGTGTTTTCAAAGAGTGTGTTATTAGAATTGATTAGCTCAAAAAATCTCCTTTATCAGGATGTCATAATAGAAACATCCATATGCAAGAAGCTTTCTTAGATTTCTGTTTGATATCAGAGAAAACTGACGGTGTCAAGATAAAACATATTTTATAGGAACTGTAATGACTAGACATTGTAGAGCCCCTGAGCTTAAGATCTAGAATTTGTTAGATTGCCTCTTATAAGGACTAATATAGCACCTTTATCTGAATTACTCCAAAAACAATCGTCAGAAACGTGTAAGACCTTTTTGTGACTCTTTAAGGCAACTGGAGGTGGCTGATTTTTAAGAACTCCATGCTGTAACCAGGATCTGATATTATTGGAGCAAAGGGAAAGTGAGGAGTTCTTAAAAGCTTGATATTGAATCTTTCATTTTCTCTGTATAATTTTCTCCCAAGAAAAAAATAAGCTACTCGATCTAAGCTGGTGGATTTTTAAAAATAATATTTTAATGATAACATATCAATCAGGTTAGCAGCTTTGAAACCAGAAATAAGAAAACACTATCCAAATTTACCATTTGCAACCATTCATGTACAGAAAGTTACAATTCTTGTACACAGATGTTTGAGAAATACAAGAAAATGTTTTAATCCAAACATTTTAAAGAAAAATGACTGTAAATCAGATAATTCCTCTCAGCGAATTTGGACGAAAATCAGTGTCTTAAATTTATCATTATTTTTGGTATACCAAGCCAATTACTTATTAAGAATGAAAAAAGCTTTTCCCGAGGTAAATTAGCTTTAAAAAGCTTTAATCATGTCTTTGGTATTTTTACATTTAGGTATTTATTAGATTTCTCCTCCATAAGAAACAGTGATCCTATCCGTAACGATATATCGTAAAAGGCTTGCAAGCCATCATAGTCTCGCTTTGAAATGGATGGAAAAATACATACCGAATAATATGGGAGTTTTTAAAAAAGTGTTTATTATCAGCAGATACTCGAACTAAGTAATCCAGGAACCTAGAATACTTTATAGGTTCATAACAGATTACAAGGTTTTATGGCATAAAGACCAGTGGCGGACTAAAAAAGAGGGCAGCGGGGGCGGGTTCTAGGCAAGTATAGAGGCCCAATTTGAAAAAAATAAAATAAAATCTTAGCCATTTAATAAACTTGAATTTAGAGATTATGGTATTAGAATGGATTCGCCCAACAAAAACTTTTTTGTCAAAATATCATAATGGGAATGTTGAAATTCCAGTTGGTTTCTTAGATTTCTTTCTGATGTCAGGAAAAACTGATCAGACAAAATATATTTTACAGGAACTGTAATGATTAGACATTAAGTTTTGTAAGGCTCGGGGATACGGAAATGTTGCCCTAATGCCAGGAATAAATTGCTGAGTTAAAAAAATGCTTTAAATTTTGCTTAATCATTCCTAAAGCTTTGTGGGGTAAAACAATTTTGGGGTTTCATCTACGTAAAAATCAAAATAGTAAACTAGTATAATAAATGGTTTTTGAAAAAGTCACAGTGTGTCGAAACAGCTGTCAAACGGAAATAAATTAGTTGAAATTACTAAACAAATATAGTTTGTTTATTTATTATACTAGTGATAATGAATTTCCATCAAGTAACGGCTAACTCGATAAATTAAAATAGTAAACATTTATTTATTTTGTATATTCAAATAAATGTCTGTATGCTTTTAAAAAATACTTTTTTCTTTTTTCATCTGATTGCGATAACGGTTAAAAAGCATGTATGAAGCTGATACCAAAATTATTTTTTATTTTGTAAAAGCAACAGGTAGAGGTGGAATGCAAACGCAATTTTTTTCTTTAGACACAGACCATGTTAGATTAGCTCTTAAAAGGATACTTTTATAAATGATTAACACTTTTATCTGCATTTGACACAATCGTAAGATACGTCTGAAACCTTTCTGTGACGCTTTAGGGCAGTTGAAGGCAGTGATTTTCAAGGATTCTATGATGTCTATATTTATGAAACAAAGGGAAATCGAAAATGATTTAAATGGTTTTTAGCTTCCTTAGGTATAGACGAAACTATATAGATAATTTAGTTTTTGAGGAGGTTGAAAATAAATAAACCATCGAATTTAAGGTGGTGGAATTTCAAAAACAATATATTAATAAGAACATGTCAACTACGTTAGTAGCTTTGAAACCATCAGTGTCTTCAGAATGTACCCGTTACAGCAATTTGAGAATATAGAAGAAATTCTATTTGAACATAAAATAGACATTTCGAAGAAAAATGCCTGGAAGTTAAGCAATTGCTCCACAAGCGAATCTTAAGAAATATCATTGTCTTAGTTATACATGTATTTAACTTTTCTTAATCCAAGCCATTTACGTACGAAACAGCTGAATATTTTTTCTAAATAGGTATTACTTTCAGATATAAATTAAATTTTAAAAGTTTTGATCCCATCTTTGGTATTTTTGTTTGTTGGGCTTCCTCTTCGTAAAAAATGGTGATCTTCCGCATTGGCTAGTCAAACTTCTGGAAGTCTCTCTATGAAGTCCGATAGGTCACGATTGCGACCGCTGGGTTGCTGCTAACTGCCATTTCTATTTCAAAATAATATCAATCATTCTTCTTCTCCTTCTTCATCGTGCCTTTAAGCTCCCGAGCGGAAGCATTGAGGCAACCGCGACATAAAGTTACCTTGTTTGAAGGGGATTATAATTATAATTTTGCATTATATTCACGGTTGTTTCTTTTTTATTAATGTTTTGAAATTATTGTACTAGGTTAGTCCATTGTGTGCCTATCTACTGAATAATTTAGCAGTTGAATATTATATTTATGTAAGTGCTACGTTCAGTTTTCAGGTGTAATTTTGAAACTATACTTGGTTGCCGACGAATTTTATTGGAATTTCACTCGCATTCCTATTATTACGTATGTAGATATTGTGAATTACGAAATTATATATTATTAATAATTTGTTTAAACCGGCCAGTTGTATTTATCAGTATTGCATTATTAGATAATCGTAAAAAAAATATTTTTTTCGATATGACGCAGTCAGTGTCAATGTCAGACATATTCTTCTCCTGCCTGTAACAGTAATATCCTTTGATACACTTGGAAATGAAATATTTTTTCGCTTTGTCTCCTGGACCCTTTGAGATGATGGGCCCGGTTCTGTAGCACCGAGTGCCTAAATCCAGAACTGGATATAGCCAGTCTTTTTTTAGTTGCCCACCCATCGGTGAAATTTTTGATAACTATAAAAAATACGTACCCTTGATTTGGTTGCATCTCAGCTAAATCGTTCATGGGACATCCGACGAACATCAACACACCCATACCAACGGCGTACACAATTGCGGTAAACGCTATCCACCCCGCCACAAAGCGAGCATTTGGTTTAAATTTTGAATTGATAGTGGTACTTATAACAATGCCAACTCCCATCACAAGTATTCCACCAAAGCCTGTAAGTTAGGAAAAGGAAACATGAAGCCTTTAGAATTGTCAAATATCATAATATCTAACTAATAATTAGTGCCTTATCATTTAAAAAATAATAATATAAAACAGTAGCATCTTGTAATATTTTAAATGAAGGGTCCAAATGTAGATCAAATTTTCAAAAACCTGTGGTTCGGAGTCCACAATAAACTGCAAACTCCCATGGGGCAAAGTGAATTTCAGAAAAAAAATTATGTGTATCAATCAATCAACAACTGCAATAAAACTACCTGTGTCGATCCCATTGTGTAGACAGGAGCTTGGCAATAAACAAACAAAAATAGTTTAGCGAGCCCTAGGTAAAAAAGATCTAAGATGTCAAGGTATAAAAAGATAATTTTAAATATTTTTGAATTTTTGAATAATTGAATGTCAGTATTTATTTCTCACGGGAAGTGGTCAGTTGTATTGCGATATTATTTTACGAAATATTATGTAGTGTCCATGGGAAAACATTGATAGTGCTTTTTTAGTATTCCAGTAAAGAAAAAGCATTAATCTGTTAATGCTACGGAACCGCGTCAAATCCCGTCACATCAGATAAGAAGCGTAAATTTGCTGGCTCCATCAAATGTTTTGACCAAGGCGGCAAGAACTTGATGAGACAAAACATCTACACTACCTACGAGAAGCAACCTGTTCCTACATTAGAAACTCTGAACCAACGGCTCACTAATGATGAAATTCAAATCAGTAGCCCTTTGAGAGTCTGATCTAAAATGGGCTTCAGATATCTCAAAACTGATTGGTAAAAACTAAGTAGTTATGGAACCCAGTGATTACAAGACTGAAACTTTTTAAAAAACGGTTCAAGAATTGTCTTTTACTAAACATTTATCAGAAAAGCGTGATAGTCCAATCCCTCAATACATCGCCAAAGGGAACAAGCCAGGTAGTTTTATTGCAGTCATTCCGTCAAAGCCATTTTTTGAAAAATGTACTATAATATATGTCACCCATATGATAATGGACACGAATACAATGTCCAAAGTGATGCCTTTATATCTAAATCGCCGAGGTATTTTTTCTAACTTTTTTCGATAATCAAATATCTCTTATTGGCCAAATCTTGACGACAGTATGATAAATGATGTAATGTATGCTATCGTCAAAAATGGGTCAAGGTTAGGGCTTTTTACTCCACTCCTCGAAAGCTGAAGATATAAAAATAACTTAAAAAAAATTTACCTTATGCAAAAATATGTCAAAAAAAGTGCTGACTTGTGTTTTCGGAGGCCGTGTGCAACAAAATAAAGAATGGAATATTATTCTTTTTAATAAAAATTTCGGCTAAAATTTAGGAGAAATACTAAACAAACAGAAACACATAGCGTGAAAGGGAAAAACATTATTCTAACCATTCATTGTTCGACTTTGGTCGGTATTTTTATGCTAATTTTAATAATTACTTACCTGAAACCATATTGGCCGTCGGAGTGGGGAGTCTAAACTGAGATTCTAAATATTTCGGTAAAAAAGTGTAAAACCCTGCTATTGGTAAAATATGGAGTACGCTACTTGCAGTCCTGAACATAAGTATATCGTTTTTCAGCAATCTTTTTACAGTCTTTGGAAAATCTAAAAATAGGTGAAAGTGATTAATATAAATATATATATATATATATATATATATATATATATATATATATATATATATATATATATATATATATATAGGTATCACAGGGTACGCTCCTGCGATCGATTCAGGGAGATCTGAAATAACAGATTGCTCGATATGACAAAATAGTCGTTCACGGATGGAAAAATACAATGTGTTTTCATTCCGGGTGTACATCCGTTCACTACTGTCATTCTGAAAAGAACAGTTTTGCACCTGCAGAAATTATGTATTTCGCTATTATACATATATATATATATATATATATATATATATATATATATATATATATATATATATATATAGGGATTCTTATTCCGGGTCACGGATGGAAAAATACAATGTGTTTTCAAATCCTTGTTGTTTTGCAGGATTTGTGCAGGATTTGTGCTGGGAAGATAGGCAGGAGAGAAAAATAGCCCAAGAGCACCTAAGACTGTGCCCTGTGCGCCTACCTAAGGAAGACATATTTAAATAAATTTACACAACCAAGCAAGTAAAGCAGATGAAGATATTTGAAGATGATGACTTGGTGATTTAGAAAACTTAATAAGCACTGTCACGTCCAAGTCATTTAGCGCTCCTTCCACACCAACAACAATCAAGAAGTTGTACTTCTGAATTTTGAGAATATTGAGGAAGAAATTGAAAAGAAGAACAATCATCCTAACGCCAGGACTGAAAATTATTATAAAAAAACGAGACTCCCATGCTGAGACGGGTAGGCTTACGCCAACATCATTGGGCAGTGTACAAAAATAAAATTAGCTGTTCAAGCTCAATCTGGATCTCAAAAACTATAGTGCAGTTTGTTGCTTCCCTACTCATGTATTTGTAATGGTTTGTTCACATCTTCATTACTTCATTGCACTTGTATGCGAAATGGGAATTCCCTCTGTTGCTAGCCTATTTATATCATGTCGGTTTCAAAAAGTATAATTTTAGCTATAAGAACATGTTTTATTTGGATAGGTGATTGATGATTGAATGTTAATTATATATTGGAAAAATGATTTTTATCTTGTTTCCATTGTATTTTATTTAAATAACTAACGATAGCGTTATATAGGTAATTACCAATTCAGAGGGCAGGGATGGAGGTCTGGGAATCTATGTCAAGAATGTCTTAACTTGTATGATTTTATTTATAAATATGAGCAATAATTTTGAACAATTGTGGATTCTGTTTGCATTACGGGAAAACGATTTAGTATTGGATTTTGTGTTGCCATTGATGTAATCTATTTTTTTGTTTTGATGAATTAGAACATTCTTTAATAAATGATTTACCTGATTGTGACTCCCTTATTGTGGTTGGTGATATAAACATAAATTTACTGTTAATGAATAGGTGCGTAGATATGTTCAATTCGCTCTTCGGTGCTTATGGATTAATGCAACTTGCCAAATATCCTGCAAAAGTGACATCCCTTCGAGACATAATTATAACTTCAAATGAAGAATTAATAGACGGCATAAAGGTGATCATTGTCGAGGGGATTTCGGATCATTGTGCGACAATATGCCATATAATTAAAACTGAAACAAGTAAAAACCCAAAATTTATAACGTTTCGGGATTTTGAATATGAATTGTCTCTTAGCAAATTTAATAGTGTGATTTGGGAAGTATACTTTATACTTTAAATGCTGTCAGATCTACAAAACCGACATCGACACGGATCACTGACGTTGTCAAGATAACGAAATTCAGAGATAAGGCTTACGATATATTTCGCAAAGTAAAATCGAATGCATCCTGGGAGTACTACATATCAATGAGAAGTTTAACTAATCAGATGTGTAAAAGAGAAAAACGAGCTTGTATTGAATACACGCTAAGACAAACGAATATTACACGTTAGTGACGTTATTGCTATAAACAGATTTTTTTTGTAAGCACCCAGTTCCAACTAAATTGCAAACTCAATTAGATTTACTAGAAAAAAACAAAAATGAGGAATAGCGATGTTGCAATTCTATAAAAGTAACTGCGTTGTTTGTAATTTATTATCATTGTGAATGGTTATGATAGTTATTTTTTATTGAAAAGATTATCTGGCATACATTTTAAATCAATCTCTGACACTAGATATTTTCCAGATGCCCTGAAAATTGCTATTATAATTATTTTAGCAAAAATTAAACAGCCTAAATCCTTTTTCATTTAAGATCATCTTGCCTGTTCTCTCTAGGATACTGTTCGGGCCAAGAGTTCTGTTTATATATTCGCGGTACGGAATGTCCAATCCCGGGTGATACATTCTTAGGGGTCTTGTACGTGTCCCTGTGCAATAATCGGTGTCGCCTAGCTCAGTAGTTGGACCTCGCTCAAAGCGACTCCTACTGCTTCGGGGCGGTCGATTGCAGGGGGGTATCTAGGTGTCTCGTCCCAGTGGGATCTCTCTTCCAGGGTCTTGTCACCTTGTTTAGGTTTACGGGAGTACGCTTGGGGCCTGTCGTCATCGTTTTGTCAGATAAAGCTATTCCGGTTCGTAGCCGGTTTCACCCCCCGCACTAAGGGTAGTGAACACAGGTCTATCGGGACCGGGTCGGTGTCGTGTGATTGTAGGGTTCTTATCCTTCCCTCAAAGGTCACCGCATCGTCGGCCCTCTTTTTTTTATATAGGGCGTCTTAGGGAAGTTGTCCCTGATCTTAGGCGGATGGTCAACTGGTCAGGTTTCTACTCTGGAGTGTCAACGCTTAGATATCCCTCCGAGGTTTACTGGGGATGTCAGAGAGGTTCTTCTTCAAGAAAGTAAATCCATCGGCCCTCTCTTGGTATCTACAGGATGTCATGTTAAAGTCACCTCGAATTCCGAGTATTGGTATTTCCTGTGCTGGGGTTGAACCCTCTGGTTGAGGGTGTGGTCACTTGGATATTCCTTCAGAGTTTCTGGGAAATGGTAGAGGGGTCCTTACCCTTTTCCTGGGGTACAAAGTCCTAATTCGGTCCTAGTAGTATAAAAATTATTTTATTTCATTTATTTTAATCGAATCATTCATTTACATGTTATCATGGGTGACATCTCGTATGTATGATGAAGGTCCAAGCTTAAAGTGCAGGGAAGAGACTTCAGCTACACATTCATAGCCTTATTCGTTTCGTACTGACAAATAGGATCAAAGTGGGGTGTTGTCTAAGGGGTGGATCTAGTATTAACTGTGGTGCTAACTTTACGAAAAGACTAAAAGTGAGTCGCGATCAAGTGTTTAAGTGATTTGTTCAATGCTCTTGAATTTTGAGCGTATTTTCAATTGGATTATCTTTTTGCTATTTCTTAAAAAAAAAATATAAAACTTCAAAAATTACTTTGGGGAATATACATACGCATCTATTCATTTTCTGTCTCGTTAAGCGGGGATTAATATTCTAATTCTTAAGGCTTAAATCAACTAGTGGGAAATTAATTATATATAATTTCCTTTTTTTAAATTTAAGTTTTCGTTTTATTTTTACTTTTCTTTCTTTAGACTAATTTTAAATACTTATACTAGACTCACTACAAATACTGTAAAAAGTTATCGTTCTTTATTCCAAGGTGTTCAACAGATTTTAAGTATTGTTTTAAAATTTTGACATTTTATTTTTTTCACTGAACAACGGATATTTGCATTTCTGGATCTTAGCTAATAGGAACGGCGCTACCATAAATGAATAATAAAATAATAATACTAATAAATTTGCTCGGCTAAAAATCTACTGTGACAATTTAAACCAAATGGCATGCATAATATCTTACCTCTTATGCTAAGATTTTCTTTCTTATCAGTAATCATATTATTTTTCTGAGGTCTGCTTAAAGGTTTAACGTGAGGTAGTCGTTTGGGGAAAGCAAACATAGCTATGGATGCTAGAATTATTAACCCTGAGTTGGACGAGTCTATTTTAGGGTCCATTGACAGGTCTACGTATACACTGGTGCATAAAGACCCTACTATGAACCCGAACGCTGGTCCTAAAATCCTCACTCCGATAATTATAGCTGAAAAAAAAAGATAAAATCACTACAGGGTGTCCGGTAAGAATATACTCATCTTTTAACAGTGAGTAGACGACTTCAAACACTAGTGTTTTTTGTAAAAAAGATCACTTCTTTCCGAGAATGTAAATGTAATGTAAATATTATTAGTGGCTTTTATATTACGATATAAACTGCTTAACCAAAATATCGATCCTTTCAATTTTTAGCCCTTTCTTGAAATTGATATATTATTTATGATTTTAATTAATTTAATTTTTCTAAAAATCAAATTTTTAAACCGATCGAATTTTAAAAGACCATCCTTTCTACAATATACCACAAAAACGATTTTCTAAAATGCCTCATATTTTTATGTTGTACGGGGTGATCAATTAATTCGTGTAAAACCTCAAAAAGTTAGAGTGTTAACCATTTTAACAAAAACAGTTTTCAGGTATTTCAATATGGTAAATTACCTTGGTAATATCCATATATCCAATTCAATTTTCGATACCTGAAACTAACTTTGACGAATGTTTTGATTTTAAAGGCATATTTCAAAAAGATTTTCTATGACCGAGGTTTTTTTCTCCGGGTTAAAATCTTTGAATTATAAGTGTAGTGGCTATTCTAGACCCAAAATATCGAGGGCGCACATAAAACTGATAATTTTCAATATATAAAATGTTGCAACAAACGAAGCATTATCGCTCTTATTGATTTTAGCAAAAAAGTTATTCTACTGAAAAAAATATGTTTGGCTATAAAAAAAAATTCCCATACAAGATATAAGGTGCGCAAAAGGTACGTAAATAGAAGTACGTAAAATAAAAAAATGTAAAATCAAATAATATATAATATAATAAATATATAATAATCAAAAATAAATTACGTGTTTGCATTTCTGGTAATTAGTAATTATGCTTGCGTATTTATTATTCAAGTGATTATTTTTCTAGGCAACATAAGTAGACGTAACGAAAATACCGTTTTCTTGTTCATTGCAAGGGCCGTTTTTCGAAAAAAGTATGAATAAATTATTACGTAGTGACCAAGAAAGAATAATATTATGTCCTTTTAGATTTTGTTTCTAAAAATTTTATTTTTAACGACCAATAATGATAATAATTACAATAACAGCACCGTAATTTGCAGTTCATATTTGTAAAAACACTCTAAGAATATTATTAAGGCAAACGCCTTTTAGAGACACTAATATAAAAAGCCTACTGGATTCTCAATTTCTTGTGTAAAATTAACAAACACTTGCCTAAATACAAGGGTGATTGTTCCCTGGATACATTGTCATCCATATAAGGAAAGCCCATTATATATATATATCTATATATATATATAAATATATATATATATATATATATATATATATATATATATATATATATATATATATATATATATATATATATATATATATATATATATATATATATATATATATATATATATATATATATATATATATATATATATATATATATATATATATATATATATATATATTTATATATATATATATATATATATATATATATATATATATATATATATATATATATATATATATATATATATATATATATATATATATATATATATATATATATATATATATATATATATATATATATATATATATATATATATATATATATATATATATATATATATATATATATATATATATATATATATATATATATATATATATATATATATATATATATATATATATATATATATATATATATATATATATATATATATATATATATATATATATATATATATATATATATATATATATATATATATATATATATATATATATATATATATATATATATATATATATATATATATATATATATATATATATATATATATATATATATATATATATATATATATATTATATAATACATTGAATATATTGGTAATTATATATATATATATATTAAAAATAATATATATATGTCGTAATAATATTATATATATATATATATTTAGGTATATATATATATATATATATATATATATATATATATATATATATATATATATATATATATATATATATATATATATATATATATATATATATATATATATATATATATATATATATATATATATATATATATATATATATATATATATATATATATATATATATATATATATATATATATATATATATGCTCCTTTCGATTATTTCCTGTGGGGTACATTGAAGAATATGGTATTTAAGAACAGAACAGAAAATGCAGACGAACTGAAAACTTTAATATTTCGAAAATGAGGAGAGATAGGTACAGGATATTTTTAGAAAAATCTATTTTAAATTAATTTAATAATAAAATAATCCTTGTTTGGAACATGTTCTGCATCACAGCAGACACAATGCTCCATTCTAGTCAAACGAATATCGCGATTTCGCTCTTATTAGGGCTCATCAGGCCGCCATAGACTATATATATATATATATATATATATATATATATATATATATATATATATATATATATATATATATATATATAAATATATATATATATATATATATATATATATATATATATATATATATATATATATATATATATATATATATATATATATATATATATATATATATATATATATATATATATATATATATATATATATATATATATATATATATATATATATATATATATATATATATATATATATATATATATATATATATATATATATATATATATATATATATATATATATATATATATATAAGATGTATAATCGTGACCACCAAGAAGTCCCGACTTTGCTCCTTTAGATTATTTCCTGTGGGGTACATTGAAGAATATGGTATTTATATATATATATATATATATATATATATATATAAAACTTTAATATATATCGAATATATATAGGATATATATATATATATATTCTTATATATAATATATATATATATATATATATATATATATATATATATATTCAAAATCAGAAGAACATATTATAAGGTGTCTCGTTTGAAACTTTCGACATTTTCGTGCATAATGATCCCGATTCCTGAAACGATGGGCAAAACACCCTGTATACAATATATATATATATATATATATATATATATAGTATATATATATATATATATATATATATATATATATATATATATATATATATATATATATACCATATATATAAATATATATATATATATATATATATATATATATATATATATATATATATATATATATATATATATATATATATATATATATATATATGGCACAACTTTTGTATTTAAACTTTTTTCCTAAAACTTACTTATATGGGACACCCTGCGTATAAATGGTGTAGGTAAGGAAAAATTAATATTAATGTCAATGTTCAAATCTTGTGTGGAGTAAAGATCCCTGAAGATGCCTCGTGCAATCGAAGGCGAAACGTTGGATAGTAATTCCAATTTGACATGGTCTATTCCCAAGATCCATGATTTCTTAATTAACGTCTACCTTATACCGACAAACATTTTTATACAACAATACTTTTGTTATTTAAAAAGGAAGCTATAACAAGAATTTATAGTATAAATGAGTAATGAGTATAATTTTATAATTTCAATGTATTTAGATTAGTTAAGTGAGCGATATTTTGAAGTTTAATTTTTGCTGAAAAGGAGTGTTCTTATATACAGGGTTAGAAAAACAATAAAATGGAGGTTGCTGTGTAAGATACTTTAAAATAAGTCAAATTTAACGAGAAATTCCTCATACGTCCTCACACTTATCGAAAACAAATTCAAAATGCAATAATGTTATATTTATTACCTGATAATACCGGTGAGATCATTAGCAGTAATTAACTTTCCTCCGTATATAAAATGAGGAAGTGAACACGTAAAACAACTGACAGCAAAAAGTACCATTCCCCTCGCAATCCACTTCGGCCTGTGCCCTTGCCCACCATAGTAGGTTAAAAGTAAGGTGGAGCCAATTTGTCCCATCTCTGTCGCGCTCATTATAATACCTGAAAAATTTTAATTGTCAATATATAAAGTGATCACGCATAATGTCCATCATTGTAACTTATTTATTTTTAACCGCACAATAATTTAAAAGTATGTGCTCCTACGGTTTTGATGAAACTAACATTTCTTTTCCTTAAATCTAGTTGAATACCTGTGGTTTTAGACTGAATTTGAAACAACTTTTCTATCGTTGTTATTACACTAACAAAATACGTGTGGTACATGCCCTGAAGGACCCATGCCAAACACAACACTGCCAGGAACACCTGAAAAAATATATTACTTACTATATAGTTTTTTTTTACTATAAGTTGCAGATAAAGTTTTGTGCAGTAGTCGGCAATTCAAGTTTGCAGTTTGTACCAGAAATTCAGAAACATCAAATTAAGCTTAAATGTTATAAATATATGGAAATCGCTTACTGCACAAAACATCCTCTTAAACTATACAGTTTAAGTACAACAGATTGGAATCTCCACATCTACCTCCGCACACAACTTTTTCACTCTTTGACTTAGATTGCACCAAGCATCTTCACTAATATTTAATCCACTTTTTATACTTGAATATAATATAAATTCTGTACTTTTTTGTTTATAAAATGTATGGACCGTCGCAAGAACTTTGATATCTTTGACATATCCATTGAATGCAGGTATTTAGCTGAGACAGAATGAACAATTGGTTTATTTGTAATACATCGACCAAGTTGCTTAAGCCTTATTGATATGGACTATCCAATTTTTCCTACGAAGACTTAATCACAAAAATGTCGGCCAGATTCCCTTCGTATATATCACAACTCTAAAAAAATAGTAACAGAATACTTTTTACTGGACAGTAATAAGTTATATTAAGGAATCCATTGGTTTATGTCGGTTAAAGACATTCCTCATGTCTTTAACTTATAAAGTGTAAATAGGTACATCTGGAAAGGATATTAATATATTAATTCAATCCAGAATAATTTTATAGAGAAATGATTAGGAATCATCAATAGGAGTTCTAGTTCTTCCTTTCATTCGTGGAAGTCTTCTTTGGCGATTCAAATCCGTACAATCTTCAATATACAAGAAACTGAACAACGTTTCAACACTTTGAGGACATAATTCCGTCTTAAATTTAAAAAAACTTAACATTTCTGGTGAACTGTATTAGAAGCTGGACAACATATAACCATTAATATAATATAAGTAAGTCAAAGTAAACCAAGCACCGTGAAGTAAACATCCCTGAAGATTCCTAACGCAACCGAAGGGGAAACGTCACAAACTAATTTGACGTTCACAGAGTATTTCGTCCAGCTTTGAGCGCACCTACCTGTTTTGAGGCAAACATCCTAAGCCATCTAGGCGAACAGGGTCCCCATCCACACTTTGTCTCAGTCTCATCCTCGCTGTCAATGTGCGAAGCTACGTCACCATTGGACCGATGATTATATGATATATGATTGGAATAGGCTGTTAGTGTCGTTTGTCCGCAAGGTGCATCGTTGTTTTGTAAATGACACAACTTGTCGAATAAGGTCCCGTTCTTGCTGTCCACTTTTGAGGTCCTGGTGTCATAATTGTCTTTAGTCATTGAGTTTCTCTTCGGAAATCAGTCTAGGTGAGTTTCGGAGATCATGTGATGTGTAGTTTCAATTGGGTGATGTTTTAGGTCTTGTTCATTGGCTGTAACAATGGAAACTTGATGAATTAGGAAAATTTTTATATAACTTGTAAAGAATTTACTTTGTTAATTGTTTATTTATTATTATTTACTATTATATATTATATGTATTTTTTGTATTTAATTAACGTTATTATTATTATTATTATTATTATTTATTTTCATAATACCACAATCTGTTTTACAAAATTGTTATGTCCCAGATTTTTGTTCTTGCTTGCCAGGCTTCTTTATGTTGGCAACCCAATTACAATAATAGGTTTCATAACCATTTTATCAATAACATGTACCTTAACCTTTAATTCATGTTCTATAGGTGATATTTATATTTATCGCCAAATATTTCACTACAGTATTTTACACCGGCAACCAAATCTGTACTCACCTGACAATATTCGCATTTTACTGGTACGGGAAGTATGGACAAAATGACACATAAGGACAAAATGACATACAACCTATATTTCATAATTCGCGCTATTTACCGCCCCACCGACTGTATGTCGCGTGTTCCAAACGGTTCCTGGATAAGCTGCGAAGAGCGTAATATTAAAAGTTCAGTTAGAAAAATTTCCACGTGTGATTCTGTTTTCTTATTTTCGGTAAGTTTTGGATTTTCAGTCAACTCATTTTGCTTTAAATCAATTCTTTATAGTGTATGAAATGACGTGGCTTGATTACTTTCGTAAATAGATAACATTTAAAGCATATTTTACATTACATTACATAGTATGTCATTTTGTCCGTTATAATTTATATAGACCAAAAATATGATTATATTTATTTGCTTACAGACCATACTGCCAGAATGCCGCGCAACTATAAAAGAACATCTATTCGACAATCCTGGAGCGACGTGTCAATGAAAAATACAATTGAGGCTGTTCAGCAAAATAAAATGGGTTGGCTTTTAGCCTCCGAAACGTTTGGTGTCCCTCAGGCGACTCTGAGAAGACACGCGTTAGGAAAAAACAAAACATTAAATCCAACTGGTAAAGGACTAGGAAGGTACAAACCTACTTTTCCTCCAGAAATTGAAAGGCAGCTAATTAATTATTTAAAATTATTAGAAACACGACTTTTTGGTTTGACTTGTAAAGACGTTCAGAAGTTAGCATTTCAGTAAGCCGAACAAAATAAATTTTCCCATATTTTCAATGCAGAAAAACAAAGAGCTGTACAGGAATGGTTAACTGGGTTTTTAAAAAGGAATAAAGATATTTGGGTACGTAAACCAGAACCGACTTCAGCGGCTAGGGCTCAGGCTTTCAATAAGCCTCAAGTTGAAAAATTCTTTAAGGTATATCAAGATTTGCTGGATACTCACAACTTTTCACCCAATAGGATTTATAATGTAGATGAGTCCGGTCTGTCTACTGTTCAGAAACCACAGAAAATTTTGGCAACAACTGGCCGGAAGCAAATCGGATGCTTAACAAGTGCTGAGAGAGGATCTCCATGTTTAATATTCCCTAGAAAGAATTTTAAAAATGACAAGAAGGTTTCACAAAAAAGTTAACCTTAGGAACAACACTGTATGTGGCGCCCTCTAACATTAAATAAAAAACTAAGTTAATATTTGAATTTCTCGTCATCAATATACTCAGAATCCCAAATTTTGTCCAATTATCATGTTCCTTTACAAAAATATAAGCAAAAAACCAAATAAAATTGTTTTTTGGACGCCCTGTATCTCAGAAACAGAAATGGCTTTCAGATTCATGTGCATATGAAGTTTTCATCCTAAAATTAGTCAAAGAATCACCCCAAGTACTTAATTCACACCCTGTATAGAGATAAAAAAATGTTTTTTAAAAACGTCTTTATTTAAATGAGATTTAGGAGAACCCTTTGGTCAACGGCTTACAATAATTGTCATGATGGGTATTTATTTTGTTAAATGTTGGTAACTAGAGTGCACATGCGCACATCTAGACTCATCTGAATTCTTTCATTTACATGACTTTTCACGGGATCAATATCGGTCAGTCAGCCATTGTTAAAGTAATTAAGTAAATATGTGAACAATCTATCGACGTATCATTTTATTGCTACTCCACAGATTACAGTTAATACAATAATAATAGAAACCCAAATTTCTAGATTTTTCCAAATTGTATCTTTATAAGGGTAAAAATGTGAGAAATATGTTTTTATTTTTACTTACTAAATGTGAATGATTTCCTTATTAAGGGCTTTTAAAAATAATTATCTTAAAATAAATTTCTACCTGCAAAATTTCTATTCAATTAAATGTGATTTTAACACAATTCATTTGTCAATGGCTTTTAAAAATAATTATTTAGAAACAATTTCCGACTTCTAGGCAGAAATAAAAATGAATTTATTATTTTTACAATGTCTGTAATAAATAAGATTTTTAAACGACAATTTCGTCAATGGCTTTTAAAAATATTTATCAAAAAATAATTTCCGGATTTTTTTGAAATTCACCCTTAGCAAAAAATTCACTGATATTTTTCACTATCCTCCTCCTCAACTAAACGACATTTTTAAGACAACCCTTTCGTCAAAATATATATTTATTTAAAAATCAGGTTCTGACTTTTTTAAAATTCCGTCAATAACTGGGTCAAATATAATTTTATCTTTTAAAAATACACTTTAATAACATATGAAAGTAATTTCTAAGGTCATTCCGTCAATGAGTTTCAAAAACGGGAGATCCGAGATTCCACCCTTAAGGAAATAAAAAGGTGTAAAATAATAATTTACTTTTTCTACAATATCTCATTAACTAAATAAAACTGTAAGACGATTATTTCGAAATTCTACACTGGAGAGGTTAAAATTCATTATTTTAAAAACAGAGAATGATATTTGCGAAAAATTAGACCATTCAAATCTAATTTATGAATTTGCAAATACAAAGGTTAGGAAAATATTTCTTTAATATTTTATGTTGTCATTATTACGTTTAGATTTGTTTTAAGAGCTACATTTATGTTGGTAGTTTATTATTTAATGTATAGCTTAAAATTGAAGAAAACATGGTAAAAAAGTGTATTTTTATATTTTCTTAAAGGGCGACATTTTTAATCTTGGCACAACCGCGGACAAACTTCTAGGAACGGTCCTGAGTAGAGTACTAGTATTAATAGCATTAGCAGGTACTAGTATCTATTGAAAATTAAAGTTGTTTAAATTCATTAATATTAAAAGTTTTTAACTATAGCGCATCATAATAGTTAACCGAATCTTAGCCAATTGTCATTCACTTTCATACGAAATTTTAAACTTTCTTCTTCAAATACGGATAGTTTTGCATACATAGATGCCTAATAAATTTGAATAAAATACCAATTCTCTTTTGTAATCATTTTATAACAATTCAGAAATCTCCAATGTTAAGATTCTATGAGCTCGTCCTGAAAGTTTCGTAAGCGTTTTTTAATCACTTAGTGTAAAGGACCAGTCGCTAATTATTTTGAAAAAAGGTTTCAGTCAAACTTCCTGAATTTTTTGTATGGGTTTTGTAAACGTGTAACAAAAATATATTAACATTATTGCTCCTAACGAAAGCTAGGAAGCAATCTAGCCAGCGAAGTAGTTGTTTCTGTGATTCCACTTTGTGTCTTTGCCCTACACTGGGCTCCTTAGTATAGTCTATGGCGCCTGTTGAAAAAGCGAAATAGCGATCGTCATTTGACTAAAATGGGTCATTGTCTATGATGTGTGATGCAGAACATGTTCCAGACAAGAATCATAGTATCCTTGTTATGATGTTGGTGTACGTGGAAAAAATATATTAACATGGGTTAAATTATTATAAAAACAATCGAGCAGTCTTCGAGCTATAGCGAAACAAAAGGGAATTTATAATTAAAGCCTTTTATCTAAATTACCGACTTAAACTGTAGGGCAAGTCATAAGGAGCTATGAGTCGCTGAGGCACTTGCTTTCTTTAGCATGTGTTTGCTATTGACGATGGTCCTAGGTTGCCTTATGTTCCTGGGGATATAGAATTTATGGTCTAAAACCAGAAATGTCACATTTACTGGAACTATGCTTTCGCGAGCATTAGATTACTACAGGCCTTAATCCGGATATTGCCTCCTTGATAAAGAAAGCAAAACCATCTCTATTATTGAGTTTTCTGGAACTGCTAAAACTAACATTGCAATAAAGAAAAATAATAAAAGAGCTGCACAGGCTATTTCCCGGCTATTCTGTGTTTATGGTTGTCCTAATTATGGGTGTCTTGGGAGGAATTAAAGGCTCGCTACTCACTGGTCATCGTAAAATACCAGCATTTAGATAACGAGAGTTTCGTATGTATATATTAAAAAAGGCAATATACGGATTTACAATTGTTATTTAAGCTAACACAATGATTACACACAGACATTAGGCACAGCAGGATACGATGTTATTCAACTATGCAAAAAGGTTAATTCTTTAATCCTTCGCTGTAAATTGCCCCTTATACAAATAGTCTCACTCCGTAAATTATATTAATTGTTCGAACTTTTTGATTTATTTTAAAAATATATTTTATATAACTACTGAAAAAGGATTAGCAATAACTTTATAGATGTTGTATAAGCTGTAATAATATCAGACATTTATTATAAGATATGTTCTGGGTACCTAGTTGGATATAAAAATAGAAAAAGCCCTTTTAACAGAACTTTCCTCATAATGAAATTTTCACTTTCTCAAAAAAGTGACACACACATATTTATAATTATATAATGTGTATAAAGTTATTACCAAATAACTGTGTTATATGTGTGGGGTCGAATCCGTTTCTTATTACGCGTCTTATATACACAATTATGTAAGTTGGAAACAATG
This sequence comes from Kuschelorhynchus macadamiae, assembly GCA_030620095.1. Classification (NCBI taxonomy): domain Eukaryota; kingdom Metazoa; phylum Arthropoda; class Insecta; order Coleoptera; family Curculionidae; genus Kuschelorhynchus; species Kuschelorhynchus macadamiae. Next base: position 523,940 of record JAUTXW010004690.1, read on the forward strand.
TGTAGGCTCAAAATTTTATTTTGTTGTGGACTATTAATTTCAACTGGTTGTCAGAAAGTAATTATTTAAGCAAAGTGTTTCTATACCTATTTTGAATTGCTTTATCGTTACGTATCACAGTTGTTAGATCTTTACCCCCGTATTCACTAAAAAGGTTTAAGAGTTAGACCAAGTGTAGTTGCCATGGTAGTTAAAACTCTTAGTTCGCCAGTTATGTTTCGCTTATATCACTGTCATTTTGTAATTGTGACATTTAGAAAAATTATTTGTTCAATTGTTGAAAATATCATCTTAAACCTACAACTGTCAAGTTAGACCTGAAAAAACAGACATTTTTTCTTTTCATGTGTTTTGTAGGAATTTTTTCAAAATTGTTAATTTTCTTTTAACAAAGAAATAAAAAAGATATTAAGTTTTACTTATAAACAACAACTTTCAGCTAAAAACTTTTTTTTATAACATATTATTTTAATACGGGTCTCAGTAGTTAAGGGTTAAAGAATTCCTTTAAATGATCACTAACTCAATACTGTGTACCTAAGAAATTAAACAATTTCTATCCACTTATTGATAAACGTTTTATATGCATTTTTTCATTCTTGGACCTCAGAAGCTACTAAAGAAATATCAGCGGCATATTATTATTATTTTCTTTGAACAAGTCTCCCAGATTTCCCTTTTTTATACCATGAAGCAGCTAATACATGCGAAATATAACATTTAAATACATAATATTACGCTCACTGTGTACTAAGTAAAGTCTGACGAAAAAGTCGCGGGCTAGAGAAACTATGCGGGCAAAAAATATTCATTGCAAATTTTAAAAGTTCCGACTAGTCGAATAAACCGGCGAATATATCGAATGCAACAACACACAGAGTGATGTGTTTTTGTTTTAATCAGAATAAGTGATCTGTGCGTAGGACTATAGCTTTCTCAACATACGGACAAAAAGTGTGGAAATATTTCCAAAATTAAAATATATATATATATATATATATATATATATATATATATATATATATATATATACACAGAGTGACGAGTAAGTGGACGTATTCCTTTGAGGAGGTGATAGTGCACCTCATTTGCAACCGATTGAACCATAATATCCATTTATGCAAAACTACTCAATAGTTTTTTGTTGGAAGTTTTTTTTAACAACTAAGGGTTTTAGCTCTTTCCTTCCGATTTGTTCAAAATTATATTACATAATAGCGTTACTCTGTGAACTCCAAAAAATATGAAATATCCGAAAAATTAAAATTATTTTGTTAAATTTTCAAGTATATAGTAATAGTAGGCAGTGTTTTTCTGAAAAAACACAAAAATAAAATATTTCGAAAGCATAATGGATATTATACTTCAATCGATTGCAAATTAGCCGCACTGTCACCTCCCCAAAGCAATACGTCCACATACCAGTCACTCTTCGAGTACCTAGATGTATTCCAAATGTAAATATATAACGTTTTGAGAATATATATATTTTTTTAAACATAAAGAGAATGCTAATTACTTATTTGGTGCCAAAAAATATTTTTTACAGTATTATAATATAAACAAGAAATAGTTCGTCTGAATTTAGTCATTTTTTTTTAAATATTATTCGCAACTAAATCAGGTACTGTTATTTGGAAAATATGCCTTCCCATAATACGTTGTAGGAGTAGCACTACTGTCTAAAAAGGCGGCCCTGGAATTTTGATCGCATTTCTTAAAGTGGTTGCCATCTAACAGCAACCCTTAGAAAAAAACCAGCCATTAAGATTATACTACATATCTTATTATCCAATGCTATTCGTTCACACTAAATGTATTTTAAATATCGGCTGCCCTCCTAATAACCCCTGAAATAAATAAGGCAACAACACATTGTTTATATTCCAGTCAGTAGTTAAACGTATCAAAACTGCAATGACGTCTTCCACCCCGTGCTATCAGCTATTAAAATTACTGTAAGGACAAGTAAATTAATAAGATAATGGAAACTTACCCCAGAATTTCTTTCTGCTTGCTGCCACAGACTTTTGAACTTGATAATTTTCAAGGGACCTTATGTCGTGTATCAATAAATAACGTATTATCTTAAATAAAAATCAAACTAAAAACCAAACTATTTATTCGAAATTTCCTAATTTAACTCTCTAATTCCTCCCTTCGTTCTTTGAATACCAGGCTGTTAGCAGGTACCAAAGTTTACCTAATCAGATATCATATTCCGTAAACTTTGCCGGTACTAGCTCCCTTCCCCTTTAAACGCATACGTCGAGCGGAGCGCAGGGACCAGTGTTGCCAGATACCCAAGACGAAATTATCGTATACCATCGTATTGGCAATAATAAATCATCGTATTTAGTATCTTATTCCCGAACGTGAACAAAACCGTTACAACCAGTGTTGTGCGTCACTTATCAAAAGTCACCTAAAATGACCGGGTCACTTTCAAAAATCACCGGTCATTTTTAAAAGTGATTGAAAATTGCTAATTTTTAAAAATAACTGCATAAATGTTTGATCATTTACTTTTAGAAGTGACCGATTTATAAATGATTTGAATAAAAAAAACAATAAATGCCTTTTTTATTTAACAGAACAACTTTGGTATCAATTAAAAGCTTAAGACAAAATTAATGAAGGCATACTTTCGAACGTTTTAAAAAACAATCACACAAATTTTCAAAATTGACAGAGTCATAAATGCCATAAGTGACCAGTTTTAAAATGACCGATCATTTGCCAACACTACCCTGCCAGAAAAGTCAGATAAATGCTTACAAAGGAGTATACAAGTTTTATAAGAATGTATAGATTTTTATAAGACATGGAAGAATTTATAAGCTACATGTTTTAACATGTTGAAATTTTAAGAAATTTAATAGGCCATTATAGGTACATAATTTTTTACAGCATTCTATAGAACAGACCCAGCCTTTACTTGATGGAAATCTATTTTAACTAAATAAAGGAAAACACTAGTTGAAAATTTCCACATAATTTATTTTACCAGATGTCAAATCTTAAATAAAAGTGTAACTTTTAAACTCTAGGTCTTAAATAGCTGAACCCATCATTATAATATTAATATTATACAGGTAAAATCATTTAATAATGTGTTGTTATATTTATGTTTGTTTATTTTCATACTTTTTAGTAAATTAAGTTTTTTGCTTTTTCATTCTACAACTAAGTTCTCATCGAAAGTATGGTTTTCCTGAATGAAATGTTTAGAGTAATTGAAATTATCTTTATGCTTTTTGTAACTAAATGTATGCTCATTAATTATTTTCTTATACGTTCTGCCTGTTTGTCCAATATAAATTTTTGAACAGGTTCCACAATTTAACTTGTAACACCGGATTTATTCTCTTTTTTGGTTTTGTCTTATTTTTAACATATCTACCAAGGCTGTTGTTAATCCTAAAACAGTTGCACCTTTATTTAAAAAAAACTTAGCAACATTTGATGTTATTTTTCCTGTATAAGTGAAAGTGTGTATTTTTGAGTATTTTCTTTGAACTTATTAGTAGGATAAACAAACTGTAATGCTTTTGTATACTGTTTCTTTTCTACTATTTTGTCTATGAGATTTTCATGCTTAGAGCGATGTTGATCATTCTATGAACAAAACTATTATATGCTGATATTTTATGTGCAAAATGCTGATTAGAAGTAGTATTGTAATGTCCGTATAAGATGGCTTATAGAAAATTTGAAATTTGTGTTTAATATTCTTAATAGTTATTGGTAAGTCTAAGAAATGTGTTTCTTTATTATTTTCTAATTCAACTATAGTTGTTATGGTTAGGTTATATAATCTAAAATAGTTATTTTCCTAACAAGTGATACTTTCCCACATGCAAAAGCAGTTAGTCGAACGACGCTAAGCGGAGTTTGGATAAGCTTTAAGTGCGGGAAAGACATTTTGCGTAAGGAAGAATATTTTTTCTATGAGTGTTACAAATTTTAGAAACTCTTTACCTATTTATATAGGTAGGTTCTACGCGCGGGTAAAACAATATTTCTTATACTTCATAAAATTGTAAAAAACCTTAAATAAATTAGAAAAACTTTTATTTTAACCTAAAACAATATTAGTTATTATTATTAACAATATTAATATTGAAAGTACAGTTTGTGGAGTGCTGCAAATTTAAAGCCGAGTGCAACTAGTTTTTTGAAAAAGCTGATGATCCGGCGTTAATGAATGAAATAACACTTCAATGGTTTTCTCGCAAATTGACAAACTTGGTATTTCAACTGGATGATTTTTTGCACTGCCACTTAAAATATTGTTGCCTAACTCTTTTTTGTATGTAGTTGAGTCGTTAATTTATCCATCCGCTACTGTTGATGACTTCCAGCCTCCTAAACGTAGTAAGTAAGTAAGTCCTTTTCCGGGACCGGCCAGCAAAGTTGCAGAAGAGCGACAAAAACTATGCCCCGTGTAGAGTTTAGTTTAAGGTTGGGCAATTTTAGAAATGCCATAATTTCTGAGGGCATCTTTCCGAAACTCCTAATTCCGACACACCGTGTGTGCACTTCCCTCTTTTAAAATTAATAAAAAAAAAACGTTGATGCGTTGTTGATGGTGGTCGTAAGGCTGTATATGTTCTATAAAATAGTAGATACTTTCCATTGTTAATTTCGTCGGATATAAGAAAAGAGCGTGAAATGTAATTTTTTGTATCCTGAATTTTAACCACAATTAAATTTCCTTGTCTTCAATGCCAACTGTTGTGTTTTGCTAATTTATCTCTTCTGCAGGCGCCTGCAAGCCCAAAAATAGTCGCAGCTTTTAACAAAAGATATACATCATCTGGTGCCTTATTCATGAAATCCGATATGTTTTCTTTTGTAAAAATATTTGCTTTCTTTGATTTGAAGCCAACATTTTGTTTTTTGATAAAAGCAGTTAATATGTAGTAACTTTTAAAACGCTCTTAAGCATTGAGTATTTAGCCCACAAAATATTTGGTCTCTTTTTTAACCGTTTTCACATCTTTTCCTTTGAACCATTTCCCGAACAAGTCGTACTGCTTTTCAAACTTCTGTTTTGATTTTACCGGCAGTAGCTCCAAATTTGCTGATTCCGCGGCTTTTAGTCTTCTGGTATATCTTCATCCGAACTATCCATTTTAAGCAGAATTACTTTTTTTGATGCGTTTTTCAAATGACCGAATGTTTTGGTTGACATAGCGAAAAGACTGAAATTGTCAAAATTGCAAGGTGGCAAAAAGAACTTATTATTGATTTGACACTGACAAGTAATGATACAGGTTGTTTAATTAGTTATCAAATTATGGTAACGTAATATGGAGTAAATTTGACTTAATTCTCTACAAGTGTAACAAAAAAGACGATAAATCTTTATTTTTTGAATATTATTTAATGCTGAAAACATTAAAATATCTAAAAGTCCTGTTTAAAGACGATAACGCAAAGTTCAAAATTTTATGCAATCAAAAATGATTTTAATTATCTGTCAATACCAGTAAAACACGCTAATATATCATCAATATACCTGTACTAATAAATGAAATTTTTACAAAGAGAATATTCATGAATTTTTGTTTCTAAAGGATCTATAAATATCTCGGATAATATTATAATATCCGAAGAAAGGTATTTAAGACCTACAGTTTGTGTTATGCTTTTATTTAAGATCTAACATCTTACGCAGTCACAGTGTTAGCGAAATAACTGTTGTGTTTCATTTTTTGTAAAATAAGTTAAGTGGAAATTTTAAACAAGTGTTTTCGTTTAGAATTAGTTAATATGGATGGCATAGGATATTTTATCAAATTAAAGAGTAGCTCACCGGTTCAGGAGGTGTTTTTGGCAGGCAGCTACAACTAATAGTAAAATATATCGAAAACTCAGCATACTCTGCCTGCAGAGAATAACCAACTGTAGAAAATACATGCCGCCACCGCCAACCACTTTTATTCTTACATTTACCGCGTACCCATAAAACTTTACATCATTTTTGATAAATTTATTTTATTATAAAGTTTTATTTTCAACTGAGATATTGTCACACCGCCCTTACCTCTAGGTCTATCCCTCCTAATAATTTCAATAGGTTTATCCTAAGTTTCACAGATAAAACCTACATCAAAATTAATACCTTTAGCTAGATTTTCTAGAAAGTTATGGTTAGAAAAAGCCGATCTAGCGTTCCAATGACTTATAGTTAGTATCGGAGTGAAGAGACTCGTTCGTGAAAAATATCAACTAATGCAGATTCAATAATTTTACTGATATTTTCACTCAGAAGGAGATATGGCTTTGATAGAAAGCTAATTTGATATTTTAGATTTTCTTTTATTTTATTTGATAAAGTAGCAAGCTCATCATGGGTTTTTATTTGATGAGATTCAATCCAGTGTTCCCGAATAGGATCAATCAAACTCTGTACGTTTAGGCTCAAAATTGGGACTTCCAGTTTTTTCTTTTTTTATAGCTAGAACTATCACTAGATGTACTAGGCTCTTTTAGGAACAGAATTATTGCTTTATGGATGATCTTTATGTGTATTTAGTTCAAGAAATTCTAAATCTAATGACATGAGTGGAGCAAATTTATTTTTTGAGACTAGCTAGCATAGAAATGCATCTTTTTGCAAATACTGTTTTCATAAGATTCATTTCTACTCTTTTTACATCGTTTTTTTTTGCCCTTGCATTGTTTAGAAGTATGCCTATGCTCCAAACAATTAAAACATTGCGATAAGGAAGAATACAATATATCTACTTCGTGTCTAAGCCTTTACATATAAATATATTGCAGAATTCTAGTTTCTCAAATGTGATAATTATTTGTTGTTGGGGACATGAATCGATTTTCCCTCTTTATCGGATACATATTTGTATCGCCTTTAAACCGATTTTAGGGATAGGCGATTTAATAATTTTTAAAAGCTCTCTTGGGTAAAAGTAGTATCAACTCCCCAAACTACGCCTTTTTTGGGTAAGAAAAGAAGGAAGGTAAGCAATTAAATTATTTTGTTGAAATATTCGTTTGGATACAAGCTTATCTGCGCCGAAAGCTGATTTACTGTATACTTGAATTCTATTACGACCCACTGGTTTAAGATAATTGATATATAATTCATCTCAGTCATGTTTATACAGTTTTTCGCTTAGTTTAAGTGGGCGTATCTTACCAAAATTCAAATATTTATGTTCAATATTAACTTTTTGTTAAATTATTTTTTTCTGGAGGGTTATTTGGTTTATCGTTATTAGAAATACTACTTAAGTTATTTGTTTCCCGCATAATTACTTCGTTAGCATTATGAGTGAAAAAATTGACTACTTTAATATTGTGCGTACCGGGGGATTGACCCATTAATTCTCCATGTTAAAAACATGACATGACACAGAATAATAATAGAGCTGTGAAAGTTACTTTAAAGAAGTATCTAGTTACTTTCTAAAAAATGTAACTAGATACTCGAAGATACTAGTCATTTTATGAAAAACAGTATCTAGTTTTTCGTTACTTTCTAAAAGTAACTAAATATTTCAACTAAGTTACTTTGAGAGTAACTAGTTACTTTAAAAGTAACGAATTTCTTTTGAAAAATAACTAGTTACTAGTAACTATTTACTTTTAAAGGAACTAGTTACTTAAGAAGTAACTAGTTACATTTTAAGAGTGTCAAGTTATTTTCGGAATAACGTGTTTAAAATATTTAGTTCAATGTCAAGTTACTTTAGAATGACCCCCTTACTTCGGAAGCAACTAGTTTTTCATTTTACCTCTGTTGTACGAGTAAATGGTTGCTTCGGTCATATATATGTATATATATATATATATATATATATATATATATATATATATATATATATATACAGTGTATCTACTTAAGTTCTCTACATATGGGAAACTTTTTTATTAGTAGTTTTACGGAAAAAAGTTACTCTTTATAAAAAGTTCTGCTTTCTGCCAAAGTAATATTAAAATATTCAAACTTGAGATTGCATATATAGGGTGGTCAAAAATTCCAAAAATTGAAATTGACTCAAGAAAAAAGTACCTTTAATTTTTATTTTATAGCAAAATGTAATACAAAATCTTACTTAGAATATAAAAACATATCTAGCACTAGATTCGTTGCTTCCTATCTGAAATGACTTTTTAAGGAATGGAAAACTGTGGCTTCTTACTGGCAAGTCCAGTTTCTTACTTTTGTTTCTACCTACATACCAGCAAAATTTCCTTATTTATCAATTGTTGATAATGGCATTGTCACTGCCATTGTCAACCACAATATTGTATTACTTTATTGAAACATCAGTTTGAATATTATAGTAAAAAGAAATGCCGCTGAAATTAAGCAAAGAAGATAAAATTGAAATAATTTTAATGGTCGGAGAAAATTATAAAACATTTCGAGAAGCTGCAGACATTTTTAACAACAGACACCCCGATAAAATTATACATTTCACAACAGTGGGGAATATTCTAACTAAATTTAAGATTTTTGGAAATGTAGAAAATAACTTTAACAAGCAACGGAGGTCAAGGGTTGCGAATGACGAAACTACAAATCAAGTAATGCTCTCTGTGATAGAAGACCCTAAAAAGTCCCTACGCAAAAGGTCAGCAACATTGCCAAATAACGTAGGTAAAGATACAGTTTCAAAAATATTGAAAGAAAACAGTTTTCGACCTTACAAACTAAAATTTATACATACCTTGAGACTAGGAGACTTTTAGCGACGGTTCGAGTTTTGCTGTCTGATACAAGGGGAGCTAGAAAATGATCATTTTATGGCAAGACGCATTATTTTTACCGATGAAGCAACGTTTACTTCCAATGGGACTGTAAGTTCGCAAAACTGTTGTTGGTGGAGTGACGTTAATCCTAATTTTGTTATACAAACTCGTGATCAGTATTCATTCAAAACAAATGTGTGGTGCGGAATTTATAAAGATAGAGTAATTGGACCAGTTTTTTTTCGACATAATTTAAATAGTCAACGCTACTTGGATTTTCTAAATACTTACTTCTACGATTTTATTCATGAACTACCCATAAGTGAGAGGTTCCAAATATGGTACCAGCAGGATGGCGCATCATGCCACGGAGCAAGGGATGTAAGACAATACTTAAATTTTATCTTTAATGGAAGTGTAATCGACAGGTATTCTGGCTATCTAGATCTCCGGACTTGAACCCTCTTGATTATTTCTTTTGGTTCTACTTAAAAGAGAAAGTGATCTAAAGAGGCCATTTCAGAATGTTGATCATTTGGAGAGGGTAATTAAGGAAGAGATACAGGCCATAACGCCTGCCATGATTAGAAACGTTTTAACAGAATTTTCTGTAAGAACGGTTACCTGTATGGAAGGAAATTGTGGATATGTTGAGGCAAATGTGCAGTGACGGAACAGTTAGTTTTTATTGTTAATTAAGTTATTTACATGTAATGTTTATTATAATTAAAATTAGTGAAGTTATTTTCTACATTTCCAAAAGTCTTGAATTTAGTTACAATATTCCCCACTGTTGTGAAATGTATAATTTTATCGAGGTGTCTGTTATTAAAAATGTCTGCAGCTTCTCGAAATGTTTTATAATTTTCTCCGACAATTAAAATTATTTCAATTTTATCTTCTTTGCTTAATTTCAGCGGCATTTCTTTTTACTATAATATTCAAACTGATGTTTCAATAAAGTAATACAATATTGTGGTTGACAATGGCAGTGACAATGCCATTATCAACAATCGATAAAAAAGGAAATTCTGCTGGTATGTAGGTAGGAACAAAAGTAAGAAACTGGACTTCCCAGTAAGAAGCCAAATTTTTACATTCATTAAGAAGTGATTTCAGATAGAAAGCAACGAATCTAGATATGTTTTTTATTCTAAGTAGGATTTTGTATTACATTTTGCTATAAAATAAAAATTAAAGATACTTTTCTCTCGAGTCAATGTATATATAGCTCGTCCCAGATAAGAAGACACACTCCAAAATTATTACGACCCGTAAGAGATACAACATCGAGCAGAATATACGAAAAAGTTACTCATATTTGGGTTCAATGAGATATCGTTAAATGAATGTTTGTATTATTTGGAAAATTTCCAGTGATATCCGTAAAAATCCGGAGTTTTCAATTTTTCTATTTATTTTTTGTGACTCTTTTTTTCTCGGATACGTGTAATCTAACTTGTTTTTAATAATAGCTTCTTTGAAATTAACTAGTTACTTCAAGTATCTAGTTACTTTTAAAAGTAACTTGCTACTCTTAAAGTAACTAGTTATTTCAAAAATAACTAGTTACTTCAAAAGTAACTATAGATACTTTTGAAGCAAAAAGTTACTTTCAAAAGTAAAAGTTACAAGTTACAAAGTGACAAATAAAAAATCGGTAAATTTCCTTTACCCGGAAGTTAGTTTCTTGAGGCTCATTTCTTTAGGAATTGGATTCATACCATAATGTTACAAGTTCGTTCCTATGTAACAGTTGATTGTTGTGCAAAGCTTGAGGTAAATTGGGTAATTAGTTTTTAGTAATAATTTTTTTATCGTTTCATCTTCATATAACCATTAATTTTTGACCGGGTAAGTAGTTTTCAAGCTATGCTGCGAACTGACACACAGACCGATGGAAGGCACGTAACATCTCATTTAACAAAATGAACTAAAAAACCTTTTTTATTTCTATATTATGCATCATTTCTAAATGTTCATTATGTCGTCTTCTTCTGTACACTCGCAGCACGTTTCACTTTTTCTCTTCTTATTGCGTCTCTTTTGCAACATTAGCTTGCGTACCACGGTAAATGCCAAACAATTCTCTGTACCACTGCAGATTTTCCGTTTCCTTCCACACATCCTCATAACATTTTTTAGGAGAAATTCAACGTCCTTTAACTTTTTCTTTTTTATCTACCGGATCACCTGTTTCTTGTAATTTCATATGTTCATATTTTTCTCCGGTTTTGCAACAACAGAATGTACATAACTTCAAAATAACATAACATAACCTTAAACCTAATTAATTTTACCTTAAAGCCTTTGCTCCCTCTCGTTTGCTTCCCATACTTCTCTTGTTTTTTCTACTTCCTTTACTTGCATTAACCACGACGACTTCACCTTCGACGTTTTAATAATATATTCCGTTACTAAAGGTTGATTCTCATGCATCCTGTTTATTTTTGACATTAGAAAAAAATCGCAAACAACTAACCTAAGTTTTGAGCATTGTTTATAGTTGTGTTTATTCCTATTGTTGATCCTTAATTTTGCAGAAGTGTTTTAATAATGACTTCAGAAACAAACAATTTTGAAATTCAGACTGAGGAGGTTGAGGTAGGTTAGGTATTGCTATATTTTTCTGAACAGGATTAACAAAACTATTTTCATATTGTTATAGGAAACTGAGAAGGTCGAACAAATATCAGTTGAGGAACTTCTGATTAGTATAGCGTTGGCAAGGCCCCCGAATGAGATTCGTCTCCCCATAAAAGAGCGTTCAAAAATAATTAGAGAGCGCATGTGGCTGGAGGTATTTGAAGAATTTTTAAATCATATAGTAAAGTACAGACTAACAGTGCAAGCAAGCGAACCGAAAGCTGAACCAGAGGCAAAACAAAAACATCAGTTGTCTTCCCACAAATTAGAAGGAGCCATTTTGGAAGCTATAAATAAAATTAATAACCTATCTGTTCTGCCCCAACCCTCTAGTGTCCCTAATCCTATATGTATGACGATTTCCGAGATGCTGAATCAAATGCAACAACATCCTAGTACAGCACTCGAAATTAAATTTGCTTCAACTAGCATATGAAGGTGCCAAAGAAAACTTGAATTCCTAGTTTGTTATTATCATTTAGTTTGTTATTCGCCTGGTATATAAAATTTAAAGTCAATTAAATAAGATTTTTCAAAAAGGTTTCTTGGCCGCCATCTTGAATTGTTCCCATAATTTTACCAATTTATATCTCTATTTCACAAATTTAAAATTAATTTAATACATAGTTTTTTCAGGCTCATTTTTGAAATATTTTGTTAGAACGCCATGTTTTGCCATCTTATATTCACACCAAAACATTATCAGTTCATTCCCACGTAACACTTGATTTTTGTGAGAAATTTGAAGTAAAACTAGGCCGCCATCTTGTTCCAGCATATTTTTCCAAAATGTTACCTGATATGGTAATATCTGACCCTTAATTTTTGAAAATTTTACTCAGTTGTTAATCTATGTCGCGAACTGACAGCCAGATAAGCAAACCGACAGACAGACCGACGGAATTGATATAACACATTTTTTGGCACCTAGGAACGCTAAAACGTGAAGATATGTAAAACCTGAGAGGGTGATTTTTTTACGATTACAAACATTTTATTTGACCGCGATTTTGTTCCGCCATCTTGAATTAGTACCACAATTTTACTAGTTCACCTCTATACCACAAGTATTTAGAGCATACAATTTGAAATCAGTCCATTAAGTAGTTTTTCATGCTGAATTTTTAAATATTTTATTAAGCCGCCATTTTGTTCCGCCATCTTGGATTCGTACCAAGATTTTACCAGTTGATTCCTACATAATAGCTACTTGATTCTTGTACAAAATTTGAGATACATTGGATAGTTTAGTATTCATTTTTTTAACATTTCACTTGACCGCCATTTTGTTTTGCGATATTGGATTTTTACCAAAATGTTACCAGGTCATCCCCATATGACTCCAAAATTTGAAGTCAATCGGGTAAGTAGTTTTTTAGCTATGCCGCGAACAGACAGACAGAACAACGAAATTGAGAAAACATGTTTTTCGGCATCTTGGGACCCTCAAACGTAAAGATCTGAAAAAATCTCGGGGGTGATTTTTTCAGGATTACAATACTTCCCATTTACGAGGCATGTAAAAACAACATTTCCATTGACCGACATATATTTGGCGCTAGTGAGAGGGCCCTTTCGTCCCTATTTAATACGGCGCATATTTAATACAGCGCCAATTCCTTAACGCTCTGTAGAAAATGAAAACAAATAGCGTGTTGCCGTTTTTATAATGGCTTCCGTTCAGAGAGAATATCGTGCTCGTCGCGCTCGCGCAATGCGTTAACCATTACGTCACAAGTTTGATGCGGTGTTTTGTGTTTGTTTGAAAATACCTATTATGAAGACTGTTATTTCCGGCTAGTAATGGTAAACTCTTTAACTTATTATTATTTTATTACAATCATAAGACGATATATTACATTTATTTAGCACTACACTAAATTAAGTTTAACATAATATAAATAAATCAGGTTAAACTTAAACTTGCTATCGATTATAATGCTTTTGAAGATCCTATTGGTGCTGCCCTCTGTACACCAAGTGCTCAAATGACAGTATTTAATGTGGGAAAATCCTTAAAATTGCTCTATAATTAATTCAACATAGCCTACAAAGATGGCAGAAACCGAAAGAATATTAGTTTAGTTCACAAACTCAAAAAATTATGATGTTTAACACTGTTAACTATTGTTAGTGCTAGTAAAAAGATGAGTGAGGGCTCAGTGGATTCCAAATCTCAGAAAGATCTGCAAAACTTTAAACCCGCACATAAGCAACTTCAAAAGTTATTAACAAGTTAAGATTTAAAAAAGGAGTTATATAATAATTATAATTAAATATAATAACTCGGAAACTATAAATATTTAAGAAAAAAAGATTCTTAAACACTTAAAAGAACACTATTCTGCTGAAAAAAAAAACACAATTTTTTGGGTGTGAATTAAGCGCTCATTATTATAAATACTTTGAGCAATAAAATTAATATTTTTGTATTAAAATATGATGGACCTCCCAATAAATAACTTTAATCTTACATTATAATATAAAGTTAGGCAAAGTATATTATTTTTTTAAACATTGAAATAGTTCATTTTAAGCATTACTATTTGCGCACTAAAGTATAGAATAAAACAATAACACAATTTTTTTTGAGAATATATTTGATATATTACTAGGGAATAGAATAGTTTCGTAGACATTGGTCACCCTATATTGTGTGCCAAATTGAAATAAAATATCTCTAGAAACGTACACGGTCGATAAAAAGTAAATAAGAAATCTTAAAACTTTAATACCCTACATCTTCAAAACGAAACACTTATGACACATCTGTGTATGAACATTATGTTTATTTCGTAGACATTGATCACCCTATATCGTGTGCCAAAGTTAAATAAATTATCTCTAGAAATGTACACGGTTGATAAAAAGTAAATAGGAAACTTTAACATCCTGGATCTTGGAAACGAAGCAATTTAGACACATCTTTATATGAACTTTTAATTTTAAAAATAATTGAGGAATTGTCCTGTAAAATATCTTGTTCCCGATACCATTCACATTCAGCATCTTTCGCGGGCGTGAACACCATAGAGATGGCTAGTGAGTGAGTGATTAGGTTCGCGGGATCCGATCTTTGATTTTAATGAATGACTCGAGTCACTCATCTTAAAATCAGTCGAGTCTCGCATCTCTAACGATTGCTAAGTTTACTTACTTCGTACACTCTCTGACTCTCTTGTACAGCGGAGTGATCTGTAATTCAATCTTCGTTCCATGACATAAACTGACTATACATGAGTGTAATTCATACTTGCACCCCAGACTTTCAGATAATAATAGAATAAAGTTAATACAATATAAATAAAATATAAGAACGATTAGAACATTACAAAATATATTTATTTAAGTATTTATAATTTACAAATTTACAAACACAAACGTTTTTTTCAAAACCTCTAACTCCCTAATACGAGTAAAGTAATCCCACACTACACTCGTTTTTTTTTTCTAATCTTAACATTGCTAGTTAACTTATAATTTTCAAAATATTATCCCAAGAGCACAATTTTAATATTTGTGAATAATACCAATGATTAAAATATATCAACTAAACATATCTACGCAGCATTCTGAATCCGGGGAATTACTAGCCTTAGCCTTAATAACCTAATAACCGATAACCAAGCATGCCTAAAATTCCAGAAACGTTGATCAAAATGCGCCATCTGCTAGTTACCAAGTTGAAACCTGTAAATGCAAGTGATTCATTGAGCATCCAGCTTCCAGCGAATCGTAAGCAGTGCCCCGCCGCTCACGGCAAGCATGAAATCGCAAGTGTGCTCCGAACTCCGCTCCGATAAATGACTTAATGATTCGAGTCAGTGACATGATTCATTTAATGCTGATGAGTTGACTCAATAAAAAGACTCGCTTTTGCCATTTCTAGAACACAACTATCCTAATCTAACCTAACATCTATGAATATTAAAAACGCGCGAAAAAGCTAGAAAGAATTGGATAGTGCTTATTTCAACATTTTTAATTCGCCTACATAAATTTCAGAGCTAAAATATTTTAACAGTTTGTTCAGAAATTTTAGTAGAGAGCAAATATTGAGGGAGTTTAATTAAATTATTGTAAATATACTAATCCTTACGTAATTTTATTTAAATTTATGACATTTTTTATTTTTACTGCGAATTTTTTTAATTGTAGCCTTTTAATATAATGTCAATTTAATTATTGCCGAATAAATTATTTTAAACACAAGAGGGTAGCAAGCAATTTCTCATTAAATTAATTTATGGCCGCTTTTTCTTTTTAAATGCTTGATTTTTTTATTAGTTGTATATATATTTAATTTCGTTCTATACTATATGAGATTATGAAATTGCCATGTTTTTAATGGTTACAATCTAGTAGTTATTAATTATTAAATCTAAATTTAAGATTTTTGTTAACTTCAATAATTGATTCATTCATTTAAAAACATCGCAATGTTCTAATCTCAAATCGTATAGTTGTGATATTGTCTTATCTTTATAAAGCCAATGGTTGTGATAAAGTCTCCATGATGCTAAATAATTTTAGTGGCTTTTGTTTAACAATTATTCTACCTACTCTAAATATAATAGAAACATTTAAAAACTGAATTAATTAACAACCGGCTAATTGTATGAAAAATCAGTGAATCACACCTCCCAGATTTTTTCAGACCTTTACGTTTCAGGGTCCCTTGATGCCGAGAAACATGTTTTCTCGATTCGGTCTGTCTGTCCGACTGTCTGTCACAATTGACTTCAAATTTTGGAAAAAATTAAGGATTATATGGGGATGACCTGGTAGCATTTTGGTAAGAATCAACAAAATGGTTGGCCCAGTGAAATGATAATAAAAATTTTATTCAAAAACTACTTGTCCAATTTATCTTAAATTTTGTACAAAAGTCAAGTATTATGTTGGGATCAATTGGTAAAAAATCCAAAATAGCAGAACAAAATGGCCGCTTAAAATATTTCAAAATTCAGTATGAAAAACTACTTAATGGATTAATTTCAAACTGTGTGCCTTTTAGTGCAGTTTTAATTATATGTAATTCGTTTAACTGAAATTTATTTTTTTAAATTTAATTACGATACTTGACATATTATCTCATTACAGTGTTCGGTGAGAGTACCAGCAACTATACTGTCGTTGAAAGTTAAAAACTAGTATTAGTTGTACATTAAGAACTATGGAAAAAACTCCTATTAGGTTCTGCGCTAATAAAAATTTTGCTAATTATTCATGATCCTCCATCCCAGTTGCCTCAACAGAAGAAGTCACTTTAAGCACATTGGTGGGCATAAAATTGTCTGTTCAAAAAAGTGTGACTGTGCAGCATTTAAGGGGGAGATTCAAAATGAAGAGATGGTTTCTTGATGCGGTAATCACTGAAACCAATGAAATAAAAGACAAGTTGAAATCTCAAATTAATAAAAGAGGAGATTCGCGCAAAGAATGTGTATTTAAAACATCTGTCCAGGAATTCCAAAACTTTTGAAGAGGATACAGACGACTTTGAAAGAAAATGTGAGGGGAAGATTAAAGTGCAGCGTAACAATTTACTACATCTAGAGAAATTCTGGTACTATAACAATTAAAACTTTTAAGGTATCGACTGGTACAATAATGAAGTATTGTGAAGTGTGACTCTAAATAGCCAGAGCGAAAGGTTTAGCAATTTGCGACACATCCGCATATTTGAGAGAAGAGAGTCGAGGATATCTTCCTCTACATAAAAATTTTACTAAAGATAATTTTGTTTGTCTTTGTTCGTCGGGGCGTCGGTCCCAAAAACTGTATTCGTGGAAAATCCATTTGTAAAGAGAAACTAAAACATCTAATAGAAATGTCAAACACCAACTTAATAGTTATAGGTCCGTCAACTTAGAGAAGCAGACCAGTTTTCGACAAGTTTATAGTTCAACAGAATACTCTCACTCTCTCTTTGCTAGCTCTTCTCACGCTTGTTTGTTCCCCTTATCGACGAGCTAACCGATTATGGCTCACTAGATCTTGATAAGAAGAAATTACTTGTAAAATACTTGTATGATAGTTTTATTAATTCTTTTACTGATGATACAGCTATATTGGAAATGACAAAGCAACGCTCCCCGTTATTTTTTGTATGTGGAATTTTAACAACTAAAACGTTAGGAAATCATGGCTCTTGGGATTACACCGTGTCAAATTGGAATTATCAACCGACGTTTCGCCTTCGATTGCACGAGGCATCTTTAGGGATCTTTACTCCATGAGATCTGAACACTGAATGAGCTCGAAGAGATTCAGGCGGGCTTTTATACCTGACTTGTGCTCGCCGAACCGTGACCCTATGTTAAGATCGGTTTCCACGTGTGATGTAGACCGTAACCCGTATCTATATTGAAATTTTTTGTATGTTTAAATATTTCAATAGATTCTCTAATTTTTCGTTTATAAAATCCTGGAACCGATGCTAGAACCTTGGTTTCCTATACATTTATAATATAGCCAGTATTATGCGGGTGTTCAGCTACAGCAGATTGAACAATTTGTTTGTTTTTAATACATCGTTCATGTTCCTTAAGTCTAGTTGATATTGAACGTCCTGTTTCTCCCACATACAGTTCTCCTCAGGATCAAGGCATTTTATATACTCCTTCTGTTTGGAAAGGTACAATATCTTTCGGGGATCGCAAGCATTGTCCAATCTTCTTATATATATTGAAGATTGTACGTATGTTGGACTGCCGAAGTAGTCGTACTATTTTGTCTATAGTGCCATGTATGTAGGGAAGAACAACACTACCTAACGGTGGCCGGTGGCTTATTATTATTATCCAGTGGCGGAGATTTATATAGTGGAAATTGAGTCGTTCACAGGAACATTTGTGTATAGTGATTCTACATCGAAACTAACCAAAATATCTTCGGGATTCCAAAATATCTTCGGGATTCAACTGGATTGCCTTAAGTTTTTCGACGAATTGTGAGGAGTTTTTGATAAAAGAATCTGTTTTTCCAGTTTTAAGAAAATTTGAAAGATATGTACCTAGTTTGTATAAGGGCTAATGGCTGTTGCACTGACGATCGATCGATTGTTCTTGTGTATCTTCGGGAGAAGATAGAACCTGGGAATCTTGGAGCTGCTTGATTTTAATGATTTCTTCTCCTGGTGGTAGACTGGATGCGTTGAACAGATTGGTAATGCCTCTTTCTATTCTACTTGTGGGGCTCCCTGCATAACCTTATAGGTGTTGTTGCCCAAAAGTTGAGTAACCTTTTCCACGTATTCCGTTCTGTCCATGACGACGACTGCGGCGTTGCCTTTATTTGCTGGAAGTACCAGATATCTGGCGTCTTCATTTAAGGTCTTCATTGCTGTTTCTTCAGCTGCGGAGAGGTTCGACTTCGGTGGTTTTGAATTTTTAATAATCTTCGTTGTCTCATATCTGACTTCATCGGCTTGTTCCACTGGTAATCTTCGGATTGCTGCTTCAACAGAGGATACTATGTCTCTACGGGAATGCTACTCGGTGCTATTGCGAAATTTTGGCCTTTGGAAAAGACGGAATGTTTTTCTCGGTTAACGGCTTCCATGGTTGATAACTGTATACTGCGGAGGTTTCACTGGATTTTTTTTCTGTTCAGGAGGGCTTCAAACTTCTTTTGTTGCTTAAGTGTAACTTCTTGATGGATTTTTTCTGTCTGTGCGTTGGTGCAGTGGCGGCTCGCGGGTGAAAAAGTAAGTGAAGTGCAAATGAAGTAAGAAAATATTGCATTTTTTTTTTTTCCAGAATTTTTTTTATATGTGGAAGGGGTAGAATATTTTTTACGACTTACCTAAATTTTGTATATTAAATCAATTCTCCTATCCTTCATAGCAGCAAATTTTATTTATAACATTCTCATAAAATGGATGAGTTGCCCTAATCTCCTCCAGACATTCCTTTTGAATTGAAATATTGCCTAGAGAAGTAAGTCTTTTTTGAGATATTGTATTTCTTAAATAAGTTTTTACACGTTTGAGGCAAGAAAAACTTCTTTCCACTAAAGCACTTGTCGACGGTATTGTCAAAATAAGGAAAAAACACTTTATATGCTTTGGTTAAAATATCTTTATTTTCATTAATTTTTTTCACTTGCTCTTGCAGCGATATATTCCAATTACTGTCATTGGCAAAAATAAGACCAAGCTCATTTTTAAGTCGTTGACTTTTTGAAAATATTTCCCCATATAACTGTTACAAATTTTCAAACGAGCCAGTCGGAAAATTTAAACTATATTCGGAAAATTTAGCAAAATCTGCTAAACATAAAAATGTAAGTTTTTCAGAGTCTTGAATGCTTAGTGTCATTTCCATTAAAATATGGTCCAATATTTTATAAAAAAGGGTTCTATACTTAGCCCTAATTTCTAATTCAAGCTCACGTTTGTAATGATTAATTTCTGTAATAGAGTTTGCTTTATCAAACATGGTATTAAAAAAAATGTTCATTTCTTTTTTTACAAAGCGCCTCACGACAACGTTTTATATTGGATATGCAAAAATGAATGTCAAACGATTTTTTGTTGAAGAACGCAACTTGAACAATCACAACTACTAACTAACGAATTTGAAGACCAACGAGTTTCTGTAATTGTTGGTATACGCGTCGTAGATGCAGATGTAAGGCATCTTCAGGGATCTTTACTCCACGAAATCTGAACACTGACTTGACTGACTCCGCCAATGGAGAATGATGAAGAGCCACCCTTAGGTAGCGTTGTTCTTCCCTACATACATGGCACTACAGACAAAATAGGACGATTACTTCGGAGGTCCAACATACGTACAATCTTCAATACACGTAAGAAGACTGGACACTGCTTGCGATCGCCGAAAGATATTGACCTTTCCAAACAGAAGGAGTATATAAAATTCCTTCCTCCTGTGGTGAAGTGTATGTGGGAGAAACAAGACGCTCAATATCAACTAGACTTAAAGAACATGAACGATGTATTAAAAAGAAACAGATTGGTCAATCTGCTGTAGCTGAACACCAGTATAATACTGGCTATATCATAAATGTCAAAGAAACCAAAGTTCTAACTTTGGTTCCAGGATTTTATAAATGAAAAATTAGAGAATCTATTGAAATATATAAACATACAAAACATTTCCTTCAAAATGTATACAACACATGCAATGGATACGGGTTACGGTCTACATCACACGTGGAAACCCATCTTAATACAGTGTAACAGTAACTAAAACATTTTCGGCATTTTGAACATCGTAAGTGATCATTTTGCCTAATTCGTCGCTACGACAAATGCTCACGCATTTGTTCTCTAGTAAATATTTTGAATCTTTTGCACGATATCCAACGGATTTTCGTGATGCTAATATTGTTTTTGACTGCTAACGTATAAAAACCACGTTAGCATGGCAGGACTTTTTATGACAGCAAGGACGAAGGTTTTAGAACTTTCCCCTTTTCATGAAAAGATGCAAGAATAATGTTTTTTGATATATGATTTACCATATTTCGTTGATACCATTTCTTAAACTTCTTGTAAATATTTTTGTATTGCTTTTTTGATTTTTCTGTCATCAAATCTAGCGTAGCTTCTCTGGCCGCGTATTGTATCTCAGGAGGAGTATTGAAGAGATCATTTTCTTGACTATCAGATATTTTTATATTAAATTGTGTACAGCAAAACTTAATAAGTAACTGACATTGACACATACATATTTAATTTTAAATAGCTTTAGGTTTAACAAATTATAAGTGCACGATAAAATTTTTAAACTTTTTCTGTTCTTCAGTTTAATAACTAATGATCGTAGAAAAAATGTATACAACACATGCAAAAAGTATGTTTATGCTTGCCATAAACTCTTAATGTTTGCTAGATATATAGATAACTGTTAATCTGATTTTACACACACAAAACCCAATATTTTCTTGATCAATAAATTTTGTTACTTGTTTTAGAGTTTAGCAGGCGTGTGCTGTCATAAAATTAAAGTTGTCAATTTCGGAGAAAATGATATAGTAACATATCCTATCGTTAGACTAGTAGGACTCGTAGAGTTGAAGAAATCGCCATGTCAAATGGAAGAAAATATGGTAAAATTATTTTTGCAAAGCAGAAACGAAGAAAAAAATATTTTCCCAAAGAACAATAAGTTTAAAATACTGCTGGAATTATTGGAAGGTAAAAATAACTTTGTATTCAGATTTGGCTGCCACTCACTGTCAGTTGGTTTGGAATATTGCCCCTTGAATTCCGAGTATACTGTGATGCCATTGTATGTGATATGTAAGGGACACGATGGATTATTTCAAGGTATTTAATTATATATTTTTATTTTGTACAAAAAATAACTATTAAATAAAATCGGTTCACCACCTAACGCTAAAAAGATACATTCATTTTTGTGACGAGTTTAAACTCATGTTGGGCTACCTGAAGTGCGTTCACAATAGATTTGATGCAAACTGAAAACAGCTTTACCCCCTCTATTGAGAAAGGCAAATATGGTTTAGATTCGGCTGAATAACTGATGCCAAGCCATAGCCATTCTTCTGAGAAAAGTCAACAAACAACAAACCCTAGTTAAACTTAAATTTAGTGAACTTAAAAGTGAATTATCAATCAAATCCACTTTAGAAATACCCTCGAACTTTTGGGAAGTTATCCAAAAAATTAGTAATTCCTTATGTCAACACAATAAATAATTGAGTCCATCCGTACATGGTATTACCCTAGGGTTGCTAGATTTGCATAAAACAAAACCGGGAGGCATAGAAGCAGGTCGTAACAAGGGATGAGCGATAATATATGTTAGGTATCGATACTAGGTAGGTAAAGACTATTCGATTTAAGTTATATTGTCGATAGTTCCTTCAGTAGGGAGAGGGAGGGTTATGTCCTGCAAAATAAATTAACGAGCAAAAAAGAAAGATCTCACCTTCCTACCTATACATCCCGGACGAAATTGATTGGATTACATTTTATAAAAGAGAAAGATGATTGTGCGGATGAATTCTTAAAAAGAGAAGGAAACATGATGATGAAGTCTAATAATACTGAAACACGTGTAGCGCAGTTACCAAACTTCACACTTTTTTTTCCTTCTCTTTTTAAGAATTTATCCGCACAATCATCTTTCTCTTGATTTATCACCTTGGGCCTGGATGTCACGGCAGGTGGCTAAGGTCACCTCCGTAGAGACGTCAGAAATTTACCCTAAATTTTGGATTTTTTTCTGGCCGAATTTACAAATGTGTGGCTGGCTCCTGTCAGTGAATCCACGTTTGTTTGTTTGTTTTCTAGGATTTTCAACAACTTTCCTATATCTTTTAACGGTTAAACTCCTCTGCTGATGAAATGTAATAAGACTGAAACACGTGTAGCGCGGTTACCAAACTTCACATCTTTTTTTTTTCTTGCGGACATGACCACGATTTATCTTTCCTTCTTTTATTATATTTTTTCTTATTCGTATTAACAACTCATGTCTAAGAACAGGAGCCTCCTATCTAAATCGGGAGGGTTGGCAACCCTACATCTAATCTTCAACACGAGCCGGTCGCGGGAGGAAGGTTGCTACATTAGCGCTACTACCGAGAACTCGTTTTACTAAGTAGCGTATTGTTAAAATTTATTTTATTCTAAATACGCTTTATTATTATTTATTATGACTTTAATAATGGTTTTGTCGACTAACCTGGGTTAACCTAAGTCGTAACAGGACAGATGCAGCTAACAGTATAGGCGCTTTTTTTACAACAATCCTAACATAATCAATCATAATCCGCATTTTCATTAATGACAAGTTTAAAAAAAAAAACTTTAAAAAAGTCATCCGCCTGAAGGGGAATTCGAGTTCATAATATGCGCCGCATCCAAACCGGAGTATCTTACCATCGAATTAGGAACCCCATGCGTAAAGCCGCTAGGGGCGCTAATGTAGAAACCCTTCCTCCTGTGACCGCTTCATTCTTGAACCGCCAAGGCCGGCCAATAACGCAACCATAATGCAGAAACGTAATAAACCGATTATGGTTAGGCTTTGGCCTCCTATGAATGCACTCCTGTTCTAACAAGTGTGGTGCTTACTGTAGCGGCCATTTAATTCTACAGCGTATCATGGCATCAAAAGTGGCACTTTTCAACTGTCAATAACTAAAAAACAAATGCCGTTTGATTTTACTAAATTATACAATAAAATATTGGAAATTGATAGTAGATTTTTAAAAGACAATTATATACACGGTTTGTTATTTAAACTAAGAGATTTAATGCCCGGCTTGGAAAAAAGAGTCACTCTGTAGATATTATAAAATTACCAAAAATAATTTTTTTCTTTGTTATCACCTAACTTTTATATTTAACCTTTTTTTCTATCTTATATAGTTTCTGAGATAAGGTAAAAGAGATTCAGTGACATTTTTTTTGTTCAATCTATAGAATTAGACATGGGCTTTTTATTAAAATTGGATAAACTCGCAAAATCTGAAATACTTACTCTCACCAAGACCCCAATTTTTTTCTAAAGGAATTATTACAGTTTTTGCTGAAATACTTAAATCTGGCATATAGGCAGGCTATCGAATTTATCCAAAATTAAACGGTAGAGGGGAACAATTGTGTTAAAGGGTTTTTATGTTTAATATGTTGACACCTACAAATTATAAAATCACAAATTGTTCTAAATTCGGGGGTGCTTTTTTGAGTGTCAACCGAGTTTTTTAAAAATAACTTAAGAACAATGCAAATTTGGAGATTTTTACAAGAATACTTTTTGGTAGAATATTAAATATCCCAATCAAGTAAGTTGTTAATGTTTTCCCTATTTATAATATTAATAATAATTAAAGAATAAAGTTAAACATTTAGGAAAATTCACTTTTTTTTCAATAATTCGTCGGTAACTGTTTTAACGGCATCTTACGAATATATAAATGTTCAGAGAATAAAAATTTTTGAAAAACAGAGAAATGCTTTTATTTTGATCCTTACGACCAACGGGCACCAGCATATCGCCATTCAATGTTGGGCATTTTTACCGCATTTGCTCTTATACATTTTTTGAATAATTGTTAATTTTCAGTGAATCAATATATTTTGTTGCATAAAACAATAATTTTAAGGTAATTAATAATAATACAAATGTTTCTTTAGCATTCTAAAATAAATATTACTTTTTTACGAAATAATAATATTACAAACAGTAAATGTTAAATAAATAAATATTGTAGGAAAACATTATGAACATTAAACCCATTTCAATGTATAGATAATTGACCTGTTAGATATTCGGTATGTCAACAATACATAATTGGCCAATCCCAATGTTTATAACACCTAGGTCCTTCCAAAAATGGCATTACCCCAGCTAATCTTGAACGGCCAAAGCCGACTAATAACAGTAAGTCGCAACAATATCAGAACATAATAAACGAATTTTGGTTAAGCTTTGTCCGCCTGTAAACGCACTCCTGTTCCAACAAATATGGTGCTTACTGTGGCAATCGTTTAGTTGTACAGTGTATCATAGCACCCAAAGTGGCACTTTTCAACTGTCAATAACTTAAAAACAAAAGAAAATATTGGACGTTGTTGTTAGATTTTAAAAAGATAATTATGTACACCGTGTTTTATTTAAACTAAGAGATATAGTGCTCGGCTCGGAAAAACGAGTCACTCTGTAGATGTTATATAAATTCAGAAAATAAAATAAAATTCCTTTTGGTATCACGGGCTTTTGTATTTAATTTAATTTTAAATTTTTATTAACATTTTATATATTTTCTGAGATAAAGTAGTGTCCCAAGATACACGAGCCACCCGGAATTTGTTTTTTACTTTGAGATTGAGGAAATGTAACATTTTTCAAAATATATTAGTGTATTATTGTTACCTCTTTTAAACAAATTAACTCCTCTCTGTTTAAAGATTGTTTAAAAATTACCCATAATCATATTCGTTTGAGAAATAAAGCAAAATTTCTCAAGAGTGAGTAAAATTTTTTACATACTTTAGTTCCTAAGTAAGTAATAAACTTCCAGCTTCCACATACGATGAATTTATTAGGTTTAAGATAGAATGTAAAAAAATATTTAAAACTCGTATAATGAATTTAAGAACTACAAGTCTTTTAAGTACGATTACCTCACTTTCCCAAACAAAAAAATAATTACACAGTTGCATAAAGGTTAAAATTATTTAAAAAATCTCTTTTAAGATGGTACACACAAATACTGATAATTATTTAAGTCCCCTAAACCATAAAAAATAATACAGCACTCAAATATATAACGGTACAAAATGTAACACAACTTTTTCAAAGAAAGATTAGATCTTTGATCAGTCTCGATTGAGAATCATAATAATTGTTAACTAGCTAGATTAATTTTAGTTTTTTAATAAATGATTAATATACATCCTGGAACTAATTTTCTTGTTTATTTATATTATGTCAAACGTTTATCTGGTCCGCTGTAAAATTTTGTTGCTAGCTCCTTGTTGCTGGCTACAAGGAGCTGGCTTGACGGATATGATTAATATGAAATGTTTTGCACACACTTGGGCCTAATTTAATTTTATAGTACGTAAATCCTCTTCTAATTGCAGTAATCCACTTCAGCCACATCGATGAAAGTTCATTCAATCCTTTTCATATCTAAAAAGTATCTTTTATCCCTCCATCCACATTTTGCAATACAACAAAAAGAAGGCATTTTAAGATAAAAAAAATAAAAATAGATAACAAAGCTTCCATATACTAAAATTCGATTTGTTTGTCCTATGCCGGCCAAAAACAGCTGATCGGTGACGTTCAACTGACAGATCGTTGGAGTGTTTGAAATGTTAGCCTCGCAAGAAAACAGCTTTATATGAACGACGATAAAGTACGATTTACAATGGAACATTTAAGCTGTCCGGATTTATCTGACGCCCACTGCACCTAAACGTGTAAAAATTGTTTTAAATTGTATTTTTCTAAATTTTCATTACATAATAAATTTCTTTTAAGACAACATAATATAGAGTTATATTAGTAATTTTTAAACAGAAGGTTACAAATCGTCTTTTCTAAAGTTTGACACACGAATCTGAGTCTATGAAAAGAATGTGAGTTACTATGGAAACGGTGCAATGATCATCAGTGGTTGGCTACAACTCTGTATGTCCATGGAAACGGCCTGCTTTTGACATACCTCCCTCCCCCTTTCGTCGATGTTTTAGATCAGTGTGGTGTACTTTAATTAAAATATTTATTCTATATTTAAGGGACTACCACTTTCTGCTTCAAGTGAATAAAATTATAAACAAATCACTGTAGGATATATCAACGGAACTTTTGATTATTAAGTTTATAGAGGGAGTACCAGGAGTTTTGAAAAGTTCTTAATATTTGATGGAGTATTATTTTGACTTTGAAATTTCCCCAATTTAAAAATTTGATAGAAATTTAAAGATAATTCGAAAATGTATAATTTCAAGCAGTTCCATTAAAAATATATATTATTATTGTTCATGTTGTTCACCTGTACAGAGTTTCTGCTTATAATTTAATAGAAAGATGTAAGAAAATAAAGAAATAGAAATTGAAAAGTAAAAAATTACCATCGACTTTGTTGTTTTAAATGGAACACCCTGAATGATATGGTTTCATTAAATAGATTTCTTCTTACCGATTATAAATATATTAATTATAAAGTTTGTTAAATTTATCTTTAGAAACAGTCGATAAAATTGACAAAATCCCTGCCACAAAGATCAAACAAATTTGTAGCCAATAAGCAAACACTGCCTTTATCATCAGGGTTTATATATATATTTATATATATATATATATATATATATATATATATATATATATATATATATATGTGGATCAGTAATCACTTTCCAATAGTTATTTGTTTACTTTTTTAACAAATCCTGACGATTTAGGTAAAACTATAA
Source organism: Kuschelorhynchus macadamiae (assembly GCA_030620095.1). Taxonomy (NCBI): domain Eukaryota; kingdom Metazoa; phylum Arthropoda; class Insecta; order Coleoptera; family Curculionidae; genus Kuschelorhynchus; species Kuschelorhynchus macadamiae. The sequence continues at coordinate 551,247 of JAUTXW010004690.1, forward strand.
AATTATTGTACTTAACATTTTCTTATATTTTTTAAAATAAAGTTTGTAGACCCTGTTGACGGAATACGTAGTTAAAAAACCGGTATTGTATTATATTTAAATTTAAAATCATCAAAAATTATAAGAATGGCATTTTTTTGAAAAACACTGATGTATTAGAAACAATCCTAAATTCGAAGAATTTTGTTGATCCAATAATGTCCTTTGACAGAGATGGAAAGAGGTGTGTGCCATATATATAAGCTCATGGTTTCTTTTATAAAAAAACAAGATGAAAATCTCGTCTCGTCTGGACATCTACATTCTCGTCTCGTCTAGAGTGTCGAAACTGAATGGTGTCAGGCTGAGGCGGGATTAGTTGGAGACGAAACGAGCATACAAATTTTATCTCATCTCCTGGGTTTAAGGTTATTGTAGGTAGCTATTTGTGTCTTTTTTATTATATTTGTTTTCCTATTTATATATTTCACGTTGGTTTCTTGAGATTGTTTAAGAATCATATTAAAATCAGTGTAGTTTGGCTGAAAAAAAAAACAACTTCTATAGGGCTCCCCGGATTGCGTAGAGGCCTAGGACACCAAATAAACATATTTCTTTTTTTGATAATCCTTCGCTTGTATATAAAATTACTTTGTATATCGGTTCTGTAAGTAGCATGTTAGATCACTTACTTACTGAACGAATATTTTGTATTTAGCTCCCTCAAACGAAAAGAATGACCTTAAAAGTGCCTGTGACAGAATATTGTTGTGTTCAAAGCTACTGCAGTGCTTTACAGCTGAAAAACTGCTTGAAAATGGCCTAGGACGAAAAACTTTCAATTTAGAGGATAAGTGCCAAATATTTAGGAGTAAAATTAATTATTTAGAAGCAAGAGACATGAGCCAAGAACAGTTATGGGAACATATAGGTAATCGTATATGTATAATTTGTCATTGTAGAGTAAGGCAATAAATATTATTGAAAAGTATATTTTCTGTATAGGGTGTGTCATGACGATGGACGTATGCTGAGAAGCACTCTGAATTAAAATTTGAATCGGGGGTTTCTCGGTATGCTTTTTTTCCTAAAATAATCGCAACTTTCGGTTATACTAGAAGTGCCTATCAAATTTGTTATTTCAAATGGAAACCTATTTTCTATTGCGTTTTTATGTCTCACACCCTATACCTACGTCAATAATAAAATGTATAAATTCCAAAACCCAAAACAACATAACGTAATATGATGATGGCCGTCTATGGCCAAAACCAATTTATTATTTTAAGTTCCTTTAACAAAATAATCAACAGGGTGTTTAAAAAACTCATCGAATTATGGTACAGTATAAAAGGCAATAGCTCGTTTCTTTTCAAATGAAGTGTATGTTATTTTCTTGTTCGATTCATCCGAAAATTTAAGGCTAATTTCATATAACATTTCCTATCTCTAAAGTGCAATTTTCATGCGTTTTTTAAGGGGAAACTGATAGCCTTCTTTACAAACTCAAAATGATATTCAGTGCCCCCGCAAGGGTTATCGGCGCCCGCGTGCCGGTAATATTTTGACGCCCTTTAAATATCGTCTGTAAATAATATACTTATTTATATACACATTTTTTAAATTTCATTGTTCGCTTTATTTATTTTACAGTTTAAAAATTTTAATCTAATATACAGGGTGGTTCAAAAAACGTTCAAAGCGAGATTCATTGTAAGAAAATAAGACGAAAAGTTCATATAGTTATGGGTAAGCAGATGCTTGTTTTTCGAGAAACAGGGTGTTAATGTTTTAGACAAAATTATCATTTCTTTAGTATGAGCTATTTGATTAAGGTTTGTTACAACCTCATAGGTATTTAAAGGCTATATTTTTACAGTATTCAGCAGTTTTTACTTCAATCGTGGGCATAGGTATGGGTAACCATCACTGACTTTCTTAATAAAAAATAGTACACCACTCATTTAAAAAAAAAACTGCTAACTTTATCGTTTAGGGCAAGTAAAAATACCTCTTAGTATTTTATGATATAACAAGTCGTTTTCGAGAAAAGAAATTCTATTTTGACGCAAGCCTGTAGCACTATTGGTCCAGTTTTAATTGGAGTTAGAATTGCCCAAAACTATAGAAAGGTTTTAAGCAGTTTTGACTTCAACTAACACTGGATTAGAGGTGCCAGAGCCATGCATCAAAATATAATTTGTAAGAGACATTTTTTTATGTATTTTTACCGCCCTAAACGATAAAGCCAGTAGTTTTTTTAAAAAAATTGTAATACCATTTTTTTTAAGAAAGTCAATCATGGTTACCCGAGGTTAAAATAAAAACTGCTGAATAATTTAAAAATATAACCCTTAGATACCTATGAGGTAGCTCCAAATCTTAATCAAATAGCTCTTATTGTTTCGGTGTAACAAAATAAAGTCATATTTAAATTTTAAACATCTGCTGACCTATGTTTATATGAAATTTTCGTCTTATTTTCTTACAAAGAATTTCCGTTTTGAAACACCCAGGTATAATTGATTTTAATTCTTTAATGAAACAACAGAAATTTCAAAAACTAAAATGTAATACATTGTTAAATTCTTACAAATGACAGCCTAGTGAAATGTTAAAAAAATGATTACTAAAAAAACTAATTATGCAATTTGCCTGAAATGTTGCAGAAAAATCAAGTATTACGTAGGAATGAAACGAAAAAATTTTGGTACCAATCCAAGACGTCGCGACAAAATGGCAGCCTAGCGAATCGTTAAAAAAATTATTACTTAAAAACTATTTATTTGGTTTACTGTACGAATGAACCGGTAAAAAATAGGTATGAATCCTAGATGGGGAATCAAATGGCGGCATAATAAAATATTTCAAAAATTAGCCCGAAAAAGTAGATTGATTTCAATTTTTGTGCAAGAATTAAGTGTGATATAGAAATGCTGATAAAATCGTGGTACGAATTTAAGATAACGGCAAAATAAAATGTTTATGTTCCAGAAAACAATCACACTCCCGGAGGCGTAATTCCCCATCCCAACCGCATACAGCGCGAACGGGCTAACCGATAAGATCCGAACTATTATTCAGCGGACCCCAACTGCGTATGGCGCTTATATGCCGATACCAACCTTACTCAACAATATTTTGCAAAACTCTTCAATGTCATGCATAATTTGAATGCGTCTTTTTTTTATATTAATTTATTGCGTGACACACTGTAATTTTCACGAAATAGTTAACTTTTCTTGCGTGCATGTTTTAGTTAATGTAATTCAGATAATGGCTGCCTCCTATACAATTTTATTCGAAGGTATCCTATGTTACGCGCAAGTCGTCTAGGAAGCAAATTCATAAGAAACTGTAGGTTAAATTGTTTTATTTAGATATCGGTATCTTTTCGTGAAAGATTTGTATGTCAGATTTTATGGGTTATGGGTTGGATACATTTTAATGAGGTTTGGCATTGGGATATTTAAGAAAACATTCTCTCCCAAATTTATTTTCAGCTTTTTAGTCCTTTGTCCTGATTCTAAGCTTGATGGACGCCCTGCCTCCAGTCGCTTTGCTCCTCTTAATAAACCAGGGCACAAATTTCTACGCGAAATCGATTCAGGTTGAACTCTAATATTGTGAAGCATCCATGTTGGAACTGGCTATGGTAACTAAGTTTTGGTAATTAAGCTGAAAACGTTTAAGTCCAGCATCGTTCTCAATTCTCATGTCTGTACTATTTAAACCTGACTCATAATTTCCGTCTATAAGATGCTCTACATCTTGTTCAAGCCTAACACGTTGATTTTCATTTTCTATTATTACACTCTCGTCAAGGTCTTGAGACGTTGATGGCCTAGAAACAGAGGGTATTGAATGGAAGTAATGAAGTCTTTTGAGCTTTCAGTTAAATTTCCGAGCGCTAATTGAGCAAATGTGACTTTATCAGTTGAAGACAAAGACGGTCCAGTCTTAATGTTGCTATAATATTTGAGGATAGCAAAAGGCTCTCCCTTGGCCAGCAGGACATTCGCACATATTTATATCTAAAAATACATTATATCGTAAGGCATTTGCCTTTGACTGAACTTAATACTCATATTCATTTACTTTAGAAATAGAAAGGTTGACAGAAGCTCAAACTAATTTAATATAAACCAAATCATTTATAGCAATTAGACCATTTGCATACTCCATTAAAGGTAATTTGTGATATTTTTCGAACGTTGTCGCTCTGCCAAAGCACACATGTTAAAGGCCTTACACCTTTTCAACACAATATCCCTAAAAATACGTACTATATTATTAGATTTTGTCCTTTTGTTGGTAAAAATCTGCGGAAAACCAAACACCATTCTAAGCGTCTTTTCCATAACTTCTGTATGTACTTCAAAAAAATTGAATATGTTTTTCCAATACAGTCATTCTCAAGTTTCCTCATTAAGTCAATACCGCTTCTTCAGATAATAAATATAAGACTTTTCGAAATAGGCTCATTTAATGTTTTCTGACATCCTTTTTTATTTTATGATTTGTATTCCACAGCCATCTCCATAGAGCTTGCATTATGTGAAAAATGCCTAGTAGCAAAGTACTATTCGGAAAAAGAAAATTTTAGAGCATTTTTCGGGATTATGTATTATATCACTATTACACAATTATTGTCAAATGCGAAAATGTCTTTTGTTTCGAACTTTATGTCATCACGAATAACTTAAAATGATAAACTAATACCAACTGTGAAGGATAATACCGCTAAGTGACACGAATACTTATTAATAAGTAATAATAACAAACGGAATGGTTGCGAATTTTTAGAACTGACCGACTGACTTTCTGGCTATTTCCTATGGTAAATATCGCTGAGTAAGGTTGGAGTCGGCAAATACGCGCTGAGCGGGGTTAGGATTTGTTTTACAATTATTCGGCCACTTTCGGCAGTATAAGGATGGCATTGGGAATTACGCCTCCCGGAGTCTGCACGTTTTAGTATCTCTAGATATCAAAAAACTTAATGTTTACTGTTTCTTAATTCCATCGGTCTGTTTGTCGGTCAATTCACGACATAGTTAGAAGACTTACCCGATTGACTTCAAATTTTCGTCGAAAGTTAGGGTTATATTGGGGATGACCTTGTAATATTTAAGTAGAAATCCAATATGGCGGAACAAAATGGTGACCTAAGTATCCAATTTATCCCAAATGTTACCCAAAAATGAAGTATTAGAATGAACTGGTAACATTTTGATACGAATCCAAGACGGCAAAAGAAAATGACGCGTAATAAAATATAAAAAAAAATCAGCCTGAAAAAACTACTTATTAGTTTTATTTCAAATTGCGTCCAAGAATTAAGTGTGATCTGGATATAAACTGGCAACAATTGTAGTACCAATTCAAGATGGAGGAATAAAATGGCGACGAAATAAACTGTTTAAAAGATGAAGTAAAAAACCTCTTATTCAATGGACCTTGCATATTTGCATGAATTAGGGAAAAGTGGATAATACCAAATTTGTTTTTTCAACATATTCAGTGTATTTTATTTTTAAAATAAGAAAAAGTTTTATATGAACATAGGTCGGCAAATGCTTTATACCTATAGAGTCTTAATAATATTGTAAATCTTATTCGTCCCATCTCGGAACTAAAGGGTTTTTGAACCTATTTTAGGAAGTACCATATGTTAAATATCTTGAAAAAACTAATTTGGGTGTCCTCCTGTTTTTCCCATGCATTTTATATGGCACTTGGACAAAGTTTAACACCCTCTAATATTAAAAACTAGCCATAGCATTAGATCGTGCTCAGGGCATTTCCACGAGATCAACTGTGACCTAGGAATAAACTGGTAAAATTTTGGTGAGGAGCCTAAAGCCCTAAATGTTTAAAATATCAGTATCAAAATCCTATTTATACAATTAAGGTGAAATCTTACACAAATCAAATGTGAAAAAGGGATGAACCTGTAGAATTTGGTATATCCTATATGGCGAATTAAAATAGAAGCAATAATGTTAAAAGTCAGTAAAATTCCATTTCCTACAAAAAAAAATCTTTTTTTATAGAGGAAAATAATAAATATCATAATTTTTATAGATAAGTAATTATAAAATAATACCGATAAATAAAACAAAAATTTAAAAATAGTATGTATATTTGTATGTTCGTAAGTACATGTAAGTATATATGTATGTATGTATGTTAGAAAAATAAATTTTTAAAAATCATTATCCCTCAACATCCCTCATAACAAATTTTACCACACACATTGTATTTGTAATTTCTTATAAGACTTAGGTTCAAAAATAAGTCCTTTTAACAGAACCTTCCTCGTAATAAAATAAAAAAAAATATTTTTTTTTGTTCAATTGTTTGTCATGCCAATTAACATACTCGAATGTCTTAAATATCAAATTAATGTTGTTAAATACTAAGGCCTTACAGTTCGGACGCCACTGACATCTAACCTTAAGACTTACTTGTGATATGACACTTCCGGACTTAAATAGTCTGTATTTATACAAACAACATACTTCTCACCACAGTTTTTCATTTATGTAAGTACTACAACATACAGAACTTTCAAAATCATTAAAAAACAATGCATCGTTTGTTTTGTAATTAGACTATAAAACAAGAGTGCTATGATGATTGCTATGAATGAATAGTTGTAAAACTACTCCTAAGGGACGTAAATTTGGCGTAGCGTCGTTACCAGTTCTGTTTGGTAATGTTTTTATTATTACAGTTTTGAAATTCTTTAAAGACCTTAGATAATTACTTAGATAATAAAACAATGTTTTATAGACTAATGTTAATTATTGTTTGTCGTTTTATAATATACATATAACTGTGTTATATGTGATATATAAACATATTGGTATAATTCGATAAAACTTGGCTTAGAATATTTGACAATTTTTAAAATGTGACAACAAACTACACATATCGATTTAGTGAAGAGGGAAAAATTCAATCTATGATCCCGTGTTAAATGTAAATAGCTGGGTCCCTTGTTTTCGTAGTCTAAGACTACAACATATAAAAAATTCAGCCAATTTCACCGAAACCGGCTTTCCATGAGGTGTGTACGTGGTTCTTTCTGTACCAATCCTCATTGATATTAATAATAATAGTGTCTTAATTGATAATATGGAATCAATATTAAGTGGATCGAATGTCGAATGTGAAAATAGAGCTGCGCGTGGCGAGCCCTAAGCCGAAAACCGGCCGTAACAAGTAAAATATTTTTTTTTAAATTATTAAATATTAATTTAGAAATTATGGTATTATCTAGACATTTGAAAGAACAATAATATCCCGTTGAAAAAAATATTTCACTGACTTTTTATAAAATGTTCCTATTGTTAATTAACAAATTTCTTTAGAGAACGAAAATTAAAAAAAATTGTTAATTAACTATAGGCTCATTTTATGAAAAATTGGCCGGGTTGGAGGCTGGACATGCGGAACACCATTTTTAACATTAAATTAGTGTTATTAAAATTAGAGATAGAGTTCCGGGAGTCTGGATTTTTTTATTGGAAATTTATTCCTCTTCAAGAATATTAAAAAAGTTCTTAAAATGTTAATAGTTTAAAGTTATTTATAAAAAACTAAACTCCTTTTTTTATCTTAATTTGTCAATACCTTTTGAAATTGTTTATGTGCAGGTTTGAAACTTTTACCCATTTAACATCATTTTGAGTTTTTGAACTAGGCTGATAAAAATCCAATATGGCGGCCTCCCCAAAACGTAAAAAAAATCATTATTAAGAAACTACTTATCGAATGGACTTCGAAATTTGCACAAAAATAAAGTGTGATATAGAGATAAACTGGTAAATTTTTTATATAAATCCATTATGTGGAATAAAATGGCGGTCTAATGAAATGTTCGAAGTGACTTGAAATTTTACAAAAAAAAAGTCATTGGGAAACAAGTATAGACTGGTAACATTTTATTGTAAATTCTATATAGCGAAACAAAATGGCGAAATAAAAAAAAAATTATTTTCTGGAATAAAACCTTTTTATGGACGATATTTTCGTAAGGGATGTCATTTATTGGTATAGGGTATGCAAATAAAGTTTTGCAACATGGGCGTAGGCAGGGAGGGAGCCAAGAGAGAACCATTGCCCACCCTGGGAATTTACCCAACTACATTTTGCTACATATCTTTTTTATGTTAAACGATAGGTTTTCTCCCATAGGGGATACCTCTGGCATACACCGACCCCCTGGGAAGAGTTGCTGTCTACGCCCATTTATGAAAAGTAAATAGTAATAATATTAATAATAATGATAAAAATACGAAATTAATTAATTGTACGAGGGGAGTTGTGGGCAAAAACGAAGTTACCGATTTTTGTTTGTACTTCTTATAACTTACAAAAATAATTGTACGTCATCCTAGGTAGGACATTTTGTGCGTTTCGTGGCAAATACTTTGCTCTGTGAAACTGTTACTTTTAATACAATTTATCATTTTAAAATTTCAGTAGGATCTACAAAAATAAATCATCATTTTAAAATCGAATATGCGAATACTTTTAGGACGTGATATCATGAGTTCTGAACTGGCGTCAGATAAGAGAAAATATCTAGCTTTCCTTTCATGCACGAATTACAACGGCGATAAGTTTTCCGAAAATTTAAAAACGCATGAAGACCTAGTGAGAATAACTGATGCCTATGTGGCTTTAGGTGGAGGAGGATTAGCTCTGTTTGGAACTGCTTCCTTGTTTACTTGGCCAGAGCATTTTGATGATATTGTTCCAAGATTTGAAGATAATACTGTGATTGATAAGTCGAAATTTTTGGATGATAGTTGTTATAGGTAAGACGACTTCTATTATTCACATACAACTTTTTTTTTTTTCATTTTAAATAAAAAGTGTTTTTGGAGCAATATTTTTATATTATTTTTTACATCGTTTAATAAAATTAAAACAATTTTCTGTAGCGACGAGGTCGAGGATTTAAATACAGTTTAAGATTTAAACCGAGTCGATTTGCGTGTCTTTTACCATTTTTAACCGACTCTAAAAAAAGGAGGATGCTGTCAATTCGACCCAATGTATTTTTTAAGTATGTACATCGATTCTTCCGCGATAATTTGATTAATCTAATTTTTTCCAAGAATATTTAACATATTGCCTAAGCGTGACCAGATGTCCTTTTTTAGAGGATATGTCATCTTTTTAAGGTCAATTTTTTGGTCCTCTCTCTTTCTTTAATACTGTACTCTTATTTAATCCTGTCATCTTATTACTTTTATAAGAAAATTAAAAATTATTAGTTTTATAAGCCCTTGCCAAATGTTAAAACTCTGATGGCTTAAGATAACGAATTTTTAATATTCAGGTTTATAGTTCACAAAACAGCACTTTTGCCTTGCTAAAATGTAAATTACTTTAAAAGTTTGAAGTTAACGTTAACAACGAATCGCTTTCAATTGTACCTGCCACGTGCCAGTTTGTCGTTTATTGTTGCTTTGGCGTACTTCTATTTTCTTTTCGGTGAATCGGCAGTTAAATGTACAGCGTGGATGTAAAATCCGTGACAAGTGACGAGAATTAGTGTTAAAATATCGGGAAGAACAAAATGTAAATTTAATGAAGACTTACAAAAAGCATATAGAATGTTCGAAAAAACTAAAACACAAAGTGACGTGGATTTTACTATTTGCAATAAAAGTACATCCATTGCCAATAAAGAAAAATTAGATTTGGAGCACCATATTAGGTCCCAAAAACACATTAAATTTGTTGGGTTGGCTTCGATGACACAGTCTCTGGATAAATCTGTTTTTACAAAAAATACAAAACAAGACGATCTAATATTTGCATGGAAGCTACGTTATGTTACCACACAGTTTCCCACCATTTTGGTCACCGATTGACGAACTGCATAACTTCATTGTTAAAAAGATTATTTAATGACTAAAATTGCCACTAACTATACAAGGACCGCTGCTATTGTGAATAAAGTAATAGCACCATTTTCACCCAAAACTATCAAATCGAATATTGATAGTGATATAATTAAGTTTATTGGGATTAGTACGGATGGGAGTAACCATAGTTCTACAAAAATTTTTCCAATGGTATAGGGTTGCCAACTATAAATTTCCATATTCCAGGACAGATGACTCAAAATCTGTAAAAAATCCAAGATACATGGTAACAAACAAATAGTTTATTAATTTACAAAATAAGGGTTATAAATAATATATTAACTAAATTAAATAAATTGAAAATCACTTATGCAACTGCATTTCACATGCAACTAAGTTGCTGTAAAGTTGTATAAAGGGACTGTATTATAATAAAGTATCTACCTTAACTTTTACCTCCCAGGTATTAGCACTGTATTAGGTAGGCGGCAGGTATTAACTATTAAAAAGAAATTACAAACTAAATAATTAAAACTAAACATATTACTATGGAGGAACAAATAAAACTTTGGTTTAGTATAATTATGAATGTGTCTACTTGTTTCCCATTTTATTAGTTTCAAACAAAATAAACTTAACAAATAATATTTTCAGTGAGTAAAAAAAATAAAATTTAAATATCACTTAACACATAACTGCATTGCAACAAAGTTGCTATAAACTATATCAACCTTACCTTATATCTTAGGTATTAGCTGGAAAACGAAATATAAACTAGGTAATAAAAACTAAACCAAAGAAATATTATGAAGGAACAAATAATATTTTGGTGTAGTAGACGTATTATTTTTAATAATGTGACAGCTTGTTTTTTTATTATTAATTTTAAACGAAATAAACGTAATAAATAATATTTTGTAAGCAAAAAAAAGAGAATTAAAAAATCACTTAACACACAACAAACTTATAATAAAATATCTACCTTTTACCTCATTTCAAGTGCGCATTTTTATCATTATTTCGAAAGACAACAGATGCCATAACGCAACAAAATGATGATGCCAGAAGTCATTAAAAAATAATAAAATCGTATTTTATGCTGTGTTGTTTTAGGAAAAATTAAAAATTGCCAAAATTCAGGACAAAATACGTCTTTCTCGAGAGATCGGAAGGACGGAGGACAAATACGGTAAAATCTACTAATATCCAGGACGTTCTTTCAGATACAGGGCGGTTGGCAACCATGGGCGCCGCCAGAAAAAAAACTAAGGGGGGGCGAAATTTTTATTTAAGTGAAACATTGTATTTGATGAATGTTTTAACAAAATAATACATTTAAGTGAGTATACAAATACAAAAAATATACTTGATTCCACAAAAAATGACCATCGTCACGTAATGGTCATCTTTCGTGGGACAAGAGTACGTTCTGATTTAAATAAAGTATAACAAAAAAGTGAAACACAAAACTAGGTATTATTGCCCCCAAAAAAATCTCAGACAGACAATTTATGCGGGAATATGAAATATGTCATGACTATGAAATGTGTCATGGTCAATATTTATGAGGGGTTTTGAATTTCATGTGACATTTTCAAGTTGACATTCTAATAGTCCAGCGAATTCGCTGTCTGAATTTTTTTTTGAGCGCGATCTTATACAAATTTATTCTAGTCGCTCAAGGGTCAAGCTTCTCTTTTGAAAAATAATTTTCACAGAACTCTCAATATTTCAACACAAATTTTCAAAGTCTATTTCAAAAAAGAAACTTGAGCCTGCGACGATCCGCACCGAAGACATCAATAACATCTTTAATTATTTGTTCTTTATTTTCTGCTATTTTTTCCCTATGTACGCTAAGCATACATAGGTTCGATAGTCTAGCTTCGGTCATTGTTGCCCTAAGCCAGGTCTTTACTCTTCTCAGGGTACTAAATGAACGTTCAATTGTACATGTGGTCGGTGGCATTATAAGAAACAATTCGATACATTTTTTGATAGCCGGAAAAAAAACACACTCTTTATCGACTATTTCTAGGAAATCCAAGTCTTCAGGAACTTCTCTATCTTCCCAAATTGAAATCCAAGTGGAATATTCGGCCTCCAAATTTTCAACTCTATATTTTTTGCAAATCGCAAGAATCATGTTTTTCTCCAGTAACTTTTTCTGCTTTATATTCCTGGGATGTAAAAGAGATATCGAGAATGCAGTACTAGCATCATCCGAAAATCGGGTCCTCAAAGATGTCAAAATGGAATCTAGGTAAGGAACAAAAATAGAAATTCTGTAATATTCTTCTGTATTTGCCCTTTGCGTTTGTCTTCCTATAATTCTTGGCATTTTTAAATCAACTCCGAGCTTCTGTGCTAGGCTTGAAGCATCAGCAAATAGGACAGAAAACTTAGTTTCTGAATTTTCACGATCTTTTTGAAACGAATTTATCAAGCCATCAATATGATTCTTAACGGCAAACAAATTCATTGAAATGCCTTGCAATATATTGGCGATTGGTTCCAACTGTGCTGAATATCTTGCTATAATTATTAGTGATACGATGAAATGTGAAGATGACATGGCAGTTATCAGCTGACTTGCTTTATTCCTGGTTTGCACATTAAAATCCTCTGAACTGTTCGTAATATTCAGTAAAACAGAATGAATGTCGACTATTCTTTCAGAAAATAGCCTAAGCGACTTATATTTTGCAGTCCATCTCGTTTCACAGAGTAAAGGGATGCTAGCAACTAACTGGCGCCTTTTTGGGCTCTCTCTGAAAAAATTTATAACTTCTTTAATCACTCCAATGGCATTTTGAATTTGCTGAACTGCATTTAGTTCATTTATAACCAAATTCAGCTTGTGTGAAGAGCAATGAAAATACGTCGCAGAAGGGTATTTGTTTCGAATCAATCTCTGCACCCCGTTTTCTTTCCCAGACATGGTAGAGCATCCATCGAATCCCAGGCCAAACAAATTAGACATATCCAAGCCAAACTATGTGCAATTCGACATAATAGTTTCTGCTATTGTTTTAGCATCCATTTTTTTCAAAGCAACAAATCCAAGAAAGTCTTCTTTTATATTGTTACTTTTATCCAAATATCGTACTCCGAGGGAAAGTTGTTCAATGCCCGCTATATCTGCGGTTTCATCAGCTAAAATAGAAAACCCAGCACTATTATTTATTTCGTCAACGATTCGTTTCTGTAAAACATTTCCAGCGATGTTTATTAGTTCGTTTTGTGTTTCGTGTGATGTATATCTAGCATTTTTGTGACAATTTCCCAAATGATCCTCTAATATTTTATCACCACTTTCTAACCGAAACTTCAATAAATCTTGAAAATTTCCTCCAGATGCTTCTTTTCCCCTTAAAGAAATATCATGTGTAGCACAAAATAAAATTGACGAAATTATTGGTGCTATTTTTTTCTATTTGCTTCAATTTCATTTTTCTCGGCAGAATTGACCTGTTCGAATACTGTTGACATTTGTCCAGACGTAGTTTTCGTAAAAAAATTTGCTTTGCTACAAGAATTGCGATGCCACTCGGAATTTTGGTGTGATTTGGCACAGGCATGCATATCTTTATAATTTTTAAATTCTTTTACTATAAAAGATCCTAGAAGCCCTCTTTTAACGTTTGGTTTAAATAACACACAATATTTGCAGAGAGCGCCTTTCAACTTAGGGGAATAAACCAGCCACTCGTACTGATCCAACCAAGCCATTTTGAAATATCTTGATTTTTGTTTTTGACTCTCACTAACATCGTTTTTGAAATCATATGACATTTTGGGCCTATACGGATTTTTCAGAACTTCGAACCTTACATCGGTGGGTATGTTCTCTAAATCTAGAAAAATACCGAGATCGAGATCGTTTTTTTGATTTTCAACATCAGATTCAACCTTTGGTCCTGGAACTGATGAAGACCCAGCTGAAGTGCTTGGCTGAGCTTGAGGACACTCGATATCTTCCAATTTTTTCTTAGTGGGTTCCTGAGAATTTTTGACCAAAAATTTCCTTATATTCATGACTGAAAAGAGCGAGTTTTATAAAAACCAGGAATCATTGTATACCGGGTGTCCCTCAATAGTGGCTCACCCTTATAACTTTTTTATTTTTAATGATAAAATTTTGAAATTTGGTATGTAAGTATATGACATCAATTCGGATTAATTTGCGTATTCAGTTGTTTTTTGTCACTTCCGATTCGACCGGAAATGACTATAACTTTTGATTTTTAAATAGGAACCGCGGTATTTTTTGGTTTTATTCGATAGAAAATGGCATTCTGAATACAATGATACCTCAAATGTCAAATTTTAACAATTTTTAATTTAAAATAATTTAATTTTAAATTTTAATCTAGAGTGCCATGACTATGATAAAATTACTATTTCTTAATCAAGAAACCTTAGAAAAATAGATATTATCCAAAAAAGTTTTTTGTTTGCTTTTCTGAAGGGTTTAAAGATTGCAAAATCATATTTTTGATCATAACTCATTTTTTTCAAATGGAACAAGGGTGGCTCATTATGATTTTCGGAAAGAGCATTTTTTTCCGAATATTTTGGTACCCCAAACATGACATTTGGATCAAAATTAACCTTTAATACTCAAAATTTAAAATTAAAATTATTTAAAGCGGAACTGTCAAAAATTGACATTTGATGTGTCATTGTATTTATAAACATATTTTCTGTCAAATAACGCGAAAAAAAAAACAGTGTTGCTATTTAAAAATCAAAAGTTATCGTCATTTCCGGTTAAACCGGAAGTGACAGATGACAACTGAATATGTGAATCAATCCGAATTAATGTCGTATACTTACATACCAAATTTAAGATTTTTATCTTAAAAAATAAAAAAGTTATAAGGGTGAGCCTGAGCCACTTTTCAGGGACACCCGGTATAGGTGTCACCAATTTTTCGCAACAAGCGAAAGCGTTTTCTATAAAAAAATAATAAAAATTCCTAAGTAAGCAATCAATTTATAACAAGGTCTCTCCGCCGATCTTTTGTCTTCGAGCATATTGCATACCCGTGCAAGTATCAAACCAATACGATCATGCATCAACAGTTTTTGTCAAATTATTAACAAAAAAATTTTTTGTCCAATTTACTCACGTCCGCTGTCCGCTTCAAAATGAGCGGGCCAAAAGCGCCATCGCATTCATCGCAACGCGGCAACGCCATTGACAGTTGAGGCAAAGTCTGTTGAGGAGTAAGATCCTAGACAGACCTTGATAAAATTGAGGATAAAATATTAGCAGTACCTATGCAATTCAAGCGAGCATTGAGAGTAGGTCAAAAGCAAAACACGTATCAAAACATATTTGGGTAGAATTGGTCCCTGTTTCTACAAAAATAATAATAATTACTCAAAATGGTGTTATCAAAGCAGCAAGCAACATAATATTATTTTTGCAAGCTGCGCGTAAAATTAAATTGCAAAGTGCACGGAGTTTAACGGGATCATGGATCACGGGTAGTTTTTGACTTACCTTAATCTTACAAAGATTCACAAATTTCACAAAAGTAATAAGTATTCTTACTATTCTTCCTGTGCCACTAAATAAATTGTTTTTGTAGTATAGGTACCTATTATTATGTGCCTAACTGCCTAACAAAATCTGGTACTAAATAAACTAGTTGAAGACTCTAGGGCAATAGGTACAGCCTAATAAATAAAAAGAACGATGACTCGACGATAATAATATATACCTAGTTACTATGTCCTAGTAGTGAGGTCTAGACACAAAACGACAAAACCTTCAGCGCAACTGCTGTTTACGGCAATACGGCAATGGCCGTGCTCGCGAACATGCTTCTAAGAATGCACTGGAAGGGCAAAAGTAAATTCCACCCAGTCCTAGGTTTAATATAATAAATATTGTATTCACCTATTTTTTCCTAAAAATGATAATATTAATATCGTTTATTGAAATTTTTTTAGTTCAGGCATAATCCAGGGGGGGGCAATCGCCCCCCCTTGCCCGTTCCTGGCGGCGCCCATGTTGGCAACCCTAGTTATATATATTTTAATAAACAAGAAGGAATATTGAAAAAGTTATTAGACGTGACGGATACACTTGATGAGAAAGCCGCCACGATAAGTGCATTACTTTTAAAAACTTGAACGGACTTTAATCTATAAAAAAGAAATATAAAAAAAGCGTGGCATATTATGGTGATAATTGCAATACCAATTTCGTTCCACTTAAATAGAAGGAAGAAAACAATGCTCATATACTAAATAACTGTATTCAGAATGCTGCTGATAGTTATCGCATAGATATAGAGTCTGTCATGAAAATATATGGTCATTTCTCAATTTTTACGGTGAGAACAGAAAGTAGAAGTGAACTACAAACCACTCCTCGACATTCAAAAACTAGATAGCTAGATCTTTTTCCGGGCATTCAGAAAATCGTACAAATGTATGAACACTTAAAATCATACTTTCTATCAGAATGGAATTCGCCTCTCATCATAAAGTTGTTTTTTGAAAATCCTTTGAATGAAATGTTCCTCTATTTCCTTCATTCTTGAGCCCATATATTTCATAGTAATATTAAAAAAATAGAGAAACATGCTAACTCACTCCTTAAAATTTATGACTTGTTAGAACCAATACCAATAGCGACTAGAACAATATTATCAAAAAATAGCAAGTTGGAAAACGAATGCCTAGCTTTAAAAAAAAAACATCTTGCAAATTTATGAAAATGCCCAAAAATATTTGTCACCGTGGACATCACATGTTTCGAAATATAAGATATTCAATCGTGGCAGGATGTATCAAGAACTATTGAATTTTTACTTTACTTTAGGTAGGTGAGTCAAACTGTATCGATCAATTTCCCAATTTACTACGATTCTTGGAAAATCAGGCATCTTGAGCTTCCGATGATTTTTATCAAAAACCGGCCGCCGAAAAATAGGTGTGCTTCTTTTCTTGCTTAAATGACGATCAATCATCTGAGTTTCCGAAAATAAGTCAATATTTTTGTGCCATAAGTGCACGCAATGCACAATTGGAAAGAATTTTCAACCTAATGCAAAGCCAATGTACTGACGAAGAGGTTAGAAGTTCGGTCGGTAAAGAATCTGTTAATTACAAAATGAACTGCAAAGACCTTTTTGATGTTATCATTGATAAAAAAGAATCATTGGTTGCCGTCCGCAGTTCTGAAAAATATAACTAGTTGTTAAGAGAAAGTATCTGGTATTTTAAAACTTAAAGTTATGTTTTTGTTTTTGTTACATATTTTATGCTCTTTAGCAACACAATAAAATTATTTTAAAATTTTTTAAGTGTTTTCATCAAGAATTCTTATTTTCTCTGAAAAGTGTGAAAAACATGCAGCAGCTTAACTTAGAATTTGATATTTATATTTTGTAACTACAACATATCTCTAATAGATATTTAAATGACATCCCCGATTGCTGATTTTAATTACAATGCGATTCTCAAACTCTCCTCTGCTAGAGCGACATCATAGTTCGACTAAAGCGGCAAAAAGTATGTTATTGCGAGCCATTTCACCCATTTTTACTTCCCTTGTAAAAGGGAAGTATTGTAATCGTGAAAAAATCACTCTCCGAGATTTTTTCAGGTCTTCACGTTTCCGGGTCCCTAGACGACATGTTTTCTCAATTCCGTCGATCTACCTGACTGTCTGTTCGCCGCGTAGCTAAAAAACTACTTACCCCATGGACTTCAAATTTTGGTCAAAAATTAAGGGACATATGGGAATGACCTGGTAACATATTGGTAAAAATCCAATATAGCGAAACAAAATAGCAACCTAGTGAAATGTTAAAAAAATTATTATGAAAAAAGTGCTTATCATTATTTTAAATTTTGCACAAACATCAAGGATTATGTTGGAATCAACATAATCAAGTCAATCAAAGTCAAGTATGGCAGGTAGAAAGAAAATGGTTAAATATTGCCAAGGAATCCAATATGATGGAACAAAAGGGCGCCCAATACAATTGAAGACAGTATATGTAATACATATATACTGTGACTATGTACTGAACTGAATTGGATCACACTTCACTATTCCTAACCTATCAAAAAATCATAACGAAGGAAGTTCCGGTTATAGGAAATTTACCGATTTTTTTTCATGTTTTACTAGGGCTGTTATCCTGACTAACCCCGGTGATTTTAGCAGTGTCCCGTATTACCAGCGACGAAATCTGGTCACAAACTAAATCAAATACAAGTGATTAATCAAGTTTCTGTCAGGCGTCTCACCGTTTTGACATAAAGCCTGAGTTATAGATTAAAAACGTTTGCGCTTTGCGTCGTCTGTGAAACTAACCTTACTTTAATGTTTATATTTATGGTGTTTTTGTGTATTGCAATTTTGTCTTGCTTGTTTTTCAGTTTATGTGCATTTTTTTTAATTTGCTGAGCATGGATAATCAAAATCATAGTAATGATGCCTAGTAAAGACTAGGCATTGTGGACATATTAATGTGTGTCACAGCTGTAAAGTTGTTGAAGCGAAGGCGGCAAAGAAGATGGCGAATTCGGCCTGTTAATTGGGGTGGAAATATTCAAAACTTTTACAAGCATTTGCTTAAAATTAAAGACAATGACCCTAAGCAGTTTTTTTAAAGGGACGAGAATGTTATGTGTATATATTAATGTCAAAAAGGACGAACGTTTTAAAAGGCCCTCTAAAATCCAGCAATTTCATTGGTTGCAGCTTAACGCAAGCGTCGATTTTCGTCAGCCGCTTCCGACAAAGTTAAAGATCGCCATCTTTTCGACGGCTGGCGGAAACTGAAACGAATGATGGCAAAAATATAACCGTACCAATTGCTTTGCGTGAAGTAAACTTCAAGGACAGCGCAAACGGCGACGCAAGACGCAAACGTTTTCAATCTATAACCCAGGCTTTAAGAGCCAAAAGCTAAAATAATTCCAATCGGTTTACCATTTTTTTATACTAAAATTTCTTGTATGGTGTAAACTTCCAGACGGAGTACTTGAATGGTCAACGAAAAATTATTTATCGACGTTATAATTTGATGAGAAAATGAAATTTAAACCATTTTGACTTTTGAACGGCTTGACAAGAAAGAAAGCCTTCAATTTAAGATGGTATATTTCATGACAGTTGACAGCGTGTACAACAGTTACGATATAAAAAAGTTAGATTCTAATTAGTTGTTAGTAGAATGAAGCGAATAGTAGATAACAGAAGGTTGATGCGGTAAATATTTTCGGTAATTTTACAACTCGGGAGCTAAGTTTTGAATTATATATCTGAATAAAAATGGTTAGCTGTACTGCTTGTGGAATTTCACATAATGCTAGAAGATACGGAATTACATTTCATAGGTAAGTGCGTGTAGTGAAAAAAGGTAAGTAAATACCTATATCAGAGCTGATTTAAAATTTTTAGAAATACTTTTCCTATTATGTTTATATAACTAATAGGAACTGTAGGTCAGGCAGGTTGTTTTTATTTTAATTGAGGTTTTGTGAGAATACAACGTTAACACAGGAACATAGTATATTTTTTGCCTCTCTACGGTGGTCTCATAATTCTAATATCCATGAAATCCCGGTGGGTACAAAAAAAACTACAACCAGTTATCAACTGATGGTAAAAAATGATTATGATCACCGGGTGCTAAAAAAAGTCTTCTCTTTTGTGTTAGGGTAACAACAAACAACTAACATCAAATTTTTGTTAATATTAGTGATGACACTTCCAGGAGAGCATTTAAAATGTGTCATTTTTATTGTCAGAATATGCTTTTAGTAATTTTTTAAAAAGAAAGTGCAGATGTAGTAGTTTTCAAGTAAAACATTTTTGGATAAAATTTCGGTTAAAATTGCTATGGCCAATTTGGGCGCTTTATGGCACACTAGTAGATTTTGGTGCGCTGACCACGAATCTGAAGTCAGATTTCTCAATATGTTTGGTTTTTATAAACAAAATATATATCGTGGAAACATTTGTCGAATGGCCCCACCACTTTTATTCAGTGTTTTATTATAGCGGAACTGATTATTAGAGAAAAGGGAGTGACACCGTTAACCACTTAATATATATTTTGCAGATTTCCGTCTAACCCGAAACAACTAAGTGTTTGGCTTAAATTCGTTAACAGAGACGAAAATGATGTTCCCAAATGGGGAAGATTATGTTCCCTACATTTTAAGGATGAGGATTTTGACAAAACATCCTCGGTCAAGCTTCTGCTAAAAAAGGGGTCAGTTCCTACAGTAGTGGTTTCTCGAATTAAATATGTAAGTATAATAAATAAATAAATAACGACTTTATTCAAAAACGTACCTTTTTAGAAAAATGGAGTATTCAACTTAACCGTTCAAAGTAAAGAAATACACAAAAAGAAGTATAATTATTGTAATTATAATTATGAGGATTCATTTTGAACATCTATTAAGAAAAAGTAAAAAATATGTGATATTTTTTAGTTAAAACAAAAAAAAAGTTTGTGTTCTTTTATCTATTTGTCCTGTTTCTTGTACAACGTAATTTTAGTTTGTTAAAATTTAAACACGTTTATCTCTTAAAGCAAGGGTCTGCAACCTTTTTTTCACATCGTCCGAAGGTCCACAATGGTCCATGTCACTTTACCACCATATCAATAAAATAAAAAACATATAATTTCAAAGTATAATAATTCTTATTGGTTGTGGTTGTGTGTCGATATTTGGTTTTATTTTTGTAGTTACACCGCACAAACTTCCTTCCAGATGTTTGTCTGTAACTCTCGACCTTGTTTTAGGCTTCATATTCATCAAACGAGTTTTGATCGACATATTTTGAATAAAAATCAAGAAGACCCATGTCGAACTTGTCTTTCAGTTCCGAACTACACTGCAAATCGATAAGCTCCATCTAATAATTTTCTGGCATGTCTTTAACGGATACACTGAATGGTCGGGCAAAGAGATTGATGTAATTTTCATTATCTCTGAAGTCATAAAACTGATTTTTTCATAAATCCAATTTAAGCCCAAATGCCTCCACAGTGTCAAGTAGGTTGTTGATGGGATTTCCTTTCCTTATAGTTTGGCGTTCAAGTCATTGAGGTGCAGCGTGATGTCCTTGAGAAATTCAAAGTCGCGCAGCTAGTCGAGGTCACTTAATTGAGGAACTGGCTTCCCTTTGGTTTCCATGAAGGAGGCGATTTCCTTCTTAAGTGCAAAAACGCGTTTAAGCATTTTTCCTCTGTTTAGCCATCAAAAAATATGTCACCATACTCAACATTAATTTCGTGTAAAAAATTTCGGAATTCTCTGAGGTTGAGGCCGCGGGATTAAATGAAGTTTACAGTTTTTACGACCACTTTCATCACCTCTTCAATATTTGTAGATTTTGCACAAAGATTTTATTGAAGAATGATACAATGGTAATGCATGAAAGGAAGATGTTTCTGCTGTTTTTTCATCAAACCCACAAGCCCTTCATTTTTTCCTACCATCGGTGGTGTACCGTCTGTTACAACTGCAGAAAGGTTTGTCAATTCTAAATTATATCGTCTCAGTACTGTCATCAAACACTTATAAATAAAACATTTTTTTGTAGTTCCTTTAATCGGAAAAAGGGCAGCTATCTCTTCAGTGATTTCAAAATTATTATCAATGTCCCGAATAAATATAGCTAATTGAGCGGTATCGGTTAAATCTGTGCTTTCGTCGAGCGCAACAGAATAGTATACGAACTTCGATGCACGTTCTTTTAGTGAATTTTCAATGTCTGCCACTAACTCTTCGATCCTTCTGGCGACAGTAACACCGGACTAACTAACTTTAGAAAAAGTTGTTTTTGAGACGGGCACAATACTTCTGCGGCGGCCTACATACGTTCCTTGATAAATTCACCATCAGTAAAAGGTTTTGATTTCAAAGCTATTCTTTAGGATATAATGTAGCCAACCTTCACGATTCATTTTCAGTGTTCTGCTTTTGAAAACTATCTTGCTGTCGTTGAAGTTGACTTTTTAGTACCGTAATGTCTTTTTAAGTTGTATTATTTCTAGGCTGAAAGGGGACACACCAAACCGACGGGTGTTTGATTAACACTAACGAACGAATACAACTCAGTCCACTTTTCTTAAAATATGCTCTTTTCTTCACTAATTTTTCATTTTTTACCCGAAGTAGAAGTCATTTTTAATGTCAAGGTAGAAGAAACGAATTTAATTCTCCGATAAAAATGTCCACGACAAAACTAAACTTGCGCGACTGCACGCCACAATACAGTATCCGCCTTACACGCGTCAAAACACACTAAACTCAACTCACTATAATCACTTATCGCACAGGTAGCAACATTACTGCTAGTTGGCACTTTTTCGCTTGTATCGCTTCGTTCGCTCTTGGAATTAGAACTGGCCGCTGCCGTGTGATGCCGGCTTATATAGGCCGAGCGCGTCAACTTTGAATCTCTCGAAACTTCGAGCAGCTACGAGACTGGACTAGTAGGTCCCTCTAGTAGTGATAATATCTAGAATCACTAGAAAAATTTAATAGAAATGCAACGCAATCTAGTGGCCTTGTGGGTAGTCATGTTTGCGAGTTCACAGAGTGGATCTCTTCTAACTAGGTGGCACTAGCGTCCTCGGAGTCACATTCGCGGGCGCGGCGCGATACAATATTTTCTTTAGCCTCTGGGAGCCGCAAGAAGTTAGGAGGAGGGCTGCATGCGGCCCGAGAGCAGCGGTTTGAAGACTTTTGTTTTAATGTATAAAGTTATAAAGTTTAGCCAACAATTTAATTGTTCTCACCAAACTTTCATATTTCTAAGCACTTAATTACGAAAAGCCTTATTATGTGTGTAAAGTATTTTGAAATGCATTTATTCAAAAAATACCTCTTTTTTTAGTTGATGGTTGCATTTCCATTACGGGTTATTTTTTGTATGTATTTTGGCAATATTGATTTTAGTAATTTTCTTAATAGCGTATTTTTGCATAATTTTCGAGAGATATGTTGTAAAAAATGAAAACTGATACTTCGTATCTGTAGGGTCAATCCTGTAGTTTAATATCAATTTTCGAACGAAAATTTGTTAAGATTATTTATATGGCAAAGTATCATATGAACAAATACGACTTATTTGAATGAATTGAATGGCAAAGTATCATATGAACAAATACGACTTATTTGAAGCATTAGTTCTGAAATAAGATTTTTGCAAACTATTTTACTATTTTATACTTTAGAAATATTATTACTATTTTTTAATTCAAAAGTATTGTGCTTATACCATAGCCATGAATACAGGAAACCATTTGGTAACGAAAAAAGCGTTATAATGCGAAAACAGGGCCGAAAACTTATTTTTTCTGCAAACCTCAGTAAAAGTCTAATTTTTAACGCATGCTGTCTGTGTCTAAAAATATCATATAGTGACACTGGTGTTAAAAGTTTTAGTATTTGTGTTGATTTGCTTTTAACACTAATGAGAAAATATAAAAACATGGGAAGTTTTAAATCAAAGAAATATATTTATTGAATTAAACCTACAATTACACGGCCAATCTCAGTGGCAGCTGTAACAGAATTAATGTTTGTACCAGGGCACTGAGCAATGGTATCAGCCAAAGTTTTGGACAAAATTTGATCTGCAATGTTCTTTTTCTTTTGTAACGAGTCTTCTATATAACCCTCCACTACTGTACTGGAGTTCCATTCACCGTGTCTCTTAATTTTATTCTAGTAAACTTAGCACCAGAGTTCCTACCAAACTCGCTAAGGAACATCGAAAACAATGTCCAGCATAAAGATGGGAATTAAGCAGATTTAGAAATTTAGCGATTTTGGCAGGCATCTTACCAAATGTTGATTTCAACTCGGGTCCTGGCATATTTATTTTTAATGCATCTTATAAAAATTCTTAAATGATTAATATTCGCTGGACGAAGGGCTATGTACTTTTTATAATAGTTCATATAAAATGTACCACTAATAACACAGGTTTATTGCCAGTAGCATGCCGTATAGGGGGCACGGGGGGGCGATGACCCCCCCCCCCCCCCCCGCCCTCAACTCTAACTCGTCTAACCCGCCCTGGCGCTCTAGTGCGATTGTAAAATTTAATTAACTTAATAAATAAATAATAATTTAATTTAAAACTTAACTAGTCTAAGACAATAATATGACCTTTACTCTTTTTATTATTTTTGCATTTTTCCGACCAACATTTTTTTAAAGAGCGGTTGGCAACATAGCTTCTCTCGCTCCTCGAGTCGCTGCCGCGCCGCGCTGTCGCCGAATTTGTACTGTATTTTTCAGCAGTTAGTAAGTTATATAAATCGTTTGCGTGTTTTGTGAGTAGTTGTGAGTGTGAGACAGTCAGTCGACGTTTTTTGCGAAGTTTTTTTTTAAATATTAAAACATTTGTATTTGTAATAAAGAATAGACGAAGAACGTAGCAAAACGAACCACAACAAACCAAAATTAGGTGCAAAAAATCTGGATATGCATATAAAAAAAAAGGAAGATAGAATTACGTTTGGCTGCAGGTTGTTTGCAAAAATCTAATCTAAGAGGTTTTATTCCTGTTTAGTTTCCCTTCAAATCTGCAAAATGTTCTGGTTATTTTGTAATATAATCGTAAATGGTAAAATGGCGCCCCCGCCTCTTTACCCACGGCACGCTACTATTTCTGCATATTAGTTTTGTTTAGTAAAGTTCCCAAATCTTCGATGTTATTTAATGTCAAATTGTTCGATGTTGAAGGAGCATTTGACAAGGAGCGTACTAGCATCATCTGCGGCTCACTCGCAGCCAGGAGCATCAAAACGAATCTGGTGTGATGGGTAAAAAGTGCACTGCAAGAGCGCAGCATCCAGAAAAGTCAAAACGGGTACCAGATAGAATTTGGTGTGCAAGGCGGATGCACTCAAGGCAGCTGCCTCTCACCTCACTTATGGTATCTAGTTATGGACAACCTGCTAAATGAACTCACAGACGCGGAATTCTATGCACAAGTCTATGTGGATGATGAACTGATTCTAATATCAGGGAGGTTCTTGGGCATTATCTGCGAGAGAATGCAGATGGGATAATAGAGGCATGGTGTGAAGAGGCAGGTCTCACGGTTAACCCGCGGTTGATCCTCTTCATAAGACGGAAGAATTTAAGACAGTTTCGGCCCCTAAAACTATATGATCAGCAATTGACTTTAACAAAAGTGGTTAAATACTTGGGAGTCAAAGTTGAACTGGAAGGCGCATGTTGACAGACTAACGAATACATCAATAGCGACCTTCTAGCAGCTCCGTAGAGCGGTGGGCTCAAGTTGGGGGCTGAGTCTTAGAGTCATGTTCTGGCTGTATAAAAAGGTCATAAGACTCGGGATTGCTCGATAGTATCTGTGGAAAGGAAAACCATTCGCTTCAGACTGGCGATGGAATAAGGGTTATACTTTCAATCCCGGAAAAAGAGGATTGGGAGAGAAACAGAGTGGAATTCTCGAGAAATGCACTTGTCTCTTATACGGATGGTTCCCGTATGAAATCATTGCTATCCTCTGGGGCAGGTGTATAAGGCCGGACAAGCCGGGTCCAGCTTTCCTTGGGAAAAATTTTCTACGGTGTTTTAGACTGAGGTGTATGCCATTTTAATGATAAGAACGATGGAGGAAGTCATAGAAGGAATAGAGGAGGGGATCGTTATTTGCTCAGATAGTCAAGCCGCGCTTAAGGCACTGGACTTACCCATGCTGGGATATCAGCATTGGTTCAGGAATTTGGTAACAGGCTAGAGCAGTTGGCGCGGAATAAGAGGGTGAGGTTGGTTTGGGTCCCGAGACATTGCGGGATTGAGTTACCCTCAATCAAGAAGGCAGATGAGCTTGCTAGACCCGGAGCCGCCAGCACCTATGTGGGAACAGAAAGCATTACTAGGCAGCAGATAAGGACTCCACTCGAGGAATGGGCGCACCGAGAACTGCGACGTGAGTGGGAGCAATTTGAAGGTGGTAGGTAAGCTAAAGACTTCATTGTGAAGCCACATAAAGACCGAAAACAGTGGCTGTTAACGCGGGACAGGAATACCCAAAATTCCATCCTAGGAACAGTAATGGGACACTGTCGATTAAGGAGGCACCTCTCTGTTTTAGGTACTGAGGGGGACTCTACCTGCACGAAGTGTCAGGCGGAGAAGGAAAGTCCACTCCACATCCTGTGCAGGTGTGAAGCACGGGCAAGTCTACGCAGGGTGATTTTTGGCACTACGGTCTTGCATAGGAATGCACTCAAGAACTATCCTGGAAAGCTATGCAGGCATAGGTCTGGATATCTTTCCAGGACAGTTCTTTGACTGCATCCCTATATATCATTTTCCTATATAGATAGGAACGACCGGTAGATTTAAGGATGGAAACCTGGTGGCGGTTGGTGGTTGAGGGAGGGTCTGGGGTAGACTGAAAGGGTCTTATAGGCCTACCAAAGTCTCTAGACCTCTCCCTAACTTCTACTATTACTACTAGTGTCAAACTGCACAGCTCTTCTCGACGATAGGCTCCAAATACACCGAAAATTGCGGCAACTTTTTGCATAAGGTATATTTCAACCGGGGCTTCTCCGAGAAATTTGTCGATTTGTTCTCATGTCAATATTTTCTACTTTTTTGGTCAATATCCTTCACCCTTTCCCTTTAGAAAAGCAACAAGCTTGTAATATCTGCTTATGTCCTGATTAATTAGGTTCATCATTGTCTTTAGTAAAGAATAATTGACCAAACCGTTGACTTTTCTTCAAAGTATGCAAGAAACACTTTTTCAATGACTTCCCTGCCACTATTATTTTTTCACACCATTGCAACAAACGATCGTATGAAAACTCGTACTGTTGCTTTGACTTACTAAAAAAGAATTCGTAAGTAGCTTTATTGACAGCTGGTTCGGTTTCCGCCGGGAGAAATTAATTTTCTTGATCACTTTTCATAGAGCAAGAATTCGTGATTATTTATTTGACGTTACCTTTTAACAAAGACGTATTTCATGGATAAATTAGATGAGATTAGATTTAAAAATGAAAGCAGATTTTTTCAATTTATTAACGTAAAAAAATGCGTTCATTTGGGCTTTTAATGGTGTTTGTTGAAAAAAGGAATGAGATCCTCCGCCTACGGCGTCGTGTTCCAAACTTCTCTACTTACAAAATAAAAAGTCACTTTTAGCCCTTATATTATAGATAACTCTAAAATAACTCTCTTTTAAATATGAATGATGCTTACACCAAAATATTTAAACACTGGTATGTTCTTTGTATTTTTTAACGGAGATATAATATTGACTTCTTATTTTCAGAACAGAGAAGGTGTTTTTTCTATTTCCGAGGCATCCATTCCCAGTAGTGATGTAGAAGATACAGGAACAATAGTGGACATAAAAACAGAAGAGGATGACAGATCAGTCCTGAAGCGAATTCGTGCGGTTGATTCAGAGAGTAATCGGTTAAACGATGCTACACCACTGTCCATGGTAAACTTTGAAAATAGAAAATATATAAAAACAGAGGAGGATCACAGACCAGCTGTAAAGTGTGCCTATTCCACAGCTGTGAATGGTTTGGAACATATAAAAGAAATAAAAACAGAAGATGACAGATCGGTTCTCAAGGCAGTCGTTTCTAAGAAAAGGGGATTAGATTACCTCAGTTCTCCGTATATTATTACTCCTGAAAATAGAATAGACATAAAAACTGATGATCATGACAGATCAGTTTTGAAGAAAATTTATTCCGTCGCTTCTGGAAGAAATCAATTAAATTACGCTAGTCCCATGGCCACGGGTACTTTTGAAAACACAAGAGACATAAGAACAAGAAATAATGACAGACTAGTTCTAGAACGAGCTACCTCAGAAGTTTCGAGAATAAACCGAGTATATTCTGCTAATTCCTTGTCCGATATTAAAGTTGAAAATGTTGAATTAAAAGCGAAAATTACTCAACTTGAAGGGAGAGACCTGTGTAAATCGAAACAAATTCGTAGACTTCAGAAAATTGTTTGGTACCAAAAGAAGCAAATTCTTAACCTTAAACTTCTAATTCAAAAATTGTCAAAAGATAATTTGAGTGGAGATCCTTAGGATATTATCGAATAGTTCGGATATCTATTTAAATCAATTCAGAAAAATCTTGAATGCTTGCAGCGTTTAATGTGTTTTTTTTTCTTAAAATTAAACAAACAGTTAATAGTAGTGAAGCATAGTTTATAATGTCAAAAATTAAAGGATCTGATTACCAGACTTAACCCAATTACATTATCTTCCAATAAAGTCTAGTTTTAACGGAAAGACCAATTAGTTGTTTATATAACAAGTCTTAAAAGCGTTTTTAACGTTTGTTCAAACGAGGAGAATTCAAATCCTTCGAGTTTGAAAACGATCGATTTCACAAGAGTAATGTCCAGGATGTCCCATTTTTTTTACAATTTCGCAAACAAAATAGTTATAGCCCTCTTACTTTAAGAGCTACAGGGCGATATTGAAAACATTGCATTTTCAGGTACCCCTTGTATCTCAATTGTCCGACTTGTCAAGAAGATAAAAACGAATCGTTTTACACTTTACGTAGAATCCAGAGGCGTAGTCAGTTTTTTGTCTAAATATTACTGTTTTTGAAATATTGACCAGTGCTTGTTTTTTTTAAATGGGACACCCTTTATATTTGTTTTTCTAGTAGCTTCTCAAAAATATATAACAGTATGGTTTTTATTAAACAACAACAAACATCCTATTCTCATTCAAAATTTTGCAGTAGGCCATGCAAAACAATGCTGCTTTTTCTTCCAAGTCATTTACATTATCTATATGTTAACAATAAATCAAGAAAATTATTTAATAACAGCTATTTATCGATATATCTATTGATAATTTTGCTCAAAAGTGTGCTACCTGCCCAGATTTATGTAACAGAAGGAATATCCAATAAGCCTATCAGCAAAAACCAACTTTGAAAGTCGTAACATAAGCACTACAGTAATCAAATAAATCAAAAGAACTGTTTAAACTCCATTTTGTTGTTTGCAAGCTTCGCATAATTTTCCTATACGTTATAAGGAATTATGCAAAACAACGGAATGATTTTGTAAGTTGCGAAAACTTTCTTTTATTGCGTTTCCTAAATCTTGAATACTATCATAATGAACTTTGTAAGTTTTATTCTCCAGATATCCCCTTAGAAATAAATACAATATCGTCTGGCGACCTAGGGGGGCATGTTATAAGCCCATTGGTTCCGATCGATTGATTGGTGAATTATTCTCCAGAAATAACCTAGCCATTTGAGAATTGTGTGCAGGGGGGGGGGACTCCAACCTATTTCAAATAAATTTCGTCTGCATGTGCTAAAGGAACATCATGAAGCGAATCAGGAATCTTACATGAATCTTACTGAAAGTAATGACATAAGAAATAGCAATAATCGATTATTGGATCTAATATTACATAATAATAATCAGTGTAGAGTGTACAAGGCCTGTGACAAGCTTTCTAGGAAGGATGAGCATGATCTTGGCTTGTTAATCGAAAGTTTTTATTGTTAAGTTTAAATTAAATGAGAAAAGAAATTTACGAAGGTGTTTCTTAAATGGTCTTTGTCCTCTCACACAGCTAGTGTTAACTCTGAACTTTTTTGAGTTGTAAACGTTTTATTTTATTTCATCTTTTAGATATGAGGGGCTTTCAAGGATGACTCCTGATGACGGCACAGCGAGTGGTAAAATAACATACTACGTTCTGTTATCATCTGGCTTCCTATTATTTCGTCGTTTTATTTCCGCGGAGCATAAACAAGTTTTGTTGAATACTCACCATGGGCTTCGTAGCTCGGTGGTAGGATACTCGGTTTTGGATCGGCATATATGTGTTCGAATCCCCATTGAGGCAGATGACTTTTTTTAACAAAACTTATAATTAATAAAAATACGCATTACGATAGGTTAGATTTTTAGATTAGCAAAAGCCCAAGTCTATATTAAAACAAGATTTTTTTTAAACAAAACCTATATTGTTATTGTCTGTTTCGTTAGCATTAAGTTAGCTCAGGTTCGTCGATAAAACCATCATTAAAGCCCTAAAATGTCATGCTTTTAATCGTTTGTTCGGCTGCCTCCGCTAGGGTTCGCTGTAATCAAGAACTGTTTTTGATGAAGCGTCTCCGTTTTAGATAACATTAATACTAGATAAATAAAAAATAAAAAAATAACATTTAACGTCAATACGCCATTTTAAGAAATGTTGATAAATATTACAAACACAAATCGTTGAGATGGCTTTAATTACATTTTCTTTTTTTATAAAAGAAAATGTCTCACAGAATAATAAACCGGAATTTCGTAACCACAGTTTCTTTCAATCCTTAGCTGATAAGACATTTTTTAGAGAGGGAAAGAAGATATGCTAAACACCTCACCAATAATTTTTTTCAAATGCTGCAACATAAGCTATTCGACTCTTTCTCTTAAACCGAATTTAAGCCCGTTTTATATCTTTTTCCGAGAACGTGGATTAATGTTGTTTTTTTTTATAAGTTTATTATCTTTTAATATTTTGTTATGGTCTGTTGATTTTGCTCTGAAGTTAACACTGTAATAATCTTTAATTTTTGAAGATTTTTTTCTTCCAAATATTTAGTTTTCTTTAACTTCCGAGGGCTGCTTTTATTTTTGATTAGTCCGGAATTTGTAAACTAACATAGGAATAACCAAATAGAAATATCCATTAAAAATGAGTTTCTTTTTCACCTAACACCAAATTATAGCTCAATTCTTCTCCACTCTTAGGAATCCCCAATAAAATAATTCTGTGTCTGGTTTTATTCTGAAAAGTTCTTCAAAAATGCTCATGCCAATATACAGGGTGTTCCTTAATGACATGCTAATATTTAAGGGGGTGATTCTTGGACCCATTTTAAGAAAAAATCTTCATTTGAACTGATGTCCTAAACGTCTTAACTTTTGAGATACAGGGTGCTAAAGTTTTCAGAAAAAAAATTTTTTTTTTAATAACTGTGATACTACTGTAGATATCTTTATGAAATTTGGTACACGTGTTCTATGCATCAAGCTGCATTTTCTAATGTACAAGCAATTTTATTCTTTTTACCAGTGGCGTCCGTACGCGTTTTGCTTAGAATATTTTTGGAGAAAAAAATGGTACGCCACTGCTTTATCTTAAAATAAAAATTATTTTTGGAATTCTCATTCATTTCTGAGCAAATTCGATCTCTTGATTTTCTTTCGTCCGACGCATAGTTTTCGCTTAAAAAAATTAAAATCGTTTTACTTCAGGGTCAAATCGTTAAAAATTTGATAGGGTGACTGTTGTGTGGAAATCGCTTATTTATCGGGTGAAAGATAATTATGACATCGAATGTGTTCATAAACGAAAAAGTTTTCTCGTCTGATGGTCCGTTCTTGATTAAATAATTGAGTTAAAATTGCTTCATAATATCTCAATACCAACTAATAATAATTTTTAAACCCATAAATCTAGTAGTCCTGGAATAAATTACGTTTTTACAAACGTCGATGTCAAATGACTTAAAGTAAGCTGTTGGTGTTCAAAACCATCTCAGTGTGTCATCTCTTTGGTTTTTAGTGTTTCATTGAAGTTATTGAACTTATTTTCGCCGTTTTTTCGAATAATATCATTAAATATGGTAAATTATACGAATGCGGAAATGGCGGCAATGCATTACGCATATGGCCTCGCAGATGGTAATGCAACAGAAGCCAGACGCATTTATCAGGAAAGATATCCTAATCGTGCCTTGCCAGATAGCCGAACCTTTTCGAATATTCATCGCCGACTTAGCGAAACAGGTAGTTTCAATAAAGGTACTTCGGAAGGCAGACCTCGAACTGTCAGAACACCTGAAGTTGAGGAAGCGGTGCTGCAAGAAATCGACGAACATCCTGAGACGAGTACGAGGAAGATCGCTAGAGCTTTGAATATTTGTCACCAAATTGTTTGGCGTATTTTAGTTGACTTTTTGTTATATCCATATCATATTCTAAGAGTACAGGCATTACTCCCCAGGGATTTCCCACAGCGTGTGAACTTCTCTCAGTGGTATCTTCAGAGTATTACACTAAATCCGCAGTTTGAGTCACAAATTTTGTTCACAGCCGAAGCAACTTTTTCTAGGAATGCTATTCAAAATTTCCATAACAATCATGTGTGGGCGGAAGAAAACCCGCATGCCATAACCGAAACCCATTTTCAAGAACAATTTTCGCTTAATGTTTGGGCAGGAATTATTAGTAATCATCTCATAGGCCCATTTTTCCTACCAGGACGTCTTGATGGACGGTCTTATTTGCATTTTCTCGAAGAAGAACTACCTGGGTTGCTTGAAGATGTACCAGTTGCGTTAAGGCATCGCATATGGTACATGCACGATGGAGCACCGGCTCATTTCAGCGTAATTGTCCGAAATCATTTAGATACAGTTTATCCTGATCGTTGGATAGGTCGCGGAGGACCTCAGCAATGGCCAGCAAGATCCCCCGATCTCAATAGTTTGGATTTCTTTTTATGGGGGCACCTTAAAACTCTAGTGTACAAAACTCCCGTTAATACTGTAGAAGATTTAAGAGAGCGAATAGTTGCCTTGTGTGAAACTATACGGAATACGCCGGGAATATTTGAACGAGTGCGCAATTCCATGCGTAGACGGGCGGAAGCATGCATATTAAGTGAAGGTGGCCACTTCCAACAATTTTTATAATTAATGTTAGTATTGTTAATAATTAATAAAATTAAGCCGTTTCTGTAAACTTTGTTTTCTGCAAGCTGAAATCCCCGCTGTAATTTATTGGCACATGAAAGTTTTTTAAAAATTGTTTCCCAAAGTAATCAATCCTAAAGTAAAGTAAATCAATTACTTATTTCTAAATTAATTAATATTTATTATTAAATGAACTGAATAGCACGAAAAAAGAAAAAAAACGCTTTCCACACAACAGTCACCACATCAGATTTTTAACGATTTGACCCTGAAGTAAAACGATTTTTATTTTTTTAAGCGAAAACTATGCGACGGCCGAAAGAAAATCAAGAGATCGACTTTGCTCAGAAATGAATGAGAATTCCAAAAATAATTTTTATTTTAAGATAAAGCAGTGGCGTACCATTTTTTTCTCCAAAAATATTCTAAGCAAAACGCGTACGGACGCCACTGATAAAAAGAATAAAATTGCTTGTACATTAGAAAATGCATCTTGATGCATAGAACACGTGTACCAAATTTCATAAAGATATCTACAGTAGTATCACAGTTATTAAAAAAAATAATTTTTTTTCTGAAAACTTTAGCACCCTGTATCTCAAAAGTTAAGACGTTTAGGACATAAGTTCATATGAAGATTTTTTCTTAAAATGGGTCCAAGAATCATCCCCTTAAATATTAGCATGTCATTAAGGAACACCCTGTATTTTGGTTGGGAAAACTGATTTGTTTTTATAGTGTTATACGGACGGGTACAACATTCTAAACTTAAATATATAAACTAAAAAATAATCGATTTAATATAGTTTTGCCCTATGAATATTTGGACTTCTGGTTATTAACATTTTCTCAAAACACCTGTTCTTGTAGATTAGTACCCACCATAATTTTAAAGTATAAAATGAGAATTTGTAATTTAGAACTAAGGCATAGAACGGAAGGTTTCACGGTTTTGGTCAATTAAGAAATCATGGTTCTTGGGATTAGACCGTGTCAAATTGAAGTTAATATCCGACGTTTTGCCTTCGATTGCACGAGGCATCTTTAGCGATCTTTACTCCAAGAGATCTGAACACTGAATGAGCCCGAAGAGATTCAGACGGGCTTTTATACACGGGTTGTACTCGCAGAACCGTGACCCTGTGTTAAGATCGGTTTCCACGTGTGATGTAGACCGTAACCCGTATCTCTATTGAAATTGTTTGGATGTTTAAAAATTTCAATAGATTATCTAATTTTTCTTTCATAAAATTCTGGAACCGATGCTAGAACCTTGGTTTCCTTTACATTTATAATATGGCCATTGAACAATTTGTTTCTTTTTATTACATAATTATTCTACATACATGGTACAACAGGCGAAATAGGACGATGACTTCAGCGGTCTAATCTACGTAAAATCCTCAATAAATATAAGATTGGACAATGGTTGCGATCCCCGAAAGATATTGTAACTTTTCAAACAGAAGGATTATATAAAATCCTTTGCTTGTGTGGAGTAGTGTATGTGGGAGAAACCGGACCCTCAATAACAACGAGACTTAAGGAAACTGAACGATGTATTAAAAAGTAACAAATTGTTCAATCTGCTGTAGCTGAACACTAACATACCATTGGACATATTGTAAATGTTAAGGAAACCGAGGTTCTAACATCGATTCCAGGATTTTATAAATAAAAAATTGGAGAATATATTGAAATTTCTGAACATCCAAATAATTTCAATAGAGATAGGGTTACGGTCTACATCACACGTGGAAACCAATCTTAACAAAGATCCCTGAAGATGCCTCGTGTAATCGAAGGCGAAGCGTCGGGTAGTAATTCCAATTTGACACGGTCTAGTCCTAAGAACTATGATTTCTTATAACTGAGACATTTATAATAAAAAAAACCTTTAAAAGTACTGTTAAATTTAACTATGGTCTAAATACCTGTTTGTTATTGTTAAATTGGCTTAAATATATAATAAAATTCTTAATAAAACACACATATATTGTGTTTTATTTCTGAGTAAGTATACGATTTCGATATAAATAATTTTCCGTTAATGTGTCATTTTTTCTAAGTTTTGGTAAATCAGACTTGTGTTATCTCCCAACTCACACTGTAATCGGTAAACTCCCATTGACAACGTTGCCGCAGCTATTGTAACAGCATTACAGCATTTACAACCCTCCAAATAGTTGTTGCGGCATCGTTTAAGCAACGTTGTAACATGTAAATAGAAGCGCATTTTTGCATTTGTAAAGGCTGGTAGCCAACTACCGTAATTTTTACAATAAAACTGGAATTTTGCTTTAACGTGTACTCTATGCCTATTTTTGGCTGTAAAGGGCCATTACAGGTTTCATTATATAGCTGCATTCTGACTATTAAGTAAATAATACAGCAACAATTTTCAGGGACAAAATTCATTGAAGGACATATCTTTCAGTGCTGTCAATACAACACGTTCAGAAAAACTAATACTATAATGAAAGAAGTATGATATTATTAAATAGTAAGATGCACTGATATTGAGAATAATAAATCACATTTTCACTGCCAGTGCCCGACAGGTCAAGAAATATCTTCGTTACTTTAGTTAATGTTGCACAAGAAAACATTTTTGGTTGTTGCATATAACTTCAATTCAAGTGCAAAAAATGTTTTATTGTAAAATGTTGATATAAAACTTCGATAAAACCTTGACGCCTCTAAAAATATGAAATTTAACCCAATTTATTTTTTACGAAAAACTTTAATTAAAAAAAATGTGTTTTTACTAAAAAACATCAATTGTCAGTATAGCAAACAAAGCTAGGACAGTGCAAATAGTGATATTATTTAAAATTTTGTAGATAATAGTTCTTGAAAATGGCAAATATTTTGTTTGGTAGTTTCTACTTCCAAGTAGTTACGTTGTGTATAAGAGATACACTTTTTGGTTAAAAAGGTCCACAATCCATAATATTTGTGGATGGATTCGTTCCCAAATTTGACGTCACATCGAGTATTTGTGATAGATTCATTTTTTTCATCAAAATCAAAAAATTCTAATCTGGACTTAAAAAATGCAGTCTGATACTTAAAACAAGATTACATACAAAACACTTTACGTCAAAAAAAAATACCAGTTCACTCTCATTCACTTCTTCATTCATATTCTTTTTGGTGGATTTGTAGTAGAAGTAACTTAAAATTAACTTTCTACTTCGGAATAATTATTTCTTTTTGTGTCTGTTGTTATATGCGCCACTTCTAGGGTATGTTTTAAATATGTTTAAGGCTTCTGTTAAACTGGGCGACGATGATCTTTTCATTTTGAGGGGCACATTAATGCAAAAACTTAATCTTGAAAAATAAAAACGGCAACTCATAACCTGAAAAAATAGATAGCTTTTGCTATTTCCTTGTCATTATATAGCTGTAGGATATTCATTCCACCTAACGAAATAGTCGAATAACTTTATCTGCGACTTCTGTAAATATAAAGTAAATATATAGAAATAAATGGTTTTGGCATTACTGCAGTATTTTAAACGCTGCTTTCTACACCTTGCAACAAAAACATGTCTTTTGCAGCCAATCTGCGTATTTTCTTTGCTCTAAAGTGAATTATTCGGCTACTTTTTTTGTAAGCAAGAAAACAGAAGGTTTTAAAATGCCAGAACATAGTCAAAACGTAGTTAACAAGCACAAAAAAACTTGATTTTTACTGGGACAGAAATAAACTGCAAACTGTGTTACTTGGCCTGATTTGTCCTAATTAAAAATACGATAATTAGTTAAAATCGTATTTTACTTGTGCTAATATAAGTAATATTATATCCAATTGCACTCCAACAAAGCGTGATTTTGACACAGTGAATATATAAAAGCAAATATTGATATAGCAAAATATTTTTATTTTAAA
Source organism: Kuschelorhynchus macadamiae (assembly GCA_030620095.1). Taxonomy (NCBI): domain Eukaryota; kingdom Metazoa; phylum Arthropoda; class Insecta; order Coleoptera; family Curculionidae; genus Kuschelorhynchus; species Kuschelorhynchus macadamiae. The sequence continues at coordinate 587,771 of JAUTXW010004690.1, forward strand.
CTATATAAAAATAAAACTATAATAATATTTGAAATGAATAACCGAAATTTCTAGTGAACTCAAGTTAGTCATTACAGGCATTATACATTTTTGCCCATAACTCTTCTTCGTTGCATGTACAAAAATCGTTGGCACTTTTTATTTTTCTGACTGGAAAGCCCTAGATATTAATGTCAGTGTCGGCATTGAACCTGCATCTAATATTGAAACCAACTCCAATTCCCAGCACTCATCTACCCCCAAACATTTACCGAAAACCGTCTTCTGTTACATTTTGGATATAGCGGTCGTCATAACGAGTATTAGGTGATCTATAGACTCTAAGGTTGATTGAAACATTTTCTCGTCGTAAAATGTCACTTTTTACCAAAAATCTAGTGCGTTTCTATGATATTCTAAACAAATTTCAAATTGCTGCTCTTTTTTAGTCTACATTAAAAATGGATTTTTTGCTGCAGCGTGGTTACGAATGTCCAACAATTGTTTGATTATATGGCGCCCAATTACAACTAATCTGGGAAAAGCAGTTTCTATTTTAACAATTCTAATTGATTTAAAAGGATTCCTGACGAGTTGAATGAACATTTGAATGTTCAGTACCTGCAGATCTATTCAGATTATGTATTCTTTGCAGCCTGATCTTTATATCGTGGACGCTACTTTTCAGGTATCCTAATCGTTCAGCTACCCTTCTTTTCGGCCAGCTTTTTCAGTTTTTGATAAATGCGGCATAATTTTTACAATCAAACGCTTTCTTTTGGCATTCAGTCATCCTAACCAGGTAATATTTAGAAAATAAATGGTTACTTATAAGTATAATCACACCTAGGAAAAGAAGTTGCTCAAATTTTGATTATCGCACTTGTACATGGAATTTTTTGAACTAAGGTTCCGACAAAAATTATATATTTTAATCAATATTGTACCTTAATCAAAAGGTAGCTCTGCACAAGCGTTGTTTTTAAATTCTTCATTACCTCAAGTTAGTATAAACAAATTTACTCGAGTAATGAGCATTTGAGTTACAGTTTTCTTTATTTTTAGGGGTACGCAAGGAGCAAGTTTTTCAACAACTTTGGGTTCCGTCTTACATGAATTATATCACGTTTTCGACCTTGGTCATACAGAAACTGGGGTAATGGGTAGAGGTTTTGACAATATTAGCAATTTTTTTACATCCGGAGAGGAGCAGCCTAAGCAAGAACTATTTAAAAGCTTTCAAAATCAGATTGAATTTAAGGAGGAATTCGAATCTGGTACATTATCAGAACGACTAGTTAACGAACATAAAAGGAAAGACTTTCAAATTATAAGAAAATTCGAAGAGAACGATTGGACCTTTTTGACAAAGAGCTGCGCTGTTATATTAGCTTACCACAGGTATGATTACTAATTTTTCTCATTCCTACATATTATGTCGTTTACTAGGCAGTTAATTAATGTGCTATAGTTGATTCTGCACTAAAAATATATAGATTTTCTTGTTATTGTAATCCTAGGTCAAAGCATTATTTCAAGGCACCCCCTCTCCACACAATACCGCCAGAATCAAGCCACGAGCCTGTCTTGGTTCTAAAAATTACAAAACTAAAAGTGTGTTACAATAAATAATATCCGTTTGTGTTGTCTTTATAATCATTGTATTTAATGATGAACCAATATTTCTCTATAAGTTTTTACCAATCTCAAGCACTTTCCGCTATAAACCCATATAATTATGAGTGGAGATAAGAATAGTTATGAAAAGTGAAGCATCTTTAAAATATTTCAGCGAAAGTTTTGAATCTGTCCAAGCGCCCATCATGTCAAAACTTAATTTGTATCCCCATATATAGGCAACTGTTACACGTTAAGGACCGGTATCTTCATTTGTAAATTGTAGCAGGGTTATCGAGCGGTTATTTATTATATTTAAAATTATTTATTTATTTTATTTATTTATTTGAGACATTGCTGGCAACCCTATCACAACTTACTGAAATTAACTAAGATATGATAAGTGAAATCAAAGGTAGCTTCTTTGTGAATTGTAATTTACAATGTTACCAAATATAATTGTTAGTACAAGTTGAATTAAACATCTTATCTCACCAATTCCGCGACCACTTAATCTCGAACAACAATAAGCTGCAACAACGATGGTATCTTGTTCTTGAATATATATTTATTTTAACTGGCAGGTAGTTTATTTAAATAAAAGATTTGGTTTTTTAAAAACAACTTAAAAATCTATTAACAAAAGTAAAGGAAGTGAAATACTGTACAAAAATAATTCTTAAACCTAATAACAAAAAACAGTATTTAAATCTAGAAAAAGAGGGAATTATCTTAAAATTCCCAACCTTAGTACAAAAGAAAAGAAAAGAAAAATCTTTAAATAAACCTTAAATTTAACTCTTGAAAACAAGTTACTCCCCAAATAAATCATAGAATGAAAATAAAATATCTTTGAAAATCCCTCAACTTTAATATTCCACTGTATACGTAAAGCCCCATAAACCACCACAAAAGAAGAATTTAAGATCAACTATAAGAAACAAAACTCTGACACAGACTGCCTTTTAATCTTCCCGTAAAATACAAAGTTAGCTCAGCTATCACTAGAGCCACCCCTTAGACCAATCCCCTCTTTGATTTTATTAGTCAGGACGAAACGAATAAAGCTGTGAATGGTGAAGCTTAAGTCCCTACTCTATACTTTAAGTTCGGAACTTCGTCTTAGAGACACGAGGTGTCACCCATGATAATAAAAAGTGAATAAATGGATTAAAATAATATTCCCTTCAATTCTTAGTCCTAAAGTTATGTATATAATTTAATATGTATACCTATACTAACTTATTCACATTATCGGTCCGAAAAGTCAAGGCAAAAAACAGGCACAGAAAAACCCTTTCATTTAATCTTTTCTGTAGAGAAAAATATGCCCCAAAAGTAATGTTCCTATAACAAAGTACTCTATTGTATTTTTAACATAGCAAATTGAGCATTCATTATCATTGCATCGAACCAAATAAAATGTTTCAATTAATATTTGCATCAAGTTAAATTAAACGGGCCAAATAAAGATTCCCATGAGACTTGAACTCTCGAAAGGAGACATAAATCGTAATAATTTAAGAAAGTTTATCCATACATAAATCCGTCTATACAGTCTAGAAGATAGCGTTTGAGATATATGATATTTATTATTTTGTTTAGGTTCAAAATTCTCAAAATTAATGTTAGACAAATCCATTTATAATTCCTTTGAAATAATCAAACCTGTTTAAGCGTTAACGTGAGAACCAACAGTTTTAGTAAAATATAGTTCGAATCACATTTAGAATATATAAAAATATATACTCTATACAGTTGTTATAGTCTATTCTGTTACAAAATAGATCTATAGTGGGAATAAATCCACTTTATTTGTCAAATAACTATTTGCCGAATAAGCTAATGAAATATGTCGGATATCTGTCTTGCGTACTTTCACTCAAAGTTATTGTTCGGTTAACAATTGGATACTGAATACATAGGACCTTAGATCTCTCTAAAATAAAAATATAGCCAGAGTCTATGTATATTCTAAATACTCCAAGCACTTGGGTATTCCGCAATAAATTTCCCTCTTGCTGACGCGCCTCCCGCACCTACGAACTGCCGGTTCTAGCGGTCAGTCAGCAGGTCACTTTGAAGTGGTTAGGGGTTAGATACGCGATGTCTTAAGATTTTAAACCTACGTGTTTACGGAGCGTTGTACGCGGTGAGCAAAAATATAGAACTTCGAACAAGAGTGCGTTTAAATGTAACTTTTTGAAGATAGTTTTGAAAATGGCTTCTGAAGCTAGTCATTCTTCTTACTGTAGTGTTGATGGATGTGACGGTAACGTAAATGGAGAAATGTGTCATTTTTTTCGAATTCCTCAAGATCCAGCAAGGTATGTTTAAAGAACTTTTAAAAAGTTGTTTATTATTAATTTTTATTACTGAAAAGTACTTAATTCCGGTAAAATGGACATAATAACGATTTATCTAAAATTTTGTATGTTAATAATATACCATTACTAGTTTTGCTCTAAAAATTTACATTCAGCCTTCAAAACTACAAATAACTCCTGCCTAGCCTGGCATGAACCGATTGTGTTCAATTTGAGTTCTTTTAAACATCAATATTTTTTTGTTTATTTACCTATCGCCAAAATTAGGGGTAGATTATTCGAAAAATAAAAAAATCAATTTTCTTACGCATCAGTCTTAACGGGGAGAGATTTCTTCTCTTACGTGTCCGATACAACTCGAAGAGGAAAACGATTTGCTGTATTGTTGGAAGGGTGACTTGTGTGGAGTTGTAAATTATCTATTCTTTATTTTAAGATATTTACCTTGCTTCTGATATTTAAAGTAACCATTTAAATTGTATTTCACCACTTATTTTCACGAAAATCCGTTTTTGTACTAGTTGAATGGTAATAGCTTTCCTTACTGTCCTGCAACAATCAGTATTTATTCACAAAAAAAAGTTTTAAGAAGGCTTTTCAAAAAAAAAACATTTTATTTGTATTTTAAAGCACTTATGACTATTTTGGTGTTAATGTTAGCTGTTAGGAGCCAACTGTTTAATAAAGGGATTTAATTGCAACAATAGGGCTTTCATATAAAACTTATTTAATATAAATGCTTAACAGTTTTGTGGTTTGGTTTTTTGTGCGTGAGCGTTAAAACCCTTGCATTGAATCAATGGCTCTTGTAGTGTTTTTGACTTATATTAAGACACCTATAAAGTTACCGACTCAAAATTGAGATAAAGTTAAAAAAATAAATCCATTTAAAGCATTTTAAACATGTATATTAGTAGACATATTTATTTCCTAGTATTTATGACGCAAGGGCTTTTCAGTTCTTATTAGATTATATTTTCTGGATAATGTAAGATGATACCTAGAGTATGGAGACGGTTTTGAGAAAAGAGGAAGACACTTGCTTTTGCTTTCGCTTAGTAAATCCAGGCCAGTTTAATCTTGTGGATAATTTCAGTTTTTTTAAAAACGTTGATTTTTGTTGGAAATAATCTAGTTTCTACGTATTTGTGAGCAATCACCCGCCTGGAAAAAAGGAAAAAAAGATTTGTAATAAATAATTTAAGAAGAAAATGTCTCCGAAAAAAGCAGGGTTCAGGTTTGCGAAGGTTCCCAAAATCTACCAAATCAATAAAATAAGCTTAAGAATCATGTTTCTAAAATAAAAATACCTAATTTTAAAGTTATATGATAAATCTATCCTATTTTTCGGCCATAACTATTCCTATCCCCACTCATAATTATACGATTAAAGCATGCCTACGCACGCGTGGAGTATGACGTCACAGAGATGTGGCGTATATAACGTGCCATGCTGTTTTTGTGTGTGCGTGCGTGCGTGTATGTGTTGGTGGTTCATACATCGCAATGTAAATTGAAAGATTAGACTTTTTAGTCAGCAAGCATCACGTGGCATGGCACACCGAAAGTTTATTCCTGACTAAAATATCTTTACATATTATATATCATATTTATTTACACTAGTATATTTATAATGTTTTAGATGGTTGAACAGTGATTTAGATACACCATCATTTACGTTAACGTATGATATATCAAGCAAATTCATTAGATCCACTGCAGGAATCAGAGTGGTCGAGATTAGGAAACAGCCAGACGAAACGATTTTGCACAACTGGACGTTTGAAGGAAAAATTTTAAAGTTTTCATTTAAGATCCCCGATGAAGCGTTTAAGAAAATTCCTGTAACACTATTTGTAGAGGATAATCTTGGAAATATTTTTAAAAAGTCTGTATAAAATTAAATCTGTTATTTAAACAGTGAACTCAAAAAACATAAAATAGTTGCCTTCAAAGTTGAATTAACACATTTCAAATTTTATATATAAGTTAAATTTTGTTATATTATAGTTAACTGGAGTTCATGCACGTTAACAAGTAGTGCCTCCTGTTTATAGGTTAAGTTCCTCGATTTGCAGAAATTTTGATCCTCTCAATGATGATTTCTCGGGTCGTTGTTGATTATTCCCCATAAATAAATGTCCAGACAAGTTAAATCCAAAAACCTAGCCGACCGTCTTTTGTGCCCCTTCTCTCCTCAACAGCAAAGGTTTAAAAATGCCCCTGATATCTCTGTTATTAATCATTTCGTCGGAAAAACACCTAGTAATTCATTTATTTGCCAATAGCTTAAAAACTAATGAGATATCCATGTACGGGTACGGTTTTCGCCAAAACTTCGGTCTTTTATTACTTTTTATAACTAGCATAAGGTAAATATCACCTTCCATTTAAAATTTTAAGAAAATTGGAAACAATTGTTATCGTTACAAACAGCGCCATCTAACAAATTTGTGAAAAAAGCTAGGGAGTGTCATTCGATCCGAATCTTAAAACAACCGGAAAGGCACTTTTAATTTTTTTCAAATAAGCCTCTGCTCATTTAGAGGGTTAAGAAAATATAGCGATTTAAATCTTTTGTAAGTTAACAGCTCTTCCCACACTTATTAGGGGTGATATGACAATAAGTTTACATCCAAAGTTATAGGAAATTAACTCAGCTTTCCAATGAAGTGTAAAAGTTATATCTAGTTTGGAAGGTTTGTAGAATTTTTGAAATTTATTCTTCACTCTAGCAACTGCGCCCCCTTGCGGTTAGTTAGAAACTTTAAAAATATTTTCAGTCAGTTAATCTTGGACACTTTTGTTATTTTTTTTTAAGACGCTACCTTGAAGGATATCCTGGATATGAAAGCCCTTAACTGAACAATCTGTATAAAGAGCTATTTTTTAACCAACTGTTAAGAAGATATACATAATATTATAGTATAATGTGTATTATTGAATCATAATTAATTTAAAAAATAAAGTTATATAAAATGTTGCAACTTTATTCCTATTTAACCAAAATCATAGATTTCTTGGGTAAGTTCCTATTCCATTTAGTGTTTTATTTTGTAGTATTTACTGATATGCAGATTTTTTTGAACATTTCTTTTGGAATAATGCTTCCAAAAAGACAAGGAGTTTCATATTTGGGATCTCTCTTTGAAATATGCCAGAAAAACATTTTTACTGTATTTTTCAGAGACGCATTTCTCATCGCACAGCCCTTTTCAAATTTTCGATAGGCAGTTTTGTAACTGTTCTCTTGATCTCTGCGGCAACAAATTAGCTCTGTTATCTGCCTTACTATATATATTTTCTGTACCCAGTTCTCTTAAATTAACTATGTAATCCGCAGAAAAGAACACGAGAAAATGACTTTTAAATTAAATTAATTTTTAATGACAGTAAACAACCCTATTTACTATAGAGGAGCGCCACACTCAGGGATCTATTAGAAGTATTTGGGGAACTAATGAACTAAATACTTTAAAACTTTGGTTCAAACCCAGGTAAACATGTTTTTTCTAATTTATTTTTTGTGCGGTATTGCTGTTTCTACCCTAAACCGATGTGAACATCCTTTTTTCAAATGGAATGCTATGTATATTATTGTAATTTTATATTTTAGTAAGCATTCTAAATATCTTATGTGTTATATTTCCTATACCTTAATACATCAGCCTTCGAGAAAATTACCCTAGAAACCGGATAGTTTCTGATTTAATTTTCCCATTTCAGTTTGGCAGGAAATTCCTGTTAAAGAAGAAATTGGTGTTAGGAGATAATTGAAAACTAAGATAGAAAATTCAAGTCAATTTTGTCCTAAGTCAAATCGTTTGACAGTTAAAGGGATTGCAAGTGTCAAAAGTGTCAATTTTCAAACGTCATTATCTCGAATAAGTTGAATTTATAGCAGGGCCGTGCAGTCCATGGAAGCAAGGGAAGCAGTGCTTCCCCAAAAAAAAATTACAAAACATCTTCTAAAAAGTAATTTTTGAAATAGGAAACCATTAATTTAGTTTATATTAAAAATGCTAAAATATTATCTTAATTATCAAGCCCATAATAAATGTGGCCTTGACTCCGACCGAGCCACAATAGAAATCGAATAGAACCTATGCGGGCCGCTAGCTTTTCTGCAGCCAAGTCCTGTATGCTTGTTTTCCTGTGAATCGAGCCAGAGGTTATTGAACTTTCCACCGACTGTTTGCAATTTTTGCATTTCGGTCGCGTGCTTTAAGTGGGGGCGGAAGCTATCGTTGGAGTAGGTTCTTTGTTTGGACGGCTGGATAGACAATAATACTGACGTGGATATGCAAATACCGTCAACTTCGGTTGTCGGTAATAACGTTGAAAATGTTGGAGAATTTAGTAAGTGTGTGTGTCTTAATAATAAAGGGATTTTTAACATTAAACTTCGCTGATAAGCTTCAAATAATTTCCAAAGGAAGAGCAAAACCGCCTATGAAAAATTTAACCACAAAAATGAAAAACTGTATTAGACATTTTTATCCGGAAAAACAATACGAACAATTTAAATGGCTAACAGGGTGTGAAAATATAAGTAAATTATTTTGTTGGTCATGTTTACTTTTTGAAAATGAAAAAGGTCTCTGGAATAAAACTGGTTTTTCCGATTTAAACAATTTTCATAAAGCTGTAAAAAGACAAAAAACCAGTTTTTAGTTTATATCATCTGCTGATGATGCTAACTTGGTTAGCGAAACGCGCGTCCAGAACGTAACAAGTTGTGGTGTAGTGTGGTTAGAACTCTTGTATTTTGATCTATCTTCCACCACAGGTTCCAGTGTTAGGGCTACATATGATGATTGCTTAAAAGTCTAGCGTTTTTCGCGGAACGTCGAATCGAATCCAGAATGATTTAATTTCCGCTGTTGCAACCATTATTCTAAAAAGAATTAAGCAGTATTGTTCTGGACGAAACAACTGATATCACTAATTTTAACCAATTATCTATAGTAATACGCTACGTTAAAACAGACGGAAGTATTCAAGAACGATTTTTAGGTTTTAAGATGTGTCTGAAAATCGTACAGCAGATGCATTATATACCGTAGTTTGTAACGTTACTAAAGAAATTAATGGAGAGAAAAAATTAGTTGCTCAAAGCTATGATGGAGCTGCAGTGATGGCAGGACAATTAGGGGGTCTGCAAGCTAAAATTCGAAAAACTTTCGCAAGTGCTGTGTTTGTCAATCGTTTTGCTTATAAATTAAATTTAGTTTTATCCCAGTCCAGCAATCACATTAAAGAGTGTAAAGTATTTTTCGATACTTTAAGTGGCATGGCCGCTTTTTTTTTCCAAGTCAACAAAACGTACACAAGCTTTGTACTCCATTGTTCACAAACGATTGCCCAAAGTAGCTCCTACTAGGTGGAACTATAATGGAAGACTTGTGTTAACAGTATCTGAAAATCGAGAATCACTGATTGAACTATTTGAGAATATAATAGGAAATAATGAAACGTGGGACTCAGAAGCAATAAATAGTTCGAGGAGGTTTTTGGACTGTTTAAAACGAGATTTTAATTTTAATTATTTGTTGAACATATTTTCAGAAATATTTCCATTCTCGGACAATGTTTTTAATATATTACAAACTAAAACAAATGATATTGCTTTTTGCCTAAAAAAAGTAGATGGTTTTATGTCCATGTTAAGCCAAAAAGGAGATGACTTTGACCTATTTTGGGAGAAAACGATGACGTTAAATGTAGAGCCACAATCCAAGCGTCTTCGAACAGGCAAGGTCGGAGATGTTCAAACATCATACAGACGCCTCATTTATGAAATAATCGATCAAATTCAGCAACAAAAAAACTATAGATTTAACGCTTTAAATGATTTTAAATTCCTAGAGCTCTGCAATTTTGATGCATTTAAAAGAAAAACTGTTTCAGAAGATGCGTTTAAATCTCTTCTTCTTCATTATGGCCAGTTCTTCGACCGAGTGTTACTGCGATCTGAACTAAAAGTGATTTACGAAACTGATGACATTAGCGAAAAAATAACGCTAAGGAACTAATGCAATTTTTAAAAGACAAAAAGCTGGAAGATGCCTACACCGAAGTGTTGAAATTGTGTGAATTAGTGTTGACAATACCTGCCACAGGTTCATCAGTAGAACGCAATTTTTCAACACATAAACGTATACAAAATTTCGTGAGAAATTCAACGGGGCAGGAGAGACTTTCGCATACATCGCTGTTGTCCGTTGAAAATAAACTTCTCCAAAATATGTCGGAGAATCGACGTTTTTATGATGACGTCATTGACGAATTTGCAAAAAATGATCGAAGAATCGAATTACATTACAAATAGGTAACTTTCTAAAAATTGCTTCCCTTTCTTAAAATTTCGCCGCACGCCCCTGATTTATAGGTATAGAAAATATAGCACCAAATATTCAGGAAAATATAAAAATTCGATAATATGCAGGGCATTACATTTAGAAAACAGGTGATACCACCGGTTTCTGCTAGAAGCGGCAACACTACGTAATTAAAAATCTTTTAGGAAAAGAACTTATATTCATCTGTTTTGTAAACGACTCATTGGTTCCCTATACTCGTATACTCGTACTTCTAATAATCCAATGAGTTTGGCGCACTCTGAGTATCGATCAACTATGAGAAATAAATAGTCTAGTTCTCAAACTCAATGTGGTGTTAATTCTTGCCGCTGCTAGTAAAAATATAAGTGAGGGCTCATTGGAATACAAAAATGTGCAAAAAATTCAAACCCGCACATAAATCATTTCAAAAATTATTAACAAATTAGAATAAAAAAAGGAGCTTAGTTTTTTGCTAACAACTCGGAAACCATTAATATTTAAGAACTTGTCTCGGTCTCTATTATTAATAATTTTTATTTAATGTTGAAAATAGAGCTCCGCGCGGCGAACACTAATCCGTTACGATGCCCCATAACCGAGCGTAACAATCAATTTTTTTTGCACTATTAAATGGTATTGTCTAAAGTCTTCACGTTCAAAATAGAGTAAATGTAAACAAATGTTATCGTGCGTGCACTACGCCTTTTACCCGTATTCACTAAAGATGTTTAAATTTAGACCAGCTCTAACTTGACAGTTATAGGTTTAGGATGACATTTTTAACAATTGAACAAATAATTTTTCTAAATGTCACAATTACAAACTGACGTGACATAAGCGAAACATAACTGGCGAACCAAGAGTTTTAAGTACCATGGTAACTAGACCCGGTCTAACTCTTAAACCTTTTTAGTGAATACGGTGGTAAAAGTTTGCTAAAAACATATCATAATCGACAATCTTTATTTAAACGCGTATTACACGCACAATAACTTTTGTTTATATGCACTATATCCTTAATTTGAATAGACTTTAGACATTTGAAGGAACAATATCGGAATTCACTGATTTTTCATAAAATGAGCCTATTAGTAATTAACAAATTTATTTAAGTTTAAATTGTATTTTACGTCGGATAATTGTTAAACGAAAGTCACTAAAGTTATTTCGCATTGTGGAGATTTGACACAACTATATATACTATATGAGATAGAGACATTGCGTTTGTGTGTGTTTTAGTTAGTTTCAATAATTAATGATCAATAGAGTGTAATAATTAACAACATCGCAATGTCATAATCTCATATAGTATAATTGTGATAAAGTCTCTATGAGGCCAAATAAATTTAAAATGTTAATAGATAAAGGAAAATTCTAAAATTAAATTGTTAATTAAGAATGAGCTAATTTTATAAAAAATTGGTGAAAAAATAATTTTTGCAGAAAGATATTGGTCTATCAAGTGTCTAGATAATACCATAATTATTTTAAAATTTTACATTAATATTGTCACTTGAACGCTGACTGTGGGTATTTTCTACTAAAATTTGCCTGGACTAATAAGTTAATTAATTGTTTACATAATATAAAGTAATTACATTGATATTAAAACTGCTAAACAGTAAGCATTTTTAAAATATAAATTGCACGTCCCTGATAGATTCAGACTTGGACTTGCTCTCAAATCTACCTTTTCCGTGGGAAACCTGCGGGCTCCAAACGAAGTGGCTCACCTCAGGGGTACGGTCTATTATAGAATTTAAAAAATGTAATAGAGGTGGGTGTCCAACCTGCTGTATTCTTTATTTGTTCTATAATTACACATACTCTGTAAGCTGCAGAAGTTGATGCACGGCGCTGGCGCACGCTATAAGATGAGAATATGGATGTGTTTAGTAATTCTCTCTAGTGGATTCCAAACGTAACTCTGGTCTTGATTTAAAGTAAGGAAAAATGAGTACAGGTTGTATTCCACTGGATCCAGATATTTTTAATCTGTTAGGAACTTTAATTTCAATTTTATCTTCTAATATTCTAATATTCTTAATTTTTATGAGAAAACGAGGCTGCACTCTTAACGCTATAAGAGTAACAAGCTTATATGATAAATTATCTATACTTAACATCTCTATGGAATGCCATTTTTCTAAATGTCTTGAAATAGGATCGGGATTCCATGTGAATGCATATTTACGGTTTAGTGGACGAATATTGAAAATACCTTTAAAAAACCTATTTATTATTTTACGTCACTAGGGTCTACGGAAGCAAATATCAAATTCAAAGTTGATCTGTAGGAATTTAATGCTGAGAAGAAATTTCCATTGTTTAAAATTTCCATTAAAAAAATAAGGTATGTTAGCAAATTGTATTCATAAGGATTTACTTGCTGACATATACAAGTCCCAGATTTTTTTAAGGCAAACCGAATACTGTTTCAGGGTTCCATCTGCAAGGAAAGATATTATTACATTGATTGCAGTTTCTGGTACATCTTTTCTTAAAAGAGACCACCGAACAACTTCCCTACCACCAGGGGAATCTCCTTGTAGAGTGGATTACTCTCCCTCTCTCTTCACACCATTGCCACAATTCCTTTGTGGCCTTATTTAGACATTTAACACTTCCTCCTCGATTTGTACAGGAATGGCTGTTTGATTGTATATTCTCAATAATATGCGAATATTACTAATTATGTTTTGCAAAAGACTTGAATTATATGCAGCTCTGATCTCTTAATAATTTATATGCAACTTTGTTCCCAAAAACCACCGCACCTAGTTTCCCCACAAAAAGCTCCCCACCCCACCGTTGAGGTATCCGAGAATATTTCGCAAGAAAATTTGGTTGGTTTTATATCCTGATCTAATTTAATATGTTTGTACCGCGAGTCTAGTTCCGGTAATAATGAATCAGGAATATATTTTTTTTTTTTTTGATAATTTAGACAATTATCTTTTAGAAAAATGTTTTTTTGTTTCAAAAGATTTGATATGTATAAAACCATACGTTGTAACTCTATATATAGCTACAAGTTCACCTATTAACGAGGCAAATTCCCTTAATGTATATTTTTTATTTTTCTTTTTAAAACTAAAGATTTATTTTTTTTATAGCTAACATTTTTTCACCAGGAATCAAAATTTGCGGCTCTGTGATACTATAAGTAAACCCCATTTGGTTTTTTTAAAGAAAGTACGACGATATAAATTGTTCCTTAATAGGACTACATTTCTCGATAGCACCTATTTCTATCAAATGTTTAAAAGAGTTTTTGTATTCTGAAATATATTTTCGAGATTCTTACAGTAGGTTCAAAAAACTATTTGTGATTTGAATAAAAATGAGTTGATATTCCTTTAATCCATCCTAAAATTCCTTGGTTCTTTGCAATATTTTTCCAAGCCTGTAAAATCTTGGAAGGGTACCTGGGTAGTTCCCTACTGTTTGTGGTGTTTTCCTAATTGTTTGTTCGTTCTTTACTACGTCTGCATATTTTTTGCTAAATAGAAATTCATCTATTTCTAATGTTTTTGAAACATTTTTGCAGTCTATAGTTAAGTGTGGCATGATTCGGAAGTTTCTATAGATAAAGAGAAATGGCAGAATGAACATTAGTAAATAACTGGCATGCTTCTGCTAATGTTTTCAAATCCTGCGACTGCTGTGGAAGATGAATCATTTTTTCTAGGATAGCGCCCACAGCCGATAATCCTGCCGTCATAAGTTTTTTCAAGGTTGGATTTCGATATTTACCTAATGCTTTACAGTTGGCTGAAATATTATAATTGTTCATAACCGCGTCACGTTGCTCCTTGGTTACCTTTTAGCAAATATGAGTCCAACGAATGACTATCTCGACATGAAGGGATTTGCCTTCGTTATTGTCGAAATCTGGTTTTAAACCCAGGAGGTTGAAGTCCTGTTTTGGTTGTTGTTGGCATGATTCTCCCTCCACTATGGTTATTTCTGGCTGCAAGGGAGTTTGTGCAACTGTAGATGTTGTTTGTATTTGGTCTAAAGGAGTTTGATCGAGGTTTTGTTTATATAGTTCATCTTCAGACGAGTCTGAAAAGAAAAACAAATAGCGACCCCTCAGTCCAATCCACTTAGTTGCATTTATTTATTTACTTATTTTTGTACACATATATAATTTCTCGTTTTATGTAATAAAGAAGGTTTTCGAAACATCCGTAATAATTCTCAGAGCCAAAAATTCAAACAAATTAACTTCCTAAGCTTTTAAACGTAACACCACACTCTCTTGCACAACTATGAAAATCGACCGAGTTTATCCCAAATTTATAGACAACGGCAACATTATTCTATATTCAAAGTATTATAAATGAAATCGTCCGCATTCATTACATTTTCTAAAAGTAACGATCGTTACATTTATTTTACTAGTACGAGTTTGTTGTTCAATTTCTATTTTTAGATTCACCAAAATAGTATTTAAAGTAAAACCGCACGATTTTATTTATTTAAGCTATCAGGAGTGACACACGTTCTCCTATATATTATTAAATGTTTAAATCTACAAAGATAATTTTTTTTGTAATTTTGGTGTTTTTTCTTTATCTAGAACAGATAAAAAACAGTTATTAAAAAGTATGCTAGTTTAAGAAGTTTGGTAAATATATACGGGGCTGTGTTAAAACCGAACGGTAAACATTTGATATAACAATTATTAATATGATATTTTTTGTATTTTTTCTTTATCACTACTAAAAAGTATGCATCTTTGAGATCTATTTTTACATTTAATATGAAGCGATCTGTCCCATTTGGTAAATGTAATAATATATATATATATAAGAAAAAACCTATCTGAAGAATCTTGTGTTGAGCAATGGGAAGAATAAGATGAATCACAGAATTTTATTTATTTGTTATTGCATTTCACGCAGTTGCCTTCTAAGTTTCTTAATTTTACTACTCTTGTCGACCTTTCTAGGTGAATTAGTCTGACACAATTGTTATAGTTGTCTGCGAAATAGATTCGACGCCGACGAGCACGAAAACGTAATGACACAAGAGATCGGCAGTTGAGAATATCAGGCCGAAAAAATTTTAAAAATATTCGTGCTGATGAGTAGATTTTCGGAAACTACACTGTAATAATTATATCAAGGACAAGCGACAGAAAATAAGTAATGTAAGGAATAACTTTCGGTAATTAACTATTACGTAAGAGAAGAACTCATCAACAGCTATGCGAACCCTATAAAGATGTCTAGCAAGAGATTAGCTCTACCTATTAAGATTTATAGAGGAGACCAATAAAGAACAACAGATGTTTGTGGATTCTGAGTTTTACTGAACCCCCATAACTAAATATATTTGACATAAGGGCCAAACGTATTTGCCAATATTTAATAATATAAACATTTTTTTTTTTACTTCTTACAGCTGGTTTTTTTTACTTCTTACGGCTATTTTTAACACTGGATTAAATTTTTTTATTGGAAATTTCTTCGTCTTTAAGAATCTATTTTTATATTTCTTAAATATTAAGAATTTCCGAATTATTTGCAAAAATAAACTCGTTGGTTAAAATTGTTAATGTGTGAGTTTGAAACTTTTACACAATTCAAGATGTTATTCTGAATTCGATGAGTCCTCACTCATATTTTTGCAAGCAGTAGCAAGAATTAACGACATTTAATTTTAAATTTGCCGTCATGTCTCCATTATAATAATATCCATTTTTAACAATGCTTGCAGAAAAAATAGTGTATATTACTTATGTTAAAATAACTTCAATTTTGTTTGGAAAATATTAATTTTATACAGAATAATATGCCACTTGTGTTAAATTACTGTTAAATATATTTAAAAGGTAACAAAAGGACTATTATGTCTAAACTAGATCTCTAAAGTCTCTCTCACGTTATAAACTCAGAATGATTTTATTATTATTTTGTTTAATGAATTATTGTGACTGACTGAAAATGTTATTTCTAGATGAAATAAAAAAATAAAACAGAGTTTGATAGTTATACATATTTAAAAATTAGTTTATATTAGATTTATAGAGAGAAATTAGTAAAATAACTAAATATTAAACATAATAAAATTATGAAGTAAGTCTTATTATGTATGTTTTATTTAGTCTTGGCTTCCGTCTCACCACTGGTCCCGGGTGGCAGTTTAGAACTTTCGTTTTTTAATTTATAGTATTTTGCTTGCTGCGAAGCTGTATATCGGAGTGCTACATACCCAAAAATAATCTGAACGACTAAAAGTATACATACAACACTTTGGCATACTGTTTCCAGGACACGAAGTTGGAAATAAGGGTTGAATAATAAAAGACCCTGTAGTGGAAGCTGAAGGAATACGGACAACATCCAAAATCCCGCTAATTCTGGTATCTGAAACAAACATTTTATATAAAGTGTTGTACATAATTAACGTTACAAGCGAATTTTTCAGTCAACTTTGATACCTCGTGATTTCTAAAATGCGGAAAGGATTTTAAAAAGGAGGTCAGATTTCAAAAGGTCTTTTCATCGTCTTTTGAATTCAGAGGCGTGCAGTCCATGGAAGCAAGAGAAGCAGTGCTTCCCCCAAAAAAATTAGAAAACATCTTCCAAAATGTAATTTTTAAAATAGGAAACCATTAAGGTAGTTTATATTAAAAATGCTAAAATATTATCTTAATTATCAAGCCCATGATAAATGCGGCCTTGACTCGGACCCAGCCACAATAGAAAATCGAATAGAACCTATGCGGGCCGCTAGCTTCTCTGCAGCCAAGTCCTGTATGCTTGATTTCCTGTGAATCGAGCCAGAGGTTATTGAACTTTCCACCCACTGTTTGCAATTTTTGCATTTCAGTCGCGTGCTTTAAGTGGGGACGGAAGCTATCGTTGGAGTAGGTTTTTGTTTGAACGGCTATCCGTGTGTTGTGTGAGACGTACGTCGCGTCGTGCATGATGCGATATGGAAGACAATAATACGGACGTGTATATGCAAATACCGTCGGCTGTCGGTAATAACGTTGGAAATGTTGGAAAATTTAGTAACAAGAGTGTGTGTGAATGTGTGGTGTGTGTCTTAATAATAAAGGGATTTTCAACATTAAACTTCGCTGATAAGCTGAAATGAAAAACTGTATTAGACATTTTTATCCGGAAAAACAATACGAACAATTTAAATGGCTAACAGGGTGTGAAAATATAAGTAAATGATTTTGTTGGCCATGTTTACTTTTTGACAATGAAAAAGGTCTCTGAAATAAAACTGGTTTTTCCGATTTAAACAATTTCCATAAAGCTGTAAAAAGACACTTTATGTCCAAAGCGCATTTGCAGGCCGTCATAAAAGAAAATGAAATTAGTCACCGCCAACACAATAAACTAGTCGATAAAAATAGGCAAATATTAAGAAGACTTATCGACGTTGTTTTCTCCGACAGCACGAATTGGGATTTAGAGGTCATGACGGAACAAGGGTTTCTTCAAATAGAGGAAATTTTCAAGATTTACTTAGTTTAATGGCTAAATATAATGATTGCTTAAAATATCATTTAGAGCAGTCTAGCGTTTTTCGCGGATCGTCGAATCGAATCAAGAATGATTTAATTTCCGCTGTTGCAACCATTATTCTAAGCAGGAGATTGGCGAGGCGCGGTTCATTGCTATTGTTCTGGATGAAACAACTGATATCACTAATTTTAGCCAATTATCTATAGTAATACGCTACGTTAAAACAGACGGAAGTATTCAAGAGCGATTTTTAGGTCTTAAGAATGTGTCAGAAAATCGTACGGGAGATGCATTATATACCGTAGTTTATAACGTTGCTAAAGAAATTAATGGAGAGAAAAAATTAGTTGCTCAAAGCTATGATGGTGCTGCAGTGACGGCAGGACAATTAGGGGGTCTGTAAGCCAAAGTTCGAGAAACTTTCCCAAGTTCTGTGTTTGGCCATTGTTTTGCTCATAAATTATATTTAGTTTTATCCCAGTCCATCAATCACATTAAAGAGTGTAAAGTATTTTTCGTTACTTTAAGTGACATGGCTGCTTTTTTTCCAAGTCAACAAAACGTACACAAGCTTTGGACTCCATTGTCCACAAACAATCGCCCAAATTAGCTCCTACTAGGTAGAACTATAAAAGAAGACTTGTGTTAATAGTATCTGAAAATCGTGAATCACTGATTAAACTATTTGAGAATATAATAGAAAATAATGAAACGTGGGATTCAGAAGCAATAAATAGTTCGAGGTGGTTTTTGGACTGTTTGAAACGAGATTTTAATTTTAATTATTTGTTGAACATATTTTCAAAAATATATCCATTCTCGGATAATGTTTTTAATACATTACAAACTAAAACAAATGATATTGCTTTTTGCCTAAAAAAAGTGAATGATTTTAAGTCCATGTTAAGCCATTAAGCCAAAAAAGAGATGACTTTGACCTATTTTGGGAGAAAACGATGACGTTAAATGTAGAGCCACAAGCCAAGCGTCTTCGAACAGACAAGGTGGGAGATGTTCAAACATCATACAGACGCCTCTTTTATGAAATAATCGATCAAATTCAGCAACAAATAAACTATAGATTTAACGGTTTAAATGATTTTAAATTCCTAGAGCTCTGCAATTTTGATGCATTTAAAGGAAAAACTTTTTCAGAAGATGCGTTTAAATCTCTTCTTCTCCATTATGGCCAGTTCTTCGACCGAGTGTTACTGCGATCTGAACTAAAAGTGATTTACGGAACTGATGACATTAGCGCAAAAAATAACGCTAAGGAACTAATGCAATTTTTAAAAGACAAGGAGCTAGAAGATGCCTACACCGAAGTGTCGAAATTGTGTGAATTAATATTGACAGTACCTGCCACAAGTTCATCAGTAGAACGCAATTTTTCGGGGGGAGGAGAGACTTTCGCATACATCGCTGTTGTCCATTGAAAATAAACTTCTCCAAAATATGTCGGAGCATCTACGTTTTTATGATGACGTCATTGACGAATTTGCAAAAAATGATTGATCGTCTTTTAGCATGTAAATTGCGCTCGTGGAGGCGACGCCGTATGGTCATGCAGGAGATATTTTAACCTGTAACATTCCTTATCTGCCTCGAATTAAGAGTTCTTCTACAGTTTACAGCAAGCAGTATACGCTGGTTGTCTCTACAATTGGTCGTCCTGGGTCGCCCTCTGCCACCCTTCCAGATATCGCGTATCTGCTTGAGAGTCTCGAAAGCAGTATGTGGCTGGTATCATAGAGAGTTGCTATTTCTTCGAGAGAATCCCAATCCTCCCAACCTGTGAAAGAATACTTCAACACATTTGGAAAAAGTAAAAATTATATCTTCTTACCTTACAGCATTTTGCATCTCCCTTTGGTTAGTCGTGGCATTTTTGAATGAAATTGATCAATCCTTGATGCACAAGTATTAATAATTTAGTGGTTTATTGAGTGGTCAAGCTGATTTTTGTATTTTTTAAAGAAAACAGATTCTGAATACAACAAATTATCAATAATACTGTTAATTTGACTGTTAATTTAATTGGCATTCTTGATTTTAAAAGGATAAGTTAGGTATTATAGGCAGGCTCTGATAGGCCTGGGAAAAGACAAAGTAGAATTGGTCAAGGACGAACTACTGTAGACAGGCAGACAAGTGATTAGGGATCTTGTTGGCATTTTGACAGAACACTGTAAACTAAGCAGGCATATGTACCAGCTGGGGTTAGCGGACAACCCTTGTTGTGCTACAGGGGCGTACGGTGAAATTTTAAGAAAGGGAAGCAATTTTTAGAAACTTACCAATTTGTAATGTAATTCGATTCTTCGATCATTTTTTGCAAATTCGTCAATGACGTCATCATAAAAACGTCGATGGTCCGACATATTTTGGAGAAGTTTATTTTCAATGGACAACAGCGATGTATGCGAAAGTCTCTCCTGCCCCGTTGAATTTCTCACAAAATTTTTTATACGTTTAAGTGTTGAAAAATTGTGTTCTTCTGATGAACTTGTGGCCGGTATTGTCAATACTAATTCACACAATTTCGACACTTCGGTGTAGCCATCTTACAGCTCCTAGCCATCTTACAGCTCCTTGTCTTTTAAAAATTGCATTAGTTCCTTAGCGTTATTTTTTGCGCTAATGTCATCAGTTTCATAAATCACTTTTAGTTTAGACGCAGTAACACTTGGTCGAAGAACTGGTCATAATAAAGAAGAAGAGATTTAACCGCATCTTCTGGAAAAGTTTTTCCTTTAAATGCATCAAAATTGCAGAGCTCGAGGAATTTAAAATCATTTAAACCGTTAAATCTATAGTTTATTTGTTGCTGAATTTGATTGATTATTTCATAAAAGAGGCGTCTGTATGATGTTTAAACATCTCCCACCTTGTCTGTTCGAAGACGCTTGGCTTGTGGCTCTACATTTAACGTCATCCTTTTCTCCCAAAATGGGTCAAAGTCATCTCTTTTTTGACTTAAAATAATAAATACTAAATTTAATTTATGAGCAAAACAATGGACAAACACAGCACTTGGGAAAGTTTCTTGAACTTTAGCTTGCAGACCCCTTAATTGTCCTTCCCTCACTGCAGGTCCATCATAGCTTTGAGCAACTCATTTTTTCTCTGCATTAATTTCTTTAGTAACTTTATAAACTATGGTATATAATGCATCTGCTGTACGATTTTCGGACACGTTCTTAAAACCTAAAAATCGCTCTTGAATACTTCCGTCTGTTTTAATATAGCGTATTACTATAGATAATTGGCTAAAATTAGTGATATCAGTTGTTTCGTCCAGAACAATAATAATGAACCGCGCCTCGCCAATCTCCTGCTTAATTCTTTTTAGAATAATGGTTGCAACAGCGGAAATTAAATCATTCTGGATTCGATTCGACGTTCCGCGAAAAACGCTAGACTGCTCTAAATGATTTTTTAAGCAATCATCATATTTAGCCATTAAACTAAGTAAATCTTGAAAATTTCCTCTATTTGAAGAAACCCATGTTTCGTCATGACCTCTAAATCCCAATTCGTGCTGTCCGAGAAAACAAACAACATCGATAAGTCTTCTTAATATTTGCCTATTTTTATCGACTAGTTCATTGTGTTGGCGGTGACTATTTTCCAACTGTTTATTAAGGGCGTGTTCAATTCTGGTTTTGCCGAAGACTTTTTCTTTTATGACGGCCTGCAAATGTGCTTTGGACATAATGTGTCTTTTTCAGCTTTATGGAAATTGTTTAAATCGGAAAAACCGGTTTTATTCCAGAGATCTTTTTCATTTTCAAGAAGTAAACATGACCAACAAAATAATTTACTTAGATTTTCATACCCTGTTAGCCCTTTAAATTGTTCGTATTGTTTTTCCGGATAAAAATGTCTAATACAGTTTTTCATTTTTGTGGTTAAATTTTTCATAAGCGGTTTTGCCCTTCCTTTGGAAATTATTTGCGACGTGACGTACGTATTACACAACACACGGATAGCCGTTCAAACAAAGAACCTACTCTAACGATAGCTTCCGCCCCACTTAAAAGCACGCGTCTGAAATGCAAAAATTGCAAACAGCCGGTGGAAAGTTCAATAACCTCTGGCTCGATTCACAGGAAATTAAGCATACAGGACTTGGCTGCAGAGAAGCTAGCGCCCCCCATAGGTTCTATTCGATTCTATTGCTCGGGCGGAATCAAAGGCGCATTTATTATGGGCTTGATAATTAAGATAATATTTTAGCATTTTTAATATAAACTAAATTAATGGTTTTCTATTTCAAAAATTACATTTTAGAACATGTTTTGTAATTTTTTTTGGGGAAGCACTGCCTCCCTTGCTTCCATGGACTGCACACCATCATCTTGTTGGCACGTGTGGAAGATGAGCAAGACTACGCTAGAATACTTTCGGCATTGAGTCTCTCTCCAAGGAAGAATTACAACATCTCGACTGGGGCAAAATGCTATCTTTCATTAGAAGGACGGGTCGCCTTCGTAGAGAAGTGGAGTGAAGTGGGTGGGACTGGAGTTAGCAAAAATGCCCCAGTTCTATTCGGCCTAGTTGCTGTGCTTATCGCTCACGATCTTACTACTACTAATAGGTACTATGGAAACTTCCAATATACGGAATAACCCGAATTGAAAGTCAGAGAATTGAAGTAAAACTAAATTAAAATTAAAACAAGGTTTTGAATGTTCATCCAACCATATTTTTGTTTGACGCACAGAGTATTTGTTCTCATTTTTTCACATGAACAAATAACTGATTCTGCTGTTAATTTAAGTTCCTAAATAAACCATTGTACATGTTTTCAGGGCGAGTTCTTTATTTTAGGAGGAGTGGATAGAAAGACTAACTTGATTTATAAAATAGAGCAAATTGAAAAATGATCAGCGCGATCTTTCTACAAAATGGGGAAGCAGTGAAATTTTATTGAAAATGCACGACTTTTGATTTTGCTCCGTGTTATAGCCCCGGTCAAAATTTGAGAAGTTGTGGCAAATAATTCAAAAGATGACGAAAAGATCTTTCAAAATCTGACCTGCTTTTTGAAATCCGTTCAGTATTTTAGGAATCACAAGGTATCGAAGTTCATTTATACGTAATTCTTGATTTTGGTTCAACATTTGAGGTAAATTGGTTAAGCAGTTTTTTAATAATAATATTTTATAAGGCCGCCATATTTGTGTTAGCATTCCCAAATGCCCCTGTATTCTGTAATCTGTAAGCTACTAGTGTTTACATAATTTTCTTATATGAATTATTAGTTATAGAACTAATTCCAAAGAGGAAACATTACAAACTGAATTCGACAAACTGATATACACGCGGCAGAAAATGAAGTGTCATGCATGATTACCCTTACGTAGGGAAATAATCTAAATATAATAATTTTTTAAATAATATATAATGATTAATAATATCGACCCTTACAGAACGTAAATTAGATAACACCTTCACTCAGAAGAAACAAAAAAAACTGGTTGGGGTGAGCGTTGTTTATTTCTTGTGGTTTCAGTCTCAAAATACCTAGAATTAAGAACAAAGTTTCTTCAAATTTGTCAAACGACAAAACATTTAATCCCGTACTGACATTCCTTGAAGTTTTACAAATCTGGAGATCAGGGCTCTTGCTGAATTTAGCTTTTGCATTTTAATCTTTTTCAAATCTTTTGATTTTATTTCAAAAGAAAATCTGCATACTACTTGTCTCAAGGGCTTAAGATGAGGGACAGAAGTCGAAAGAAGCACCAAAAGAATAAAAAATAGATAGTCGTTGTCGCTGCCCTCACAGATGCGAAATCATGCTGGGTCCGTTACCAAATTAGGATCGGTTGCCAGGAATTGGTTTTGAAACCAATAATAATTAAATAAATATTTTTCAAAACCTGTCCTGGGGGACTAACCCTTGGATGGAACTTAGTTGTTTTCGATCTTTCGGGGTCTCATCACTTTGGCACATAAGCCAAAGAGCTTGTAAATTTATCGAATTTTGCAGTTCAAAAAGTAATTTTTCAAAATAAAGAACAGTTTGTTCAAATTTGTAAAAGGACAAATAATTTCATCCCATTCTGAAGTTATACAAATCTGGAGATCAGTTCTCTTGCTAAATTTAGTTTTTGTATTTTGATCTTTTCTAAATCTAAGATTGACAAAGTTCTTGGTGGCTCAGTGGTTAGAGCGCTGGTCTAGAATGCAAAGAGATCCTGGCTCCGCGTCTCAGCGAGAAGGAATTAGGCTAAGTGTATCTAATACCATATAAAATGAAATTGAAGTTAAATTGTCATATATATATATATATATATATATATATATATATATATATATATATATATGATATATATATATATATATATATATATATATATATATATATATATATTATATATATATATATATATATGAGTTGGTATTGAGCTCATGGTCTTCATGGTTTACTGCTCAGAGCATTGTCCTAGAATAATACATAACACATTCACCGGATTATCGCTCATCGTAGATGATACTCAGTTGAGTATTAAACGACTTTTGAATTGTGTAAGTCGTTGGTAGCAAATGGAATAAAATTTCTTTGGCGTCGACAGTCTTAAGTCAGATGATTGTTCTAGTAATGATATTCCCTACAGTTTTTATATTGATTTGAGTTTTCCAAAGGTAAAACCGCCCTTAAGAGTGTTGTATGAAATGATCTAAATTACGTATATTATTATTATTATTTATTCAGTAATTCTTATGTTCAGGAAAACATTGGACTCTTTCTAGATATTTGTTTGAGCTGTTTTATTTCATTACGACTCAAATACCTTTCAAATGCTATTTTAATACACTGTCAAGACTAACTTTACAAACTTTTTCTTTTGTTTTTAAAACTCATGTGGCATATTAATTATAAAAACACTAGTTACAAAAGATCTGCTGAATACAGCTTATATAACAAACGATGTTAAAAAAATTGTTAGTCGACAAAGGCTTGGGGTAACAGTATTTTCATACTCTTTTTAAATAATAATTTAATTGAGATTGAGAATTTCCAAAATTGATTAAGCGTTCTACAAATGAGTGTGAATTTAAAAATTTTGTTCCATAAACTCATGTCGTTCTAGTTACCTTATCGTTTAAATTCCCTTCGTAGACCATGTATATCCTTAAAACTTCTACGGTAAATATAGTACTTAGAATAGTCACTAGTATTACTTGGGTAAGTTTCCCAAAGTTATCATACTGAAAATAAAAAAAAAAACACTGAAGAAACCTAAGGGGATAGTAGATTATATACTTACATTATCAATTAAGAAGAGGATCAAAACAATAACCCATACAGGAATAAACACTACGTTGAAATAGGCAGCCATCTGTAGAGGTAAATTAGATTTAACTTCAGTTCCTAAAAATACCTATATGCATTTGTATTTTCAAACAATTTGAAATATTTTTTGAAACGTTATAATGAAAAACCAATTCTTAGTTTAAGATATTTAATGGTGAACTCAATGTATAACCGAGGATATATTTTTCTTCTTGACATATTGGCGAAGGAAAGTAATTACTTGTTTTCGCTAAAGTATATTATTGTTTATTAATGTTTACGTCGGATGTCTTCGTATACGAATCTCTGCTGCTGTTGCCATAATGACTGAAAAATGACAATAATGAATATCTATGAATAATATAGTACAGCCTCTTTAATCCGGACAGATAAATTCATGCCAGGGGTCTATCGGGTTAACTTTTTGTCTGTTAATAGATATTGGAAAAAATGTTACATATCTATCGTTGTGTTGTTCTCCTTAATATATACATATTTACTAAAAATGTAGAGCCAAACAAAAAGTTTATATACGTTTTTATTACAACTAGTAAAACTATAGGTATATGTTTTATGTATAGGGTACTTCACCATATTTAGACTTCATCTACTGCGTTTATTGTGAGAGAAAAATACAAAAGTTGTAGGGAGTGTCCTAAACAGCCAGCAAGTAGTTTTTATTAAAACAAATGAACATCGCAAAGCAACTAAAAAACATAAACTTCGTATTTTTTAAATAGGACACCCTATATATTACATTATATTTCAATACAAAATATTTTTCTCATTTCAAAAATGTATAATATGTCTACGTTTCGTTAAGTAGTTTTTGAAATATTTACGTTTAAAAATCGCGATAATATCAAATTTAGGTTTACGAAATCACAGTTGCCATGGACAAAAAACAAAACAAAGCTGAAGATCCAAACGTCTTTAATATTAATTAAAACTTACTTAGCCGCCAAAAGGAATTAGTTTAATCTGTAAAATAGGTTATACAGAAGGGAAAAATTTTACATTCTTCGCATATTTAACAAAAGCAGAAATATTGTTAAATATATATATTTAATTATTTGTTTATAGGTATAAATTACAACATAATTAAAAAATGACAACACAATATAACGAATCAACAATAAAACAAATTTACGGTAATCACAACAGAATCACACGATCACACGAATACAGAACCACAGCTTAACCCATACACAGCTGGAACACTCTTGTCGGCACCTTTGATGTTGGCGATCTGCGGGGAAGCGAGACAAAAGTCTCGCGCTCTCTGTCCCGATTTCGGTAAGAGTCAGGGCCGGATTGAAACGGCTTTTGATTTAAGTTTTATTGTTATATTCTGTGTGACAGGACCGTGGTAGGTAATTTTTTCAATTAATGAATTAAATATTTTTTTACAATATCAGTGTTTTAAAATAACGTCAATTACGACTATTTAAGCCACAAAAACAGTAATAGGAATAATAATCACTGATTCTCTAGAAAAAAGATAAAATAATAATAATGGCTTTCTCAGTGAAAATAAAAAGGTATGGTCGGGTAGTCTAATAAAAATAAAAAAGATTTAACTTTAAGTAAATTTTATTGCCAATGAAGAAATAATAAAGTATAATAATGTATAAAAAATAATACGTATTACCTATTATAACAACATAGTTCTAAATACAAACGTTTACAAAATATATGTAGGTATATTACAGTACTACTAAACTCTACTTATTAGGACTATATTTTACAAGTGTCTCCAAATTATTAATTTATTTTTATTAATACATCTAAAATTATTGTTAACAGTTTTTAATGTATAATATATTCTAACTCTTAAATATAACCTGATGACAAAGTCTTTTGAAAAATGCTCGCAAGGGTGATGATAATCTAATCGATTGCTTAAATCTAACAGGGTTTTGCAGATGTTAGGTTTAGTTGCCAAATGTTCGAAATTTTGTTGAAAGATTTGTTCAATTCGACAAATTAATTCAACAAATTTATCATTTGGCATTTTTAAATTTCCAAAGGTGTCATGATTGGCATTTTCGTAAGCCTTTAAAAAACAGAAAAAAGAAGAGTCGTCCAACTCATCGTGGTCTTTGCTATATTTAACGCAAACATTACATTACATTACATTGCAACATCTCGTTTTTTGAAAAATCCATGCTATTAATTGGGTCAATTTGTGTTGTTGGTAAAACATTATCACCCTCATCAGGTTTAGAATCTTGATTGCAGTCAGAAAGCCTCAATAGCATCTCATCTGAATCTGCCTCACAATTTTCTGAACCTGAATTAAGGAGATTTATGCATTGAAATTTTCTGAATGTTCTATGAAACTGTATAGGGGTAGGGTTAATGCAGTTGCCATTTTCACTTCTTATTTTCCCAAAATGGTTTTCAAGGCAATCTTGATTTAACCTTCTGGTAAGTACGTATTTAAACCCTGCATTGTCACGAAGGTAATAGAATAGATTTAAAATGCTATTAATGGAAATTAAAAGGCTATTAATGAATTTAACTTTTTTTGTAACGTTTATGTTGTTTTTATCTTTAATTTCTAGCCTTTTAAAAAAATCCAGACAGTCCATGAGAAACTCTAATTGGAATGAGCTCGCATTAAATGCCGCATTATATTTTTTTGCTGCTAAAGCTTGAGAAGAATTTAAAATATCAAAAAGCTGATCTACCCTGTTAATAAAATCAGCAGTATCAGTGGCTTGCGCTGGAAGGGAACCATACCTTATATAAAATGACATACCTACATGCACCGAATAACTAAATACCTGGGTGGCAAGCTTCACCTTCATTTTTTGAAAACTCGTTGGATTAATGTGTGAATCAGTTAGCTTGTGTGCCGCTTTAACGGGAAATTTCTTGTCCAAGTCGTAAAAATCTTTGATGTATTGCCATGAGATTATTTTGCCATCAATATAAAAGTTGTAAGACATTAACATGTTTCTCATGGCTTTTATGATGTGTGGCACATCAAAAATATAAAAAATTTGTTGATTCTCCAAATAAAAACCGGAATTTTCTGGAGAGATCTTAAGCATTTTAGATAATTTGACATTATTTGGACCCATGTCAGAAGCAACTGCACAAACCTTTAACCCTATAGAGGTTAATTTCTGAACAGCTTCAGATAAATATCGGCGTAATAGGGGGGCAGGGCAGGATGTATGACACAAGAAATACGCAATGGGCTGTTTCCATTTACAATAAATGCCCCTTGCCATGAAAACACAGGCAGTTAAACTGGGTTTAAAAATTTTTTGCCCATTATCACCCATTGCGAGCCCAACAATAAAATCTTGATTTCGCTCATAAAATAAATTAGCCTTAATTGACATTTCATCAAAGCATACCAAACAATACTTATTTTCGGGTGCAAAACTGTCAACTTTGTTTTTTAATAATTTAAAAAATTCAGGATTTTCTAATCCTGGTCCTATCTTTACGGCTCTAATTTCTTTTAACAAGGTGTTCGGTGAAGGAAGACTATATCTAGACATTAAATATTTTTTATATGTTCGGGGACCAGCAAAATACATCGATAGGCATTCAATTTTAAATTCTTTAGAGTAACGCCTACCTTTTGGATGCTTATTTTCCTGTGCCACTTGCAGATTAACAATTTTTGCTATATTTGCATTACAAAATTTAAATGTGAGCGACATATACTGCTCCAAAGATATGTTTTCCAGGACTTTTCCTTTTTGTGTTTCAAGCACCTCAAGTTTCTGTCGTAAATACCTGTTTTCAGCAGTTAGGGACTTGATGTGATTTCTGTATTTCACCTTTCTTGGGGTATCACTGACAAACTAGATGACGTTTGAGTCGATGTTGGAGACATAAGAGGTGGGGTGACACTCCTTGGGCTTAAAATTTCTTGTTGCACATCTATTTGAACTGCATGGATGTGGTCAGCTGCAAAAATATATATATATTTTTAAAATTATTATCTACTTATGTATAATAACAAAGATTAATTTTATTGACTGTATGACTGTATTGTTGTATATTATAAAAAATAGATATAATTGAGTCATATAGTAAGGTATCAAAGCGTAATTTTTATTAAAATATAGGTACCTGATTGAAGGTGAGCATCCGGAACCCCTGCTAACACCAGTTCTGCGGGTACTATTTCCGCGAGTGCTTCAACGCCAGCGGGTGCTTGAGCAGGTACTAACACTCTGTCGTCAAGAACTCGTATTTTTGCAGGAGGTTGCAAGGGCAGAGCACCATATGAATGTTCGGCGAGTGGGGCCATAGAAGTTCTACTACTCCCTTCAAGGGACGGGAAGAGCGTAGGAATTGCAGTAGCTAATAATCTCGTATGGAACGGATTATAAAACATTCTCTCTTCAAAATGGATTTCACATAATGAGTAGTTTTTATATAGGTTGTTTACTTTCTCAAGCAGGTCCTCTCGATTGGCTTTCATTGCCCATACCTTGGCTCTGCAAAAATAAATTCAAAAATATTATTGTTTTTAACTTAAATTACAGTAAAAGTATACAATATATAGTATATTAAGCTTGGTTTCTTTCAGAAAATAAAATGTAAAAAAATTAAAATAGCATAAATGCCAATAGCATATAATACTTCCTAACTGTAGGTAAAAAAATTAAGATTATTTTATTTTATTTCCTGTATAAACCCAGCTTATTTGATACCGGGTGATTTATCGCCGTACGCAACATAGGAAATTCCAATTTTTAATGGCTAGTGCCTGTCCTAAATACGGGGGATAAAAAAGTAAAAATATTTACAAAGAAATTGGTAAATCACTCGGAATCGGGTTGATAAAAAATATCTCAAGCTATTCATTTGGATGCGGGTTGTAGTGCCCTTCAACTAACCTAAATACATTTTTGTCTAAAACAATCAGGGAAGCCAATAATTGACCATATTAAAAATTGCATGGGATTTCCTATGTTGCGTACGGCGATGAATTACCCGGTATAAGTTTGAAAAAAAAGTATTAGGTATAATGCAGATAGGTACATACCGGTTAGCATCCTTGGGAAATGAAAAAAACTTTTTATTCGAGTTATACCCTTTGTTATAACAGTTTTTAGCTGCACAACCACGATTATGTTTCGCAGGGTTTTTGTTTTCACTCATTTCTAATTTTTAACACAACACCCAAAATAACAAAACGAAATATCACACAAAAATATTTAAAACTATACGCACGACTATGTCGGTTAAACGCATAAATTCTAATGTCGATTTACCAACCCAAACGCACGGCATGTTATTTGACAGGTTTTACCGAACAAGGCGGAGCTATGGCCTACGCGAGGAAATCGACGCAAACCGTTCCCGCCAAGAGAGTGTTCCAGCTGTGTATGGGTTAAGCTGTGACAGAACTACCAATAGTTATTGAAAAATTACATTTTACAAATGTGTTGTGCGCATTTTACAATTGTTGAATGTTACGGCCACCATTTCAACACTACCAAACACTAAAATCATTACCAATTGTAAGCAAAACATTCATAATAATTTGGGGATTCTTATTTAAGAAATTAATACGTTTCAATTTTTTCCCTTAAATCATCTAATTTATTACTTCTTTCGTTACAAATTTCATTCTTTAAATACCCCCAGAGAAAACTATCTAACGTCAAGTGTGGACTATTCGGGGGGCCAATTTATAGTTCCATGAGCTCCCATCTACCTGTCATACTATTCATTTAAGTATTATCTTACATAAAAAGGATTATGAGGTGATTATTGCCTAAGAGGAATCAAATCAGAAAACACAGTGAATACCAAAATGTTGTGTGATTCTTTTATCGAGCTATTAAATCTCGATGAGCTATTTTCAAATATACAGAGAGGAAGAAAATAGTTTTTTCGCGGAATATGTATTTGGTTAAAATTTTTTAGTTGGCAAAAACAAAAATACACAAAATGGCAAGCCTTAATAAAGTCGGAAGGCGGTTCGAATCAGTGGAACAATCAGGATATGTTCTGTTTATACAGCCACTTAATGAAAGTGAGATTTTTTTATCAATCACCAAAAATTATGAGTCCCGCTTGACCTAAAAATCTAACCACTTATACAGTGTCATTTATTTAAATACGGGCCACCCCTGTGCAAAGAAAACTTGTTTTTTTTTTGTATTGTGATAACAAAAAAAATTTATTTTGCAAAAATATACAGTTTTGTTAAAAACACAAGAAAATTAGTTATTACTTCCCTCGTAAGATTTTTTCAGATCTTTACGTTTAAGGGTCCCTAGATGCCGGAAAACATGTTTTCTCAATTCCGTCTGTCTGTAGGTATGTCTGTCCGTCAGTTTGTCTGTTCGCGGCATAGCTAAAAAACTACTTTCAGTCTAAAATTAAGGGCCATGCATGCAAAAAATACAGGCTATATATATATATATATATATATATAGTTAGACAAAACTGACATTAAAAATTTAAGTAAAATATATAACAACTTAATTGTGTAACATAATCATCACCATCACAAAAAAAAAAATCAAATTTACGGTCACATAATTGCTTTCTTTCGAGGTTCAAACGAAAAAAAAAGCATCAAAACAAATAAAATCAGTACGAATCCCTTCTTACTCCAATATACATTTAGTACCATTTTAACATTTTAACTCGTATACTTGTTTACGGTGTAATACGTTTAAATGTTCTGTTCTATGTGACATATATGTATTATTTTAATTTTAGCATTAATTGTAACGAACTGTGGTGTATGGAAATATGTTATAATGCCGACATTTAAATCTCGGATAATGTTTTAATTTCTAGGTAAGCCGAAAACAATTCGTCTTTTTGATTTTGGTAAAAAAAAATTTTTTTAATTATTGTAATTTTCTGTGCCGTGACTTATCTATATATCTCATTACAGACAACTGATGAAGACCAAAATATGGTTGAAACGTTTTGAACTCTCGGTATGAAATAAATATTTGGCGATCTCTAAAACTTGCCAATTAATTCAGGGAACCAAATACCCAAGAAAATTCCATAAGTATATATATATTTACATATATATATATATATATATATATATATATATATATATATATATATATATATATATATATATATATATATATATATATATATATATATATATATATATATATATATATATATATATATATATATATATATATATATATATATATATATATATATATATATATATATATATATATATATATATATATATAGCCTGTATTTTTCGTTAGCCCCGAGTTTCTGGTAAAGCGATTTTACCGATTTTTGTATATCAAATTTTGTCTTATAATTAGTAAAAAAATTTACTTATTTTAAACACGCTTTAAAATTGGAACAAGTATTCAATAATTATTTATTTATTGCCTACAAAATTGTGTCAAATCTAATAAAAACATTTTTAATTAAAATTCACTGGCTAATATCCAGGAGTCAGTGGCAAAAGCTCTGAGAATCGGTATAAGGAATATACAAAAACTTGTGCATGAAAAAAAACATAATTTACTTCCGAAGAAGATTAAGAAATGTACACGAAAAAATCCAAAGGCAAAAGACTTAAGTTACTATGCAAAAATGGGTATTCATAATGCAATTTATGATTTATACATGTCAAAGACTAATATAATCCTTCAGAAACTTTTTGATATTATAGACTAAAAAATATCATCATCACTTAAAAAGTCCTGCTCAAATGGCGCAATGATCATTGGTGCTATTTCGACATCTAGAACTCGTTCTCGATTCCAGCAATCCCATATTAATTTCTCCGTATATTCCACAGATTTCTTCCAGTACTCCGGCGTAATATAATTTAATGAATCTTGCAAAACAATTTGCACTTCATCTGACGTAAGACCATCGTGTTTTTCGTAATATGATTTTGCCCCAGCCCATATTAATTCTATTGCGTTAAACTGGCAATGGTATGGCGGCAGTCGTAAAACCTCATGTCCATTTTCCCGTAATATTTCATCTACGGCAAATATTGTTGGTTTTTTAATAGATTTTGCCATTAAAAGAAGTTCTAATTTTAGCGTATTGAGTAAAGGATTTTGTTTTTGTTTTATTAGCCAGTCATAAATACCACTTTTCTTCCAGGATAAAGTAGGTTGTTTATTTAAGATTCTTGAGTGATAAGATGCATTGTTCAGAATGATTAAAGATGGAGCATCTAAATTTGGAATCAGTTGTTCTTTTAACCACTTTTCAAACAGTTCACAGTTCATAATATCATGGTAGTCCATACTTTTGGATGTTGAAGAAAACAGTAAACTTGCACCTGGGAGAAATCCTGTTGAAGAACCTGCATGCACAATGATGAACCGTTTTCCCGTCTTACATCCCTTTTTTCTCTTGACACTTTTTAAAGACTTGTCCTGCCAAGATTTCGAACCACTTCCATTAGAAAATATCCAAGTCTCGTCTAAAAATACCACTTTTCTAAATTTTGAATTAACATTTTCCGTGTATTTCTTTAAAAACTGGATACGCTGACTTGCTATATGTGGCAACTCGCATAAAAATCTTCGATTACAGTCCGTTTTATATCGAAAACCCAACATTTGTATTAATTTTGACGATTTTAGTCCAATATTCCTCGATTTTTAAAGCTTCTTTTAAAACATGAAGGGTTATATTAGTTTTTCATGTGTATAAATCGTAAATTGCATTACAAACATCAATTTTTACGTTGTCACTTAAGTCTTCTGTCTTTGGCCTTTTTCGTGTACATTTATTAATCTTCTTCGATAGTAAATTATGCTTTTTTTCATGCACACTTTTCTGCACAGTCCTTATACCGATTCCCAGAGCTTTTGCTACTGTCTCCTGGATATTGGCCGGTGAATTTTCATTTTCGTAATATTTTATTAGATTTAATACCATTTTTTTCGCTTGTGGATGCAAAAAATCCGAAAATTGTTTTCTCTTACTCATTTTGCCACTGACTGGCAAACTGACTTTGAAGTGATATCGCTCAAAGATTTTTGCAACTGCTGGTATTTATATGTTTATCCTCTTTTTTCATATGAAAATATCGTAGGTCTATCTAATTCATCTTCCGGATTTTATGCGGAGTAAATGATTACATGTAATAAAAGAAAAACAAACTTAAAAAGTTTGTCGTTGATAAATCGTATGACTCGCACGATAACACTGCTTTTGACTATATCTGATTCCTATTAAGGAATCTCTAAACATTATCGGCCCAATTATTTGATTTGCAAGAATCCCAAACCAAACATTTAACTACATACGCCCCTGAGTTTTAATTTCAATATATCCATGAGGATTTTCTGGTGCCCACATGTGAGTATTTCTCCTGTTAGACTCGCCCGCTGTAGTAAACACCGCCTCGTCACTCTATAAAATTTTGTTAAAAAATCAGTCTTTTTTCTAAAAAAAAGGAAAATTAATAGGTTTTAAATTACATGAGTAATTAATAATAACACAGTTACAACCTTGCGAAAATAATAGTAATACAATTTCAAATATTTTAAAAAGAAAGTGTATGTTCATCTTTGGCCAGAACCAAATTTTCATAGTATTCTATTCATTAGTTCTCTAGCTAGTTTTCAACAGGTAATTGAGTTTGAACCACCCTGTATATCAGTGAATCTCAAAATCTATCACTTACTGATAATAATATCTCTTATTGTATTTAGAACAGCATTAATTTTAACACGAGCTAAATTTATGTTTTAACTAATGCTTAAAACGAATTTTATATAATCGTACCTTGAACGTCCTTATAGATGTTTGAATTAATGCCTGGAAAAACATTTTCGGACAATGAAGAAACAGTTTCTTTCCATCTCATTGTAAGAATTTCCCTAGATTTATTTCGTAACTTTATTCTCCTACCTCGTAACATACAATAAAACGCAGCTGTATTTTGTTTGTGTCGTTTCCCCTGCTCTCCATGGCAACTATCGCTATGTTCTGTTACCCTGACAATATTATAAAAAGCGATAAATATATTCTTGTTGGCTAACACATCTACCTCTAGATTTTTTCTAAAATAAAATATATATGTGGAAATCAAATTTTAACAAAAACAGCCAACAGAAAAAGTTATACAAACGGGCTACCTATAACACCAAAGGTAACTAAACTAAACACATATTAATTTCTTATTGTAGATTTATAACATTTGTTAAATAATTACATCTTTCTATTATTCAATAAGTTATCAGTAGCAAATTTTTTTTTCACTGTATCAAAAAATAATCCCCATTAAAAAAGTACTTATTGCTTATAAAAAAAAACGCATTCTTTTTTATTAAGGAAATAATAGTTTGTGTTGTTAAATAATAGGTTATAAATAGGGTCGCCAACCCTGGAGAAGTCCAAAGGAGGACAAAGGGATATCATATAGTATCGCATTCAAAATAATGCCATATATTTATCTGGCGCATTAACCATCGTTTTACTTCCCTCGATTGTAATCGTGAAAAAATTACCCTACGAGATTTTTCAGATTTTCACTTTTCAGGGTCCTTAGATGCCGAAAAACATGTTTTCTCATTTCTGTCAGACGGCCGTACCAAATTGACTTCATGGGGATGAAATAATAGCACTTTGGTAGAAATTTAAAAAAATGTTAGAAACGCATGCTCCGCAGCTGATTTTACGTAAAGTAATATTTTGGAATACGAAAAGCTTATTCAAACCGGTTAAGAAATATCGAAACGTGTCACATTTAAATAT
The DNA here is from genome assembly GCA_030620095.1 of Kuschelorhynchus macadamiae. Lineage (NCBI taxonomy): Eukaryota > Metazoa > Arthropoda > Insecta > Coleoptera > Curculionidae > Kuschelorhynchus > Kuschelorhynchus macadamiae. The sequence continues at coordinate 623,550 of JAUTXW010004690.1, forward strand.
CATGTCAAAAAAACTTTGTGCCGTTCTTTTTGACGAGCACTTTATATGGCAAAACAAAATGATGGTCTAATAAAATGTTTAAAAAGTCCGTAAAATTTGATTTCGTAGAATAAAAAAAGGAGGTAAATATTAAATGTAATACTTAATTGATTTTTTAATAGACTATTTATGATAAAGTTGTGAAAAATAATAAATAATGAAAATAATAAATTAACAATGAATAAAAACAAAATTTAAAAAAAAATGCATACTACGAATAATTTTATTTAAGAAGGTATGTAGATATGTACAAAAAAAACTGTGGACATGAAAAATGTCCAAAAAAAACGGTAGAAAATATATTCCAAATGAATATAAAGAAAAATAATTGCTAAAAAATCGGCAAATAGGCAGGGCATATGTTGGTTTATGTTAGGACCTAGAACCTATCTGGGGCCCTCTTAGGATGTTTTTTTTTTAATTTAAAAAATGCAAAAAAACGTGTATTTTAAACCTTTTTACACAACTTCAGTTACGTTATTTTCATAAATTTAAAAAATAATAAAAGTATCAGAAAAGCAAGAAACACGTCTATTTGGTTCTACTTTGACAAAATTGTTATCTTAATGCAAACGTTAAGTTTTTTGATTCAGTCGAACATTGAAATTGAGATAAAAATTCAGTTTTTCGCATTACCAGTACACATTTCATGTTGTCAGCTCCGTCAAAATGGAAAATTATAGTTAAACTTCTACCACTAGATAGTTTCTAAGATAATTCGATGGGAAACTATAGTTAAACTTCTACCACTGACATATCCAAAGAAAAATATGAAAATTAGGAAAATGAATTTAAAAGAGGGAATACAAAAAAATTATGAGATAATTAGTTTTTATCTGCAATCTTTTCAAAATACTAAAAATCAATTTAAATTTTATTACCTAATATTTTTACGGTTTTGCAGATTTAGGAAATCGATTTTTAATTATTTATTCACTAGTCCTTCAGGTATTATCTTGCTTAGAGGACCTGAAACAATAGTATTGCATTAAAAGCCTAGTTTTATTTAGGTCGTCATACTTGCCTTTTAGACTTTCCCGCGCATAGTGTTTCGTGTAGAACAAGCTAGGTGGACAAAACTGTTTTTCGGTATTTTTGGGTAGTATTGCCGTGTGAAATTTAAAACTTAAAGGAATTTTTTTTTGAAAAGGTTTTCCCTAAGGGCTAAAAAAATTCATATAAGTTCGAATAATAAGTAATAATTTATTTTTATAGAAATAATATATATTAGAGGAATTAACTAAACTGCTCAACAATTGAAATGATCTATCGTACAAAATTGACGTTAAAAATGTTTGGAGCTTTAAATTAAACACTACAGAAAAAATAATTGTTACTAAATTTTCTTCAATACGCAATAACTATTATTAAACAAATCTAATAAAAAAATGAAAAATTATTTTAATTATAAACCTGAAAACTTAATTAGTATTTACATGATATATTGCATGAAAAGACATAAATATCAATCCATGGGAATCATGCTTTAATAATAAACTTATTAATATTCTAACAACTATGACACTATTTATACAGATATTCTAAGAGTATTAAACGATTAATCATCATAAGTAGCAGAGTTGTCAGAATCTGATGAATCTGCCGTGAAGTAATCCTCTCCATTTGACGGAACATTATTTTTGATACCAGACTGTGGGCCACAATTAGTTTTAAGACCTCTGAAGATAGTTTATCCGTTTTTTTTAGGAACCTCTCTGAGACTGTTGTTTAAGGGATCAGACGTTATAAGTAGTATGTTTAACAAGTCTCTATTCATGGTAATTCTAGACCGTTTTCTGGTGTTATGTTCTCGGAACCCACAGCAATCCTTGTTCCGAGCTTCCTGAGCTTCTTCCGAAAGCTGATCGATTGGAATATGTGCCGTTATAATATAATCTCAGTACTGTGTACCAGTAACGTCTAGTCCCGTAATCGTATTTCGGGGTTCCCCAAAAAGCGTCGGGCAGTATTTCCGTCATTTGTATAACCAAATCCTAGATTTGGTTTGTCCACAACGAGTCCCAATTCATGCTTGAAACGTTGCTTGATTTCGTCAGCTCGTTGTTTTACTAAGGCCTTATCATTGTCTCCTTTGACTTGCCAGGTTTTTATAGGTAGACGATAGCTTATGTCTAACAAACATTCTTAACAACCTATCCATATATGAAGAGTCGACAAACCAAACCCAAAATTTCCTTTATTCCTATTAAAGTGCCTGGGATCTTTATTCATCATTTTAGGCGTAGCACCACAAATGAAGCACTTCTGTGACGATCGATTTTCAGTCAAAGCGTTACAAACTTTGCCGTCAATCATCGTTAGCAGAAGCTGAAGCCTAACAGAGATTTCAGCATTACCAAAGTTACACAGTATTGGAAGTAAATTGTTTATTTCTTCCAAAACTTTGTCAATCTCACTTTTTGTAAATTTCCTTAGCAAAAATGAATTTAATTGGGCGACAAAACATTGTAGACGATGGCCGAGGATTTTGCCATATGATGTTGTGGCCGTCATGTAATCTAATGGGAACAAATGAAAATACGAACAGAAATTCGTCTGTATCCTCGAGGTTCGGAAATCTCTGTTTGTAGGTGCTGTGACCAGAACTTCCGTCACATCCCCATTTAGGCACTAGTATCAATGATGAATTAATACGAAGCACACTGTTTTTGTACTAATCGCTAAACTGCTTTATCTAATATTGCTTGTAAATTTATTTCAGCACGAGTTTCTGTCACAAAAATGTGTTCTTCAGAAGAATAACAGGCCTTTTTTTGACTTACTCAAAGTGTAATATGATGCCTTCATACACCATTTCCTAGTCTATTTGTAAAAATGGATTGTAGACTTAAAATCTACATAGTAAGCTTCATTACCACTTAATTGTCTAGAAACATCCGCGAGACTGGATTTTTTAGTTTTTCGGAACAGTTGCCAATATCTCTAAGGACTCTTGCAATGTTCTTCTATCCTATTCAACGCACTGCTACTTCTGCTGGCGTAAAAAGTTCACTAACACTACGCGACTGAACAAAGTCTTCTATGCGACGTTGCTTCGTCTTAAACGATGATTCTTGGAAATCTTTCCGAGGCCTTCCTCAAGATGTAGCTTCTTGTGATGAAGTATTCAGTTGTAGTTGGTTAGTACATACGCGGAATTGTATGTTGTCGGCAGCCAACCAGCATCTATTCTTAGCCAAAAAACGTTCCTTCGACATTCCCGCAGCCACCCATCTAGCAGCGATTTTTGAAGAATAACTGGCTATCTTAAGTTTAATTTCTCTTAATGAATCTTCAGTGATATTACTCAGATGCAATGTTGTTATGAAAAAGTCGAATAATCGAATATTCCTCTGGTCCTTCGGATGCCTTACCAATTCTTCGAAAAACTCTGTTTTTGTGAGAGAGGAAGCATTCTAAAAAAAATAAAAAAATAGTTGTACTTGAGGTTGCTGGCAAAATTTCATATAATTTTAATAGTAATTGTTTCAGCTAAAACATATAAAAAATTCATCCTGGATACATATGGATACAAACAATTCCGGGACCTTTAATCTCATTAAATCAGGAGAAAGCGACGAGCAATGTTTTTAGTGTCTATCAAAAATTTCTTGCACATTATTTTAACAGACCTAAGATGTATGCTAATAGGAAAAATGTAGTACTTATCCATAAAAATAATATCCATCACCAAAAACTTTCACAATATAAAGTTACTACAGTGAGATGTCATTAAAAGTGTCAAAAAAATGGCACTAGTTGATGTATTGGTCGCTCTTGTCACTTTACCTGATTTGTCAAGCGTATGACTTATCATTGTGGAAGGATAGCTATAAACAAATTTTGAAATCGTGACGTTAAATGATTTGTTTACATGACGTAATAACCACTTCTTACAAATTTAGTAATGAATTTTGTCCACTTAGCTTGTTCGGACAAAATACTGTGCGGCGGCTTGTAAAGAAGTAAACAAACTTTCTTTACATTCAGCGAACTAATTACAGTGATTCCTGACCAGTGGGAATCTTGACATTCATACACAAGCCCAGTAGGTTTAGAAATTAAGCTAACGTGTCCGAGATTTCTCGGACTTCACCCAGCGTCCATGAGACTCAATTTTTCCGTAGTTATTTCTCGATTTGCTTTTTAAAGTAACTATATCGAGTACAAAAGGATATTCGTATTCAAGTCTTTTTGAGTGTAGTTAGAAAAATTTGTATTTTATGAAATACCAATAAATATTTCCAAATAAAAATATGGAAATTTTCGCCTCACGTACGAAACACCCTCTTTTCTATATACGCGGCAACTCTGAGCTAGTTTTCCGCCGTTGCAGGGTTGCCAATGGTACGGTCCTGACCATAACTTCGTCTAAATTACGGTTTACGGTCCGAACCTTGGACTGTACCCAAAAAATACCTTAGAAAGGGACGCATTTATTATACAGTACAATTAATATATATATATATATATATATATATATATATATATATATATATATATATATATATATTTTAAGTTTTTATATGCAGTGCTATCAGTGTTCATTGAAACTCTATAATACGCATAAAATAGGTGCGCTAACCTAGCCAGTATTGATGTACGGCATCTCACGAACCTGGAATTTGTAACGTCAGCTTTGGCAGCTTAATGCCATACACAGATGTGTTATGTTTTTATAGCAGTATCACTCTCAATAAATGTACTCATTTAGAAGAGTTTATGCATTTATAAATTATGTTTCAGTTTAAAAAATTACTACCATCTCCGCTTTTGTTTTCTGTGTATACATTTTCTTAACCAATCACTGGACATTTATTTTAACAAATATAAAGTTTGCGAATATATTAATAAAAGTACGATCCGATCCAACACGACAAAATACGGTAATTTTGTAAATCCAAAGTTCATTTATCGCTTTCAGAATTTCTGCCAGGGGAATATCAACTTCGTGTCTGTCAGAGTTTATAGAATCCGGATTTGTAAGACAGCAAAGAATTTCACAATAAATGGTTCTGCGTTGTTTGATTTTTGAACATTAATTTTAAATGTGTTTAAAGCCGCAGCCACAATGACGCAATAATACAATCAGCAACGGGTCAAACGCTAACAAAATCTGCATATGAAAAAAATCGGGATTAATCTCAGAAATCATCGGCCTAAACCCGATATTTTCGAGACTGGTTTTTCCTCCGACATCATGGATAGATAATTTCTTTTTTCTTTTTATGTTTCATAAAGGCGAGACCGCGAGAAAATCGCTTTCAGATTTATAAATATTATTTAATTTTTTCGTAGGGTCAAAAAAAATTAATCCTTCCTTTTTCGATCAAAGAAAATGAAATATAATACAGTTTTTTATTATTTGCTAATAACTATATACCGGTAAAGGGGCAACAAAACAAATATATTATATAAATATATTTCAGTTATTTTCACCATTTAATAAATTGAGGATTGCTTATGTGAAGTGGCAAACCAAACTCATATTAAATTTTATTGTAAGTATATTTCAAATCATACAGTAACACAATCCTCTTATCAAGCATATACGTATTAGATAGATTTTGCGATAATATGGAATGATTTTCGCTAGAGTATCATGATTAAAATTGAATAGTTATTTTTTTATAAATATTAATGTGGTGCTCTATTGGATGTCTCTCTTTTAGGAAACAGTGGTAGTTTCAAGGGTCTGAAAGAATATGGACCCTTCCGTATTGGTTGAATCTATTAATAAGTAAGTAAAACATCTGTTTTTAATTTAAGGTTATTGATAAGATAAGTGCTTGGGCAAATTTATTTAAGAATAGTTATTTATTCATTCGCAATGATATGTTAATAGTATAGATTATTGTTATTTACGAAGCCAATACCTAAATTTAAAAAAAATGAATAACCAAAATCAATCAATATTAATAATAATAATAATAATAATAATAATAATAATAATAATATATAATAAACAATATTAATAATAATAATAATATATAATATACCTAGGCTTCCATCAAAGCACCAAAATTAACCACACTCATCAAATCTAACTAAAAACACAAAGCTACTAAAAACAAAACTGAATTCCAGAAATCTAACGAAAGCTATTAACACCTTCGCCATACCTATTCTTAGGTATTCGTTTGGTATCATTAAATGGTCACACACAGACATATAAAACATTCACATTCTCATACGCTCTGAATTTACTAAACACAGGAAGTTACATCCCAACGCATGCAAGGAAAGACTCACCATCGAGAGAAAAGAAGGAGGGAGGGGAATTATAGATATACGAGCGCTAAATAAAATACAAATATACGAACTCAGAAAATTCTTCCATAACAAACTAACCTCCACCAGGCAATAGTGAAGGCAGACAAGAATTATACACCGCTCGACCTGTCTCAAACGAGCCACGCAGCAGACGAACACAGTCACATCCAATCACGACTAGAAAAGATGAACACCTGGTCTCAAAAAAACCCTTCACGGAAGACACAGATACCACATAAATCAAGACAATATACATAAAAAGCTTTCATATACGTGGTTATAAGAAGGGCAGCTGCTCTCTGAAACAGAAAGCTTCTTGCTTGCCATCCAGGACAAAGTCATAGCAACCAGAAACTACCGAAATCATCAAGGACACAACCATTGAAGACGAGAGGTGTAGGAGATGTCACCAGCAGAGAGAAACGATCGATCACACAACGAGTGGATGTAGAATAATGGCCGGAACTAAATACACCGCGAGACACAGACAGCAGCGAAGGTCGTTCATCAAGCATTAGCTACAGCATACAAACTAATAGAGAACACAGGCCCTTACTACCATTATACACTAACATCCATACTTGAAAACGAAGACTACAAGCTCTACTAGGACATTAACATCCACACAGATAAAACAATCCCCGCAAACAGACCCGATATCACCTTTCAGTCCAAAAAAGAGAAAATCACTTATTTAATTGACATGGCTGTCCCCTATGACGAGAACATCCAAGCGAAATACAGTGAGAAGATCGCCAAATACACCGACTTGGCATTGGAAGTAAAAAGGCTGTGGAAACAGGAAAGAGTCATCATTGTTCTTTTCGTCATATCAGTAACAGGTCTCACCCCAACAACGTTTACACCGCATTTGGCTCAATTAGGATTTAACACAGACATTCACAGGAACATCCAAAAATCGGTCATTTTGAAAACATGTAGCATTGTTAGATCATTCCTTAATACACAATACTTGTTTTTTTTTTCCATTTCCTTTTTTATTTTTATTTTTTGTACTGACTTGGTATAATCCCGTCAGTATAAAATACAATCACAGGAATACTGTGAGACAACAAGTCATAAAAATAATAATAATAATAATAATAATCCTAATAATAATAATCATAAAAATAATAATAAGTACGATAAGTGTGCAGTGCTTAATGTTAGAAAAGGCAAGGTAACGCAGGAGCAGGATGTCAAGCTTCTCGATGGGATGGAAATCACAGAGTTGGATGGAGGGAAAACTTACAAGTACCAGTTAGAAAAAATAGAAGTTGTACCGTTCATAATATCCTCTAATGGGCTAGTTGAAAAGAGATTCTGCAACAACCTAGAGAAGATTGGTACCTATCGACAAAAAGATAGAGACGATTGCACAAAACGCTGCGATCCTGGGAACCTGTCATATCGTTCGTCTTTATTTGTTGCAAGAACTATAATCTTGATCTTTAGAGAACCGATTATATTCAATTTTCGAAAGAAATTATGATCTACAAAAAATAATAATAATAGTAGTGAATATAGTAGCTGCTTAATAATAATCAAAAACTATTTAAATAATTATACGATATATTTAAACTATTAAACTAACATTAATTTTTTTCAGATTTGGACAGATATATTCAAATTCCTGTAGTTCTTAATTTTGGTATATTTTATGATACCCATAATTTAACTAAAACTACTAAAAGTACACCAGATAAAAGAACGTACTTTACAGCTCAATCAAGTTTTGTTTTAGATGTTGTAGTACTTGTCAAGTTTTTATATAATTTAAAAAGAAATCAGTGCTATGGTAATTATTTTGCAATTTTGTGATTTTTAGTGTACATGAACAATTGAGAGTTATTTCCAAAAACAATAATATTGTAGAAGAAATTCGACATTGCCTATCATCTTGGGATTATACCTCAACTCTTTCGTTAAAAGACTTTAAGGAAGATATTCAACAAGTAGTAGAAGAACTGATTAACTTTTTGTTTATTACTAATCATGATAACAACAACCTAACTGCTTTGATTGAATCGTAAGTAAACAAAACCTCTCTTTTAATATAAGTTTTTAGTGCTAGAATAAAACGCATAAATATTTTTATTTGTAAAATTACCCTCTGTAATATTTTTACTACTAAACCACTCACCAATAAAAAAAACAAAATCTAAGCTGGCAAACGTTTAAAAATTCCGCATAAACTATATGGAAAATTCACTCCACTGAAATTTTCGGAATTTTTTGTATGTTGTAATTCTTGACCTTCTGAACAAAAGATGAATACATCAAAATCGTTCGAACCGTTTTGGAAATATAGCCATCCAAAAATCTCTTTAATATAAAAAGAACTATGAAAAGTTTAAAGATATCAAAAATCTCAATATAAAAAACTATTAATTTCATTCTTTAAAAAGCAAAAAACAAAATAACTTCAAAAAACATTCATAGCTAAATATAAGGCCCTAAGCCAACGTTGTCCACAAATATCTCACATCAAATCAGTCTAAAAAACATAGTTAGGCGGCAGGAACAACTTGTCGTATCCTTTTACACACGAAAGGCTACAAGTGGCGCAGTCGGACCGGCCAGAATATGAGAATTCACTTGACGCTAAAACAACTATTTATTATTCAAATAAATAAAGATTTTAAGAACAGTCAAAGCTTTTGTCATAACATTATACTATTTTGTTGTTAACCTACATGTTTTAACTAGATATCCTAAGCCCTTCAAGCAAGTAAACCAGAGGCAAGTTGAATCGAACTTTTTCAAAACACTGCATCAATAAATAGATAAAATATTAGCCAGTCGACAACTTATATGAGTTCGTTGTTTGTATTCAGGTGCGAGAATAACAGAGGATACTAAAAAACTTTATTTGCTAATTTTATAAGCTCATAGAAAGGGCGATAAGAAAGCTCAAAATTCTGAGTATGAAAGGTATAGTTAAAATACACTGTCTCTGAAAGTTTGAGCCAAATTAGGCTCATAAATAATTTTTTACAGCTCAAAATAGACTCATTTTGACCCATCCCTAAAACCTCTCACAAAACCTAAACCAAGAGAGATATTAAGCTCAAAACTAAACAGAAAGATATAATTTATCATAAGCTTCAGCATTTTGAATCCTAGCATGACCTTATTAGAAAAATTTTAATTTTTAAGTGAAATTTTTCTGGAAAATTAACTTTCTATTTTCACTCATACCGTCTAAACGAAAAGCGATAAAAATAAAATTTATTAAGAAAAAATGCGTATTTTCACAACCTCTTTCGAACTAGACATTTTTAAGAATTTTTCTTGTTTTTATTTTTATTTTGGGACTTTTTCGATCGAAAGAACAGATGATCGGTCGGAACTTTTATAAATTTTAACCAAGCGCGCGTGTTCTGGCATCAAAACCAGGAAAAATAAATCATTTCTTTTATCTAGAATAACATTTTTTCAAATTCCGAACGGAAAAGATGATTTTAATCAATTTTCATTTTACACCTAAAAACGGCGTGCACAATAACGGCGACGATGCCCACTTAAAGTTAACGTGGAGTACTATTAAATAATGCAAAAATTCCCGGGCTCAATAACCCTGTTGATTTTTAACAGAATTTAGAAATTCAAATTTATAGAGAAAATCCAAAAAAACTCACAAGCATAGATTTTCGCTCCACAAAATCCTTGCTGCTTCTACAAGTTCCAGATTAAAAATGACCAACATTCCCAGAATGCAAAGCGTGCAACTTTGCTCTGATTGGTCCGAACATGCATCTTGGTCAAAATCTTTGGTTTTTTAAAAAAGAGCTTTTATCTCCCTTGAAGTGTTTGAAAATTTCTGAGCTTTCAATTCTTGGCCTTCAGCACAGTTAACTTTAACTTTCAATTTGTTTAAACAGTGAACTTAGAGCTAGTAATTTTTATTGAATCTTTCAAAACATGTAATAACTTATTTGAACATTTAAGTAATTTTGTTTAATAATTTGATGTGAATTAATTTCGATAAATGTTAAATGACTTAACTGATCACAACCCCATGTAGGCAATATTAGTGTTATCTGATAGTCTCTTCAGGTTCGCGACCCTTTTATTTATTGATTTGCTTAATAATATTTTGCTTTTAAATAAATAACTTTTACTAATTTTAAAGTGTCTGTAAACTTAAACGAATTTTGTTTTCCAATTTTTAACTAAACATTTACTTATTAAATGCAAGCTGTATATTTTATTTCAAAACTAACAATTCTTAAGTAATTGCTACTAAATGTAAGGAATACTTTGCTTTTAACCATATGTGAATTTGTATTTGTTCATAACAATTTTAAAGTTCCAAGTTCTACCTTGATTGAGTCGAGTTTTTTATTTGTGACTTACCGAGACTGTGACCAATAAAGTTTCTCTCCTTGATGGGATGGTTCCTATATTTATCAGATAAAACTTGTAATAATAAAGTGCATGTACTAAGTGTTTTTCCGAATTAGGGCATGTATAGGTTAGGATAGTATTTAAGGTGTAGCTTCGAAAATAATATAATCCCTTCAGACTAATTGGCCTTTACAGGTACCGAAACTTACGAGCTCTCTTAATAGTAGAGGCTCATCTGGAGTAAGTGCATTAGAACAACCGTGCCTTTATTATAAACAACTGAATATTTGAATTTATTTATTATTCATTTAGTGCATGATAATTAATGTGCATGTTGGTGTGCGTTAGTGGTATTTTGGAACTACCATACAGTAGAAATTTCGCGACTAATATTTTGGACGCCCGTGGAACGCCCTGGTGGAATAAGAAATTATTTAGTAATATTGTGGCTAAATTTTTTTAACAAAGTTTTAATTGTTGGTAACCTCAAAATTTTTTAACCACGTTTCTCAACAACTGTTGTGTTTTTTCCGAATGTAAAGTTCTTTTGATAATAATTTCAAGGAAGATTTAGTCAAAGAGTGAATTTCTGGACTTTGCAAAAAATAGAAACAGCTGAAAAGAGGAACATTTTTCCCACCAAAAAACAATAATAAAATTCAAAATAAAAAAGATCCGTTGGACAAATGTTAAAGTTTACAAAAAAATTTGTTCTTTAATTGTTTTGTGAAACTTGTTATCATAAGTTGTATTGTTGTGCTCAGGACATAAATTTTCGTAAACGTTGTAATTTGCGCAAGGCGATTGTTACTAAGTTTTTCGATTTTCAAATTGAATATAAAATCTTACTCAGTTGAACAAACGTTTCGGACTTAAAACTGTGAAGTGAAATAATTGATTTAACAAAATCAGTGTAGTGTAAACGAACTTTTAAACAGTATTAAACATAAACTAAACTGCAGGTCCCTTGAAAGACTGTATGTTAAGCTTTCAGAAAGTAAGCCACTTTTGTTAGTGTAAGAAATTTAACCAAATAATTTGTAAATTAGCTATAGTAATTTATCCACCCGGGATCCACGTTGGTAAAGGTGTAACAAAACGTAGTTAATTTTAAGATACATGAATTAGCAATATTAGTTAAACTATCATTAAAACAAACTGACTTACTTTCCCCCATAATACCTTTCCGTCGCTACTACCGAACTTGTTTCACAGTTGTGAAATTTGATAAAAAATTAAATATTATTAAATACCATATTTGGGCAGACACCACCTTCAGGTTCCGTTTTCCGATAGATATGACTAAATTCACGTTCAGCGACTTTTCTTCCCCCTTAAAGTTCGTCCCATGAACTCCCAACTTTCTTTGAGGCGAGTGCCCACTTTCCAGAGACCTGGGCTAATCCTTCGGGGTTAGCCCCAGTAAATAATAACGCTAATAAAAATAACCCCGTATTGTAACTAATCTTAGTAGCATTAGTAATAAGCATGAACTAAGTAGTATTAGAAATCAACCCTATGAATGTGAGAACTTAAAGAAAGAAAGAAACAGTCTAAAAGACATAGCCAATATCTACTCCCAAAGGGAGAATACAAAAAAAACATTTTGATACTTCATGTAGGTCCGAGTTCGAGGCTTTACATGGTGAAAATGACCCTTTTAAATTGCCTAAACTACTGGTCAGCCGACACGTCGCTGTCCTCAGCGTCGGATTTTTAAGGACAGTTCTTTGGAGCTGAACCAAAACTTAGAAGGTTCTTCAAGCTATAAATCTTTTAGTCAGCATTCTTTAGTGTCTGCCGAATGTGACATTGAATATAAAACCTTAAACCAAAGTGGCAATTTTGACGGTGGTACCCTAGAGGCCCACTAATATTTCTCAATGACGAACATTAAATTTCGATTTTCTGAATTTTAAAAATAATGATTTTAAACGTTTCCCACATCAGAACATGGAACCTCTGGTGGGGATCATGCAAAACCCAGATTACACACTGGTGGGGAAATCTTTTCAGATTGCCGTGTTACTAGAAATAATTTCATTAATTTAAAAATAACTTTTGATAATGTTCCAAATTTCCAACACCATCGCCATGCATCATCAGAACATATAAAGATTTATTTCGGCGGAGCGTAACTAAGATTTGTTAATTTTTCATTGTTACCCCTGATAGCTCAGGGGTGCCCGAATAGCTTCGCCAAGGTTGCGTATTCCAATCCTGGCTCGAACGATAACTTATTTTTTTAGTTCTTTTTTTGACAAAAGCTTCTCTTATATTCAATATCTGATACCATTAGGTGGATCTGTCTCAAGTTAGCAATAAAGCCATCGTTAAAGGGTATACAAACAAAAATAAATAAAAACCTTGCTGTTATTCCGATATAATAGAAAAGGCTGATTAACGGGCGGATCGAGAAGTGAACAGCTCGCAGAATATAGTACATTATGCTGGGCCAGTATGTTTAGGAATTTTGATTGGAGATTTCTCGCATGCAATTGAATCCGCGAGTTTGAAAACCGTACTTGTCCAAAATCGTCGTGTCGAGAAAATCAATAAAAACTTCCCAACGTTGAAACTACTTAAAATGGACAATTTTCCTGCATATACAAGTTTTAGATCTCGTGGTTTGCTACATCCTTTTGAAAAAAAAATCCTGAATATACAATAATCTACCAATGACAGATAAAAACAGCTGATGAACTTGTACGGTTTTTGAACTCAACACTGAATAAAAACAATTAGTGGGAACTTTAAAGTCTATTTATTTAAGTCACAGAGGAAAAATACAAGATCAAAACTTTTAAGTAAATCATCTAATCATCATTTTCAGTATTTGTCGTTTTCCATGATGTGATATGGTAATAAAATTCCAATATTTCACCATGCGTATAAGACATTACCTTCTTGATGTCTGCGATTTTTTTATCATTGATTGGAATATGTTCTTTATATGCCCCACTATTGGGTAGAAGTGGGCTTTCCTTGTGTTCTTTTAGTAATTTAAAAGTATTGTATCCAGAGTTTGAACTTTCATACAGGAACTGCCTGTAGCTGGATACAGCAACCATTTCTCTCTTGGAACCAGGCCACCAGTTTTTAAAATCAATAATATCACTGTTTCGGATTTGTTTCACAGTAAATGCTTGCTTTTTTCGGGAACTCAATATCAAGCCTCATATTCTTCTGGAGTATAGATTCAATCGCGTTTTATAAAATTCCTTTTCACACAGCGACCGAAACGAATGACCTCGGAAAATAATAATATATTTTGTCGAATCTTTTGGTTGCCTGTAATGCCAAGAGAAAACGGATCATCGTTGGTTTCGTTTCTGACCTGCACATCCATCGGAAAATAAGTGTAGTTCAGTGATATTAGGAGGTATATGATTCGTTATATAGTCACTAAAAACAGACTGCATTAGGTCCTTTCTTACCTTGGCCTTCATGGTAAGTATAAAATTGACTGGTATTCTCCTTAAGATTGTGGATTTGGAATGCATATACCCAGAGCTGCCTGAAATAAAAAATCTCCTGTACTGGAATATGCGGTAGTGGCATATTTTGCATATAATCGAAAGCTAGAACTATAACTTCTGGTCGTTCAGCACACAAAGTTTCAACTTCTTTAATTTTGTTGTAATACTTCTTCACCCGCCTTTTATGAACCATTAGTTCTGCTGCAATAACTCTTTTTGCATTACCGTTAAGGTTGGCATCTTTAAGCCTGGTTCCATGTCGTTCACACGCCGAGCATACATCAACCTGTGGTCTACCAAACTTAAGATTGAAGTTTTCTTTAAAATATTTCAGATAGAATTCATACTTAACTAAGTTTTCGAACTCGAATTTTTTTAATAAAAAGGCAATGCATTTTTTTCACATCCAACAAAACATCTAAATAACGAATGGTTTTGGAGGAATAATGTGAAACTTTTACCGGAAATGCTTCAATGTGTTCTTTAATTTTTTGAGTCCATTCGTCACATATTGTACGAGGTCTGTTATTATGTCAGCCTCTTAGATCCCTCGGTGACTTGGCTGTCATTAGTAGGGCACTGAAGCGTTGAACCTGCCAATGCGTTATAGCATGGAGACTTACATTTATTTACTATTTACATACAGAAATACGATTTGGGCCTTTCAAAATGAAGTACGAAAGATTTTATTTTCTTTCTTGTTTGCCTTCTTCACCTCTTACGTGATGTCTCTGGATTGGTTTCACTTCCATGAGTCCCTGTAGATATGTGTCTTGCTCGTTTTTTGTCATACCGCCAAGTAGCTTAGGTAAAGCATCTTTTTTTTCTTGCTCGGTAAACTGCTGCATGCATTTATTTTTGCAGCTAAAAAATAAAATAGCTACTTCAAAAATCAATACAAAATTTGTTGGACGTAATAAGCTTACCTAGAAGCAGGTCCTGTAGTTCTTTCATTAACGTGTTTTCCCTTCGTAGAAACATATGCCAGCCCTTCCAAACGAGCCGTTTTTATTTTGTTGTGGTTCCAGCTAGCGACATTTCTTTTTCTTTTTCTGCTATCAATACTAATATTTTCTTCTTCAGTACCACTGGATGACATAATTATTTACTTTAAATTGTGTAAAAATTACAAATTGTGAGTTCTGTTTTACAATAAAACATTCACAGGAATCAAACGCTATGCTTGTAAACAAACGACTGCCGGATATTTTGCTGAGATAAAAACCCGTACAAGTCACAGACATGTACGGTTTTTGTTCTCATTTTACGGATCGCACCAGCTATACTACGTTTACGGTTATGCATGTCGTACGGTTTTTAAGCTCAATCAATGAAAACACACATTTTAAACAAAATGGCTATCTTACTTTAAAATGTCAAATTTTAGACGTATACTGTTTTCGAACCCACCGATTCAATTAAGTTCTCGTCTTTAAAAGACATTTCTTTAGAGAAGCTTAGTACTACAAAACATAAACAACTGATAGTTTTATTTTAAGTTGGTATATTAGCAGGTTTTAATTGGGATGACTTTGTTATTTGGAGAATTTAAGATAGGTAAAATATATTTCCGTAGATTTTAGTTTGAAATATATCCCCCCCCCCCCAAAACCGAATTAGCCCTTCTCGAAATATTCACATACACTAAAAATCGAATAAAATATATATACGTCTTTTATATTTATTTTTTAACAAAATTTGCACAATATTCACGGCTAGTCTCGTAATGATCGCTATTTCGATCCTTATAATTGGCTATTTTCGGCTCATGCGGCCATTAGGCGCTTGCCTTAGGCTACTACCACAGTATCTCAAGATCTTAGATTTTCAATTTTTAAACTTCAACTTACCTTTCCTTCTATTGTTAATAGCTAACGAGTTATCTAAGAATTACACACTAAATAGACATCTATTGGAAATAACTTTTCTAACTAGAAATGGCAAATAAACTAAGCTTAACCGGCTACAGGATTATCTTTAGAGATTCTCATCGTACATTTTTTTTAAGAACAATGCATATTTCCCGAACCTTTACCCTTCGGTATATTTGGTTTTATTTTAAACTCCATCGGTGGACACCCTGAACAGTTCAGATTAAAATCTGCCAAAAAATATTTCACCAATCATAAAAGGGCTAAATTAAAGTCAACTCAGTCAAATCTTGCTGGTATACAAGTATAGAACTAATATTTTGTTGTTGTTTCACTATTAAGCTTCTTTAAAAATGAGCCCTTCGGAGAGGTGTATTCCAAAACGGCTCATGGGCGCACGAGTTTGACGTACTCATGGTAACTTTGTTCAGCAGGTTATAAACATATAATGAAAAATATAATAAAAAAATGAAACCGCCTTCAAAAAAATGCACTAAAAAGTGAAAAATAAAGATTTATTCCACCTTAAAAATTTTTACTCCTTGAAGTCGGCGTCAATATAGTTAATAAAGACAGTAAGACCTTATACGCGTAGTATTAGACAACAAAACACCGACTTGACTGAATACATGATTATATTTTGATGACTAAATAATTGAGAATAAGTTTACCGCGGACTTCACGGAGTAAAATTTTCAAGGTGGAGTAAAATATGATTTTTCGCTTTTCAGTGCATTTTTTTGAAGTCAATTTCATTATTTTATAAAAAAATTTATTTCATCATCTTTAGTTTTATCTATACGAGTCTTATAATATATCCTGGCGTAAAAAACCAAATGGCGCCATTCCGCCATTTTTAACACTTTTTTTAAATATCCTTGGTATGAGACCGCTTCAGCAACATCTTGAATATCTCCTGAAAATTTCATCTAAATTGAAAACCATCGCGGAGTAATCGATGTACAAACAAAAAAAAACAACAAAATGGCCGCCATTCCGCCAGTTTTAACATTTTTTTAAAATGCTCGCTATCGGATCACTCCGGCCATATCATGAACGTCCCCTGAAAATTTCATCCAAAATGGTCCAACCATCGTGGAGCAATGGATTTACATAAAAAAATACATAGGGTCAAACTGATAACCTCCTCTTTTTTTGAAATCGCCTAAAAATACTAGATTTTGAGGTTGCACATTTTTGTGGTCATCCGGAATACATAAAATTACATAACGGAATAGCAAAAGGTACCTTTTAGTAAATGGGGTTGTATGTCTATTACACACCTCAATGCTTTACTTTGAAAAAGGTATTTAAAACAATGTAAATTTAATTATAAAACCCTCTACGGTTATCGCCCTTATACCTGTGTTTCTTTTAATATTATTATTATTACAAAAAGCAGATCAACGGATTTCAAATGAAAATATATTGGATCACCAGAGAAACGTCCTATTAGGCACTCCAACGATCTGTCACTGTCATGTCATTTTTGGGTTGTCGTAGGACAAACAAACTGATTTAGCCAATGAGGCTTAAATATTGGTTTTATAAGTCCCACAATAAATTGGTCAAGTAGCTGTCGTAGGACAAGCAGCTGTTTTGTTGAACTGCCTAATTGGAAATTACATTTAAGACAAAAATTTACTACTTATTTTATCATTGGTCAAGTTGCGCAATTAGTCGTAATAAATTTGTAAACAAACCCTAGGTTGTCAACCTATGCTGTCGTAGGACACGAGAGATTGTTGGACTGCCCTATACAATTTCACGTTTGATTCATCAAAATAATCCAAGCCGTTTAGACAATATGCGTGAACAAACAAAAAAATATATATACAGGTCGAATTGAGAACCTTCTCCTTTTTTGAATTCGATTAAAAAATATAGTGAATTTCATTTACTAAAACCGATTTTTTATAGATTTGTGCGTGGTTCTGTATTGATATATAATTGAGATTTGAAGACATATAATTTTAATTATATGCTGCCAAAAAATTCTTGAAACATTTAATCTAACCTGAGACCACTTTAGAAGAAATATACACGTTGTTCCCTCGAGGAACGCGCTCCTCGTTTCAACAGTAGGGCAACAGACCAAATACTCCTTTGTATATTTCGTAGTCAAAACTTTTAGGATGGCAGTTGGGCGTCATTTTAAAGACCAATTTTAAATGAAAATAGGGGTCAAAAGACATCTATTTTGAAATGGCTTCTCAACCTTATTTTATACCCAAAATATGAAAACAATTAAATCATTAATTTATTTTAGTATTTTAAACGTTTTCAATAATAAAAACATAAAACTGTTATTAATATATTTTATAATTGTGAGTAATCTTACGCTAATGTGCTAGTTTTTGCCAGTTTTTGTGTAATTCCATTCCTCTTAAAAAATGCCTTTTCAACATTCATCATGACATTATTTATTTACAAAGCAAAGGGATCCAGACAAATACACTATCCAAAATAGTATCCACGGTTTACGTAGTCAAAAAAATAGTGGTATAAATAACTATTTATAACAAAATTCTAAAATAAATAAGTTCGATAAAAATTAATAAATACAAAATAAATGTTTGGCATTATTTTTAAAAGCAATACATGTTAAACGTTTTTAAATGTGTTCAAGCGAAAGATTTTTGTTTTTTTATTTTAAACGTTCTTATCATTCTACATGTTTAAGAATTTTTACTAGAGTTGGTGTTAGAAATGGTGTTATATAAGTCTCATTATCCCGGATATCTATTACAGTTTTCATTAAAAGAAATTTTTGTTAATCGATCCAATGTATCAGTTATTATTAAAAAAAATTAAATTTGACAATTTTCTCCTATTGTAATTAAATAATTTTAGTGATCCGGTCCTGGTCTCTGCACTCCTAGTCCCCCTGCATTCCGGTCCTCTTTACGAAAGCTTTATTGTTTTAGCTTTGTCCACTTTGAAATATATGATACCTTGTTTTCACTACTAAAAGAGAAGTTTAATAATGATGATCTCAACATTTATAATATATCCAAAGAATTTTGTAAGAACAATGGGACACCAAAGCAACTGGGCTCTACATTTTACAACTTCATCCCAAATGCAGCTGTAAGTATTCATACATACAATTTTTTTTTAAATACTATATATGAAGAAAATCAAAATGCCTTTGTAGGTTAGGAAAATAGTATCATTGCGGCCTAAAAATATTGGGACAATGAAATTTGTGCTCAAAAAGTATAAATACAAAGAAATTTGCTTCAATCTCCTGTAAGTAGGTAACATGTCAAGTTTCAGATTTTGATTTGTTGTTGTCTTGTCAGTTAATATATTATATCATCATCAATATTTGCTAACAAAAACGATAATGTCAGCACTAACTGTTGAAGAAAAAGCAGTAATTCACACCAGATTGAGGGACAAGGTACCTGAAAGAGATATGGCTGCGGAATTGAGATTAAGCAAGATTACAGAAAAAATTGAAGAATATAGGGAAATTAAGAGAAAACCAGGTTAGGGTAATAGGAAGATCTCGACGGAGGATGAAGTTACCGAGCTTGTCAACTTTCTGAAAAAACATCCTTTCAAATGGAAAACAGGAAACCAATTTTCCCATATCTTCCAGAACAGCAAGACGTCGAATAGGAGCGTCAGATATAAACAACCGGTGTGCTGTTAACAAAATAATTTTAAGTGATAAAAACAAGCAAGCACAGAACAGTAGAATTGTGTAGAGAATATCTCAAGCAGAATAGTTTATGGGAAAGAAAGAGTAATATTTGTCGACGAAAAAACATTTCAATTTTGGAGGAAGAATGAAGTATAATGAGAGATATCCATAAGACTGATGAGAGTGGATGTCGTTTTTTTATTAATATTTGGAGCCCAGAAGTTTTGCAGACTGCTCAGCAAAAAAAGTGACGGCTGTTGTTTATGCAGATATTCTTTGTCGAGTCAGGATTCCATCGGTTGGAGTGGTATATGCAGATGATTACATCTTCCAGCACGACAATGCACCATTCTACAAGGCAAAAAGTATTCAACAATGTCTCCGAGAATACAACGCGTACGTCTTACCGTGGAGTTCAAGAAGTCCATATTTAACAAAATATATTTATAGGCAAGATTTTAGACCTAGAAGCCAAAAAGAACTCCGATAGAAGATACTTGAAACATGGAATGAAATATCTTCAGAATTTGCGAAAAATTTAGTGTTAAGAGGCCACTTCATCAATAGCAACTGTGCAATGACGAAATATTAATTATTGTTCTTTTTACATATTTTTCACAAATAGAGTTTAAATATTGATTAGAATATAATATAAATGATCTATAATTACATATATCACGTAAAAAAATACCAGAAACACTTTTCAAAAAAAAACTGTTCTAGACTCGACAGCATTTTTGAAACCTTCATCCTTGATACCACTCAATAATTAGATTAATACTCATGCAATGCAATTTTAAATTTTTTTTCTTGTGCCAGTATTTTTTGGCGAAAATGTAGTGGTAGATATAACATAAAAGTATATTGTAGTGTCAGTCATGACGAACAAAATCAAATATCGTAGAGGTCACTAGCTTCTTTCGTTTGCAGCAGAATTATTGTTTAAACAATGCCTCCCGGGATAAGCAAATAACCAGAACTCTTTAAATAACAAAGTCACAGAATCAATATATTGCACACGTATTTATCATCACGTAAGCTACATTTATTCAGTGCAAATTGGATAAGTTATTTTAAATTTTGCAAAAAAAATTGCTAATAGCATGTTGTAAGTGATTTTTGTACTATTTTCCTGATCTATTAATTTGTTCTAACAACTGAAGCCTTTGTACAGAATATATTACAAATCCAGAATTTACAAATTAAATTGTTAATTGTAACAACCGACAAAAAACTATCCTGAATTTATCTAGGTTTAAAATTGGCTGACATATTTCAATAATATAATATATAAATTTTTGGGTACCCGTTATTACAAATTATTATATATTAAATAAATTCATTTTTGACTTGCAGGTAGTAGAACTCTCTATGTTAAGCAACAAAAGAACACCACTGGAAAAGCTCAAATGTTTACAATGCGCATATGACAATATTTTTGCTGAAGTTAAAGGAGCTCTTATTTCTGTGATTTCTAAATACTCTGGTAAGCAGTCATTAATAAAAATTTGTCCCAATATTTATCAAAATAATGTAAATTGATCAACAATGTAAATATAAAAAAGACGGTGAAGATATCCTATACAAGAAGGGTCCTTATGGCTTTTTTTCCTAATTATAATACTTTCTGAGATAAATCTGTCGGAACTATGGTTAATTTTCTACCACTGTCATCTTGTAAACGTATCGGGGACTAAATTTACACTAAGTCAACCAAAAACAATTTTTTAAAAAATAAATTTGCAAAGAGAAATCCGAGGCTACAATATGTGATAATTAGTTTTTAACTCTACGCTTTCAAAATATGGAAAAAATCCCGGTGAGTAGGAAGCAAATGTAGATGTACTGGAACACTAAAAAATAATTTATGATATGACGAGGTTATGGGGGACATGCAGAACATTTCATTTAGGATAGAAATTATAGGTTCCATTTACTTTCTTGTTTAGGGTTGATTATAAGCTTGAATTAGTACCATGTTACTTCCAAAAACAGAATTTAAAAACTATCTAAAATTTTTATCTCATTTCGTAAATATTTTGTAGAATATTGGCACAAAATAAAATAGAGCAGAAAATCAGACTGCAAATATCAATGTCACTTCAAATAAACCCTCATCTCCAGGTACCAGCAGATATCATGGGCGTGCGGTGAAATTTTAAGAAAGGGAAGCAATTTTTAGAAACCTACCCATTTGTAATGTAATTCGATTCTTCGATCATTTTTTGCAAATTCGTCAATGACGTCATCATAAAAACGCCGATGCTCTGACATATTTACAGCGATGTATGCCAAAGTCTCTCCTGCCCCGTTGAATTTCTCACGAAATTTTTTATACGTTTAAGTGTTGAAAAATTGCGTTCTACTGATGAACTTGTGGCAGATATTGTCAATACTAATTCACACAATGTCGACACTTCGGTGTAGGCATCTTCCAGCTCCTTGTTTTTTAAAAATTGGATTAGTTCCTTAGCGTTATTTTTTGCGCTATTGTCATCAGTTTCGTAAATCACTTTTAGTTCAGATCGCAGTAACACTCGGTCAAAGAACTGGCCATAATGAAGAAGAAGAGATTTAAACGCATCTTCTGGAAAAGTTTTTCCTTTAATTGCATCAAAATTGCAGAGTTCGAGGAATTTAAAATCATTTAAACCGTTAAATCTATAGTTTATTTGTTGCTGAATTTGATCGATTATCGATTCATAAAAGGGGCGTTTTCTCCCAAAATAGGCCAAAGTCATCTCTTTTTTGGCTTAACATGGACTTAAAATCATCCACTTATGTTAGGCAAAAAGCAATATCATTTGTTTTACTTTGTAATATATTAAAAACATTGTCCGAGAATGGAAATATTTCTGAAAATATGTTCAACAAATAATTAAAATTAAAATCTCGTTTCAAACAGTCCAAAAACCCCCTCGAACTATTTATTGCTTCTGAGTCCCACGTTTCATTATTTTCTATTATATTCTCAAATAGTTCAATCAGTGATTCACGATTTTCAGATACTGTTAACACAAGTCTTCCATTATAGTTCCACCTAGTAGGAGCTACTTTGGGCAATAATTTGTGGACAATGGAGTCCAAAGCTTGTGTACGTTTTGTTGACTTGGTAAAAAAAGCAGCCATTCCACTTAAAGTAACGAAAAATACTTTACACTCTTTAATGTAATTGATGGACTGGGATAAAACTAAATTTAAATTATGAGCAAAACAATGGACAAACACAGCACTTGGGAAAGTGTCTCGAACTTTAGCTTGCAGACCCCCTAATTGTCCTGCCATCACTGCAGCTGCATCATAGCTTTGAGCAACTAATTTTTTCTCTCAATTAATTTCTTTAGTAACATTATAAACTACAGTATATAATGCATCTGCTGTACGATTTTCGGGCACATTCTTAAAACCTAAAAATCGCTCTTGAATACTTCCGTCTGTTTTAACATAGCGTATTACTATAGATAATTGACTAAAATTAGTGATATCAGTTGTTTCGTCCAGAACAATAGCAATGAACCGCGCCTCGCCAATCTACTGCTTAATTCTTTTTAGAATAATGGTTGCAACAGCGGAAATTAAATCATTCTGGATTCGATTCGACGTTCCGCGAAAAACGCTAGACTGCTCTAAATGATTTTTTAAGCTATCATCATATTTAGCCATTAAACTAAGTAAATCTTGAAAATTTCCTCTATTTGAAGAAACCCTTGTTTCGTCATTACCTCTAAATCTCAATTCTTGCTGTCCGAGAAAACAAACAACATCGATAAGTCTTCTGAATATTTGCCTATTTTTATCGACTAGTTCATTGTGTTGGGGGTGACTAATTTCCAACTGTTTATGAAGGGCGTGTTCAATTCTGGTTTTGCCCAAGACTTTTTTTTTATGACGGCCTGTAAATGCGCTTTGGACATAATGTGTCTTTTTACAGCTTTATGGAAATTGTTTAAATCGGAAAAACCAGTTTTATTCCAGAGACCCTTTTCATTTTCACAAAGTAAACATGGCCAACAAAATAATTTACTTATATTTTCACACCCCGTTAACCATTTAAATTGTTCGTATAGTTTTTCCGGATAAAAATGTCTAATACAGTTTTTCATTTTTGTGGTTAAATTTTTCATAGGCAGTTTTGCCCTTCTTTTGAAAATTATTTGAAGCTTATCAGCGAAGTTTAATGTGGAAAACCCCTGTATTATTAAGACACACACCACACATTCACACACACTCTTCTTACTAAATTCTCCAACATTTTCAACGTTATTACCTACAGCCGAAGTTGACAGTATTTGCATATCCACGTCCGTATTATTGCCTTCCATACCACACCATGCACGGCGCGACGTACATATCACACAACACACGGATAGCCGTTCAAACAAAGAACCTACTCCAACGATAGCTTCCGCCACCACTTAAAGCACGCGACTGAAATGCAAAAATTGCAAACAGTCGGTGGAAAGTTCGATAACCTCTGGCTCGATTCACAGGAAATTAAGCATACAGGACTTGGCTGCAGAGAAGCTAGCGGCCCGCATAGGTTCTATTCAATATTCTATTGTGGCTGGGTCGGAGTCAAGGCCGCATTTATTATGGGCTTGACAATTAAGATAATATTTTAGCATTTTTCATATAAACTAAATTAATGGTTTCCTATTTCAAAAATTACATTTTTTGGGGAAGCATTGCTTCCCTTGCTGCCATGGACTGCACGCCCCTGGCAGATATCTAAATAGGTAAGCAATAATTATATCCGAAAAATCGAAATATTTCCTGATTCTAAAACCTTCCATATTTCGAAAACCGTTAATATCCGATATATGGTATTTTATATAAAAAATATGCAGAATATAATATAACATTAAAAAATGTGGTATATTATAATTAAAAAAACAAAGTTGGTACTTGCTTTGCTTTTTCGATACACCCTGTATACATTAAAATATAAGCACATGAAAAGGCAGATCGAATTATTGTTTGAAACAGATTTTTCTAATTTCAAAAATAACCAAGATATTTCCGTTTAATGAGTTCCCTGTACGGGGTGTCCTCCCATTTTGGGTACTTTTGCGGGGTATCTCCGTTATTTTTATAGATAGAAAGTTGCAGTTTTCGCGACAGTATGCTTCTTTTTTGTAAAACTAAAGATGCTGTTAACAAAATTATCATAACCCTTTTAGTTTTTAAGTTACAGGGCTGAATCGAAAATTTTGCATTTTCAGGCACCCCTCGTATCTTAACTATCAGACAACTTATCGAAAATGTGAAAACTGTTTCTTATATAATATTTCCCGTAGAACTCAATTCCGCCGGAATTCGGAATTAATATACAGGGTCAGGTCAAAAAGTTATCGGATCCGACTTTATTTTTTTAAATGGGCCACTCTATATATTTTTAAACTATAAAATTTGTCTTTTTTGCCTTTCCAAAAATATATAATAGTATGCACTTTCTCTCAGAAACACGCAAATAAATGACAATCTTCTGAAATTAAATGCATAATTTAATAGTATCCTATTGTTTATGACAACTATACAAGAAACAAAAATAAATGTCAAATATTTAAAAAATCTCATCATTTTTCAGATCGACTTTTGGTTTATAAAGCAGTTTATAAATGTTCTTTTGGTATTTTTATTTAATAGATATTTATCAATTTCTTCGTATAATGGCAGCATATGAAGATTATGAAAAATATGATATGCTGGTATGTTTTATACAGAGTAATGAAAATTCTGAAGGAGCCTCGGAATTATATTTCCTAAGGAAAGTAACCTATTATGGCTATGAAAATTTGTTTTATCATTATAAGTTTTTGCTTGTTAGATATCCAGAAAGAAGGCAACCGTTTTTTGAGATATTTGCTCGTTTAAAGCAAATTTAGTTGAGCACGGATCATTTGTTCACCCGCGTCCTAAAACATACAACAAAGAGAACAGGGAAAGAAAAGAGATAGATGTTTTGGGGATATATAGAAGCAATACCTTCGCCCTCATGTAGAAAAAATGAGGAGAAGGAAATTGGTATGCCAAAAACTGATGGTCAAAGGATCTTGAAGAAATATAAGTATCATCCATACAAATTTAATATAGCGCAACATTTGCATCCTGGCATAGTGAAAATCACCATTAAATGTTTGAAAGAGTACAACAAGGAAGCTTTGAAGTTGGGGAGTCATGTTTTATTTTAGGCAGACATATAGTTTATAGGATTTTTGAAGGAGGTCTTACAGCACGTAGATACCTAGAAATCCTTGAAGAAGTTATTCCACATTTCTCGAAAATATTCCATTAACCCAATATAATGCTGTTTACTTACAGCAAGATGGTGCCCCAAGTCACAAGTCTAGGCTCTTAAGTGAATTTCTGGATAATAACTTTCCTCAAAGATGGATAAGTACCAACGGGCCTATTAGATGGCCTCCAAGATCTCCAGATCTTACAATTTTATATTTTTTTATAGGGCTATATACAAAATGAAGTATATAAAACACGATATGACAGCATAGCAGGACTTCGAGAGGCAATTCATTTAGCCTTTCGAAATCTGCGAATGAGACTAATGGTTCTTTTTAACGCTATTCAAAGAATTACAAAAATGTGCCAATTTTGCATTAGAGAAAATGGTCGTCAATTTAAACATCACCTTTAAAAGTTTGTTTTTTCTTTTTTTTCGTAAGGTTATTTTTTTGTGTTTGTTATATTGTTACTTTATGCTATAAAAATGTTATTAAAAACTTGCTGTTATTAAAAAACTCTATAAGTATTTTTATATAACAAGGTATCCAATTCTTCGTTAGTAATATGTAACTTTCAATTGTTTATAATTGTTATTCATGGCCTACTATTAAATTATGCATTTAATTTCATAAAAATGTCATTTATTTGCGTGTTTCTGAGAAAAAGCGCGTACTATTATATGTTTTTGAAAAGGTGAAAAAAAGACAAATTTTATATTCTATAAATATACCGGGTGTTTCATTTAAAAAAATAAAGTAGGGTCCGATAACTTTTTGACCTGACCCTGTATACTAATTCCGAATTCCGGCGGAATTGAGTTCTACAGGAAAAGCTATATAAGAAACAGTTTTCACATTTTCGATAAGTTATCTGATAGTTGAGATATGAGGGGTGCCTGAAAATGCAAAATTTTTAATTTAGTTAAAAGGGCTATGATAATTTTGTTAACGGCATCTTTAGTTTTACAAAAGAGTAGCATATTGTCGCGAAAACCGCAACTTTCTATTTATAAAAATAACGGAGATATCCCGCAGAAGTACCCAAAATGGGACATCCTACTTGTACTGGTACTTGTAATTAAAGAAAAATTCATGATAATATCATTCATTATACCTGGCATCGTCTTTTGTGTACGCCGAGGAAATAAATAAAATTCTAAGTTGAATGAAAATGAAAATGCTGTATGCTTAGTTTGCAGGTCAAAACTAATCACATACTGTAACCATGAGTTTCTCCTTTCCATTTAGTTTTCAAATAAAAAAAAAATCAAAAACATTTTTTGGTGGAATTATTACAAATTTGGTCCCCATGACGCGTTCATAATGTTCAGATTTTAGAGAATTATCTATAAATTACGATCGATTTATCTCAGAAAATATCATATTTAGAAAAAAATCATAAGGACAGTTTTTGTTAATGTTTTGTACGTAATGTAAATAATTGCTCTATCTACAATACTTTAGCAGATATTGGCAAAGAAAAACTAATTTTTGCAATTTTTGTTTTGTTTTTTGCAACTTTGAGCAAACTCTCAAAAAGCTACAATTAAAAAAAATGGCAAAAAAATGGCTCTGGTTATTGGATTATAAGAGAGCGGACATCACAGCATTATCTATTAGACTTCCACGGGTCTGTTAATAACCTCCATGTCAGCAAATGTGATAGGAATGTTTTTTTTTAATAATTACTTCTATCGTTAGCTCCGAGCGGATATATCTTTCGTTTCGGTAGAGGATAGAGGGATAACATCGTGTTCTGCCAGATACCACTGCCCAGTGCTACGCATGTCATATTTTGTGGATCGTCTAAGTTTAAACCTAGGGTCTTAGCTGAGGTACCCCAGCGGAATAGCTCTCATGTCCTATCGTGGGCCGACGGGTAAGCATTGCAGATAAGAGAAAGCATGGAAAGCTTAAGCGGAAACACACATTCGGCAGGCCACGCCACGTACTGGTAGGTTTCATGCTGTGTCACGAAATTTTAAGTTTATAAACTCACATTTACCCACACGCCCACTTTCTAAACTTTCTAAGTAATCTTTATTTTCCAATTTTGACCGGTATATCGCCGTGTTTTGGTCAAAAAATCACAGGGTTAAATGCATTTTAAATAACAGTTTACTAATCTTGTAAATCATAATGTAGTAACTTACTTAAAATGTTTGATTCTTGGCAGTTTTTTTTCAAGATTTTTATACTATTATGTATGTCTCTATAATCTTTGCATTTAATATTATGCGAAATTTCAAGAGCTTTTTCATCTGTTCTCGGCAACCTACTGTAACAAACAACCATACTTAATGAGAAATTGTAGTTTCCACCATTTTGATACACTCGCACCAAGACTACCTGTCATAATAACCTATTCTCCGCACCGGCCATTTTAGCTCAGTTTTTGTTATAGGTTAACTATAACAAAAACCTATAACCCGCACCAAGAATGGAATAAAAAGT
The DNA here is from genome assembly GCA_030620095.1 of Kuschelorhynchus macadamiae. Classification (NCBI taxonomy): domain Eukaryota; kingdom Metazoa; phylum Arthropoda; class Insecta; order Coleoptera; family Curculionidae; genus Kuschelorhynchus; species Kuschelorhynchus macadamiae. The sequence goes on from JAUTXW010004690.1 coordinate 651,907, forward strand.
TTTGTCAATGAAACAGTTTTTGGTACATTATATTATTGATACTGGGTTACATGTGCGTAAACTGAGTCAACACCAGGTTAGGAGCCGGAGCGCGACAGCACTAATGCATCTTCGTTATTAAGCTGTAATACTAAAATTTCTTCCCCAGATAACGACTTGCCCATACTGACCTCCCACCTAAAAGGATACAGTTCGTAAAATACCGCTGGAATTATAGCAACTACAAAATGACCCTACGATAAAAGAGTTCCTGGTACGGAATTTACTCTGCCCTCGGCAACACTCTTAAAATGTGCCTTCAGCGAGAAAAGGCTTACCTCTATAACTTGCCTTGCTGTGCATGTCTTCGAGGTTCATATAACCCAGTGTAAATTGAAGTGCGACGTGTCTCAACGTTTAAGAGGCTCTCAACGCCTTGCCTTTTTCTGGGCCCTCGCTTTGTTCTACCATGAAAAAATTCTGAATAGATAATACAAATGCGATATTTGCAGCGGCAATGCTCACTGCTTCTCAGCGTATCAACAACAGAGCAACGAGACTTATCGCTAGATCATTTTTATAATGTGAAGCTAAATGGTAGTCCCATAAAGAGGATATGTATTGAAAGAACAAACTTATATATATTTTGTTACTTTTTCGTTCATGAAAAGACCCATTTTCGCTGTTTCGCCGTGGCTTGCTTAATATCGGGTCTTCACCGAATTATGATGATAGACCGGCAACTTGGTTAAGTTACTGTAACTTGCTGAAAATAAGTATCATCACCTAACCTTTAGTAGATTATCGACTCGATCTCTTGATTTGATTTAAGGCGTATGAACAAAGGGCTCAGTGAAACCTATAGTGTGTAGTTAGAGCGAGTCACCTTCCCCTTCTATAAAATACAGACAAATATATGTAGTTACTTAAATAGGTAAAAATTAAAATGGGTTCAAGAACTAAAATATCTTTGAAACACTTCAAAACTGACTCTGTATATTTTTTATTTTTCCTAGAAGAACTGGTTTTAAAGTTATATCTACAGGTCAAAATCATTGCATTTTTCAAAATTCACAATACTTCGGGCTTTTTGTTAATTTTTTCTTAAATTTAAATGGTTGCGCAAACAACTGTGATAACACTGGGAAACAAATTTCAATTTTTGTTTGTTTCTTGAACAATTATTTTGGATTCAATTACACCCAATTAACTAAAAAATACATATTAAAGAATTTAGTTGGCTCGCAAAAAAACTCTTATACCTATTAAAGAATTTAGTTGGTTCGAAAAAAAAAATCTGAGTCATTTGTTACAAAATTTTAATTTATAGGCATATACAATGAACATACAAAATACAGATAACAATATATGGTTGGTTCAACAAAAGTAATTAAATAGCACATTTGTATCATTGAATCTAAAGTTTAGACACTCATTTTGCGCTTCTTAGCCTGCTTTTTGAAATCAGCCTCTGCAGGGGCAGCTCAACATCAATCGGCTAACATTTCACAATTTCATTTCCCCTCCCACCGTGCTCATCATTTACAGCACAACAATTTTCCAGAAAGTAATTCAGATGAAAATTCAGGATTTTAATTTTCAGAGACATATTCCACCCTAGGTTTTGGTAACACAAAAGAAGTTGGGCAATCAGATATTTATAGTTTCCTGCTTTTAGGTTTCCCAAAAAATATGTTGCATATATTTTAAAGGCATTCCAAGCGTCTTTTTTCTTGCCTTCAAGTATGGAATCGAACTGCGCATCTCCGAAAAGTTTCCTGCTCTGGGGACCCACAAATAATATAATATAATATTCACTGTTTAATTTTAGCGTTACTTATTCTAGAGAATTTTTCTTTTAAATAACTGAAAGCACGGCTTCTTTGTCTATGGCCTTCACAAAGTTTTTCATAAGTTCCAATTTTATATGAAGTGGCGGTAATCAAATCTTTTCAGGAGGAACTAATGAGGCGCTAATTACATTTTTCTCTCCTGGCTCAAAAGACTCTCGCGGTGGCCAAATTTTTTTTCTGTAGTGATCCCATCGTGTTCGATTGTCCCATTCGTAGAGGTAGCAGCAGTATTTGATATAACCTAGCTGCATTCCTAGCAAAATTGCCACAACTTTTAAATCCCCACAAATTAGTGATTTATATCTTTCATATTGTTTGGTCTCCAGTAACAATTTCAAATTATTATACGTTTCTTTATTGTAGACTACATGAGTAATTGAGACTAAACGCAACTTGGTTCCATTATGGAGTAACACAGCTTTCAAGGAATAAATGAAAAGTCTATAGTATTTTGGATCATAGTCCAGATTTAAAGCTGTCATTCATTCCTCAATATCTCTACAGGCTACCAAGTTATTTTTCATGTTAAAAAATGCTGTTAGGTTTTACTCACGACTTCGGTACACGAAAACCTTTTTTTCCCCGAAAAGCTGTTCTTGAGGTATCAAGCAAAAGTAACAGTCATAACGTGGTCTTTCGGTTCTCGTCAGGTCATAGGAAAAGCGAAGGGCATCTTACGCTTTTTTCCACTTAGCCAGCCGCGCACTTTGCAGCCAAAATACAAGTGGTAAGCCTAGTTTATTAAAAAGCTAAGAGTACTTTTTAGTTTCACAAAAGTCGCTCAACATGTTGCTCAAAATTCTCTAATTTTTCAAATATGAACATCTCTTGATAAACTAGTGGTTGAAATACAACTAACAATTTAGGATTTATGTTATATGTATTTAAAGCCCTTATAACGTACACCTGGTATAATAAATCCAGGCCAGGTATTTCTCATTTAATGGTCGAACTTTCCCATACATTAAGAGCAAGTAGGTAAATTATTATAATAAGCATGGATCTATAAAACTGGAGGAAACTGAGACTTTTGGAAGACAGATTGTTAATTAGTATAATAAAAGGTTTTGCTATTTTAGTCTCAGAAAAATGTTTGCTGTTCCCCATTGTAGTTATAGTTAAGACCATAAAAGAAAAACAATCATAGCTTAGTTAGAGCTTTAGTTATTAAAAATGGGAAATTATATATATGTTTGTAAAATTGGCGATAAATTACAATACTCACTCTATACTCTATATGGTAATAAATCATAATTTTACTTTCAGACAAAGAAATTGATGTACCATCGATAAACAACAAAGAAGTATTTCCTATTGTTATGTCGGTGATACTGAAATCAAAATTATTTTATTTCATTAGTGATATGGCTTATATAAAGGAATTTGGCTGTGATATTTTAAATAGGAATAGCGATCTTAGGTAAGAACAGACTTTTAAGAAGTTTTTAATAATACGGTGATTTTTTGTAAAAAAACTGAATAATCGAACATTATCTCATCTCTTTCTCATAAGTCTAGGCTTTATTTAATACTTATAATATTATTCTGTTGTTAAAATCTTATTTTATGATGGAATTACTTCATTTTTCAGTAAATTGTTAAAAGAATAATTTTTTCAAAGCCGAAGACTCCAGATTTAGAAAACAAAAGAATAAGTGTTGGTTGTGATGGCAAATAACGTATTTTTTTTTAATGAATTGAATTGAATTTTGAATATATTTTCATCCCTCTGGCTTTTAATATATCTTTTTTGTTCTGTATGTCACTGCTTTCAGGAAAACTGGTTGATATTGTCATGAAGAATGCAGGATTAACCTATTTTTGTTCGATTAATTATTCTGAATTGTTTAAAATTTCTTTATACATATATAGATCCCCTAAATTTGCTAATGATAATAAACAGATATATTTTATAATATGTTAATCAAGTAAAAAAGAAATGAGAAAAATATACTTTCCACTTTACCCATCGATATGTTAATAATTGTTTTTCATCTCTTTTAGGGAAATTTATCATTTTTTCGAAGAATCTCTTAAAAAAATTTTACAGCTGAATTCAAGTAGAAAAGTTGTTACTGAAAAACTGGAAGACAAGCTGAGTGTCTGTGATACTATTAATTTTATAGAAACCGTAGAAAAAGAAAATCCTGAGAGGCAGTCAGTGTTCAATGAAGAAAGGAAGAGAGTGGCGAAACTCATTACGTCAGCAACTACTGAAGACTTAAGCAATTATACGTAAAAACTCATTAAAACATTTTACCGTGTTACCAAGCTGTATCCAATAAATGAAGATGAAGGGCGGCCAATTCAATATTTTCTGACAGAAGAAACAATATTAAATAGAGAAAGATTTTTTGGGCCTGTTCCATCTATATAATTAACAATAATTATTTATAGTTTTGAAACTAAGCTATTAAAAATAGATATTTATTGAATCCATAACTTAAGCTTTTAATTCATTCTTCTTCTAACAGAAGCGTCATTAAGAGGGAGGCAGAGTCAATTTGAGCAGCTGGCTAAGTGGTAGTTAGCTTGGCAAATTATCAAACATTTACAACCAAATAGAACCGGTATCAGTGTTTTTTAGTTAGTTGGTTTTTTCCTCCGAGAAACCCCTTTCCCCCCAAGAAAAAACGGTCTAAGGTCGCCCCTGTCACCTAAAATAGAACGCCAAATTTCACTTTGGCCAATTTAAAGTCCACCCCCCCAAAATAAATTTCTGGTTTGGACCCCATCTCCCCGAACCAAATTCCTGAAGTCGATCGCTCACTTACGAAATCGGTTGTACAATATTTAATAATCGGTAATTATCTCTCCAATATTTAATAATTTTACCGAAGAAACACATTCATATATTAGAAACTCTACACATTTTGTAGAAAAAATTAAAAGCAATACCTACCTTACCTTAGTCAGTTTCGATGTCGAATCGCTCCGTAGAAATATGCCTATTAGTGACTGAATTTCAATAACAACCTATTGCATCATAATAATCTTATCAGCTCTCTTTTAGATATGATTGAAGCAGGTCTCACGTCAACATATTTCGTTTTTTAAGGAACTTTTTATGAACAAACTTTAGGAGAGGCCATAGGATCTACGCTGTCATCGCCAATATCTTCAATCAAGTCACTGAAGCTTTTAAAGAGAAATCCTTAAAGTCGTCTCCATTAAAGCTAAAATCGTAATTCAGTATCATACTCCTGTCATATGACGTTTCTCGATCATCTGAATCAGCAACACCCAAATATAAAATGTATAATGGACATTGAATCAGAAGACACGATTCCCTTTTAGATGTTCTTGTACAGTCAGATAAGAGATAGATAAACTGGCTCAAGCTTTAAGAGGGAATATTAGACGGTCAATTAGAAAATATAATAATCCTACGCCACGGTATTTTGACACGGTCTAATTTCAAGAACCATGATTTATTAATTGATCACAATCGTGACAGTTTCCGTTCTATGTTAATTAAGACATTGACTGCCATACCGACACCGATGTCCGCTTGACGGTATTTTTATCACGCCAGGGCGGACACCGGGGTTCGCCATTATTGTCTACTCTAACGTCGTTAGATGGGTGACCACTTCTATTCTTTTGACTAGAACATTTGTATGAATTTATAGAATTGTGTCCGCGATGGCGTTGTGAAAAGGCAAAAAAATAGTGTTGGTGCGCCAGGATAAACACAAAAATTGTTATAATAAAACCAGACACTACAAAATATTTATTTTTCGCAAAAAAAATATCTTCAAAAAATGTTATTAAAATAGAATAGATTTTTAGGAACTATTTTTTATGAATTATATTGAACATTCTAAACAATAACGAGGTTGTCCTGGACATTTTTTGTCCGTTGTGGCGTGTTAAAATATACATAATTTTAGTCTGCGTGTGTCCACCCTGGCGTGGTGTGAAGTAGTAATGATTTTTCTTGTTCAAGGCCAGGTGTCGGTCACCGGTGTCCGCCTAGATTCCCTTATGGCTGGCGTAGTACGAAAGTTTTGTGAATTTGGCTTGGCAGGTGTCGGTCACCGGTGTCCGCCTAGATTCCCTTATGGCTGGCGTGGTGCGAAAGTTTTGTGAATTTGGCTTGGCAGTGAATGCGTTAAATATGATCTAGCGAAATTTATTTCATCAGAATTGAAACCCACCAAAATTGTAATCGATTAAATATTTTCGTGAACTTTTACTCTAACGACATGTTCTTTACTCAAACAACATAGGATTAGTAAGGGAAATTAATAAAACCGAGAAAACAAAATATACGTCTGGAGCGTATCTAGCATCTCAAGGAATGGGGGCACTTAAGACCAAGGCAACTACAGATTCGTGATAAACGAAAAATGATAACAAAAATTAAACATTTATTTTTTAAATAAATAATAAATATAATAAATAACATATGAGAACATTATAATAATACTCCTAATAATAAAATAATTGATTTAACAAATATTCTTAAGGGGGAACTGCACGCAGTAATATGGATCATTTGCAAGCCTTCCGCCGCTGCAATATTATGTTAAAACCATAAGAGATATGTATTAGCTTCAATGTGATTTTAATAGGGAAATATGTATTGTTGGGCGCTAAAAGCGAATTTCTAGTAGTAGATTTGTCCATTTTCGACCATTTTTTGACCACTTTTTGACGCACATGCCTTCGCATATAATTTTTTTTTCCACAAAATGGCTCTTTACCGCCTTACATTGATCCTTTGTCTACGTAACTGCAAAATTTGAAATTATAAATCGTACTCATGTCTTTGTATTTCTGCAGCGCGTGAACCCTTTTGAACCCATTTTTAACCGAAATGTAATTTAAATTACCTATTCATAACACATTTTTTTGTGGTTGGACGTGCAGGAAGTTTTTTTAATGCGTAGGTACCTTTGCATCTTACTTTCAACTCGACTAGACCTTGTAGCTGGTTTTTCACCTTTTGCGTGCAGTTCTCCCTTAAAGTACATATAAATAATAATGTAATAACGGAGGCCTTTTATGAACTAACAAAAATGATATTTTGTTGCTTTTTGATCCAAGGGGGTGGGGGCGGTTTACTTCGTTGCCCCTTTGGATCCGCCAATGTTATGCATACATTAGTTCAAAATATTGCATTGTGAGGTGAATATACCGGGTGTTCCATTAAGAATGCTCTTCGGCTATAACTCGGTAACTGTTGATCACACAAATATGGGGAAAACATATTTATGGATAAATCGGACGAGAGAATTCGCTAGAAATTATTTTCAAGTTGGAAGAATGGCCGCTAGGGAGCGTAGCAGCAACTCAAAAATGGAAAGGCCGATTTTCTCTTAAATTTTTCTAACCAAGGTTTATCGAAAATATAAGCAATCTATTCTTCAGGCAATTATGCAACTTTTTGCTATTTATCATTTTTTTTCTGTTGTCAATAATAAAGTGGTGGGGAATGTCAAACTTTTTTTTCTTTCAAACGATTATATCTGTTTTGGATGAACCGATTACACTGAACTTGGTGTCAGAAAAATAACCATAAAAGTTATTTTTGGTTTTTTTTTTTTAAGTTTTTCTAGAATTGTAGGCTTGTTGAAGTGACAGATGAAAATAATGTTCACTTCGTTATTGCCACTTTTTCTCCTTTACAAATTGGTGATGTTAGTTTTTCAATTCGATGTTTCGGATTCGGGCGACCATCATCAACTTTTTTAATTTAAATACGAACCTGAATTTTTGATTTGACTATTCGATACCTTTTATAACCTTAAATTAAATTGTGATAAAAAACTCATATCATACCATTTGATTTTTTTGAGAAAATGCGTATTATTTGAAGAATTACGTAAAAACAATATCTAGTGATCACTAAAAGAATAATTGCGGTACAGTTAATAGCTCTACATGAAGAACGATAAAAGCGTTTTTTTTTCTGACACCAAGTTTAATGTAATCGCTACATCCAAAACAGAGATATAAAGGTTTGAAAGAAAACAAGTTTGAGTTTTTATTGAAAATTAAAAAAAAATAAATAATAAAAAGTTGCCTAATTTTCGACAAACCTTTAACTAGAAAAATTCGAGAGAAAATCGGTATTTCCATTTTTGAGTTGCTGTTCGCCCCCTAGCGGTCATTTTTCGAACTTGAATAATTTCCAGCGAATTCTCTTGGCCAATTTACCTATACATTTTTTCCCTATAACTGTTTGATCAACGGTTACCGAGTTATGGCCGGAGACCTTTCTTAATAGAACACCCGTTACATTACATCAGTTATACAGTTCACAGTCATGTAATAATATGACTAATCACCAGTAAAATGTTTTGCCGTGAGATAAAAAAAAAGCCCCCCAATGAGAAAAAAATCGTTATAGGATAAATTCACATGTTGCTAAAAAGTCAGTCATCTTGAGTTACCTGTGACGTAGTTCTAGTGGTAAATACGCCAAAAACGCTTTAAAGCTACAGGTATTTGGAATCGTACTTACTAGCAGCAAAGTGTCTATAATTATTAAAGCGTAAAAAGTTGTAAAGCAACTGGATTAAACAAGTTTAAATTAGCGGCCTATGTCTAATAAGCTGTTTTACCGAATAAACAAACTCGTTTTTATTGTTAAGTAAATAATGTGACGAAATTATATTGATTATAGTATAGGTAGAATAGACTGGAGGGACTTTTTGTTTTAAAAATGTTTCACAATGATTTGCACTTCTCGACTGTAATAAATTAATAAAATAAAATAATAAATTATTATTTATTGATTGAGTGACTTTAGTTTATTAGTTTATTTTAGATGTCAGATTTGAAAATTAATTATTAATTTATTGCACTTTTTACCACGGCTACTCAGTTAGGCTAGTTGGAAATGATTTTCAGACTTACATGGGCGGGACCAACTATAGAAGTTGGCAGGGGCGTGCGGTGACATTTTAAGAAAGGGAAGCAATTTTTAGAAACTTACCTTTTTGTAATGTAATTCGATTCTTCGATCATTTTTTGCAAATTCGTCAACGACGTCATCATAAAAACGTCGATGCTCCGACATATTTTGGAGAAGTTTGTTTTCAATGGACAACAGCGATGTATGCAAAAGTCTCTCCTGCCCCGTTGAATTTCTCACGAAATTTTTTATACGTTTAATTGTTGAAAAATTGCGTTCTACTGATGAACTTGTGGCAGGTATTGTCAATACTAATTCACACAAGTTCGACACTTCGGTGTAGGCATCTTCCAGCTCCTTGTCTTTTAAAAATTGCATTAGTTCCTTAGCGTTATTTTTTGCGCTTATGTCATCAGTTTCATAAATCACTTTTAGTTCAGATCGCAGTAACACTTGGTCGAAGAACTGGCCATAATGCAGAACATAAAGAACCATTGAAGTGTGTAATACTTAGTATAGTATTTATTTGTTGATAAAGATGTTGTATTTGATTTAATTTCTGTTTATCTGTTGCATCTCTTGCAGTTTAATATAATGTACAAAATTTTCCTGCATCACGAAGTACCGCTTGCCGCAGGATACAAAAGTCTGTCTTAGGCAATCATGTAGCAGCAAGAAAAATGAAGCTGACTGAACATCACAAACAAGGAAGAGTTATTTTTGCTCTAAATAAGTTGCGAAGGGAGAATTGGAATAGAGTCGTTTTTACGGATGAAAAGGTTTTTCAATCAAGCTATAATGGACAAGTTAGAGTATACAGACCCCGAAATTCTAGGTATGATGAAGCATATATCAATAATTCTGATAGATCTGGACGTTTTTCTGTTAATTCATGGGCATGGATTAGCATTAAGGGACTTGGGGTATGGTGGAGTATTCACGAAAGATTTAGTGCTACAGTATATAGCAATATTTTAGAAAATGTTAAGCTACCCAGCGTAACGGAACATTTTCCACAAAATGATTTTATATATCAGCAAGACAATTGTCCTATTCATAATGCTCATATAATTTCTGAATGGTTTGTAAATAAAAATATTGAGACTCTGTTATGGCCTGCAAAAAGTCCGGATATCAATATTATAGAAAATGTTTGGGGCCTGGTTACGAAAAAAATGTATAAGTCCAATTTTCATCCAGAGAGCAAGGATGATCTGGAAAATGAAATAATGAACATATGGGATGAATTAAGAGAAGATGTTGATCTTTGCAGAAATTTATATTTGTCGATACCCCGGAAAATTGACGAAGTTTTAGCCAGGAATGGAGCAATAACTAAATATTAACACTTTATTTTATTGCTTTATTTATTTTTCTTTTGGTTCATTTGTTATAACTTTAATAAATACTAGTGTTTAAAAATATGTGATTGTTTTATTTTTACTAAAAGTTTAATATTACCGTTTATAATAAAATATTTGCAAAAATGCTATTAAAATAAGATCCCTATTTTTTACATTGTACAACATATTTATGAACTTTTGAGGGGTGACAGGATGGTTTACACAAGCCAAATTTTGTCCAACGGATTAATGCACACGACTGTACCTATGTATATCCCGATCCGAATTTATTTCCGTAATGTTTGTGTCCGGTCCTAGTCAATCACAATATAAAGGCATCTCGATCCGAATTAAAAGTTATTCGAATAAACTTCTGCGAAACGATGCCGAAATACGAACCAACCAACATATTTTTATTTCAGGAATCTTCGCCACTCCCAATTTGCCTTCTTTCGTTTCGATTCGAATATTTGTGCGATTTCGAATTAAATTTTAATATTCGAATCAATACGAATATTTCAATATCCGAATCAACGAATAGTTTGATTCGAATTTTTACATCACTAAAGTCAGTATTACCATTTGACTTTGGGCTTAGAGACTGGAAGGAAATAACAGTTTGCACTTGTGCAGTTCCGCAAAAGGCCCCAGAGAGCAAGTAATTCGGGTATCAGTTTTAAAAGATATAAGGCTAGCTATATATTTGATTTATATGTAATGTAATATAAAATATATCAACTATATTTTATAATGGCTGGGTAAGCCTGCTTTGGGCGTCGACTTCAAAATGTCTATATTTAAGGAATAAATAAAATATTATTTTTTACTTTTTAGCGATTTTTTCGGTTCTATTTTTTTCATTTTTCGTCAAGCTCTTTTGCTTAAAGGCTCAACCGAGTCTTGCTAAACCACTTACTCCTGCTTTTCACTAACTTTTTAAGATAATTAATAATATTTTCCAAACTATTTAACAATTGTAATTGCAAATACAGGTTTGCTGGCAGCATTAGCATTATATGACAGCATTGGTTTTATCATGCTTATAAAGCCAATGCTGACAGTACCTATTAAATAAATGAGTTTACTGACGATTCCATGAACCAAAAATGTCATTAGGTTCATATAAAATGTTTGCTTTTCCTTAGAATTTTTTAAACGTTAATCAAACAGAGGTAAAAGACCTTTTAATTCGTTCTAGAGAAAATCGGTTTTCAATGGCCCTCCACCCATATCTTACTCGACGGTTTTGGTAGGATACCGACAAAAAATGCGGTCCAAAGAATAGCACAAATAATTTAACGAAACCGTGGCGCAGACGCCCGACATTTCATATTTAATTTTCTTAGTCATTCTTTGGAGTCATTTACTGCAATTGACGGTTACTCCTCTTTTCGCAATTGTACTAGCAATTGTACATTTATGTAAATTAAAGCACTTATTAAAATTTTTCCAGTGTACATGGGTGCCGCCAGAAGGAAATGTCACTGCCCCTCCCGAGAAAGATATTCACTATTAAGATCACGCAGTGTTCACTACGACACAATTGTGTATTATTATTCTGGTATAGCACAGTAACCTTTCTCAAGCACATACGCGCGAACTTCAATGTGACATTGGATTTTTTACGAACCGGTATGCTAAGCTTGTATTTGAACTTTACCATTCTACTAGACCACAAGTAGCATCGAGAATACAAAAACTGATTCTGGTACATTGCGGTCGATTTACAGCCTTTCATACGCGCCATATCTGCCCCAAAAATGTACGTACATAAAGTTTTTTAAAACAACTAAAATCAGCTTTTAATGGAAAAAATTATGTTCGTAGAATTTGGATACAAAATAAGATTAACTATCCTCTATATAAAATGAAAAATGGAATATCTAACAATAATTATATTGGGGAATAAATTTCAACTTTTTTTTTTGTTTCTTGAACAAAATCTATTTTTTGGGTTCAACTAAATCCAAGTAAATAAAAAATACCTATTAAAGATTTTAGTTGGCTCACAAAAAAAACCTAAAATACAGATAACATGTTGGTTCAACAAAAGTAATTAAATAGCACATTTTTATCATTGAATCTAAAGTTTAGACACTCATTTTCCACTTCTTAGCCTGTCTCTTGAAAGCACTCTCTAAGGCAGCTCTCGCAATAGTCCAGCAGTAGTTGGCTAATATCTCACAGTGTCATTTTCTCTGAAATCTAGTTTCCATGTTTGAAATATCCTGATGTAACTTTTCACCGTGCTCGTCACTTACAGCAACACAATTTTTCGGAAAGTAATCCAAATGAGAATCCAGGAAATTGATTTTCAATGACATATTACACCCTGGGTTTCGTAACACAAAAGAAGTTGGACAATCAGGTCTTTATAGTTTTCTGCTTTTATGTTTCCAAAAAAATTTGTTGCAACCATCTTAAAAGCATTCCAAGAGTCATTTTCCTTGCGTTCAAGTATGGAATCGAACTGCGCATCTCAGAAAAGTTTCCTATTCTGGGGACGCAAATATTCCCTCTTTAATTTTAGTATCACTGATTCTAGGGAACATTTCGTTTAAATAACTGAAAGCCCGGCCTTCTTTGTCCATGACCTTCACAAAGTTTTTCATACGTCCCAATTTTATATGAAATGGCGGTAGTAAAATCTTTTCAGGGGAAGTATTGGCGCGCTGGATAAATTTTTCTTTTTGTTGTGATCCGATCGTGCTCGACTGTCCCATTCGCAGAGGAAGCATCAGTATTTGGTATAACCTAGCTGCATTCCAAGAAAAATCGCCACAACTTTGACAACAATAAAAAGTCTTTAGTATTTTGGATTATAGTTCAGTTTTAAAACTGCCATTAATTGCTCAATGTCCCTACAGGCCACCAAATTGTTTTCCATATTAAAAAACGGGTTTTTCTGTCGGCTTCGGTACAGAGAAACTTTTACTTCATCCTAAGGTAAATTCTGTTGGAGAAAAGTCCTTCGGATTATATAGTTGTAGGTGTTTATTAATAAAAATCAAGCAACATCACCAAAGTATAAAGATGACTGAAATTACCGTTACAAAAAAGTTAAGAGCAGAGTATGCTGCTTTACGCTGGCTAATTAATTAGGTTATCGCAAGATGCCAGACTTCGCAAAAAACATTAAGATAAAAATATATGTTAAACGGCTGGCACAAATTTCATATACATATTATTATTATTATTCTAACAAATTCGATTGTTGGAATCGAGAGGCCAATAGTTCTGTTCTTTTTCTCTTGGGCAAAATCCTTTATTGCGAGGCTGAAGGACGGGCGATATTTTCCGGTACACTACCGTTTGAATCCGTTTGATTATTATTATCAGAATCAGGTACAGGTTATTCGTCACTAGGAGGCACCGGGAGTATAGCGAAAAGCCTTTTTTTATGGGAGGTGTCAAGCAAAAGTAACAGTAACGTGGTCTTTCCACTTAGTCAGCCGCGAATATTGGACGCACATTTGTTGCGGCAGTTATGGGGAGCCCAATTTTGTATTCTGGTCTCCAACTTTGCAGTCTAAATACAAGTGGTAAGCCTTTTTTATTAAAGGACTGAGAGTACGTATTTGTTTCACAACAAAAGTCACTTCACCACATATATAACAAAAATGATCCTACTTATTTACACAAACTCGCGACATGTTGCTCAAATCTCTCTAATTTCTCAAATACGAACAATATTTGAGAACAGCTCTCGAACAACTGATGGTTTAAATTGTTAGTTAATTGAAATACAACTAACTAACAATTTAGGATTTATGTTATATGTATTTAAACTCCTTTGGTATAATAAATCCATTTAATGGTCGAATTATCCATTACATTAAAGACAGGTATATACATTATTATAATAAGCATGGATCTATAAACCGGCGCCAACTGAGACTGCAAGACAGATGTTTAATTAGGATAATAAAATATGTAAGATTTTGCTATTTTGGTCTCGGAAACATTTTTACTGTTCCCCAGTGCTAGGAGACACGTACGATAATCAGCCGCTGTAAAGGTTCCTTAGTTTAAGCCCTTGTTTCAAGACGTTCGAATTGGCGAACTTTCAGACCCGTCTCTGGAAGTTCGCCTTTTCACGTTGACCTTTTTTTTAGAAAGTCTATAATTGGACTTAAGTTATAATTTTAATTTTATTTTTGCAAAGAATAAGTATTATTTCAGCAGGCTATTGGTTGAAGTGTGTGCCCGCCTCCTCGCGGCTCCTAGCGGGCAACGAGGACTGGGCAGTAAGGCGGGGGTGGTGCCCCGTGGTAAGCAGACCTAGCAGCCGGGTCTTCCCAGTCCCGGCTAAGAGGCACTGTTGGGGGGGGGTGAGAGGGTCCCCCACCCAAGTAGCGGTTAAAGTTGGCCACTGCGAACGGTCATCAGAGTCAAAGTAAGATGGAGACATATCCACCTAAAAAAGTCAATACAGAGAAAGCATCAGCGTCTACCGCAGACCCGGTTAGCCAATTCCTCTGGACAATGGAGGTTGAGAAAGAGCTTGCAAGGCTAAACGAAAGTCCTGAGATAGAAGTAATCGAGAAAGCGATAGAAGTCGAAAAGAAATCAGCTAACAAAGAATTATTCTCATTTGGTGCAATGCAGAAAAAGAGGAAAGCTGAGGAATCCTTAACGAATGGGAACGAGGGAGAAGAACTTCTAAAGGATAAATTCACGAGACTAGAGAAATATATAGAGAGTATCGAAAACCTAGTCAGCAAATTCACAAGGGAAAGTAGAGAAAACAAGACAAAGGTACTGAGCGGAATAAAGTCGATTAAAAAAATCACCGAGGATATTAAAGTACAAAGTGTAATGATGGCAGAGTACTCACAATGCAGAACGATTATGGAAGACTTAAGGACCACGATTGGAGAACAAACCGAAATAATTAAGGAGATAAGTAAGCAAAAAGAAAATATCGAATTAAGGGAGCCACAAAGGCAAACTATCGTATGCCAACGTATTACAGAGAAACAAGGTTGCAATACCTGGAGGTAAGAAAGTAACAACGAGCCCTACTTATAAAGTCATAATAAAGCCTAATACGGAAAGCGATAAAAGAAGTAGTGACGACATTAAGGAATTAATAAAGAAAGCAATAAATCCTAACAGTATTGGTTTTAGATCGACTAAGGTTTACAAAATGAAAAAGCCGGGAATTATAATTGAGTCGGCTACCGATGATATTAATAAACTGATAGAATCGGAAGTTATTAAAGGGATGGATCTGAATGTGGAAGCAGGTCAGAAGCGAATGCCGAGAATTGCGGTATTCAACGTGCCTAGTAGATACGAGGCCGAAGAATTAAAGAATCTAATACTCGAGAGTAACATACAATCTGAGACTGATATGAACGACATAAGTATAACGCCAAAGTTTAAGTTCGGACCAAGAAATAGGAACGTAAATCATTGGGTGATCGAATGCTCCCCAAGTGCAAGAAAGATACTGCTAAACAAACAGAGGATTTTCATTGGATGGGATTCGTGTAAAGTGGAAGATAGAATACATGTGTTTCAGTGTTATAAATGTCAGAAATTCGGACATACCGCAAATAGCTGCAATGCCGAACTAACATGTGCGTACTGTGCGGGTGCACACAACACCAAAGAGTGCAAAGACAAAAAAGACGACAACAAAAGAAAGTGCATACTATGTGTAAACGCAAAAATGAATAAAACGGATCATTTTGCAGGGGACAAAAATTGCCCAATATATCAAAGGAAGATAAAGGACATTATGAGTAATATCGATTATGGTGAACAATAAATAACTTAAATTGTTTAACAGTTGGACAGATGAACCTTCAAAGATCGAAAAGGGCTACTTTGGACGCAATCATTAAAGCACAAGAACTGAAGAAGAGGAGAATAATCAGTAAGACGATAAATGTCGATACGAAAATAATGATGACACTTTACAGAATGGTTTCCATCCCGATAATGTCGTATGGTGTCCCCATATGGCACGAGAGACTTAATAAGGTAAGAATCATAAGGAAATTAGAAACAGTGAGAGGCGCTGTTGCAAGACAAATTTCAAGAGCGTACAATTCAACCTCCACGGAGGCGGCAGGTGTGCTGGCGGGAATTCCACCAGTACACCTTTTTTTGTCAGAAAGATTTGCAATGTACTGTAGAAGGAAAAATGATAGAATAATCCATATGGACAGGGAATATGACAGGGACATAACGAGGAACGTGCTTAAAAAACAGATAAGAGTGCATACGATTGAGAAATGGCAAGAGATATGGGATGACAGCGAGAAGGGCAGAAACACCTATGAGTTCTTCCCCGTGGTCTCTGAAGAACCAAAGCTCCCGGCCGAACTGAGTAGGTCGGGAGTAGAGGTAATAACAGGGCACGGGGAATTTCGAACGCATCTAGTCAGAATTGGGAAATCAAACGAACATCGATGTTGGGAGTGTAACGCCGCCGATACACCGATACACAGGATCATGCATTGTAAGAAATATGAAACTATTAGAGAGGAACTGAGGGAAAAAATGGAGCTCAGGAGATGGCCGAATAATGTGCAGGAGACGTACCAAGTCCTAGATGAGAAAAAATTGATACCTGACTTAGAAATTTTCGCCAAAAACGTAATGTGGACGGTGAACCGGGTCCGGTAGACGAAGATGCTTCGAGTAGTTGGGCACAGACATCTGCAACTAAGTCGAAGAAATATATATTACTAAGTGTCATTGGGAGTAATACGATTGATAAGCTATGAAATCTCTGTATATAAATAAAACACCGCACACCGAAACGACCGAATGGCTGCATTTGTACATACAATAATGGATGTAGAATGATACACAAAAGGTAATATAGATAGGAAATAGATTAGAAAGGGGGGTACTGAAACAGTAAATGTAAGGGATTAAATTCAATAGTTAATTTACCAATTTACGATAAATGTAAACCTAACTGGATCAAGAAAGATGTGGCCAGAATTTGGATAAGAGCTAAGTTAAAAGATTAGTAAAGTAAAGTAAAGACATTCTAAATTAAACGGTTATTAAATAAATTGGATTTTTATAATAATAATTAATACTTAAAATAAATAGTCAAAATTAAATCGAGATAAATTAAATATAGTGATAAGCTATTACCTAGGCAGCATTTACCTCGAGGCAAGGCACATGTTTGTGGGACGAATCGTACAGTAAGCTGGAAGGAAAGATAAGGGTAAAGTTGGGAGAAGGATAAGGGTGAAAGAATAGATAAGGGGAATAATAAAAAGTAGAATCGAGATAGAGGGTTGTCGGTACCTCTCGGGATAATATATTTATCTAAGAATGAGCTATCATGCTAGTTTGAAGCGGGAGTCGCCCACCAACACGGACCAACCTCTGATCCAGAAGGGGTAACTTTGAATACTAAGCGGGATGGAAAGGAAAGAGAAATGGAGGATGATTCTTCAATTTTCGAGATGATTAAAATGGATAATGATTAAAGATCGATAATGTCAGAACGGAGAGAGGCGCCCTTGGGAGCCTTCAGCGACCAAGGGTGGGTAAGAGTTGGGCGGGACCTCCCTCCACTTCTCTTTTTTTTTTTTTTTTTTTTTGTTCCCCAGTGCTATTAAAGAAAATGGTGTAATGACTGGATAAGAATATTTAGTGTTACTAGCATGATATAATTGATTGTAAGGTATAACTAGTATAAGTACACATATACACCCTCAGTTGGAAAAACATATATCGCAAAGTGTTCAAATGCCGGCACAAGAACCAACGCAAAAAAACCCGAATAAGAATTGATTGACGTATTCGTGACAAAGGATGCAATGCAACTGTGATTATAGATACTATAAAAACGGATCTATATTTCGTGTATTGTAATACATGTATTATTATATACCATCCTGGCGAAAAAATTCTGGGACAACAAAATTCTCGTTGTTAAGTAGCTACTAGACTATACAGAATATGTTAAATCTTTTAAGGATAGGTTATCGTTATTGTCATGGAAGTGAAACGGTTAAACAACAAAATAATAATACTACCTTTTTTAAAAATACGAGGAGAAATGAAAATAACGTTTATTGTTTTAAGATATAACAAAAGTAAAAATAAGACTTTTTAATATTTGGTAGCTGCACCGTTATTATCGATTAATGCTCGCAAACGTCGTGGCATGCTTAATATTAGGTTTCTCGTTTTTTTCTTGCGTTATTTGATCCCATGCTTTCTTTATCCTTGGGCGCAATTCGTCCTGATTTCTAGGTTGAAAATTGTGTTTATACATAAACTTTACCATTTCACACCAAACGTTTTCTATCGGGTTGATATCGGGGCTTTTCCAAGGTCACGGCAGAACACGAATATGATTTTCTTCTAAATACTGTTGAACTATATGGGCCTTATGTATAGGTGCATTATCGTGTTGGAATATAAAATCTTGGCCATATACTGCACCGACTGATGATATCATAACTTGATTTAGTATATTGCCATATAGTTGTGCATTGAGTCTTATCTGTACTATTTGGCAAACTCCTGGGCCCCTTGCACTAATCCAGGCCCAAACGTTTATAGAAAAGCGTCCACTTTGATTTGTCTTATGAGTATATTTTTCATCGTATCTCGTAACGGAAGGCCTGTAAACGCGGATTTTCCCATTATTACACGATTGAAAGGTTTTTTCATCGGAAAATATTACGTTTTCCCACATATTATTTTCATTTACGTATTCATGAGCAAATTCTACTCTTCTCCGCTTATTTGCTTCAGTCAAAAATATTTTATTTGCAGCACAGAAAAAATTCTACTACGAGCTGTATTAGCCCAACCAGGAAAATGTGTCTCTTCTGTAGCTTTTATTGCTGTTTCAAAGGGATAATCTATTAGAAAATTAATTAACTCTATATCTTGAACGTTATTCGAAATTTTGGGGCGACCGGAACCGGCTTTTCTAACAATACTTCCATATTCTGCAATTTTGTGTTTAGCCAACAGCACGGTGTTTTTGCTAATTCCCAATTCATGCGATGTTTCTTATTTGATGACGATCTCTCAATCGCGTGTAAATAATCACTTTTTGTTTTGTCAGTCACAAAATTAATCAAACTAATAACCTCAAAGCAAGCTAATAGTCCGGAAGATTTGCTCTGCCAGTTTTTTTTTCGGCACCTGAAACCAAGAACTTTTTCCTAAACGTCTAGGTTCTAAAAAGATACTTGTTTGTCCCAGAATTTTTTCGGCAAGATGGTACCTTCTTTATGCTTTTTGTAATGCTTAATGCCTTCTTGACGTTATTACTACTTTTAAAGTTGCATAAGATTAATTTGACTTTTTATTTACTTATTTTCCACGTATGAGAGTACAACGCACGTAATAATTAATTATTTCAGTTTCACTGCTTACCGCGTTACAGAAACATGTTTCGGTGAACCGCTGTAAAGAATATATTAAAATAACGCTTAATATAACATAGAAAGGTTACTGCGTCTCAGCAGAGTGCAGTTCTATACCGTAGAAAGCAATGCGTTGCTTGTTTCATGATTGTACACCGTGCATAAGCATAGCTGTATCGTGGTAAGGAAAGTATTTACGCTACCGTGATTTCATCCTCGCGGCTCCCATGGTGTAGAGTAATACTTTCCGTGACAATAACAAGATCAAACTTTAGGTTAAGTTTTTTATAAGCTCTCCAACATCACTTTTTACATTAATTCACTCGAAGTAATAACAGGAACACAGAAAGAGTCGGAACAACGAGAGTTACTGACATAGGGGTAACTAATGTTTGAAGCTGGAGGGGCCAGACGCCTGCCTAATTATTTAAATTATTTAGTCTATCTTTATTTTAAATGAGATTTCTGGAGGGGCGGGGGGTCAATAAAAGTTTTTTTAAGTTATTAGATTTTTTTTAATTTCAGGTGGGGACCAGGACAATAGAGTCAGTAGTAATTGGAGATGACATAAAAAAACCAGTCAGTGATATTAGATCTAGGGAATTGTCCATATTTCTAGGGAGAATTTGCTATAATTACTGCGTCTAGGGAAATACGAAAATGCTAGCGATGTATCATGTTGACAATTTGAATTTTGTCATATATTTGTTATATAAATATAGTTAAAAATAAAAAACTCAATAAACTGGACAGAGATGCTTTAGACTGTGTTGCCATTAATGACATCAAAAAAATTATACCACTATGTAGAGCAGCCATCGGCCAATCGGTCCCGATTTGGCTGGTATTATCCCGAAATGAGGTCCAGCTATCCAAATAAAAAAGAACATCGACTCTACTCATCTAGTAATATTGAGGATTGAGGAAAGCAATCGCAATATTAAAAGTATATAAGTTGTTGGAATTTAATTTGATTTAAAAAAAAATTAACAAATAAACTCTCAACCAAGTTTTGTCTTCGGCAAGGGCTTTAAAGCGAGAAATTTAGGACTTTTTTTAATCAACTGTCGACGGTTGTAGTTCCTTCCTACGGGTCGCGGATTGGAAGAAAAGGTGACAAAAGACGCCACTGTTGAGTGATATGATTGACATAAAAGCATCTAGAGACCCTGAAACGTGAAGATCTGAAAAAATATTGGAGTGGATGTTTTTCACGGTTACAATACTTCCCTTTTACTAGGGAAAAAATCAAAAGGCGAGCCGTCTATTTCATGTCTAGAGAAGCTAGCATTAAAACCAAAAACCGATTTCGGCAAAAGAGTCCTGCCTACCCAATACCGCTACGGGTCAATCGAACAAAATTTCTACGAGGAATAGGGAGTAAAGATGCAAAATAATTCCTTAACTGATAGTTTATTTTAAATTATGTGCTATTTGCTTTGGGCAGGGCCTCATTAACCATTTGGCCCGGACCTAGGGCACGTCGAAAAGAGGGCCCGCCGCCGCCTTGCTGCAAAAAAATCGTTTATATAATTTTTCTTGTTTCGTTTTATCAGTAAGTAGGTAATTTTTATATATTATTATATTAAAGGAGGGGACAAGTGTCGACGATATGAAACAGAGGACTTTTTTTAGTCGTCACTTTTTCCCACGAGCTTGGGGCCCGTAAATAAGTTTGGGCGATAATAATTAATGCGGCACTGGCTGCAATGCTTTTAGGGCCCCACAAGTTGTAGATGTGGTAATAGCTTTGGGTCCTAATTTTTCGTGTTCTGTGTTGGGTGCTAGACTAAAACAGGCGTATAATTGCAGTGGTACTGATTTTATATTTTCTTTTGTGAGTATTCAGCGTTTTAGTTGTGATAAAATAAATTACAATACTAAAACAAGAAAAGCTGCGAAGCAAAATTGAAAAAGTATGTAAAAATAGACAATTTTTTTCAAGTTATAGACAAAAGTAACACCAGTCAGTCGTCTAATCGTAAGTCGGTGTAATTAGATATTAAGGTTAATATATAACCTTTATGTCATTTTTCTGTGATACTTATCTGGTATGCTGGTGCTATTCTGTTTGTTAAAACAAGATTTCAATATTTTTTGTAATTTATGAAATCTCCTAATTTTTTTTATTTATATGTACTTATTATAGAGAGGAGAGGAGGCCCGGTTTTACGAATTGGCACCAGGGCCCCAGGTTGTCTTGTTACGCCACTGAGATCAGTGAATTATTTGGGATTTTGTTTCGGGGAGGGGTCCGCGCTCATAGCATATAATTTTTCTTGTGACAAAAAAAAGTCCCTACTTTGATTATCCCTTTACTTAATGTACGGGCATTGGCTTTTAAAGCCAATGGTACGGATGTACACCAGTAAACCACTCAATAGAACTAGCGATTTTTCCAACTCCAGATTTTCCAACTTGAAAAGTGGCAGTCCTGCTGAATATTAAATACCAAAATTAATAAAAATGCGCTTTCACACATCTTTATCAAAAGTTTTTGGCTGGAAAGGATATATGTAAAATAGCAAAAATATATAATTTATCCAGGTGCAAAACGGCCTACAGGAAGAATTGCTTTCGGTCATGTCACAGGGTACCCTTCTGCCTAATTTCTGGGCTCTACCCTCATCAAGCAGGCTTGTACCCAGGGAGATCTGAAATAACAGATGAGCAATCTATTATTTTGGCACATTATTGAAATCAGTCCTTTAAGTAGTTTTTTGAGGCTGAATCTTTAAATATTTTATTAAGCAGCCATTTTAAGTTCGTACCAAAATTTTAGCAGTTGATTCCTACATAATATTTTATTTTTGTACAAAACTTGACATAAATTGGAAAAGTAGATTTTTAGTGATAATTTTTTTAACATTCCACTAGGCGGCCATTTTGTTTCACCATATTGGATTTTTACCAAAATATTACCACGTCATCCCCATATGATCCTTAATTTTTGACCAAAATTTGAAGTTAATCGGGTAAGTAGCTTTTTAGCTATGTCGCGAAGAGATATACAAAACCCATTTAGATTCTTCTTGCGCATTCTTAGCAAGAAATAGTGAAGCTGTCTCTCGGGATATTAAAATTATATTATAAAAAATCTCGGAGGGTAATTTTTTCACGATTACAATACTTCCCTTTTACGAGGGAAGTAAAAATAATTTGGCCGCCATTTTGTTCCGCCATATTGAAACGTTTCACTAGACCGCCATTTTGTTCCGACATATTGGATTTTTACCAGAATATTACCAGGTGACCTCCATAATGACTTTTAATTTTTGACTAAAATTTGAAGTCAATCTGATGAGTAGATTTTAAGCTATGCCGCGAACTGACAGACAAACCGACAGAATTGAGAAAACATATTTTTTGGCATCTAGTGATGCTAAAACCTTAAAAATATGTAAAACGTGAGAGTGTGATTATATTCACCATTACAAATATTTTATTTGGCCGCCATTTTGTTTCGCCATCTTGAATTAGTACTACGGTTTTACTAGTTCATCTCTATACCACAATTAGTTATGGCATACAATTTTAAGTCAATCCATAAGTAGTTTTTTCAGGCTGAATTTTTAAATATTTTTTTATTTTTACTTAATTTTTGTGCAAAATTTTAGATAAATTGGATAAGTAGATTTTTAGTAATAATACTAGGCCGCCATTTTGTTTTGCCATATTGGATTTTTACCAAAATATTACCATGTTATCCCCTTATGATCCTTAATTTTTGAACAAATTTGAAGTCAATCGGGTAAATAGTTTTCTAGAGAAAACATCTTTTTCGGCATCTAGGCACCATGGACTGTAAAGATTCGAAAACATCTGGGGGGTAATTTTTACACCATTACAATACTTACCTTTTACGAGGGAAGTAAAAAACTAGAAGAATTGCGTAATCACATGCTAAAGAAATATTTCCAAATATTTTGCGTTTTGAAGTAATGTAACTTTGAATTTTGCTTGGTCAACTATTTTTTTTGTTCAGAGGGTTAGATTAGATTGAATAGCAAAGGGCCCAACCTGCTTTCATGAGGCCTACGATATTTAATTTCTTTTGAATGTGAAATGCTTTAAAATTATCAAATAAACCAGTCAAATTACCTCACCCCTTTGGGTCATTTTCTATTTATTAGTTTGTTCCCTTTCCACTCTTTTAGAAATTGTACATTAGATTCATATATTAGTACAATTTCCATAAGAGGTACAGTGTGTAACCGCTGATTCAGTGGTTCGTGGTTCGCGAAGCAGGAAACCGGTCGAGAAGTTTCAAATATTTATTTTTCAAGCTGATCTTTTAGCGTAGTTCAGTTCGATACGTACTTGTTTTGGTGTACGGAATTCAGAGAGTTTTTATTTACGTAGTGCCGGTATTTTATTAGCATATTATTCGAGCTTCCTTGCTATAAACTAAGTGATTAGAAAATGGGCAAATCTGTAAGTACTTCGTTTATTATCTAGGTGATTCCAATCCCACATCATGATTTTATTCCAAATGTTTCCGAGGTTTTTCATAAAAAAAATACTAAATTGATTCTTACCATGGATTTGTTAACATAGTACCTGCTGCTTCAATTAAACATTACTTTTGGAAATACCGGATTTTAATTAACGCTTTTGTCTTGTATTATTTTAAAAAGAAGTATACAATTAGCGTCAAATTACATTCGAATTCGGGATTCTTATCACGTTTAATTCAAAGGGGAATTATTTATATTATTTTTGGTAAAATGTTTACGCGAAATTTTAAATTCATTTGGTTTATTGCAAAATTCTTGCATATTATTAGGTAAATAAATATTTATATAACAACGCTAAAATTAAGTGATGTGTCGGATAAATCATTTCAGTATTGCAGTTCCTAGTTCTAAAATCCAATTAGACTAAATTTAAAAACGAATTATCTTCATCATTAGTTATGAAAACCCAGAAAAGCAATTTGTATATTTTTTAATCATTATTAATAATGAAAAATTTAAACCAATCTACCTGTTATTATGAACAAAGCAAAAAAGTGGCTATCCCACTGGACTATGGAGTTACCAAAATAAATACCTACCTAATAGGACTTACTTAAGTTACTTAAACGGGATGTGAAATATTTCGATTATTTCATTAGCAAGAACAAATGCTGGAATGAAGGTGTTTTTTTTTAGAAACTGGAACGTGGAATCTGGAGCAGTTTACATTAGAAATAACTGTATTTAAGTTTCAGTATAATTTGCGAGTTGTTGGATATGCCTATCATCAAATGTTAGTTGATATAACAAAATATATAACTTCTTTTTTTTGTTTTTTTAGTCGCCATGAATAAAATATAATTAAGTCATATAAGGACAATACCTAGTTAATTTTCGTATTAAAAGCGATTTTTTATTTAAATTTGAACATCCCATGCCATCCCCAGCAACATGCTTTTGCAGCTTGCATACTTTGTTTGAAACACATAGTATAGCAAAGACATTTAAGAGGGAAGTATCGTAATATTAAAAAAATCACCCTCCGAGATTTTTTCAGATCTTCACGTTTCGGGGTCCCTAGACGTCAAAAAACATGTTCCTCAATTTTCGACGACGAAAATATGTTTTTTGGCATTTAGGTATTGGCGTAGCTATACCCCCGCCAGCCCCCAGGGAGCCCGCCCATAATTGCAAATGAGCTCAAGGGGATTATGAGAATATGGATGAATTTTTTTAGTTATCATATATTTTGGGCTATGCTTTGGGTGGGGGCTACATTATTGACAAGTAAAGGACATTTTTTTTGTCATCAGTTATTTTTCTGTTTGAGAGGGGGACCTTTACCGAAAACCTCGGGGGGGGCTTACATTTGTAGCTACCCCAATGCATTTAGGATCTGAAAAAATGGTTTAAAAACCACTCTGTTCGTCATTTAATTAACGTACAATTGTTTTTTTTTTGTTTCAAAGAACAAATTTTTGGGTACCCAATTATGAGTTAAAAATTACTATTTAGCTGAATATCCGTGAATTATAAATAAGTCTCAACAACGCCGAAGCATGATGTCAACTAGGTCATTCTATTCTTCTCTTATTGCTGTTATCAATTCAGCAGTCCTCTTTTTAAAGGCATCTTTCGGGCTGTTGAACATATTGAATTACGATTGTGTGAGTTGCGTCAGATGCGAGATCGATTATGGGCCAACAAGACCGTCTTTAAAGGGACGTATAATTATTTCCCAATCAGAGCTATCAGAAAAAAAGTATCTTAGTTACTTTAGATACTTTTTAAAAGGCACTGTATCTTGTAACTTAAAAAAGTATCTTAGATATTGAAAAGTATTTTAGAAATTAAAAAGTAACTTATATACCGAACATTTTTTTACAACAATCCCGGCTAGATGTCTTATTTGTGAGCTGTCAACAGTGTCAACCGGTATTCGCAGATTGCAGTAATACCGGCATACCGGCTAATAGTAAGTGGGGTAAGGTTAGAGTTTTGTGTTGTTGGTACTATAGTGTTTTGTGAAATTCTATTTTACCAGATTACTAGAAGATAAGTATTCACTTTAACCCGGAACTAAATTCTATTCGCAGGATTCACACTACTTAAATAAGTGATGCGTGTTGTGTCTTTTAGAAAATAACCACGCACACCGTAGTATCCTAACTGTGGACAGATTTCCTCAAATATTTATATTATACTATTTTAGGGCTTTTAGGAAAAAGTAACTTTTAAATGGAACTCTTTTATATACACAGTGGGCTGAGGAAATAGGTCTCATTTCATGAATTCAACTACTTATTTAAAGTGGTAGATTATTGAGACAAATCGTAGGTTATTGTTGTGACAAAATCGCGGGTATTGGGGTGTTTTTTATGATTTATTACGAAAAACTGAGACAGGATGAAAAATGAATAGTTAAAAAATGTACATAAAAAACACATTACTCCAAACCCCCAAAAAAACTAATTGTTTTTTAAACTTTTAACACATTTTTTAACCTTAAATAGTAATTTCATTGCAAGGTTCAGTGGAAACAACTTTAAAATAGCATACTTTGTGTATGTATGCTGGATATGGAAAATAATGATATTGTTACACACTGTAGTCATTTTTAAAAAATCATCCTCTGAGATTTTTTAGATATTTACCTTTCAGACTCCCTAGATTCCAAAAAACCAAAAAAAAAGTTTTCACAATTCCGTCGGTCTGTCTGACTGTCTTTTCGCGGCGTAGCAAAAAACTACTTTTATTTTTATGAATATGTATGTCTAATATATTTGTTAGCATACTTTAAAATAAATTTTAAAATAAATGTTTTTATTTTACCCAAATTAGCTGTAGGTACGTTGTACGTTTTGATGTTTTTTTTTTACTTTTTTAAATATATTATTCTATTTTATTTAGAGTTTTTTTTATGTTAAAGTCGAAAAATAACTGGATAAAATACCTAGGTTCTATAAAATTCAATATATACCTCTTCTATTAATGATTTATTGCTTTTTTATATTTTCAAGGGGTTTCATGTTGCGTTTATTTTAACTGTCGTAAAAATACCATTGTCGCTAATTCTGGGGTCATAGATGTGTGAACATACATATTTAAATAATAAAATAAATTAATAAAGATAAGAAATACATTACCTAACCTAATACGTTACGAAACTTAATACGTAATATACAAAATAACTAAAAAAGTATCTTATTAAGTATCCTAAAAAATAACTTAAGGTAAGTATTTAAGCTCCTTTTTTAAAGAGTAACTAGATACCCAAAACAACTTATCTAGTAACTAGATACTTTTGTATCTAGAGTATCTTTGACAGCTCTGCCTAATATATATAATTTGGCTAATAATAGTTATACCTATCACAATAAACGTCTATATATTAAACATTTATCCAGGAATAAAATCCTGATTACCCCCAAAACCCCCAAAGAATAATGCTATAATAGAGGGGCGCTAAAACGTGAAGATATGTAAGATTTCTGATTTTTCACGATTACAAATAATTTATTTGGCCGACATTTTGTTCCGCCATCTCAAATTCGCACCACAATTTTACCAGTTTATGTCTATACTATACTACTTAATTCTTGCACAAAATTTGAAGTCAATCTAATAAGTAGTTTTTTCCAGACGGATTTTTTAAATACCTTGCATTCGTACCAAATTTTAGCAGTTGATTCTTACGTAATATTTGATTTTTATGCAAATTTTCAGGTAAACTTGATAAGTAGTTTTTTAGTAATAATGTTTTTAACATCCCATTTAAAAGTTGCCATTTCGTCCCCATATGACCAATTTTTGAGCAACATTAGAAGCCAATCGGATAAGTTTGTCCACATTAAACTCTGACGAACGAATCGTGGGCTACAGGAAGTATGTTGGGAAAAATATTTATAGCAATACTGAAGGTTCCGACGAGTCGAATAAGCCGGCGAAGATATCAAGTACTTCTCAATAATACTCAAGACGATATGTTTTGTGCGTTTTACTCCCCGGTTCCTTCAAACGTCGAGACCCAAGATCGTGCGTTGCACTATAATTAACACTTTGTATACGGGTATCAAATGTGTAACTAATCGCAGAATATTCGGCAAGATGGTTTTATTTACCTAAAACCCACGAAATTCGATGACACGAAAGTTAGACATCCCACAACGTAATCTGAAAATAGTTATGAAAAAAGGTTTTTTTTTTACCGCAACTACATAAATTTTTATTACCATTTTAAAAACAGTTTTACCTTTTTTTTATAAATTCAAATAAAAAACATAAGGTAATGAATGCGGTGATTTAATGTTGCGTTCTGCAGTCGAACTTATTCTTTTCATAGCAGATGTTTTGTTCTCAATTAGGGGGAATTAGTACTTTCCGTTGTAATGTCGAGCGTTTTGAGTTCATCGGCCTCTTTTTATTTTGCCTACATGTCACATAGAAGCCAAAATTAATTGACTATTTTCATTTATTCTTGAAGCTCAGCTTGTTAAATAATAAAATGTATTTGATTAATGAATTAGACCTATTTTTGGGGAAATAATTTTTTTTTGTTCTTTGTGAGTTACCCGAAAACTTCAACTGTGATATACGGGTGGGCCAATCAAAACGAAACAAGGCCGATATTTCACATACCATTCGCTTTAAAAAAAATCGCTGAGAGCCGTCGAGTTTTATTTCCCGAGGGAAAGATTTTGCCCATATCACCAATCTTGTCACTTCCACCTCCTCGCGGGGGTGAGCTTCAACCCTAGAATCTTAAATGAGAATAGGGGTCGACTGGTGCCTCATTTTTAAGGTAATTAAATTCACTTTTCAACGCGTCTTAGTTTTTCAAATTTGATGCAGCCGTTTTTGAGAAAATAAGGGAAGAACAATGAAAAGAAAAAAAAATGCGATTTCTCATTGTTATTACTTGATGAAGAAGATGTTGAAACCCGTTGATTTTTCAACCTGTCACTTTAACCCTCCACAGTGCTGAGCTTCAACCCGTAAATTAAATGGGATTATACTTCATGTGATACCTCATTTTAATGGTCATCAAATTCTCTTTTCAATAGATCCAACATAAAAATAAGGAAATGTTTTTTACATTTCTCATTACATTTATCACTCAAAAAAATTCCAAGTTTATCGTTTGAAGAAAAAAGTAATAAGTACTAGTCTTTTTGCAATTAGTCAAATATTAATAATTCTTTGTGCTGTGGAATTCAATGTTTGTGTAAAAAATTTATAAATATAGCAGGTATTTATCTTCATTAGAAGTGGAGTCTAAAGGGTAGTTACATTTAATTTATTTAAATTTAGTATCTCATTGGGTTTTGTCTGTGACTATTTATAACTTTATTTTGATCTAAAATAGTTTATTCTACTGCAGAAAGAGTATCGCTGATTGAACTATATTATGAAATTGTAGATGTGCTAATATTGCAGCACAGGTATTTAATCAAATGAATTCAGATACCGAAAATACATAATTGAATTGGTAGAAAGATTTATGGAGACATGATCAGTGGCAAACCGAATGATAGTGGGAAACCAAGCAGTGGAAATTGCTGTTTTAGGCCACGTCAATATGGACCTTTAGTAGCATATCGCGTACAACAATTAAACGAAGATGACTTTGACAGACGTTTCGAATTTTCCGAGATTATGAGTGAACGAATAATAAGTAATCCGAATTTAGTGTTCAACATTTGTTTTTCCGATGAGTATTCGTTTTTTCTAAATGGGACTATTAATCGTCACAATTGTCAATATTGCAGTCCGACGAAAATTAAAACCGATTCCATGAGGTTCACACTCAACATCTTGAGAAATTAAACGTCTGGATTGGAATGTATGGCGACTGCTCAATTGGTCCTTTTTTTCTCCCAAGAAATCTAAATGGAAAAACGTACCTGCAATGATTAGAAGGCGCTATCAAACCTACATAGACAGAAACGCTTGAAAATAATAACAATTACAATACCAATAAGTTGACATTTCAACAAGATGGTGCACCTTTTCATTATACCCTTACTGTTCGTGAATATTTAAATCGGACGTACCCTGGTAGATGGATCGGCCGAAGAGAAGCAATAGAGTAGCCTGCAAGATCACCTAACTTAACCCCCTTAGATTTATTAAACTCAGCCACAGTCACTAAATGATTAGCCTCACCAGAAAAGCTTTATAATGTCCGGGACCATTATGAACAAAATCTCTATTATTGTATGGATGCAGGAGGCCAACACTTCACACATCTTTCTTTGTAAACGTAAACTATATCCATACCGTAAGCTAAGCTCAAAAAGAATTATTTTTTTCCAGAAAAACAATGTCACTACATTATAGTTTTATCAGTGTTGACTTGTTAACTACCTACTCAATGTTTAAAAATTGCTAAGCCTTGAAAAGAGAATTTAATTACCTTTGAAATGAGATATCACTTGAACTTTAATTCCATTAAATATTTTAGGGGTTGCAGCTTACCCCTGCGAGAGTTGAAAATATGCGAAAAAACTTTTTATTCGATACAAAAATCAACGGATCTCAACATTTTGTCACCGAACAATGATTTTTTTTCTTTTTATTATTTTTTCAAAAACGGCTGCATGAAATTTGAAAAAATAAAATGCGTTGAAAAAAGAATTTGATTGCCTTTA
The DNA here is from genome assembly GCA_030620095.1 of Kuschelorhynchus macadamiae. Lineage (NCBI taxonomy): Eukaryota > Metazoa > Arthropoda > Insecta > Coleoptera > Curculionidae > Kuschelorhynchus > Kuschelorhynchus macadamiae. The sequence goes on from JAUTXW010004690.1 coordinate 682,422, forward strand.
AAATAAGGTATCATTCGGTCCCTATTCCCATTTAAGATTTTGGGGTTTGAGCTGTGAGAAGTGACAAGATTGGTGATATGGGCAAAATCTTTCCCTCAGAAAATCAAAATCGACGGGCCCGAGCGATTTTTTTGGACGAACGCTATATGAAATATTGGCCTTGTTGCATTTTGATTGTCCCACCCTGTGTATATAAATAATAATATGTTACTATATTTTTTTCTGTGAATCATAGCATATAAATCATAAAATTTGGAAATACATTATTTGAACCTTTATAAATATAAGTACACTTTCAATGCTGATCATCAGTCAACAGTCAACTGACGCGATTACCTTCGATAAGTTCTCGAATAACAGTATACGGATGAGACTTGATCTTGGACGTCGATCATGACTTCCGTTTTCAACATTTTCTCGGCCGGTCTTAAATTATCTGAGTGTATGAATACACTCATCGGAACTGCTTGATGAGTACAATAACAAAATTACTGTTTATATTTGAATCACCCTCATACATATGGTTAAACTTGTCTTTAAACTTTTATATTCTGTAATAGTATTTATCGGTGTCTTATTTGAAATAAGAAAGTCCATATCAGCCCAGTAAAAATCTTCATAGGCAAAAAACAAACAAATTTCTGTAAATTTTATCTTTTATGGGTCGCTAGATAAGGGGATGGGCTTCTAATTTTGGGCACACCATACAACAACACCTTTAGTTAGTAGTTAAATTCTACTCTGTGGCGGAGCTATATTTTTAACAGGCGGGCCTATTTAAATCACCATTTAATCGATAGGGTACGAAAGTTCATCCCTCGACAAAAGTATGCATGGTACCCCAATTGCAACATTGGGAACAGAGCTCGTATTCGTCTTTGCTTTACTTTTAAACCCCCCAATTTACATTATTGTATTAATTTAAATTAATTTAAAAATACCGTCCACTGGGGCTTCTTTACCAGTGTGGACAACTTTGCCAAATAGTGTTCCTGTAAAAACAAAAATGTCTTCGGCAACAGTCGAATGACTGTGGCGTCACCGCTTTTTCACGAATTCCTTCCTGTGACTCCGGACCAAGCCGATAGTGCTTGTCCAACGATTGTACGGAAGGGGTCCTGCTAGCCACAGCCACATAAAATACATCCGCCTTTTTTGAGTCCATCAAACTATCATTACTATTAACATATTAGTATTTGATTTTTTTTGTGATATTAGTAGTGATAGATTTAACTCTTATTGCAGATGTATTTAAAAAAAGGCAAAGTTTCATCGTAATTCAAATATTGTTATAATACACTTAAAACCTCTTTTTTTTCACAAAAAGGTTCGGAACTATAAACGAAAAATTGGGGCAAGGCGATACCGCGATTATACTGAAGACAGTTAGAAACAGCTATCAGAGCGATAAAGATTGGTCGTATGGGCTACACGAAGCTCAGACACATTCAAATTCCACGAAGAATGTTAATAAATAAAGTGAAAAATTAACACACTGTAACAATAGGAGAGTCACCTGATATTTCACCCGAAATTAAACTAAGTTTGGTGGATGTCATCATTGCTAGCTCGGAATATGGATGTCCTTTAACAGCGACTGATCTAAAGATGGTTAGTGTATTTTTAGGAGAGGAATAAAATATCCTGAAAGGTTTCTAAATTCCACTAAGACATTAATTTCTGTAATTTTCGCGGCTACAGTTAACGGAACGCTGAGCGCAGGGACGACATTATAGAAAACGGTTTTAGAGGGATTTTCCCTTTCGATAAACATGAAGTGCTTAAAAGGTACCCAAATAGCGATTCGAATCAAATAAACTCAAAGTTGAACCTACCTGCTAACAGCAAATCATTAATCTTCAAAAACCAAAAAAGAAATGGTGAGGGTAGAACCAGGCAATTCGGTATCTTGCTCGAATTTGCAAGAAGAGCTCTGTTCGAAAAAAAATAAAGGCTAAAATAATAATAAAGGAAGTGACAGGGATAATTTAAGCGAAAATATATATGGCGTAAAAGGTACTAGCAGCAAGACTTTACAATGTGATAATGTAAAGATAAATTCAAATTTGATACGATTAAGCTACTAGATTTTATTATCGCAGCAGTTACTGGAAAGAAAAATTGGATAAATTTCGTAGCACAATAGAAAAACACCTGGCAGATTGCTGCAGCGTAAAATTTTTTAAAATGAAACCTAAATGATAAATTGTGTGGTGATACTGGCCTTATATTTGCAAATGAAATTAAAGCTGTGCTAGATCTTCCCCAGCAATGTTCAACCTCGAGGCAACTGGTAATAATTTTATAATCAAATACAAAACATGTAATATTGTATCTATTGCTTCTTATTGAATGTCTTAATATTGAAGTGGCAATTGATTGCATGATGCAAATTAATGGCTGGTAAAAGATTACTTGTGGTTTTGTTGGTAAATCTACGTCTTTATTCTCCATAGTAACGCTTGTCGATTTTTTTGTTGAAGTGACAGCTGCTTTTGACAGGACATTTTTTTTCTTAATTGCGTGAATTTCTCTAAATATCCCTCTGCAACCGACGTTGATTTCCAACCCCCCTCCTTTCCCAATCTTTTAATATTAGTGATTCCTTCTCCACCGTCGGTCAACCTCGTTGCCGAAGACCTGCAGAAACTATGACCAGTATATAATTCTGGAAATTTATTACGGTATTTACTTCAACGCATTGAATGGTACAAACTTCTTTTTTTGTAATTCACAAAGAATCTTAAGAGGTCTCAGGGTTTCGCAGACTTGCATACTTTCTATAGAAAGCTACATATTTGCCATTGTTTACGTCATTTGGTACTGCAAAGCTACTGCTCTGGTATAATGTTTCGAATCTGGTATCCTCAACAGTAAGTACATTGCGGAGAACTACAACTTTCCAAACTGAAATGAGTACCTACTCATAGAAAAAAATATTTTTAAACATTTACATGTTACCCTAATTAGATGTACAAAATTACCCTGATAACTTAGTGATGTTCAAAACATCTAGTCCTAATTTACTACTATTTAAAAAAAATAGTCTTTTCCTAAAAAGGAGTGTAACATTTAAAATACTGACCTCCTGTATTTACGTCAACCAAATAGGGTTTCTATTTGTTCTACATTTAAAACGAAAATAACTAAGTACTTATGTATCGTTTTCAGCCCACCGTTTTTCCTGCCTCCGACTTCGACGATGAAGCCGATGCAAAGGCTTTAAAAGAAGCTTTTAAAGGATTTGGAACAGATGAAGACACAGTTATTGATATCATCGCAAGAAGGAGTAATGAGCAACGAAGAAAAATTGCCTCTACTTTTAAAACTATGTATGGAAAGGTAAGAATAAGATCTAATCTGGTGTATGGGTACTTGTAATTAAGTATTTATTACAAATCCTGCAAAATGTAAATATCGATGGGTTCTTGACAAAACATCGTAAGAGACACATTGACTGAAAATCAGGTGTTTTAATAAAAATATTAATTACGATAGTCTACACATAACTGCAAAATATTTTTTTGCTCGCTTTATCGTTAGTCGTCTAAACATATTTTTTTATTATAGTAAACGTTAGTTGATTCCGATATCAATAGAGGTTTATTTATATAATAAGCACCGATGTGCTATCGAGTATCGACAGGTAATTCTAAATGCCGTCTGTTACGATGTTCTTCATGACGTTTAAGATAATTTTTCACTTCCCAATGACGAAGTAAGGCGAAACGTTATTAATATATTTTCACTACTAAAATGTGGCTGCAGCGAATTTTGTAGGTGAAAACAGGTCCGTGAAGTTAGTAGCTCCGATTCGCTCAGATTTGGTGTCATTCCTCAATCCTCGGTACTGCATTAGTGCTTCTTAGTGCTCTATTTGGTTTCATTAGTATAAGATTGAGTTCATATTTTCTGAGAAGCAAAACAACGGAATGGTTATCGGCAAATTTTCCTGAGAGAACCATTCTTAGGTCGAGATAATGCAGTATTGGTGGGAACAAGCAAATGACATTTTAGGAGGCGTTTAGTTAGCGACATTATACGCATTTTAAAATATAGTTCATTTTTCAGTAACTTTTGGTTCATTTATAACAAATCAGACGTGCCGGATATATACTTACAAGTGCCTCGATGAAAATGTTATGCGAAATTACTATATCGGACAATAATTTCAGACCGCAAGCGCCACCGGGTATTAAAATCATTGATGGAACCTTCATCTCCCAGAAAACATTTGAAGAAATCGAACAAACGGAAGCGGAAGACTAGAACGGATAAGAAATCCAAGAAAAAATCAGTAAAGGAAGGTGTCGTCGGTCATCGGCGAGTACATCATCAAGTTCGATATATTTAAGTCCTAGAGACAGCTCTACAGACATTGAGCATATTATTCAGAAGAATAGAAATCGATATTTAAACGACATGTCACTTCTACAGAACAATTTTACGCAGGGGATGAAAAAATTATCCCTTTATTTGACCCGCAGAGATCGGAGCAGTCAATAAAAACTTGGGTTCGGCGTATTGATGATCTTGTCAAAGTTTACAAATGGGGTGACCTGTCAGTGGTTAAGTTAGTTGCCAATAGACTAGTCGGTATGACCCACCGCTGGTATGATTTCCAAGGCCATCTAGCACTGGATTGGAATAGTATCAAAACACTTCTAATAAAACAATTTGCAAAGCCTTTCCATTTGCGAAGCTACTTCAAGAGCGGCCAAGACATAAGCAAATATTGTTTTAATAAATTGGACAAATTAATGTTAGGAAGTTTGCCATGAGCCTCAAGAACTGAAACAGTAAGAATATTCAAAGTGCTTTAAACACATCTTTTAATAAATAAAAGCATAAATACAACTCCAGTTCAGGCTTTGTCTGGTTATCAGCCAAGGCCGATAGAAGCTACTTCGAGAGGCCGCTTTTTAAGAAACACATACCGGCCAAGACCTAAGCAAATATTGTTTTAGTAAATTAGACAAATTGAAGTCTCTAAAGCTAAAAATTCCAGAAAGTTATTTGGTGCAGTAATAGGGCGAATCACAGATGAAAATATAGCAAGATTCGCCATATCCACGCACTAATGAACTACAGATTTTCGAACACGTTAGGAAGTTTACCACGACCCTCCAGAACTGAAGCAGCAAGAATATCCAAAATGCTTTAAACACATCTTTTAATATGAACACCATTCCAATTCAAGCTTTGTCTGGTTATCAGCCAAGGCCGATGGAAAAAAGGCAATTTACTAAATTCGGTAAAACAACTGCAGATCGTATAAACATTTCCGAACTAACAGACAAAATAAAGGATCGTACTACTCAGCACCAGCAGAGGCAAAAGGCGCGCTACGATAAATATCGGCGCGAGGCAGATCATTATCAAGTAGATAATTTAGTCGGCGTACTGATAACGAATTATGCCAATACCGGTTAAGCATTAATATCGTATGTTTATAAGCGATATTGTACGCATTTTATTATTTATTTCCAATATTAGTGCTTCTTTGGTTCCGCAAATATTGTTTCTTTTTATTTCAAGGTCAGCCCCAAAGTTTTTTTGATCGACTCAAACTAGACGTCGTTCGTGCTTTTTGGTGCTTCGATTAGTTTCATTAGTGTTTTCTCATTGTTGGAAATATTCGTTTATTTTCAGGTCTATTAAAAATGAAATACGCTTGTTGAATTTCCAGCACAGACTAATTTTATTAATAACTATATAAGAGAAAATTATCAATAAGCATTTCTGCTGATGTGTTAAAATAATATCGCCTATATAAAGTACAGTGGCGCAACAACAAACAGCATTTTGGGTTATACAATTTCAACACTCCCACTAACACAAAATGATGATCAAAAATTTACTTTAATGGGTGTGTTATACCCAACAAATCCAAAAACTTATAATGTTTAACTGATACCAAACCCTTTGTAAGAATATCGGCTGGCATGTTCGCTGTATCTAAATACTTAACTTCTACTAAGTTATCAGAAATTGCATCCCGAATAAAATGATGACGCGTGTCAATGTGTTTTGTCCTCTTATGGTACATTGAATTAGCAGACAATTTAATTGCGCTCTGATTGTCATTGAATATTCTAATACAATTAACAACGTCTGTTAACTCAGCTATTAAATTTCTTAAGTAAATAGCCTCTTTTGTAGCTTCTGAGACCGCCATGTATTCTGCCTCAGTGCTTGATAGCGCTACAGTCTTTTGTTTTCTACATTCCCATGATATTACGGAACCACAAAGTTTAAAGCAATATCCTGTGTATGATTTGCGACCATTCGAGTCTGCAGCCCAATCTGCGTCAGCAAAACCTTCTAATTCCGTATTATCTTTACAAAACTTTAATCCATAATGCTTAGTGTGTTTTAAATATCTTAAAACACGCTTAGCTTGTTTCCAGTGAGTTTCGTCGAAACAATTATTAAATTGACTCAGATAACTTACCGAAAATGCTATATCAGGTCTAGTCAAAACAGCGAGATACATCAAAGAACCGATCAGTTGCTGATATGGCAATTCTGTGTTACATGGCTTTCCTGTTTTTGTAAGATTTACATTGACTTCCATAGGCGTACAAACAGTCTTGCAATCCAACATATTAAATCGTTTTAAAAGTTGATTTATATATTGCTCTTGATCTAAACAAATCGTTTTCTTGTTTTTATATACCGAGACATTGCTTAACTTGCCCTAAGTCCTTAATCTTAAAATGTTGCCCTAACTCAAATTATTTTCGATCTTATCATTGGAAAAAATAAAAAAATCATCAACGTATACTGTTATAAAAGTCAACAAATTACCTCTGCTCTTAGTAAACAAACAAGGTTCATGATCAGATTTCTTATAACCTAAATTCTTAAGAACAATGTCAACTTTTATGTACCATGCCCTAGCAGACTGCTTAAGTCCATAGATAGCTTTATTCAATTTCAAAATTTTATTTTTATCATGAGTTTTAAATCCCTCTGGTAACATCATAAAAACATTTTCTTCTAGAATGCCATTCAAAAAAGCGGTGGTAACATCTAAATGTATGATATCTAATTCTAAGTTCACAGATAAGGCTATTAACAATCTAAGGGTGGGTCTTACAAAAGGTTTCATCAAAATCGATACCTGGTTTTTGGGAAAAACCCTTCGCAACTAACCTAGCACGGTACCCCATCTTGAGGAATGTCAACTAGCTCCCATGCTTGGTTTTCCTCGAAAGATTGCAGCTCTTCTTCCATTGCCCTTCTCCACTGGTCACCATCAGGTTGTGATAAAGCCTCTTTAACAGTTTCCGGATCAGTGTTCACATCAGAATTTTCTGTACATACAATAGGAGCCTCTTCATCAGGAGACGAATCATCACTGTCATTACTGACAGCATTCTCCCAAAGTTCACCTGAGCTATTAGAGAGTAAGTCATCCTCAATTATTCCATTTGTAACATGATCTCCCACTGGAACTGATATTTGGTCATTATTATCTGCTTCTGTGTTTGCTATACTGTTCACCATGATGTTCTTTTTATCTTTGATATTTTCCATTATGGTCACATCTCGACTCGTAAATATTGTATTTTTCGTAGCATTATATACTCGATAACCTTTAATTTCATCATCGTAATCTACTAAAATACATTTAACAGCCTTCTTGTCCCATTTTAAGCGTTTTTCTTTGGGAATATGTACCATTACTGTGCTGCCAAAAATTCTGAGATTTTTCACATCAGGCACCCTGCCTGTCCACAGTTCGAATGGAGTTTTATCAATTCCAGAAGCTAATGACCGGTTTCGTAAATAGACTGCAGTGTGAACTGCTGCCCAAAATTTTGTGTTCAAAGTTCGCATCAAACAGCATACATTTAGATTTTTCAACTACAGTCCTATCCGCTCTGCCATTCCGTTTTGTTCAGGCGTATGTGGGTTTGTTTTTTGATGGATAATTCCACAGGTTTTTAAAAATTTGTCTAACTCCCTGTTACAAAACTCTCCCCCATTGTCTGATCTCAAGATCTTAATCTTTTTGCCTTGTTGATTTTCGACCATGTTTTTAAAATTTTTGAAACGATCAAACACTTGGTCTTTTGTCTTTACAAAATAAACAAAAATCATACGGCTAAAGTCATCCTCAAAAATTATGAAATATTTTGATCCTCCAAGAGACACAGTGTTCATTGGACCACATACATCTGTATGTACTATTTCCAAAATATCTTTAGCCCTGTGACCCTTATTCTTAAATGGTAATCTAGGTTGTTTACCCTCGCAGCATATTTCACAATTTTTCTGCCCTATATCTAGAACACCTGGATAATTAAGTCCCTCGACAATACCATCCTTCATTTTATTCAGGTAAGCACTATTAAGTCAATGTGTTTAGCTTATATACCCCATCCTTTAAATCAGCTGTTCCAACTAAATTATTTTGGTTATTGAAAATCTGACAGCGATTATTCATAAACTTAACAGTGTTACCATTTCTTATCAGTTGACTTACCGATAATAAATTCGTTGCCAATTGGGGAACACACAACACATTTTTAACAGTTATTTCGTAACTATCATGTCCAACAACAGTCGTTAAATTTACATCACCCGAACAAATAACAGGATCATTTGTCTTATTAGCCACCATAATTTGTGATATATTGGCTGAGCTTTCTATATTCTCCAGCCACTCTTTATTTGAAGTCAGATGTACACTAGCACCAGAGTCAATATACCAATCGAATTTATTGAATGATCCGTTCAGAAAAACTACACTAAAAGCGTTTGAAGTCTTCTGTTTACCAGTATCTTTATTATCCTTATTCGGGCATTTATTCTGAAAGTGTCCAATTTGTTTACATTTATAACATTTTATCTGTTTATTGACATTCGCGCCCGATTTCAGATTTTTATTAGCGTTTCGGTTGTCACGCCAATCCTGTTTACTGGCAAACGCACTTCCACTGCTACTGACATCTATTTCCATATCCAATAGTTTAGTTCTAATCAAATCCGTTGTAATGGCAATCCCTGAGTGTTCAATTGCCATAATCATGAGTTGAAACTTATCTGGCAATCCGGCTAACAAAAGTGAACCAATCCATTCATCATTAATATCGAAACCTGTACCTCGTAGTTTCTGGCCTGTTTCGACAACTTGATTGACATAATTTGTCATAGAATCACAATTTTCCAAACGCAAGGAAATTAAACATCTTAACAAATTAATCTTTCTTGCAAAACCCTTATCGTCAAACAACGTCTTCAATTTATTCCATAATTCTAAAGTCGTTTTTGCATCTTTAATATGAACATAAAGTGACGTGTCAATTGTTAAGATAAGTTTTGCTTTGGCCTTGGCGTCATCGTCAGCTACAACTTCTGATATGCATTTAGATAGACCCTCTAAAACCAGATAGTTCTCCACAGCAAACGACCAATCCCCATAGTTCTCTCGTCCTTTCAATCTTGGAACACTAACTATATAATTACCAGCCATTCTTGTGCGATTACTCGGAAATTAAACTAACAAAACACGATATCAAATTTCGGAGGTTATCAATGGGCTTCGTGACGGTCTGGGCCCATAACCTATTAAAAATGAAACACGCTTGTTAAATTTCCAGCACAGACTAATTTTATTAATAACTATATAAGAGAAAATTATCAATAAGCATTTCTGCTGATGTGTTAAAATAATAGCGCCTATATAAAGTACACTGGCGCAACAACAAACAGCATTTTGGGTTATACAATTTCAACAAGGTCAGCCCCCAAAGTATCTCAAGTTTTGGTCTCATTCGTTAGTGCTTCATTTAGTTTTGTTAGTGCTTCTTTAGTTTCGCAAATAATAATTTGTTTTTTATTTCAATGTCAGACCCAAAGTTTTTCTGATCGTCCCAAACTAGGTGTCATTCGTTAATGCTTTTTAGTGCTTCAAGTAGTTTCGTTATTGCTTGTCTAGTTTTGGAAATCTTCGTTTATTTCTTTTAGTTCTGCTAATACCTCGTGTCTAAACTAAGTGGTGGGCACTAAAGAAACACTAATGAATAAGATCAAAAAATTAAACAAAAAAAACGAATATTTCCGAAATTAACCAAGTAATAACAAAACTATTTGAAGCACGAAAAAAAGCACTAAAAACACTTAGTTTGGGCCGATCAGAAAAACATTGGGGGTTGACCCAAAACAAAGGTAGGCGAATATTGATAAAAAAAGCACTAACGAAACTAACTTAAGCAACAAAAAGTGCTAACGAACAACGTCTAGTTTGAGTCGATCAGAAAACGTTTTGGGGCTGACCTTGTGATCTTGAAACAAAAGAAAATGAATATTTCCAAAATTAGGAAAGCGATAACGAAGCTGTCTGAAGCACTAATAAAGCACTAACGAAGGATATCTAGTTTGGATCGATCAGACAAACTTTGGGAGTGGACCTTGAAATTAAAAAAAAAGATATATATATTGAAATTAAAAAAAAAGATATATATTATTTGGAAAACTAAAATGCACTGACGAAACGAAATGAAGCAGTAACGACCTTGAAATAAAAAAAAATAAATTTGCGAAACTAAAAACGAAAGCAAATAAAGCACTAAGAAGCATTAACGAATGACACCATATTTGAGCGAATTGGCGATACTTTTGGGAGCTAAATTCACGCACCTGCTGAAAAAAACGGTTATTTAAAACATTGTTTTACAGATTTTTTTAACGAAGATTTTCTAAAATATTTGTAAGATCCAATCTTAAAAGATATTGTAATAATCATTAAAGTTATACTTCAAAGTGAAATAGAACTAAAATAAAGATATCATTCTGAACTGATTAAAACATATTCGAATATATCGTTTTTTTTTCCTAAATAAAAGTTTTACATGCAAGTTATAGGAAAAAAATATTTTCTACTTTTAATACCTATCATATTCAATGTCAAAGAGCATTGTGGATCAAACACTTTATTTTACAAGTCTTTTGACATCAAGTGATTCAATTCTACTATTTTTCTTACACTTTCAAGTATTATGGAGGATGGAGGGAATATAAATATGATTCGAAATATTCATTGTCATTATTAGCTGCTTTTTAATCAGAGTTGGATTAAGTAGTTATCTGACCTGGGACTAGAAGTATACAGGAGCCCCTGAACCGGGCGAAAGGATGACTAAAAAAAGTAAAAACTCCTCCCTCTTGTATTTCGCTAATAAACTACTATTTCCCCCCTAGCCAGGCCCCAGCCCCATAGCCCCCCTTTAAGCTGCCGGCTCTGTTTCTAATCCTTGTGGTGATCTTATTTCGTTATAAATGGCATAACTAATATACCTAAGGGCACTGGATTTAATAGCTACTAATATTCAGCATGAAAGCTTGTCAGATTAATAATAATTTTACAATCATAATCTTTTTTATTGAACAAAAATTCACGTCAAGTATTGTATGTGTGTCGTAAGCAACAAACTAAATAGTATATTACATACCTAGATGGAGTGTGTTCCCTATCGAGAGAAAAGGATGGTTTATACCATTTCTCGTGACAGGAATTAAACCTTTTGACCGAGGTTTGTATACTATTTTATTTACAACTATAGCTTTTAAATGAAAATGGCGTTTTTTCTGACAAATATAACTATGTCAGAAATTAACCAAGACAATTAATTAAACAAGACTCCTGCATAACTACAAGGTTCGCCACCATCAACAAATAAAAAGTCAAATTGATATTTTGACAATGAGCGATTCAGAAATTTGGAAAAAGATTTGTTACCCAAGAAGAACCGTGCAAGGTGCGATAAAGTTTTTGATGTTTTCAAGAGTTGTTGTTCGCAAAAAGGTGTTCAGAAAGCTATTTTTGAAACTATTGTGCTGGCATATTTTAGTTAAATTGCTAAAACCAAAAAACCGTCAACCTTTTTGGTCCATTTATTCAATATTGCATACCACTTTAAGTATTAAAGATAAAGAGAATATCTCAAAATTTTTGGAGTTTTTAGCATTTTTAAAACAACAAAATATAGGATATAAATCCAAAAAGTCACGCACTTTCTCCAGTGAGAACATTGCGGCGTTTTTGAAGAATGCACCTGGTATATCGCATGTCGAAGTGACGAACTGTGTAAGATGAAAGCGACTAATGTTAGTATCATGGAAAATAAGGTTCACATCGGAATTCCAACATCAAAAACCTACTAGCCACAAGTATTCAAAGTGAATAATGAAGAATCGGCAATATTAAGTAAAAAATATGTTGCCCTTCGTATAGACGTTCTTTTTGCAGTTAACATTTGAATCACTCACCAGCCATTTGGCCACATCGATAAATTGATGTCCTAAAACAATTGCAGTGTTTTTAAAGCTCCTGCATTGTGAAACAGAGACGAGACACTGCCTTCGAAGAACGGCAACCACACTATTGGTAAATAATAGTGGTGACATTCTCCAGTTATAGAGATTAGGAGGGTGGAAATCTTCCACCGTAGGGGAAGGGTACGTTGACAAGTCTACAGATTCTCAAGTGCTACGAAAATATCTGGCGAAATGCCAGACTCCTGTACTAAAAATGTTACCATTTCTACGCAGCATGTTCAGCATGGACTAACATTTTCCGTTGCCGCTTATAAGCAATCGAATGTTACAATTAACTTAGTAAAATAATTTTTAATACTTAATATGAAACAAATTTGTTGAGAATGTTTTAATGTACAATAAGAAAATTTTAATTAATAGAATAAAATTGAAACAAATATTTTGGTTATTCAATGAATGTTGACAATTTAGCTGGGTGGAAAGTGACATTTATCCGCGTGGAAAGTGATCACTTTCCACCCAGTAGATGTCACTTTTGATCCGGATAAATGCCAACGTCAGAAATATATTTCTTTCAAACTTTTAAAATGTCAGAAATGTCAACATTAGATAGGTGCTTGAAAATAAAAATTTTTTTAAAAAGAGTAACGACTAAATGTTTTTTTGAAATTATTTGCTTACTTTTATTTCTTAAACGCTTTTTAAACAATACAACCATGATCCTGTTAATTTTAGAAGTTCTGTGTTTAAAAATATAGTTGATATTAAAAAAATAGTTTTTTGTAAAATTTTACTATTGAAGCTTACGATGTTTTACAAAACCTATCGATTTAGTTTAGGCTGCAAATTTTTAGTATTGCATATATTTGTTCAGCGAAATATGTCTGGGGATTACTTGCCAACCCACAAATATATTTTTATAGCATATCAATCTACTAATACCCATGTTATTGTTTTATAATAATATACATATCCTACGTCTTAAAACTAATTTATGAATGACACGATTATTCAGTGACGTGTATTTACTTACTCAATATTTCTATTTTAGTAAGGTACTTATCAGTATATTTTCTGCCAAATTTGTGTACTTCATCACTATTTATAACAGGTAGGTAACTTATTTTATAACGGGTCCTAAAATAATTCTAAAAAATAGAGTAGGATTTTGAAGTTAAAAGCTACTTTAAATATTAAAGTAAATTAGTTATAATTATTCAAATTAATTTATATAAATCACATAATATATCATATTCTGTAATTTATTCGGATGGTTTTTATTGAAATGGAACAAATTTTACATTACTATACAAACAGATCCAGGTGCTAACCCTACATAAAACACCATTAACAAACAAAGTGAACAAGTGATTCCCAATTCATATAAAAATATCCAACTTTTCACGTAAAAGACGAACTATAACTCGGTTCTGTTTAGACATTGTGTTCGTTGCTTATTGTGTGTGATTTAAATAAAATAATTTATGAAAAAGATCTAAACGTATTCTATTTGAGACTCTAGTTTAAAAGAAATTAAGTATTAATGTACTACCTTATAAAAAGACATCTCTTTAATAAAGATGGAATTCTCTGGGTATAATATCATTGCACTATATAAATGAGGGAGCGGGGGTAACACAGCAGGTAAAATGAGGTAACACCTGGCCACTATGTAAAAAATCCTAATAAGGTATTTACTGCCCTATTGAAAAGGTTACAGACGTAAAAAATACATAATTCGAGTGATTTAGTAGTTTTTATCAAACTATAACAAACAAACTATTATATATTTAAAAGTAACTAATTATTTTGAAAAAGGTAGTAACAACATAGAGCTATAGAAAACTGTTTAAAAAAATTATTCTTTGTTGTAATTAACATGTTAGGTAACCGAGAATGGACAATTATAGGCATTATTAACTAAATTGGGAGCATTTTGATGGTCAGCCTTTTTGGTGCTGGCAATAATGTTGACACTTTTTTTTTCTTAACTTGTCATATTGGTGCTGTTTCACTGGTCCATTGCTGTCAGCAATACTATCAATTTCATACGCGGAACTTGTAAAAGGCAAAGGCGAAATTTCCTTGGAATTTTCTCCTGTAAAACATAGAATTTGGTTGGCGATGCGCTTTTTGTTCTCCATGGATTCGTCCACATATGATTGTGCAACTTTTCTCGATTGCCATCCCCCGAGATGTTTCAAATTAGTAATATCCACTCCAGCGTAGGCCAACATAGTAGTCGAAGAGCGTCTATAACAGTGTCCAGTAAAGGTCTCTGGATTTGGAAGTCTCAAAAAAGCAGCCACGTCCAATAGGATCTTATCAAAGTTATTAATGCCAACAGTTTGAGTAGTACATTTACCTTTTTGGAAATTGACAACAAACTTTTGATGCTGTGTACTTTTGGGACGCAGAGACATGTACTTCTTGATTAAATTAAGATTTTTTCTTCAGTTATAACCAAGCTTCTACTCTGGTGAGTCTTGCTATCTGGTATTTTCACCAGAAACAAAGCTTCTTATTCTACTACGTTTTCACACAACAGATGAGTTAATTCTTCACGGCTGCAGGCTCCAGCGATTCCAATTAGTATTGCGACTTTGATTAGTAAATAAGTATCGTCAGGCGCAATGCTTTAAAAAATTTTCAAAATGTTCGTGGTTTAAAATTTTAGACTTTCTTTGGTCTAAAACCTAGCATTTTCTTTTTTAAATAAGCAACCACAAGACCACATTGTAGAAAGTTCTTGAAAGTAAACTAGAAGCACCTCTTCTTTACTAATGTTGTTGATTTTCTTGTTGGCGCACCATTTGATGAACTTTTCGTATTCCTAAATGTATCTGACTTTCGATTTTTCTGGAAGCAAATCAAAATCTACTTCTTTTGCTGCGTTGATAATATATTGTGGAATCTCGTCTTGCATGGCCAGATTGTCAAATGGACTTAAATTCGTTGTAATATTGCAAAATTACGGAAAATACGCACATATAAAAGCAATTAATGACAAATAAATATGTCGAAATGTCAGTTTGTTGATTTTTAACAATTGACTAAGGGTCCTTAGTAACCTGGAAATCTGGTGGCTAACCAAAACAAAATGCATTAAGCCTGCTACACACTCTGAGATATGTATTAAAGACGGTTAATTAATAAATTAATAAATAATAAATTATATTTAAAATATTAGTGCGGGAAAACCAATTTTCCGCATGGATATCGGTGCGGAAAATTGATTTTTCCCCACCCCTGTAGAAAAAGATCTTATATTCTGGGATGTACTTTAACAATGCTTTCTATTCATTGTAGCTGAAAGAAAAAATAAAAGAATCTGTGCGAATAAACAGTTTTTTTTGCTCTGCTCAAAATAGCATTGCATTTAAATGCTACCGTTGCCATGAAATGACGGCGCACCCTGTAAAACAATTGCAATATAACTGATTTGAGCTTATATGGCTTATCATTTTGATAAACGTTTCATTCATCAGGTACATATAAATTAACGACAGTAACTGTGTCGACGTTTAATTGGAACAAACGCAACAATATATAGCTCGATGTTGCGTGATTTAGATTTTCTAGAAATATATTTCAAAATGATACTTTAAAGAGGCAAATTGCCTCTAAAACTGCTTTCGTAAATGTTTCATTTTTATTGAAATGGTTATGAAAAAATAACCACACACCCAGAAGCTATTCTCATAATAAAATGTCTTAGATATTTTGTAAAAGTATTTTGATATAATTATTCCCCTTAAAGTACCTAGTTTGTTTTGTTTTTAACTTCCTAACCCGTTCTCGAGTATATTGCAAATATACATTGTATTATTAGGACATGAGTCATCCACTTTCTTCAATTATGTTCCCATTTAATTATAGACGCTTTTGTATTTGACATTATATAGACTCATGGAATACTCTTATGACCTACATTTGAGAACAATTAAAATAATATGGACTACGTTTGGCTTCAGTAAATGATATATTAATTAGGAACGCAAACATTAAATATTTTTAATATATTCTTGCAGTCTGTTTGATTATGTTTAACTCTGTCTGAAAATTAGTTTTATTTAGAGGTAGCAAGATTAGTCTGTAAATCATACTCTGAAAAGCGGCTAGTTTATGTAGAATTGGATGACATGAGGAAATTCTGCAAATGAATTAGTAATAAATAATTTTACAAATAATAAATTTTTTAATTTATTAAAATCTAAAGATAAAAATATTTTTTTATGTAAAAATGTATATGGTAGTATCTGTATGTGAAGGTTTATGATACACAGAAAAATCATGTTTGTTATTTAACCTTTTTTGTTCTAAACATTTGGTAAGTGTAATATTTCTTGGTCTGATAACAAATCCCAATTAATGAAGTTTAATTAAAGAATATAATTTTGGTGGTTGTGAGTTCATAATAAAATTGTACTGAATTAAATTTAAAAACAAATCCAGTGAATAGTATTTATACTAGGCAATATAATCAATGCTGGAAATTGGATTCTTTACCAACCAGAACGCCAAGCTCGTATTTTGATTTTAACGTTCTAATATACTAAAAGCAACATCGGGAACGCAAAAATTGATAAGTTACGAACCAGAACACTGTTCCGGTGCATTCCGTTTATTTCCTTCCAGCCCTAACTATAATGATATCAACGGTACTGAATTCTATCCGATCTCATTTACCTAAATACGTTTCAGTAAAGAAAAATAATGTTCGGAATTTAAAATTGCAAATACTTGTTTGTAATTTATAGTTTATCTCTAATAGGAATATTGGAATTAAAACATTAAAACGTCCTATTCTATGCAAAATGGCTGTGTAAAATAATTGCTATTTAGTGAGTCGCAGAGTTGCTGTTTTCATAATTTTGATTAACAAATAATAAAAGTGCTCAAGTAACTTTTAAAATTCATTTTCTCGATAATTATTGGGTGTAATTTAGAAATACCTTTCAAACAAGTACTCGCCCTAATATCTCTGGAGTTAACTTCACCCCCCCAAAATTGACGAGTTCGAACATATTATAAAAAAATTAGCTTGATATCGACATCTACTTCAATACTTTTCGTCCGCTCTGCTTTCTTCGATTTCTTTTTGCATTACAGGTGAATGTTTGTATTTAATATGATTCCATAAAGTTGTAGTAGTTGCCTTCTTTCCCACGCCGCAAACATTTGTTTATTCTACTGTTTGCATATTGCTTTGCTTTCATCGTTTTCATAGGTAACAAAATATTTCCAGATTTTGTTCAACATTTTGAATTCAAAGTTTTCCACCAATCACCGTCGCAGCCCATATCTCTCAATACAAAAATTAAAAAGGCACATCTGCCTTCATCCGTACTTCCCCGACGTACAGCGCGGCGCGCGTGACGCGAGCAAAAATCGATAATCCTTTAACCTTCAAATACGTGATTTAAAAACAACAGTGCCAGCCAGTGGCGACAGCTAGGATCGGGGTTGCTTCCCGGTTTAAATCACAGTTTTGTTGATTTGTTTAATGCCGGTAATTATTAAACCACATAGTCGAACCGGCTGGATATTACTTTGTCGAATATTCGGTTTGGCCGAATAGTGAAAAGTACTATTCGCGGCATCACTATTAGTAAATCTTATTCTCTTTGCATCTCGGAAGGAAAGCGTTTTCGGACCTATGTTCATATAAAACTTTTTCTTAATTTGGAAAGTACCTTAAGTTAAATATGTTAAAAAGCTTTTCTTATGTCATTCTGTTTTAATATGAGATTTGATCTCAATGTTTAACGTTTAACATTCTGTATATAAAAAAATAATCATGGGATTGAGTTGTGGTCATGAGAGCTTTTGATCAGGTCGTTAAGAAATACAAACCATCAAAATTTCAGAAAAATCAGCAGATCCCCAAAAACTCATAAGATAATTGTGATATCCTTCCCCGAACCTCAACTTCTAAATTAGTTTAATGTTATTTTAATTCTAAAAATTGAAACAAATTTATTTTTATATTAAAAAAAATATCAAAAAATTCGATTTAAGTATTCGTCATTTCAAAAACGTCAAATTATAGTGTTTAGCCGTAATAGACAAAACTAACTGAACTTTATAGTTAACGCTTTAAGTTAAATACTGTCGTTATATTCGTGAATATTCGTACATAGATATAAGGGTTTAACTTGTTCTTACTAGTAATAAATTAAAAAAAAAACATCAAATTACATAGACCATGGACCGACCGACCTTAAGTATTTTCATTTGTAGTGACTATTTGCAGTGACGGCTCGTACTCCAAAATTTAGGGTCGGCCGAGGCTCAAGGCCAATCAAGGGCGGTTTTATGGTGATGGGGTACATCTCCTCCTCTGCCCAGACCGTTCAAACATCATGTGTAATTTACATATTTTTACGTGATTACAATTAAAAACTTGGCTACGAAACACTATCACAAGAGCGACCTATTGGATTGGGACTCCATATCCATAGGTATATTGATGTAAATACAAACAATGTAATTAATAAATTTGCTGCAGGAAAAAAATTGTACGTTATTCTATAATTATTTACTAGAGGCTGCTTTTTTTCACTTATGCCAAAACAAATATGATGGAAAATATAGGTATTTATGTTGTTCTCATACCATTTATAATAAAATATATTAACAATTTTTTTTTAAATTATTACTTCCTCCCCCCACTCAGAAAGGTTTCCTAAAACCGCTTTTGAGGCCAATATGGGGTTAATTGGTGTCGCGTCCAAATATAGTCAAATACTAGTCTTTTATTTTTTTTTCGTTTGTTTCTTCAGTGATAATTAGGTAGGTACCAACCTATAAATATAATAAACAAGAAAAAAATGTTAGGAAAACGCTCTAGTCAGTAAATTTAATTTTTTGATATTTTAATGTATCTTGCCCTCAAGAGGAAAATAAAATAGATGCCAAGCAAAATGAAAGCTACACACAATCAAAAAAGCATATTGTCCAGCAAGAATCACGATGGGGCCGACTTCTAAAACAAATTCGAAATTCAAATTAATTCAAAAAATATTTATTGCGACAAGAAAGATCACAAAAGGACAGGATACATTTTAAATGATTTCAACCTAGCCCTATTATCTAACAAAGTAAATGTACAAATAACATACAATTTTTAAAAAAAAATTAAAATAGCATACAAACAAAAACAATGAAGATAATAAAACAGATTGCAAAAGCAAAACTAAATACTACTAATAAAATTCATTAAGACTAAAATCACAATTATCATATCATTAAAAGTATTATTCAAACTAAAATATATTCAGGTTGACATTCAAATTAAAGGTATTCGTCAGTAGCAGCAGTCTTAGTTTAGTCTTTATTGTTAAGACAGAAAGATGCCTAAGGAGCAACAAACTATTGTAAACCACCGGAACTAGAAACGAAAAGGAAGACTCGAATGCTGAGGTCCTGTGAACAGGAGTATGCAGACGATCAGCTATTTCCTCAAATGAACTTCGGTGCGACAAATTAATTTTGTCCTTAAATAAGGAGGAATACCAGTATTTAAAATCTTAACCACAAAGCAAACAAAATGAGTGAAACGCAATTCATTAAGCTTAAGCATACCGAAGTTCATGAATGTAGGGAGTAATTTGAGAAAATCGGGGTACAGGAGTTATAAAACGAACAGCATGATTCATTATTTTCTGCAGCTGATGACGAGCCGTACCATTGATACATGGACCATACACAATGTCACAGTAATTAAAATGGGACATCACCAATGAAACAACAAGCATTTTTTTAGTTTCAATATTAAGAAGATATTTAAAAGGAAAAAGTTGTCTGAGGCTCGCCTTTTATCATATAAAATTGACATGCTTGTCAAATTTCAGATTAGACAATAATACGTCCCAGATTTTTTGCGGACTGTACAGTACCAATTGGAACAGCACAAATATGGTTAGGAAGACTACTGCAAAGATGTTGCATTTTTGGAGTACCAATAAGGACATGCAATGATTTTGAAGGATTTAAAAACAAGCAGTTTTTATCCGCCCATTTTTTTATAAAGCTTAGATCGTTATTAATACACAAGCAAGCATCATTGCTCTCCTTGGGAGCAAATTGAAATGTTAATCGAATGTCGTCAGCGAACATATGTACCTGACAAGATTGTTTGATTATATTATTATCCAATATAGTCCGAGTTAGGTAACTAGTCAGCCAGTTAAACACTTCATTGCGAATCCCATAGTTATAAAGTTTAGCCAGCAGACACTCAAAATCGATGGTGTCGAAAGTCTTGGTCATATCAAGTAGAGTTAAAAAGTGAGCTTTTGTTGATCTAAGCCATGCAGGCAATGGTCAACAATGGCACAAACTCTGGCACTAGGTCCAAAGACCTTTCTAAATCCAGACCGCCTGAGAGACAAAACAGAATTGGATTCCAAAAAGGTTGTTAGTTGATGATGAAGAACTGACTCGGCAATCTTAAGGGGAACAGAAAGTAAACTAATTGGTCGAAGATCTCCATAGCTCTTTATTGATGTATTTTGTTTTTTTTTCCGATAGGACATTGGAGAACTGAAATATATTGTTATAAGAAGAAGAGACAAATTGGTTGTTATTGGGATCAGGATTGATTTTCGGAATGCTATCAACAAAGAAGTTCTTGATTGCTTCAGCATCCTGTGGTTCTGGTTCCAGAATTAGTGAACGATTAGTGTTATGAACATTCCAATTTCGTAAATGAGACCACAATAGCCTACTGTTAGAACGAGAGTTTTTAAGAGCGGATGAAAAGTAGGCTTTCTTTTCACTAACAAGAGCAGCATTATAGACGTTACGTAAGTCGTAGTAGTACTTCCTGTGAGCTGGCAGACGGGTACGCTTAAATCTTAACCAAGCATTTCTCTTCAGCCTTCCAAGCCGCCTGAGAGTGTCTGTAAACCATGGTTTACCTTTTTTAGATTTGATGCATCGTATATTTTTTACAGGATCGTGTTTGTCAAATAAAGATAGTAAGCTAGTACTAAAATAGTTGACCTTATCATTTAAATCATCCATGTTGTAAATCCACTCCCACTTTAATTCAGAAGCATCCCTCTTAAATTCCTCAACATTAAGATGCTTAAAGTCACGTATAGTTTTTACGGCTTTCCCAAGATCTTCACGGTAAGCCCCAAGCGTACACTCTATCAAATTATGATCAGAAAGACCAAATTCAGAAACATCAGTATTTGACAGATTTAAGTTAGAATTGATGATAATAACATTAATTAATCTGTGTTATTAGTAACCCGCACAAGGGCACTGAACAAACTAAATACAATCATAATTTTTTAAGTAGTTGTTGAAAAATCTAGTCATATAAGTATTATTAAGAAGATTTATGTTTAAGTCACCCATTATAACAAAATCATAAATACCATTAGAATTAAAACACATTATTATATCACCTAAAATTGCTATGTTAGTATATGGAGAGTCAGGTGGTCTGTAAAATACAGCAAGTCCAGTCAAGAATTTTTTATTTAAAATAAGTTTTAGAGCAAGAAATTCAAAATTGGTAAAAGAATAATGCAATGGTACTTCCAAACATTTAAATTTAAGGTGATTTTTTAGAAATACTCCTACTTCACCACCCCGGCCATCTCGGTCATTCCTTATACAAGAATATCCATTAATTGAACAAAATGAATCAGGAATAAGGTTACTGAGTTAAGTTTCACTAACGCATAAAGCGGTAAAAGTATAGGATTCAAGAAGTAATTTTAGTTCATTATTTTTTTTTAAATGGATCTAATATTAATATGACCAAGGTGAATATTTTGCTTCATTATATAAGTTCTCTTAGTTTGAACCGGAATAACCGATGACAGACAGGAGGAGAGGCAAGAATCATTCATCACAGTAATATCAATTTCCTGCCGGGCACAGACTTCTTTCACGAAAAAGATTTTGAGTACATGAAGATAACTGAGTTGTGGTTGGCATTCTCGGTGAAGTTGAACACTTAGATGGACTTAAAGATTCAGAAGTTCTTAAGGATGTAGAGCCCGTTTCTGGCATTCGCAAATTGTCCCTCACTTCAGAACCGGCAACCTCCAAATCACCTCCTGAGGAGTTCCGTGAATTACTTCCCAACAACGCTTTAAAACTTTCCTGAAAGATGTCATGGATTACTTTATCTGGAAGGGCAACACAGGACGAATCATCAGAATTGTCAACAATGAGATCCAAAGCCAGCTGGGCAAGTTTTCTTCTACCGATGTTAGTCTTGGAGGGCCTCTTCTGTCAATGTACACATTACTCCCAATTCAGAGATTACTATTTAGGTCAAGTATAAAAGTACTGTTACATGAGAGTCTGTGGGAGAGGCATAAGTTGAGAAACGAATTATTGAACTGTGAACTAATTGATGTACTGATATATGGACCTGTTGTTAGGATCCCATTGGTCTGAAAGCCGATAGTAAGGATACGAGTTAGAATGGAATCTGACACACAAGAGCCCTTCAGTGTATCAACCAACCCACCCTAAATAATTACAAAGTCATTCTTTAAAATTTCCCAGCATAATTTAACAAGGTCCTCAGTGACATGATCTAATGTGGCATTACGCTTGGAAATCTCAATCACACGCCAGCTCTCGCCCAATTATATGTTAAAATAGTCACTTACACTTACTTCGTCACCACATTTAAACATGTAACATGAAGTAAAAATTGTTAATATATTATATTAACCATCATTAGTCATGACTAAAGTAAAGAAGTAACTAAAAATTAATTTAAAAAAAAGTAGTATCTTTTTAAAATAATTACAATGAATGATCAATGAATTCAACTAGGAAAAATTTCGAGGGATAGGGCCACATCGAGACGGGCCGGTGTTGCGTGATATAAGCTACGACGAACGTTATAGCAGGTAATAGCATGGGATGTATGCGACCGTATCGCGTGAATTTTTTACATGAAGTCTAGCATGTGAGATGATAAAATCGGCTGGCCGAGCTACCATCTATAATAAATAGTATTAGTATGGCGTTATTTGTATGTTAGTCAAGCAATTATAACAGAGATATCTAACTATTTTGCTATGTGCCCAGGAAATAATAAACTACATTTTGGTTTTGTCCATTTTTAGGATGTTATTATGAAATTATTTTTGAAAAATATTTACTTTTTTAAAAAGAGAATTTTCGCTGTATGTTTTCTGGTACGGCCCGGCCGACCTGCCGCCCCTGACTATTTGTTAAATTCAAGGAGTAATGAAAAAGAATTTGAAAGATGAATAATGGCGCTTTATTAAAACCTTGAACTCTCAAATCGTTACATATTGATTTTTGTTTCGCAAAAGCATTTATCATTAATTATTCTGTGTCAATTTTAGCTCACTATTTTTATATAGGCAAAAAGATTGACATTTATCCACTAACTTTAATTGCGTAATTCGTTTGTGGAGAGCGAGGTGAGGAGATTTCGGATCATTCTAATATGAATTTGTGTGTAAAAAAATAGTTTCAAAATTAGTGAAATGAAAATCTATATCTTCTTCATAGAAATTGAGAAATTTCTGTCAGTGTTTTCTTCCGTAATGAATAATTCATGTAAAATTAAATTAGTGATTTTGTAAGCCCAATTCGCTTATTTTATTGAATATTACTTATTAATTACTAATTTCATTGTTAGAATAAAAATGTATGATCACCATGCCAACGAATAAACTTATTAAAAGTGTTAGCATGGCGTCGAAAACGATTTACATTACCGATTTGTTAGATTAAATAAGTACACCCGAATGAATATACACTATAGCAATGCGGCAGAGTGGTTTTGTTTAGATATTACTGTCCACTGTAATATATGTGGTTTCTGTCGAGGATGATTTGTTATACGGTGAAGTAAAAAACTAATTTCTAAATTAAAAACTAAATCTCAGAGATTTTTCCAAAGAGTATTCTTATAATGATTTAACCAGCTGCAATGACCAGGAGAAAGCAAAATTTGTGTGCAGATATCTTTGCTAGTGTATAGTATACATAGATGTTCCAACTACTATGATATCAAATAGTATTCTTAATATAAATTCCTGTTATATTAATGTATCTAACGTTTATAAGAAACTTGGTTATAAACAAAGGTCCCGGGCCGGAAGGTGTTTACCCATGCTTCTTAAGAACTCCAGCTTTATTCTCTCTCGTCCAGTCTTCCTTATATTTCAACAATCTTTTAAAATTGGCAAATTTCTTAGTTTTGTGGCTCCTATTTTTAAATCTGCAGTCAGATCTATCATACAAAACTATTGATCATTTAGTATATTGAGCACAATCCCTCAAGTTTTTGAAAAAATTGTAAAAGATTATTTGTCCTCCATGCTAAATAATACAATTATTCCTCAGCGGTTTCGTTTTCTCCCAAAAATTCCGCTGAACTTAACCTTTTGTTTTATACCAACTATCTGTCGTGGACCTTCGACAAGGTCAACCATAAGTCGCTTATCTCGAAACTTCATGTGATTGTTGTAAATGGATCAATGCTTGCTTGGGTGGACAGTTACTTGTCAGTGGGGACAGATCTTTCGCTATAATAATTTCAAATCTAAAACAATAACAGTTCCTTCAGCAGTGGCGGCGCGTGGTGAATTATATTTGGAGGTAAATAACAAATTAAAAAATGGGCATACTAAAAATAAAAATAAATATCTTATCTGTAAATTGAGCTTTAAATTCTCTTAAAGTTGAGGTCTTCTCTTCGTTGTTTAGAATTGGAAAAATGCTGAATGACACGTTTGTTAAAATTGCACGCACATTCCTTTTATAAACGATTTCTCGATACTTAACATTGCTAAAGCGGATAGTCTACCGTAGCTCAACTGCACAACAAAATTTATAAGCTGTCGAAAAGCCCCTGAATTTCAGACAAAGCCGTTTCATCATGGCCACGTAGTGCCAGCTCGAATGCCCCCAAAATTTTTCACAATCTATAATTTTGTTTAAAATATAACGATTTTTGGATACATTTTCATTAAAATCTCTAAGGGATTTTCTATAAACTGTGTCTAGCTGAGTGCGAATATCAACACTTCCGACCGTAGCATAGTTCACCGAACATTTCATATTATCTGCAGAAAACGCATGTTTTATTATTTTTTCTTTAAGTCTTTTAAGTCTTTAACACCGGTTTTGCACCATAATGAGTCCGACGGGTCCTTAGAAAACAACAAACAAACATAACAGTAAAATGAGTTAGAGATTTCTCAACCACATATCCAGTTAGCTAAATCGTACATACTTCTGCGAAAGTTTCGAAGAACCGGCTGATGACCCAAATCGCGATTTCATATTCCATTTGCTATGACGTTCGGCTGCCGCTCGGTAGCTGTGAAATCTTCGCATACTTTCGTCAAGCTTTAAGGTAATCAGGGCAATTCGGATTGCCCAGCCTAGCTTAGTATAGCGTATTTTATTATGCCTAAGGAACGCAACGAGACCATTCGCGTTTTATTACAACTATTAGGAGGTCGGTCAAACGAATAATTTATTTTCTGAAATATTTTTGGGGGGTCATTGACCAAATGACCCTATGGAAGAGCCGCTTCAGGCGTGCCTTAGGGGTCTCACTTGGGATCATTTGCTCTTTAATCTCTTCATCAATGATATTAATGCGTGTTTTAAAAATTCAGAATTTTGCCTATCTGCTGATGACCTTAAGTTTTATAGGATTGTTTCATCAGTGGACGACGGTTTGCAATTGTAGCCCGAACTAGATAGGTTAGTGCTGTGGTGCCATAGGAACGGTACGGAACTTAAAGCTGAGAGGTGTAAGTTTATGGCGTTTAACTAAAAATATCCTATTTCCGTATAATATGGAAGCCACTGAACTTGAGTATGTGGACTGGGAGTGTTACTCAGTAAATCTCTTAGTTTTGTAGATCACGTCAATTCCATTGCTCTAAAGTCTTTGTAGTTTTGGATTTTTTAAAAAGAGCACGTACTAATTTTACAAATATTAATTCAATTAAACTGCTTTACATCAGTCTTGTGCGCCCATATTTGTAGTATACCCTCACTTTTTGGACCCCAATTACCAGATTTTCAAACGTAAGCTGTAATGAATTCAGCAGAAATTCCTCCATTATATAGGGTACAAGTTTAAACTCGGTCGCGATTGAGCTTGAATTTCTACTTAGTATTGATACATTCGAGGAAAGGAGAACAAAAAAAGATTTAAAAATACTTTGCAAACTATAATCTGAACTGTCCTGATCTTCTGGGCAGAGTGGCTCTTCACATTCAGGCAAGGATAACTGGAAGTCAGGAACCCTTTCATGTACCGTTTCACCGAACGAATTATGGATATTTTTCTCCTCTACCTAAGATGTACAGACTAGCTAATTCTGTCAGGATTGATATAGACTTCTCTATGCCTAAGAACAAAGTTTATAAATTAGTAAAAACCCATAAATTTACTTAGCATAGTAATATAGTATTAAATTTATTATTATTGAATTTCAGGTAATTGTCGAAAAAGCACTGTGTAAACACGTTTTACTTAACTGTTTTGATCTGCTAGGCTTGATACTTATTTATTTTATTTTATTCTATTCTTTTCTTGTTCTCTTTTCTTTCTTTCTGCCTTTTTTAAATTACATTTTTGAATCTTATTGTGTATATTTATTATATTTGTAAACTACGTAAAATTGGGTATTGCCCTTGATTAATAAATAAATAAAAAAATATTAGATAAACTGTACAATTAAAGCGGTTGCACATACAGGGTGTTCATTTAAAAACTTCAGTTTATAGAAATCCAAAGCCTTTTCAAAATATCGCCAAAATAGGTTATAAAATCGGTAAATTTCTTTACCTGGAACTTCCCTCGTTATGAATTATTACTCTTCTTGGGAACAGTGAACTGTGATCCAAGTTAGTTCAGTACATAATCACAGTATATATGTGTTACATATACGGTTTCTTCATTTTTATTGTTTACCATTTCCTTTCTACCTATGCCACACTTAACTTTTGGGCATAATTTAAGATAAATTCAAATTTAAAATCAATTGAACAAGATTTTTTATGTTGATTTTTAAAAAAATTTATTTGGCCGTCATTTTGTTTCGCCATCTTAAATTGAAACACATATTATCAGTCTTTACCTACTCCGTTAGTCCGCAGATATCCCAGATATTAAGTTTCTGAATGGTTTTCATTAACGATCCTCTTGTTATGTTAGAGTGGTGTATTATTTGGGGTCAGGATCCAGTAAAGAGAAACAAAGGCCCTTTTCTAAATTGTCGACGTTTCGCCAATTTACTGTTGAATCTTCACGACACATAGATTTTATATCCTGCATGAAACCCATATTAGTCTTTACCTACTCCATTGGTCCGCAGATATTTAGAAATGTAATATCTGGGAAATATCTGCGAACCAACGGAGTAGGTAAAACTGATAATGGGGGTATCATGCAGGATATAAAATGTATGTGTCCTGAGGATGCAACAATAAAGTTGGGAAACATCGATAATTTAAAAAAAACTTTAATTTTTTTCTGGATTCTAATCCCAAATACTAAACTCTTCTAACATAAAAACAAGAGGATCGTTAACAAAAACCATTTAGAAACCTAATATATCTGGGAAATATCTGCGGACCAACGTAGTAGGTAAAAACTAATAATATGGGTTTCATGCTGGATATAATATATGTATATATATGTGTATATATATATATATATATATATATATATATATATATATATATATATATATATATATATATATATATATATATATATATATATATATATATATATATATATATATATATATAGCGAACAAGCGCCTGCAGTGTGCAACAGCAGTTTAATGCCGCTCACATCTCTATTTGTCTTACGGATATTCTCCATAGCGTTGCCATAACAACTGCCGTAAACACATCTTAGCGCGAAAGCCGGCGTGCGGGGTGAGTCTGACGCGGAGTTTGTTAAGTGCTGATTGTGATTCCTCAACGGGTCGTTTATAAAAAGGTGTTCAGCGCGCTACGTTTTTAAGTCATAAGTATAATGAAGTAAATAATGTGAATTAATATAAAACATACTACATTTTTATAATAGAAATGTAGATTATAAAATGCTTAATATTTTAAAAATATTTTTATTTGTAAGTAAATTGATTGGAAAATGTAGGTGAAGCGGCGCTTCACCCGTGTCCACTGGCGAGCTGCCACTGTATAGCACACAATCATTCTATTAGATAGCCTTTTCAGGCTGAATTTTTAAATATTTTATTATACCTCCATTTGGTTTCGCCTCTTGGATTCGTACCAAAATTTTACTAGTTGATCCTAACGTAATACTTGATGTTTATGCAAAATTTGAAATAAATTGGAAAAGCAGTTTTTTCATAATCATTTTTTTAACATTTCACTACGCCGCCATTTTGTTTCGTTATTTTGGATTTTTACCCAAATATGACCAGGTCATACCCATATGACTTTTAATTTTTCACCAAAATTTGAAGTAAATCGGGTAACTAGTCTTTAAGATATGCCGCGAACTGACAGACAGACAGACAGACCGACAGACGGAGTTGATAAAACATATTTTTTGGCATCTAGCGACGTGAAAAACGTAGATATGTAAAACCTGAGAGGGTGATTTTTTTACGATTAGAAACATTTTATTTGGCCGCCATTTCGTTCGGCCCCGGCCATCTTGAATTAGTACCACTATTTTACTAGTTGATCCCTATACCACAATTAGTTATCGCACACAATTTGAAATCAAATCATTGAGCAGTTTCTTCAGGATGGATCTTGGATTCGTACCAAAATTTTACCACTTGATTTCGACATAATACTTTATGTTTTTGCAAAATTTGACGTAAATTGGATGAGTAGTTTTTTAATAATAGTTTTTTTAACACTTCACTAGGCCGCCATTTTGTTTCGCCATGAAATTTGAAATCAATCGGCTGACTAGTTTTTTAGCTACGACGCGAACAGACAGACCGACGGAATTGAGAAAAGATGTTTTTGGTCATCTAGGACCCTGAAACGTGAAGATCTGAAAAAAAATATCGAAGAGTGATTTTTTCACTATTACAATACTGCCCTTTTACGAGGGGGCATATTTTACAAAAAGTCTTAGATACGTACTTTATCCTCTTCAACCCAAGGCTATTTACACCACAGGACATAGGGACATTGAAAGCCTTTCAAACGTTCATGTTTGACTTTTACACAATTTTAAATGAGAGGGGACGAGAGTTTACCTAAGATATATGATGAAATATTCCCGAAAGTATTTTTTATTTTTTTATGTTTGTTGATTTACAATAATTTATACTTACATCTTGGACCAATAATTGAAATAACGCTTTTAAATATAAATATTTAAGTTTTTATATATTTTTTTATATTTTATATAAGAAATTTTATATTCCTATACAAATGAAACGTTTCACTGACTTTACAAACAAAATGAACTAAATGTTTAAAGTAATTGTACGATGTGTAATTTGGCGCCTTTCCTCTATTTTGAAATACAGATAAATATAAGCAAAATTTGGAGAGACATATGTGTTCTGTCTCTATTTACTAAATGCAGTGTTTTCGATAACTAAAAATTGTGCAATCTGAAATAATCTGTTTAGTTGTGCAAATAGTAGCAACGGTTTAAGTCACTTTTATAGACAAGTTAATGGTCATAAGCGCTAAGGGCCCCTATAAATCTAGTAATTTTGTACATTATTGTTAGGTTATATTTTATGAAAAATACGACATTTAACAATTTGTATTTATGTGGTATACGCGAAAAACAAATTAGGTGCTACCTACCCAAAAACTTGTATCCATCAAATTTCGTTATTTATGTTAAGCTATATTTTCTGTGATTGAACTCATTAAAAAAAGTAGAATTTCTAATATATATATTTCACATTCGTCAAATACAATGTGACTAAGAGTTATAATCTATTTAGTTTTTTCGAGTTTATAAAGAAAATCAATTAAAATCCCACATTTTTATTCTCAGCATAAAAATTAGAATATTGCTTTATATTAAAAAAGTTTCCTAGTTTAATCGCTATGTGAGAACAATGGAAGGGTCTTTAATCTTACTTGTAAAAAGATGAACAAGCTCCAGTTTGCCAACTCTGACTACAAAACAGTGCGCTGTTTAGTGAACAGTAAATAGTATTTAATGGTTCACAAAAGCTCTAAACACTAAAAAATCACACTAAAAACTTATTCTTTATGGCTGACATTAGTGACATTCATTGACATCATCTTTTTAAACCAATCAGAGTAGCACCGAGAGGCAAACCACTCATCTTATCGATCAACCCAACGGAACTTTCAAACACATGGCGTGGTGCATGGGGGAAATTTATTACTCTATACTGTTTTTTTATATATATCTTTGTATATTTAGTCTTAGATTTATATTCATTAATACTCACTTCGTTGTCAAATATCAAACGCACACTTATTATCATGCACATCGAATGATTATTTTTTTGCCCTAACCACATTAGCAGTGGTTTTTCTCTTACTTATAAAAATAGTCTCTAAAATAAAGCTCCCCAAATTCACCTCTTTTTAGTTGATCAATGTGTGTCGAACCTAATTGCCAAATTTGTATTATTATATAAGCTGAAACATATTTTTCCCTCAAAATTGCATTAAGCAGATGTTAAATAATTACGACACGACTTTTGCAAACTCACAAAATGATTGCTCTTTTATTTCAAATTGTGCGCTGTTGAGTTGACTATTCTTCACTTGACTACACATTCTCAGTATTCCCTCCCTATCGCCCTTCCTGTTCTTAAAGATGTATACAAATTTCTATTTGAGGGCGGTAGATGGCATAGCTAAAACATCCACATGATACGTATTTCTAAGACTAATAAGTTATTTTTTAATTAAAAGCGAAAAAAGCATTATTTGTTTAATCACTAAGTTGACAACCTTTAATGTAATATGCTATTTTCATTTGATGCACTGGTGGCCTAGTTTGTTTAGAAAATAAGGCAATAAACTAAACATTATGTAAGATTTAAGCATAATAATTTTACGGTTTCATCATATGACATTAAAAATATTAAATATCTTTAAAAAGAATGACAAAAACGTGGAAACAAAGTGTGGATTTGTATATAAATAACTCAAGAATGAAACCGGCCGAAAAAAAAGACCAGATTCTTAAGCAAGCAAATTAAGAGTGCGAACGATGTAATATTTTGTCAATACTCTAATAGTTCAGATTTGCAGCTTTCTTCTTTTTCAAAGTGTAGTGTGTGAACTGCGCAAATACTTCAGACGTGAAACAAATTACTTTATGTCTTACAAAGTACAAATTTATTTGAGAAATTTCTTTTTTTATTTTTCAGGATCTTATAAAAGAACTAAAATCGGAACTGAGAGGAAATTTTGAAGATGTAGTTGTAGCACTCATGACAGATCCTATCGAGTTTCAAGCGAAAGAACTTCATCACGCCATCAGCGGACTCGGCACGGATGAAAGCACCATCGTCGAAATTCTAGGCATCCACAACAATGAAGATGTTGTGAATATTGCCAATGCTTACGAAGGGTGTAAGTAAAAATATGCTAGCTAAATATAAACACTATATTATCATCCTGATTTCAAAAGTTTATCCTGGTACCCTGCTTACATACCCATCACAATACTAACTGAAGTTGAACTACCTATGATAATTGTACCCCAACTTTCGCTCGATCATGGCATTAGATATTACCCTCATCATGCCTATAAGAATTATATTCATTCTACCTCAATTATATTTTGTCGGCATTCTCTGAGACGATTTAGAGTTGGCATCCATTTAAATTTGGGGAAAACATTCCCTTTGAGATGATTGTAGAGCTGCTATCCCTATTTTAAAGAATTTTTAGCTGTCTGCTTCTTGTTGCAAAAAATTGACAGAAAAATTAATTGTAGGGCTGCTATCCCTATTTTAAAGAATTTTTAGCTGTCTGTTTCTTGTTGCAAGAAATTGACACAAAAATTAACAGAAAAAAATCCATCAACTGACAAAAAAATACTGTTTGGTTGGCTGCTTGTCACACGTGGCTTTTACATACAAACCATCCTTCTTAGAGTGTAGGCGACTTCTCTCAGAACGAGATTGAGAATAACAGATCTGTGATGACCTTAGATGTCTTGCACGCGCAATACACTGAACCTCATTTGCGGTAGGGCTGGGGTTGTTCTCATTCTTCTTGAACGAAGAATTTCAGAATATTACTATCATTTGACAGAAAATTCGAGATTGACATATTTTACTAAAAATGTTTTTTCTACTACCATGTCACAAAAAACATGACTTTAGTGACTGATGCTAATGACAGAACGGTGGGGACAGAAATGATATAATGATATTTAGGAATCATGTACCTCAAATTAAGCCTTAAAATTATTTCTTTTTCAGTGTATCAAACATCATTAGAAGCAGATATTAAAAGCGACAGTTCAGGACATCTGAAACGACTTCTTGTATCTTTAGCAAATGTAAGTGCAATTTCATTATTTGACAGTTAATTGTTTCTGTTATATGTGTATGTAATGTAAAGAAAATTAAACAGTTTTGATGCGTATGTTGTAAAATTCGGTCGTAATTATAAAATTTTAAAAAATTTGCTTAGATTGCACAATTTTTTATAATTTTTTCTTTGTTTTCGTGTAGTATGTAAATAAAGTAAATGGATATTATTCTAGCCTCCGTTGAGTTCTTTACATTGTACAGGATGGCCCGTTTATCTTGGGACACTACTTTATCTCAGAAAATATACGAGATAGAGCGAAAGTTGAATACAACAGTTAATTGAGGTATTGCAAGTGTTTAATTTATTTTATTTTCATTTATACAGGGTATGTCATTTTTCGTGGGTAGGTACCAACCTTCTTATTTTAACTAAGACACCGTGTATACTTGTTTATGGCAAATTTCGCGTTTAGTTATTTTTATCAACATTTTCAAATACAACCCCCTGTATATTATGGTACAACTAAACAGACAAGTAAACGAAAAATTCAACGACACATAACAACATGAGTTTGCGAGGTACGGGTTTGGACTTATAGACGATTATTTTCAGTAAATATTTTTTTAACTTGAAATAAGATTTCCAAACATTGTTAAGGAAATATTGTTATTTACATAATGATTTACAGTTGTTTGTTTTTTTCATGGGATGTGTAAACGGTGTGTTTGAGAAAAGTTCTTGTCATATGGTTTGCGTTTTTTTCATTTCTGATAGGGAGCACAATCTTGCTTTAAAATTAAATTTGCTCGTCTTCCACTAGGCACTCCATATTTAATAAGGGGTTGGATTTTATTTAGAAGTAAAAATAAGTGGCTATGTGTAAAAATAGTAGGTCAAACGGAAATGTAGAAACTTTATATTTCGTGCAAATATTTATTAAATAAAATCATAGCCAAGCGCTTTCGGCTTTCGCCATCTTCAGTGCTACTTGTTAGAGGAACACAGGTTACCTTAAAAAAAGGGAGCATACATGGACAAGAACAACAATATAAACATTTAAAAATGTATGTCACATCATAATATTTATTTACATTGGAACCCTAAAATGTGGGGTTTTCAACCCTTTTAGGCGATCTAGT
Organism: Kuschelorhynchus macadamiae; assembly: GCA_030620095.1. Lineage (NCBI taxonomy): Eukaryota > Metazoa > Arthropoda > Insecta > Coleoptera > Curculionidae > Kuschelorhynchus > Kuschelorhynchus macadamiae. The sequence continues at coordinate 716,330 of JAUTXW010004690.1, forward strand.
CAAACGTGGTATTTATATTGTAAAACGTGCTAAATAGCAAAAAAAATATATTCGAATCCACACGAAATACAAAGTTTCTACATTTCCAATTACTCAGAAGGCCTAAGTGACCTTGAGAAGCTAAATTCTGTTTAAGAAACACCGAAGTTGGCTTTGTGGAGAAAAAGTTGATAATACATTAGAGTGTTTTACATTAGTAAAACTAAATTTCCATTAAGGCAACCTCCAGAAAAAAAAGATCTACCAACAATTTAGAATCAATGGAAACTCGCAGAAAGACAAAAGAGACGTCGTCAAGTTTTGACTGATGACGAGCAACTCAATATTTTGTTGTATTTTGAAGAGACTCCTTTGGACTCCTTGGACGTCAGAAGAACACTGCTGCAAAAGTGCCTTCAAATAAACAAATGAAAGCGCTATAAAAAATATTGTCAAGTACAAAAAGTGGAACAACGTTATTACAACTCAGGTTAGATTTTTGCAATATTCTTATGAAGAGACATTTCTTTAAAAATATATTTGCTTTTATTTGGACTGATGAGTCCATATTTACAATCTCAACTAACTTTAACCGAAAAAATACCCATTATTGCAGCAGTGAGAATAAAAAAAAGTTATGGAAGTTACAAGATCAAGAAAAACTTCAGTAAAGATTTGGTGCTGTATTTATAGGTCCAGAATTTTTTTATCAGAATTTAAATTCCTAGCGTTACTTAGAGCTTTTAAATAACATCCAACGCCTTGTGGAAAATGGAGTGCGTCCAAGAGAACGACCAAATTTAATTTGGCAGCAGGTTGGTGCTCCATATCGCAGAAGTAAAGGAATAACCCAATTTTTGAATGCACATTATTGAGAACAGTTTGGGAGCCCCGACCTTACCCCCTAGATTTCTTTCAGTGGGGTACACTGAAAGATTCAGCATACAAACACAAACCATCAACTGCACGGGGACTTGAACGTTGGATTCGGGTCGGGAAGGTATTCAATATCTAAATCAAATTGAATATGTTAGGAATGCCTTTATTTATTTGGAAATTTTATATACCACTTGCATTGCCAAAGAATGTTTGAAAATTTCATTTAGAGTTAAAAAAGTATTTTCTGAAGATAATCGTCTATAAATCCGAAACAATGTTATATATCTAACATACTATACAGGGGATTGCATTTGAAAATATTGAGAAAAATAACTGTAAGCGAAATTTCTCAACACTGTCATTTTTTTTTTATTTTGAGAGTTGGGTACTAGGCAGTAAAAAGAACTAAATTTGTTTTTTTTATGGCTCAGGCAGAGTTTTAAAAAAATACCAAAATATCTTAAATATATCGATCTAAAAATGTATCAAATAATGATAAATAAAAATCAATAAATCCAAAAAGTTGCATCACAAACCCATTAAGTTATATACGTTATTACGCCAACATCCACTCAAGAATCAATCATCAATCAATCATGGAATATTAATTTATTAAAGAAAGTTATTAAAAAGTTAAAGTTTTTGGATTTCAAAAGTATGCAGTTCGTATTGTGGCTGGCCTAAAATTCAGAGAAACCTGTAGAACTGTTTTTAAAAATTTAAAAATGTTGACTGTAGCAGGTATACGGGGTTTCTAGCTTTGTCTGTCAACATAGATCTGCCTTTCAGGAAGTAAGGTCAGACCACCATTATAATACCAGATCAAAAATGCTTTTATTGCCCCTGAATCATCGATCTGCTCTTTTTCAAATTTATTTTACGGGATGCAAAGTTATTTAGTTAGATGCAAATATTAGAGATGCCGTTAATGTAAACATTTTCAAAAGAAGACTGAAAAACTACCTTCTAAATAAGAATTGTTATAGTTTTGACGAGTTTTATATATAATGTTATTTTTTTAAATATTGGTTTTATAATAGTTTTTGAAATCATATGACTTTTTCTTCAATTTTTGTAATTATTTATTTGCATTTTTATTGAAGAAATAAATGTTTTGAATATGATGGCATGCGACATGAATAGCGCTTTTTAAATCCATAGAAATTTACTGGGTGAAAATAAGTAAAAAAAATAAGAAAGTTGGTATCTGCCTACGAAAAATGACATATCCTATATATATGAAAATAAAATAAATTAAACACTCGAATTACTTTTTTTTTTTACTTTTCGGTCCATCTCGTATACTTTCTGAGATAAGGTAGTATTCCAAGATAAACAGGCCACCCTGTACAAATAGGTACAGGGTGGTCCAATAATAGAGGACGCCGGCTGTAGATCGTTAATGACAGAATTGAAGGAAAAAAATATTTATAGGTAAATCGGCCAAGAGAAATTGCTGTAAATTATTTTCAAGATGGGAAGTTGGCCGCTAGAGGGAGTAATAGCGACACAAAAGTGTAAATGCCAATTTTATCTTGGCCGCTAGGGGGGTAACAGCAACACAAAAGTGTAAATACCAATTTTTTCTTAAATTTCCTTAACTGAGATATGTTGAAATATAAGCATTGTATTCTTCAACCAGTTAAGCACTTTTTACTTGAGATCATTTTCGTCTAGTTTCAAAAATTTAGTGATGGGGGAAGGTCAAATATTTTTACTTTCAAATGTTGATATCTCTGTTTTGGATGAATCGATTTTATTCAACTTGGCTTCTTTTGCTCTACTTATAGAGCCATAAACTATACCGTAATGACTTTGTTACTGGTCATTAGATGGCGTTGTTTCGAAATTCTCACACAGAAAAGATTGCAATACAATTTTGTATTGGTAATGACGGCAGGCATTTTGAGCATTTATGAAAGTAGTTTTCAGTAATGTTAAATATATCTGTTGTTAGTTTATTGTTTGCTTCTAGTTCATTTCTTCGTTTTTTTTTTGTTTCACGGAAGCTGGAACTCGGTTTAAACTTTTTGCCCAAACCTAGTCCTGATCTGCCTCGCCCTAGTTTTAGCTATTTTATTGGGAAGTTTATGTGATTATGAGACTTAGATTTAGTATTGTTTTTGTTTTATTAGTTTGTTAAGTTTTCTTGTTTAGGGTTATGCAAGATTACTAAAGTTTCAATTGGAGCCTTGTTTTTTTGGTTTTCCTAAAATTGAAGTGAGAGATGAGAATAATTTTCACTTTGCCATTGTAATCAGACAAGCAAATCAGCAGAATTCCGAAACAACATCATCTAATTACGGTTTAATTTATGGCACGAGTAGAGCAAAAAAAGCACTTTTTTTCGACACCAAGTTGAATAAAATCGGTTTACCCAAAATAGAGATTGATTTGAAAGTAAAAATGCTTGACCTTCCCCCAGCAGTTGATTTTTAACAATAGCCAAAAATGGTCTCATGCAAAAAAGTGCGTAATTATCTTATTTGCACTTCAATCTTTTCCTTCAACTGATTTGTATCCGCTGGATTATTCTTGTACACCTTGCTTTTGAGGTAACCCTACTAAAAATATTCGATAGGCGGCAAGTCGGGGCTCCTTTTAGCCAGTTTATATTGCCTCTCCTTGAGATCACTTGATTGGGGAATAATTGTTGAACAGCTTCGATTGACTGATTTGAGGTGTGACACGTGGCACCATCTTGCTGAAACCAGGTTAAAGCCTTGGAACTGATGTAGAGATGGTGGAAGTAAATCTCGCAACTTTACGCAATATCACTGGGAATTAACGGTAAGTGCTCGTTCATTTTGACCCTCAAAAAAGTACTGTCCAATTATGCCATTAGCAGACATAGCAGCCCATACCACTACCTTGGGGCTTTGCAGTGGACGTTCATGTTTTCTGCAAGGATTGGTATCAGACCAGTACCTACAATTTTGTTTATTTACATAATAAAATGTTTTCAAAATCATCAAAGCGTTCAATCATCTAGTTAACAAAACCGAGCCTTGCAATATAATCCGTCTCTTTTAATTCTTTCACCAGCTCTATTTTATAGCCATGCAGATGCAAGTCCTTGGTTAAAATGTTATGTAAAGATGATCTTTTAACATTAGCCGTCCGACTTTGTTTCCTTACAGATATGGTTGGATTGTTTCTGACCGATTGTACCTGTTAGATATTTGCTGCATTCCTTGCATTACAGGTCATGGGCGGCCTGTATTATGTAAAATAAGTGTAGCACCAGTAGCTTCAAACATTCGAATCCATTGTCTAATAACATCATGACTAGGTGATAAGTTAACGTCTTGCAAATGGTAATGAGCGCGATACAGACGGCATGCTGTCACTATGGAATTATTATTCTGGTAAAATGCGCGTATAGGCAAAGCGCGCGTTGCTCTGCCGTGAACGGCTCCATCGCAACTGAAATTCCTCGAACCTCTCTACATTCGACTTCTACCACGATAGTCACCGTTGCGAATGGAGAAACAAAGTGGCGAAATGTTTTTTGGACACCTTGTATAATACAAACAAGGAAAACAATCCAGCATAAGAAACTTGTTTCATTAGTTTGAATGACTGTGTCAAGTAACGCAGCAATTTTTTACTTCCCTCCTAAAAGAGAATTATTGTAATCGTCAAAAATCACCCTCTTAGATTTTTCAGATCTTTAATAATAAATAGACAGATAATAATAAAATAATAATTAATTTTAATAATAAAAAGACGGAACAAATGATTAAGCTAAATAAAATTTATTAATGTGAACTTTCTTTTTATCGAATGTCTTTAAGAAAAAAATACCGAGGGAAAATATTTTTTGATTTAAAACAATATATTTAATGGAAATTAACATTGTATATATACTTTATAGTTGTTATCTTACTCAGGTTAATAAATAAATTGGCTTGTTAAAACAGCATTAAATACCTATTAAAATTATGCAAAACTATAAAAATAAGTTTATTGAAATCTGTTTTATTTTATTAAATAGTTCCACGAGATTTGAAAGACGTGAGATTATTGAATCGACTGCATCGTGACTATCATGTGACCCTGAGACAAAATGATTAAACACGAATAGATGATTACTAACTACACCAGATTTGTTCCTTGAATACCAAAGAATGATTCATGATTCATATTCCCCTTGATGTTAATGAATGTACGTCATTGTACGCAACAATTTTAAAAATAATTAGTATAATGATGAAAATTTGGTTTTCTGTTTAATGTAAATGAAGATATAATAATCACCTCAACCAAATTTGAGGTTGCGCTAAAAACATAAGAAATTACTTTGAAATATATTTGTTAGTATGGTAATATTAAATTTTATAGTAGCAAATTTTTATCCTGATATCTCACAAAAGTTTGATTTTATCGCATCGATTTGACTTAAATACTGACCACAAAACCGCACGAAAGAAATTGCGATGTAAAAAATGTTCGATTCAATATATTTTATAGATTTTCTGAATAAAGATAGGATTTGGGTTTTTGTTAACTTTGAAATAGAAAAGTGTCGTAAACTGGAGCGTTTTTTGTTTTTAGAGGACCCAATTTAATATTAAAAGTTGGAAATTTTGAATTGCCGTTTCATAAACTCTGTGTATATCTGGCGCTAGACAGTGCCGAAAATACTCAATATCTTCATCAATGTAAATAAAACACTTTAAACTGTTTTAGATTTTCACTTTTTTTCACAACTTGTGACATGTTTCGCTAACACTGTAGTTTTTAAATGTGCTCAGATTATTTGTTGCGTTTAGATTGACAAATAAAAATCTTTTTTGGCTTTTTCGCAACTGAATAAAAAGATTTAACTTTAAATTAATTGAAGCAGATATTTAATATATATTACATAAAATAACCAGATGTACGGAATGTTTGATACATAATATAAATAATATTATTTAAGCAAGCATAAGAAATTATATCATTTACCTTAAGTTTTTATAGACACATAGTAGTTGTACAAATACTTTCATCCTATCGGGACTCATCAGTGCGCCGAAGAAACAGGGTCTCTTTTATTGAGCTATCCAGGTACGACAACATTTTGTATGTAAAACTGTATGTACAAAAAAACATTCTGGCCCTTTTTCAACTTATTTGATCAAATGAAAATTAATAAAATTAGATATTTTCGATATCAAAATTATTTACATCTACTTTTCACAGTAGTGTCCACGTTGATAGACGGCACATCGCACTGATACTGTTTGTTTATTAACTCGGTTACATCTAATAAACAATAAACTATTATGAGAAATTTTATTAGCTTTATAACGACTTAAGAAAAAATCCACATTGATTTTTTTTAAATATTTTAGAAATTCAACACATACAATTACTGCAGGAAAGACTGAGAAGTAACTTAAAAATGTGGTACTGATGTTGAAAATTTATTTTTATACCTATCATTTTTTCCATAAAAATGTATAATTATTTATAAAAGTTTTTTTTTATTATTTTCAATTAAATCATACAGGACTTATAATATTTAAGAAATGTATAGAGTAATAAAATGGTGAATTCCGTCCAGTTTGGCTGAATTTCGAGGTACGTCCATAGGTGTAGGTAAACTTTGTTTCAAGAAATAATAATAAAGATCCCTTTAAATCCCTGTCTTTTTTGCACACTTAATGAGGTTTTATTACTCTATAAATTACATTTATTACTCAATGCATACATAATAGGCCAGTACCTAATGGAAGCAAGTTATAAAACATAGATTATATATACTTCTTAATTGTGTTTTAACCATGTTGGTATTTGCTGTTACACCATACTGTTAACAGTATTATAAGAATATTAATAAAATGGCGACATTCACTCCAAGAAAAAGATGTTCTAATAAATTCTCCACTATCAGTGAGTGAAAAAATTATTATTTTAAATATACATGATTGCATAAAATACGATTATCCTAGTTTTACTGTACAAGAAATTGTCGAACGATGTTCCCTAATTACTGGAATTGGAAAGTTCACCTTTGTTAAATTATTGCGGGAGAGAAAGGTAACAAAACAAATTATAGTGTTGCTTGTCAAGATACAATGTTAAAAAACACAACTAAAAAAAAAGAGGATTTTGCCTGGGCACACAGAAATACACTAGTTTAAAATAAATATTGACTTAACTTGCATTTATTTAAAGGGAATGCCCTATGTTTTATGTGTAATTTCGATTCCACCAGAGCAAAAGGATCGCACATTCCTATCTTAGTTTTTTATGATCTTTCATACGGCATATATTTTGGGTATTAGCAAAAATTGCTTCTCTATATTTTAAATGTGTACCACCTTTTTACTTTTAAACTTATCAAAATGAGCAAAAAACATATTATAGGGTTATTTGCCACCTTTCTTCATAGCATCACATGAAATATAAAATACAGGGTGTTTGGTGGATCGTTCTAGATATTTTGAGTGGTGATAAGGATTGCTATTATGCGAAATTACATGGATTCCGAGTTATGTCCATTTTTTGTTGTTTTCGTTAAAATACGATTTTCTTCAGATGAAAGATAATAAAACACCATCGTCTATTTTATCACATTATAGTATTTGATTTTCATGATAAAAATAGTACAATTAGTCAATACTAAAGACTATAAGATCCTAAAAACTAAAACATAATAAAAGAAAGCTAGAAACATAGGCTAGATAGCATTTTTGTGGAAAAAATTATAACTTACTTTCGTGTTTAAAAAAATTTGGAACTGATATCATTCAAATGTGTTTAAAAAATTTCTTTAGTTTACACTTTTTAGAATGATCTAGGACAGTAAATATTAACAGTAAATAATAGTCAAATTTAGAACATTATTCAGAAGATTATGCCAAAATGTAAATATAATACCGACAAATAAATTGTAATATTCATTAAAACAAATTTAGGAATTCCAATTCTGCTTACATGTTTAGGATCAAAATAATTATTTATTGTGTTCGAAATGTGAATCACCATTTGGAATGCAACATCGTGCTCTCTTTCGTATTTCCGTGGTGGTTATGCCCAACCGAATCTCTTGCCCCAAAATTTCACATGAATAATTTATTTTTTTAATAATGAAATCTTGTAACCTATAGTATTGACTAATTGTACTGTTTTTATCATGAAAATCAAATATTTTAAATTTGAATCTATTATCTTTCATCTGAAGAAAGTCGTATTTTATGGAAAACAACAAACAATGGTCATAACTCGGAATCCATGCGACTTTGCATAATAGCACATATGATTAAAAATACTCCATATGGCATTCCTTATCATCCCTCAAAATATCTACATCGATCCGCCAAACACCCTGTATATTCGTTATAAAAAATGATGTGCCTAGTTTGTATTTTTTAACATGGAGTACCAGGTATATTTTTAGACCGTCGGATAACCCATCTTATTCTGATTCTAGGAATATAGCACACTTTCGGATTTAACTTAAAAATATTAGATGGAAATTAAAATTTGTTTACCTGCTTTTTATGATTAGTTTTGATATAACGTGATAGTAAAAAATAAGTCTGAATATTTAAACCAAACAATAAAAGTACATGTAACAAAAAATCTATAAATACTACTGGATATGACCACCATTATTTTCGACATATTTTTCATATATCGTAATTGCGTGGTGCATCGAATTTAGAAGAGTGCTATTTTTAGTTCTTCGGTGTTGTAATACGAAGTTTTTTACACTAAATACGTGCACCCAAAAAAGTAGTCCATTATGGTAAAACATTGTATCGCGCACTGGAGGTGCACCATTCTATTGCCAAATTATGTTCCTAGCGACATTTGTTGAGAAGTTGTCAATAAACTTTGAAATATGATTTTGAAGAAACTCTAAACTGGGTACTGATTAAAGTGATTCTTTCTATTTTACCACACTACACGTTAACTGACTAGTACCCTTGCTGTACATCATATATTAATTTTATACTGAGTCATAATATTTTGTTCCATTTTTCCTGCAGTTTGACAGTATTTTGTGTTTTTTTTTATATTTTACTTAAGAAAATACTCTTATAAATAAGGTTTGTTCATTTTTATCCCAAATTGTTTCCCTTGCAATTCGAGGGGCCCAAGGGCAGTTGCTCTTTTGAACCAATCCGGCACTGGATGTTCCATATCATACAGCCTGAGAATTCATGGTATATTTCTTATTACAGGGCCACCGAGATGAATCTGACGAAGTTGATGAAGAAGCTGCAAGAAACGATGCTCAAGCTCTTCTGCAGGCGGGAGAACTGCTGTTCGCCGGAACTGATGAATCTGTGTTTAATATGGTAAGCCCTACAAGTATATTATTATATGCAGATTTTCAACGGCAAAACTATTTTTCAATAACGACAACAAGAGGTAAACCTGGTTTTCTTTTTTTAATGATTTAAATGCTCAAAACGCCGATTCCATTTGTTCATAACTACAAAACTAACAAATAACTTAAAATATGAGGTATGTATCAATAAACGGGCTTAAAATTATATGTAGAGTTCTAAAATACAAAAATATATAAAATGATCTATTTAAAAATTAATGTTTTTGCGGTGATGACTTCTGTTTTAAAATAATTTTCAAAAGATATAGATTTTGTCGTTTCTTGGGGAAGTGCTGCTGTGCAATGTAATCGTATTTTTATTAATCAAAAATGAAATCTAGACAGTTTAACGTACGTGAAAGTTGCAAGAATGTAAATCTCTTCTTATACAAGAGATAGAATCTTCTTTTAATTCCTAAGCATAGATCGTCTTTTTTTTTAAGCTTTCCTATATATAATTGCGTTAATTCGTACAACAAACTACCTTCCGACTTGAGGGCAGTGAAAGGCATAAAATTTAATAAATGCATAAAATCTTGACCAAAGCCTTTTACTCAGTTAAGGACTCTTTGTGTTCTGGTCAATGACGAGGATTGATATGAATGTGTTTTGTGTGTTTCTTTCTTTGTGTTCTTTATTTTCTATATTGATTTATGTTTCTGTCGATTTTGCTGATCTGGCACTGTCTAAATTGAGTCTAAATGTCTAATTGGATTTTTTTTTGATAACGCTTGCGTTTTTTCTTTTTATTGATTATACCTGTTTAGCTCCTTAAAAATAGCTATTTATACCTTTATTATTATGACCACCCAATCTACTTATATATTATATTATATAGTAATAATAAATAAGTAAACAAAAATAAAATTGTGTATGTTGCTCAATGTATGGGTATGTTGGGCCAGCTGGTTGTTAAAATTTGAAATAGTTTAAAAAATGCATTAAACATATATACACTACGCATCAAAATTAACGCACCACTATAAATTGCACAGCATTTCAATGTGGAGTTTCTTGCGAACCGCTGAATGGATTTTGATGAATTTTTTTTAAATGTTGATTTATTTATCGCTAAAAACGCCGCGATGTGAGTTTTTATGAAAATCTGTGGATCATTTCAGCCGTAACCGCGGGTATACGCTTGATGCAAATTATAGCCCCATGTTTTCTTAACAATTTGGTTTTGTTTATTATTGTCGTCAAGAGAGGCTGGTAAGGGCTAATGGTTTCTAAGTTATCTGTCTGTGATGTCCAACAAATATTCAATAGGGTTGAGTTTTGGACTATCTGCAGGCAAATCCAGAGTCCCAATACTCATCTCATGTAAATACTTTTGCACTATACGAGCGACGTGGGATCTTGCATTGTTGTGCATTCACAAGAAATGTTGGCCTATATAAGGAGCAAAAGGAACAATATGTTCGGATAAGATGTCAGTAATGTACCGTTCACTGTTCAATGGACCACCACGTAAAGAAATAAGTTCTGTTCGGGCAATCAAAAAAATTCCTCCCCAAACCATTACAGAACCTCCATTAAATAGCGTGGTTTGACGAATGTTACACTGTGAATAACGCTCATTTGGCCTGCGTAGAACTCGTACGCGTCGCTCGGAGCTGTAGAAACAAAACCTCGACTCGTCCGTGAACAAGATTCGCTCCCAATCCTCAAGATTCCAGTTTACATGCTGTCTGGCGAATTACAGTCTCGCTCTATGATGGTTTGCGTTTAACCTCGGCTCTCTTGCTGGAATTCGGAATCTTAAATTCTGTTCTGCAAGTCGTCTTCTTACAGTGGATACACTTATTTGGACGTTATGTGTAGCGTTAAGTTGTACCTGAAGATTTCTTGCCGTTACCAAACGTTCTCTGAAAGGACGTAACCGAATGAAACGATCCTGGTTCACTGTTGTTCCTCGGTGCCTTCCTTGCCAATGGCGTCGGTTATGAGAGAGAGAAACTCCCAGTCTCCCAGCTATAGCACGGTAGCTTAATCCTTCCTAAACCAATGTAATTGCTGCTACGCATTCGTCACGAGACAAATTCCTTGTTTGACGCTCCATAGCCAAAAAACAAAAACCAAATTGTTAAGAAAACATGGGGCTATAATTTGCATCAAGCGTATACCCGCTGTTACGCCTGAAACGATCCACAGGGTGTTTCAAATATTCGTGAGAAAAATTACTCTCATTGTTGGCCCCTGTATATGCTCAACACTAAAATTTTAATAAAAACTCACATCGCTGCGTTTTTAGCGATAAACAAATCTACATTTAAAAAAAATTCATCAAAATCCGTTCAGCGGTTCGCAAGAAAATCCACATTGAAATGCTGTGCAATTTATAGTGGTGCGTTACTTTTGATCCGTAATGTATTAGGTTTATTTATTAAAAAAATAATCATTCTGATGACATTTTTAATAAAGTTTACCTAGGAAAAGTATGAAACCATCTGGAGTCAGTGAGGCATAGTCCACTAAGTATAGGTTGTTTTCCTGACTGTGATGTTCTAACTTAAAAATTAGTCAGAGTAGCGTAATTTGATAACCAGATAATAGGTTATTTTAAAATTCGTAACTTAGTGTTGTACTGATTTTCGGTTCTACTAGAAGTTTTGCTTCGACATAACAAAATAACTGAAACGCGCATGCATTGGCCTTGGGTGATTTTTGACAATTAAGCGGGCATAGTGAGATCTAGACTAAAGCCGCTCTAGACCGAAGCAGGTTAGAAAACATATTTTGGTTTTTTAATAATTAACGTGGCCTCACTTGCCCGGCTTGTTCCTACGCTCATCTAGCCCCTCCCTAACCTTTTTCACTTTCAACTAAAGTCGTGATAAATGAGAAGGTCAAAATATGATGTATAAACCCATCTAATAATTGCAAGAATGTAATTAATGTACATTACATAACACGTATAAATATTAAATAAATTAGCTGACACGAAACATTTTTGTAACAAAACAACAGTTGTCTAGGGAAAAAATAAAATTTTTAATTATCTAATGGTTTGTGTTATTTGCTTTTAATGTATTTAGTGTAAATAGATAATAATATTATTTACTTTTTATTGACGGAAAAGATGGCAATTTTCAAAAATAATTTCATAGTGAATTGCGCTGTAATAAATCTTCTATTAAGTATATCAAGGAAAGTAATAACATAAGTTATATAAGTGTTCACTATAACAGATATGCGACGATTTTTTTAATAAACGGTTTCCATACTATTAATGAAGTCAGAGCCTTTTATGCAACTGTAAAAAAATCACACACCTAGCAAGATTTTTTGGTATTTCCACAAGACTTGCGAAACTATTTCGCTTGGCTCAAACTGGTTCGTCATTGGTCAACCCGGTGTGAAAAATACAGCTCACTTCATACTTTTTTTCACACAGTTTTTCAGTTGTAAAAAAGTAAACTGTATATCTTAATCAGAGACAATCAAGTTGAGACGCGCAAGTCAATGTAAATAAATCATCCGAGAGAGAGATAGCTACTTCGCGTTCCCGCTATATCTCAATGGAAAGTGAAAGCAGATGGCGCTGCCGTTTGCCCGCGAAATTCAAAACGTTTTTCTTTTCTGTATTCTAAAATTGTCTGCACTTAATTCAATAAAACAAGCGCGTAATTTTAAATATTATTTTTTGGGAAATTGCAGATTAGGGACAATAAATTGCAGTGCTAGACACTTAATGGCTGAAGATTTGGACATCTGCTGGTAAAATATAATAATGTCTGTTTTTAAATCCCTGACATGCACCATAATTGGAGGTTAAGAGTTGGCAATGTGATCTGACATACTTGCAAATTGAAATGAAAAAGATACACCAAGTAAAAATTCACCGAAACAAAGACAAAACTTGGTTGTCTCTAACCGAAATATATCTTAGTGTAAAATCATTCCCATGTCAATCAAATTCCGCCATGCTGTCGAGAAAACATTTAGCTCCAGGAATATAATTATATCATGGCAGATTATTTCATTTTGTGAGTATGTTATCAGTATCAATAATGCAACATGAAACTTGGCAGATGTCAGGGATTAAAAAAAAACAGACTTTAGGTACATACACAATATTTAGCCTATTTACAAAACTGTAAATATTTACAGTTCATCGTTCACTATCGCCTTTTATGGTCTATTAATAAGCACAAACTATGGCGGCTCGCTGATGAAAAAGTAATTGAAGTGAAAATGAAGCAAGAAAATATCGCAATAATTTTTTTTTCCAGAATTTTTTTATAGGTGGAAGGGGTAGAATATTTTTTTACGATTTACCTAAATTTTTTATACTAAATCAATTCTCCTATCTTTCATAGCAGCAAATTTATTTATAACATCCTCATAAAATGGATGAGTTGCGCTAATCTCCTCCAGAAATTCCTTTTGAATTGAAATATTGCCTAGAGAAGTAAGTCTTTCTTGAGATATTGTATTTCTTAAATAAGTTTTCACACGTTTCACACAAAAAACTCCTTTCCACTGAAGCAGTTATCGACGGTATTGTCAAAATAAGGGAAAACACTTTATACGCTTTGGTTAAAATATCTTTATTTTCATTAATTTTTTTCATTTGCTCTTGCAGCGATATATTCTAATTACTGTCATTGGCAAAAACAAGACCAAGCTCATTTTTAAGTCGTTGACTTTTTGAAAATATTTCTCCATATAACTGTAACAAATTTTCAAACGGGCCAGTCGGAAAATTTAAACTATATTCGGAAAATTTAGCAGAATCTGCCAAACATAAAAATGTAAGTTTTTCACAGTATTGAAAGCTAGTGTCATTTCCATTAAAATATGGTCCAATATTTCATAAAAAAAGGGTTCTATACTTAGCCCTAATTTCTTCAGGTGAAAGTTTAGCAAACTCACGTTTGTAATGATTTATTTCTGTAATAGAATTTGCTTTATCAAACATGGTATTAAAAAAATGTTCATTTCTTTATTTACACAGCGCCTCACGACAGCGTTTTATATTGGATATGCAAAAATGAATGTCAAGCGATTTTTTTTTGAAGAACGCAAATAGTATGTCCGTGATTGAAAAAATGTCATTAAACACTAATGCCAGAAACGTGAATCTCACCTAAAAATTCTCTTGCAAGCCGGATTGATTTTTCATCAGATTTTTCACAGTTTGTAATAAATTCAAAGACGTCTTTTAATTTATTCCAGTCTTGAACAATCACATTTACTAACTTTAAATTTGAAGACCAACGAGTTTTGTAATTGTTGGTATACGCCTCGTAGATGCAGATGTAAGAGCATACGTTCGTTTGGCTAAGTAATGAAAAAATGAGGGAACACCACTAAGACTTGCAAAAAAAAATCGATATTTGAAATATTTTTAAACTTTGTTGCATGGAATACTTTGCTTTGACAAATACAGCTTGCATTGCTTTTTCTTTCTTTTTCTTTTGAAGGCCATTTAGATAGCCAGACATCACACTTGCGCCATCGTAACATTGCCCTATTAATTTATGTTTATAGTCAAATTGGTCCAAAATTTGATCCAATAGAAAATACAAATTCTCCGACGTTCTATCGGAGCTGACATTATACTGAACCTTCTGAATTAACATATCTAAAAATTATGGAGCACTGGAGTGGTGTCATCCACTTGCACAGAAAAAAACCTGTGTGTTCATTATTTCATTTTTTACATGATCATTTAAATAATCAGAAATGCATTCAATTATTTCGTTTTGAATAGTTTTCGAGTCACCAGTAAAAACATTTTAAATTTTTTCGTGATGATCTTTTAGTTCTTGGGAACTTCTCGATAGTAATAAACCTAAAAGCTTTTTAAAATTCTCCCTATTTATTGACTCTCTACTCTCATCATGGCCGCGAAAGACTAACTCAAAACTGCGTCAATTACCAAGCACATAAATAGTCTATTTAACCGGACGTTTTCGTTAAAATGTATTTTATATAGTTTAGCATTTTCTTTTTAAGTGTCAGCTACAGTGCTTTGATTTTTTACAAATGTTTTAGCATTAATTCGCATTTTAAATGCTCCGCCGAGTCTTCATGTTTATGTAAAGACCTTCATATATTTAACATACCTCCAAATCCTTCCTTATTCCACTCTAAATATTTATTGGAAACTAGTAAACAAGGCCAGCAAAACAATCTTTGTAATATTTGACTACTACATAACCATTTGAAAACCAGGATGACGATTAAAACTCTGATCTTGTTCCTTCCATTAAATGGAGTTCTCAACAAAATGCAAACCACATCCGTGATCGGATTCATCAATGATGTAAATTAATAAAACCGACACCAAATAAAGTTGTAAATAAATATAACACAAAACAGTCAAGTAAACTGCAAAGGAATTAACCGGTTCCAGCGAAATCCGCGAAAATAAAAGTAAACAACACCCAAACTGAACGACACGTGAGTGTAGTGTACTACGTTAGCAATTCACCGAGAACGTTGTATGGCGCTGGTTAACATTATTCTTCCATGTGCTCGATGTCATCGCGAACGCGTTGTCATGGCAGCGTAGTAGGAAAATCGTAAACTAAATATAGCACCTCCAGTAAAGTCGAAGCGGTTTGCGCCACAGTTATAGTTGAAAGTTAAATAATAAAAAAGATGTACAGTTTATTTTTTGTCAATTAGGTGAATAAATGAATGTACAAACTTAAATTTTAATATACACATGCTCAAAATCTAGGGATATTGTAGATATTTTCATCAATCCTATTTATTTTTATTTCAAACTCAATTTGAACAATGTAATAAGTGTTGATATGCGTTAAATACGAAATACATAACAGTTTATTTTTTGCAAAATCTAATTTTTTTATTTAGAAAATTTTAATTAAAGTGATTATAAAAATGAGTATGTTAATATGGAATGTGACCTCCTCGTGCATTTATAAATTTTATAAAGATATATAATAAATATAGTTAGATGTTTGCTTGTTTATTTTTCCTGGTGAAGTAGCACCTCATCTACTTCGCCTGAATAGCCGCCACTGACACAAACTTTTATAATATATACACTAATACTACACAAAGTCAATCAAAATAGTCCAGGAGAAGCACATAACGAAACTTAAAACAACACAATCCAGAATGTCTGGAAACCCTTACTTGACGAGCTGTGTGCAAGATTAATTAATTGAGGCCATTTTCAAATGTCCAGTTATTCTTGGCCGACCCAAATGCCTCTCCCGTACTGTTCCAGTTTCGCGATAACGATTCCAGAGGCGCGGCGTTTCTATAGCATTTGCTACATGAACTTGAAGAATTTCGGCCTCAAGCATTCCCACAGCTCTCAACATCTCATTTTCACTTAAATGGCGTCTAGGCATATTTAAAAGATTACTAAAACACGTTTGCAGAACAACAATATAAATGACGAATAGTTTCTTAAAAATAAACTTTAAAAAAAAAGAAAATATGTCCATGTATTCTGTTTATTTTTACATCAATACATATTGCGAATAGTGCTACACTGCCCAAATTAGTTTAAAATAGAAATTGTATTATTAAGAATTAAAATTCGTTAATATCCCTAGATTTCACATGTGTGTATATATATATATATATATATATATATATATATATATATATATATATATATATATAATAAATATAGTTAGACTTGTTTAAGGACACTTCAAGAATACAAACTTTTATAATATATACATTAAATACACAAAGTCAATCAAAATAGTCCAGGAGATATAAAACAACACAATCAAAGAAGGGCACAAATTTTTCAAACGGGAAACGGAGCGGCGCGCGACGGACATTAGAGTTGTCAAGTTAAACTATTTCAATAAATTTGTCGTTATCATTAAACTAATGAGGTAGATACATCGGACAAATTTTTCAGCTTGGATGCTGGTCTTAATGTGGTTATCTCTGTTTTAGTACCACAATTGACTTTACAGGAATGTGAACGCTGCCACGTTTAAATAATATAATAAAACGTAAATGTTTATCCTTATTATTTCGAGCTCATTTACTTCAGTTTTAGAAATTCTTTTCGCAAAAACAGAAAACTAAACTAGTTTATATTTTCAGGTTTTATGCCAAAGGAACCGCCCTCAGCTGAGAAAAATATTCCATGAATATGAAAATATTACGGGACATTCCATAGAAAAAGCTATCGAAAATGAATTTTCTGGGACCATCAAAGATTCATTATTGCAATTAGTTCATTGTGTCAGAGATCCAGTCGATTTCTTAGCTACAAGGTAATAAAAAAATCAAATTATTTCGATATACAGTTTCTAAGACATGGGTGTTAGGGGTTTGACTACAAATATTTAAACACATGATAGTAAGGCCATTTTTACTTAAAAAGTCTTATATAACGGTTTATTCCTTACCAATTTTGAAGCTTTAAAATTGTTAAAACTTTTATTTATTTTATTATGCAAAACAATTAATAATACAATTTTTAACAAAATTTCTAAGTGTAGAGAATAAGAAACGTGTCTGATATATAAAACCTAAAAACACCTACTAAAATACTGCAACATCGCTAACCATAGACTAAAACAGCATGATCATCAAGATGAATGATGACAATCACGATACGCAAACATAGCAGTTGCAATTTTTTTTGGTTTTTTTGGAACCGGCTTAGTTTTTTATTGCGTAAAAATTCCATATCAATTTAATATGTAGTGCGGGTTTTAAAAATATATACAAATAATAGGCGAGCCGGTGGCCAAGAGCGTAAAGCTTTAGGTTTACACCGGAGTCGGTGTTGTAGGTCCTAGGTTCGAATCCTAGGTAGGTGCACGACTTATCAAGTCTGCAGCTAATATTAGTGGTTTAAAAATCCAACGGAGAAGAGTGTAAACTGAATTTCCCTGTCCACCCTGCTATTCACGCCACTAACCATGCGGGTGAACCGGATGTTCCCGTGGTAGTTTAGGGGTAAATTCATACTCCCCGCCATCACATACCCTCTCAGGTGGAGGGGATGGCCGCGGTTTGGACTCCTCGATAAACTGTAGTCTGTAGGCTGACATTCCCTAGGCGTAAATTCCTTCCCCCATCCTTGAAGTACTTGTCTGAACAAAAAGTGTACCATTGTGTAACAATCGGATGTTCGAGCTGGAACCCGTTACCCGAACAGTCCCGAACATCCACGAACAATTAGAATATGTGTATTATGTACTAGTTTACGAGGACTCCACAACTAAACAGTCAGTCAGTCAGTATACAAATAATAAACATGTTAGGTACTTATGGAAAATGCAGATAGAGTGCGGGATACACTCAGGCTAACAAATAATTTCAGGGGATACGGAAAGTGTAAACGTTCGTCATAATAATTGTAGACGTCAGAGACAAATAGCACCCGTAACGAAAAACCCTGATGTGTTTGAGCGCGGCAAAATTAAACATTTTAAACTGTAATATATGGAAAACCCTTCAGAATTTGCCGGTGGTATATAAGATTTTTTTGTTTAAAACCATCCATACTCATATTTGTAGTCAAACCCCCAACATTGAATGTAAAATATTGATTCATTTAAAAAAAAATACCTTATTTCTTAGTTTAAAACGAAAGTGTATTATTTATGTACCAATATACATATGCGTTTTGCGTGCAAAATAAATAAAGTTTTTTTTGTGTAGGGATAATTAATTGGTCAGTATTGGACATAGCTGCCCAGTAGTTTTTTGTAAAAAATTGGTTTAATAGAAATTCCAATTATTTATAAATAAGATCAACGCCGCTATCTTTTTTTGAAAATGCATGTGACACATCGTCATAGAAATTTGTTGTTCGTTTAATGTCCTGTAAAAGGTCACTTTTTATACAATTCAAGTCTGTACAGCACTCACTGCCTGCCTGTTCATTTATTTTAAATTACTGCAATTTCTTCTCTTGGATCCTGCTGTTTGCCGTTTTCACGCAATATGCTATGACGTACAGATTCATGCTTTTCTTTATATTGTGTGCATCAAGTGCGGATCCAAGGGGGGGTGATGAGGGAAACACCCCCTCCAAGCCCAGGAAACAATGCATATTAATAAAATGTAATTTTAATTAATGGTCATCTTTCGAGGTTGAAATCGCAGAGGTATTACAATATACAAAACCTGTTCATTATTAAGAATTACAAGGGAATGTATATAGTTATTACTGGGAATTAGTGGTCATTTGAAGAGATTACTGGAAATTATAAAATTTTTGCTAATTAATACACATTTTTAAAAACTGCAAACAATGTAAATATTATACGAGACCTCAATCATGTTAAACGTAAACCATAAAATCGGAAAAGAACACCTCCAAACAAAATACATTTAAATGTTCAATTATTATTTACTAAAAACTAAAGAAGTTGTGATAAACGGAGTAATAATATCTGTATATATTTTTTTAATAAACTTTAGTCTATTACTTCAAAAGTAATCACCTAATATAAAACCGCTCCATTTACCAAACTTCTATCCGAAATGAGTAAGAACAATTTATACTTTATCATTTCTGTATCAACTGTTTTTTTCCATTTGTGCTATAAAATATGAATCAAATTAATATATTAATCCCGTTGCTAAGCATGGCTTTGCCTAAGAGAAAAAATACTTTATTTTCATTTCAAATCGAATTACTATTATTAATTTAAAACAGACTTAGAATATAAATGTTTTAGCCACTGGATCCAACGTAAGGTAACACATATTTTAATGCTTTTTTACCTCCTTGATGACTTGTGAGATCTGCCTGGGCCTGGTCTATTACATCGACATTCTCAATACTCATTACGAATATATTCCCGTCGAAATTCCACTAAAAACTTTAATTATCCGTTCTACTTATTTAGCAGCTAAGCGATAAAATAATCATTTAACGAAAGTAAACACTGCTTTTTTATTTATTTATAAACAATTATTCCAAAATGTGTAAACATTTTTTATTGTACAC
This sequence comes from Kuschelorhynchus macadamiae, assembly GCA_030620095.1. Taxonomy (NCBI): domain Eukaryota; kingdom Metazoa; phylum Arthropoda; class Insecta; order Coleoptera; family Curculionidae; genus Kuschelorhynchus; species Kuschelorhynchus macadamiae. The sequence continues at coordinate 736,441 of JAUTXW010004690.1, forward strand.
TATAGTTGATAAACACCCTCGTAAATATAAGCGTGGTTACGACAAGGCATTTCGATTTGTTAAACAATAGTTATTAAACAATTTTTTTTATATTTTTGGTTTTTTGAATTAGCCAAATTATACAAAGTAATATCCAATATTTATTGATTTAATCTTTCTCTAAATGATATTTTATTGTTTCCTTGTACTATGTCTATAGGATTGATTATATATAATAAAGCATTTTCCATATTTTGACTATCAGCACCTAGGTATAAAAGTGTTTTACCTATAGGTAAATGCGCTTAGTTCATTATGGTTAAACCTTGAAGTGATATATGTACCGCTCTAACATCTTTTCATAGTCACATGGGGTTAATTTTATTTAACCTAAAACCCCCAGTAAAGTTGATGTTAAAAGAAATTAATGCTATAATGAACTTAGCAAACAACTTATTTGGCAATTTAATAAATTATTCTAGAAAACAATGACATATTAAAAATTAATATTATGGTATTTATTATAATTATTATATGATAGGCATTACTTGCGTCATTTTTGGGTAACTAAGAGCATTAAAAGGCATTACTGGTTATTGGTGTACAAAATTTAACCAGCGGTTTCCATGCGATTTTCCATTAGATTTTTAGGATGCTGGGAACTTTGTTTTAATTCTTCATAGTTGAATCATACATTTTATAACACAATTTATTGTGTTATAAAATTTATGATTTAAGTAATTATGTAAATAATAAAAATGTTGAAACCTTTAATTATTCAACCATTTTTACAAGATAGGAGGTAATGCTTTATAGCTGCCTTAATTTACCTTCAATATTAGCTGTGCTAAAAGAAAACACCCACAAAAAATTTAAGTGTGAGATGAAACTAATAGCTGGGACGATCCTAGATTACCCCAACAAGGAGACCGCAATAGCCTATCTAGCAATTAAGCAATCGAATTTAAGGCATGGATGAGTCTCACAACATAATTGCTGACGCGAAAGTGTCAGTATTTGATTTTAAGTAGTTTGTGATTTCTTCGTCCATTAAGCTCATTTATTATAAAGGGCAGTGAATATTTGCATATCGAAATATTGTACGTTTGAGATTGTGGTCTACTTGTCATCAGACATGTATAATATATAAAGTCCGTTTATAAACATTTAGTTACTATACTACGAAAGCGTAGAAGGGCCACAATTTTTTTATTTTTATTTTTGTAACAAATTCCGACTTCTAACTCGGAATTTCGACTTCTATCTCGGAATTCCGACTTCTATTTCGGAATTCCGACTTCTATCTCGGAATTCCAACAAATAGTATCTAGTATGATAAAATCTAACCCCTGAAGGTGTAGAAGACAAAGAAATTTTAATAAATGAGGAAAAAATAAATAAATTATTAAATTCTATCCCTTGTAGAGACACCATGGACGGCAATGCAAGCCCAACTATTTATAGGATGCTTTTACCAACTTATCTATAAATAATATTAAGTATAAATAAAATGTGCAGCAAAGTTCTAAAGAGTAGATAACTTAAATAGATTTTTATAAATAAGAAAAAAGTATATTTTACCCCGATGTCTGGAAATAATATATATTATGAATTAATGTAGCAACGGGTTTCGGAAAGGGTAGAAAATTCAAATTAATTTTAATAAAGTAGGAAAAATTCAATTAATTTAATTACCAATGTGTCTAGAAATAACAACTTTATGAATAAAAGTGACAGGATTAAAAAACTGAAACAAATTTTATTGAATGAGAAAAGTCATATTTTCATATTATGTCCCTGGTCCCGGCCAAAACTAGGTAGTCAAAATATTAATTGGAAATTGTTGCCAATAGATCTAATAATAATATATAGTATGCATAAAAGTGGCAGTGAGGTCCTTAAGGGTAGAAGCAGCGTGGTTCTGATATCAGTTATTATAAACATTTTATCGCTATAATTTCTGAAAGTAAAGTCAGTATGAATATATGGCATAAAGGCACCCTACGCTTTTTTACAAAAGTAATTTTTTTTTCTTTTTAGTTCAATTTACTATTAAAGCCTGTTTTTTAGTTTTTTAAACTATAATTTTTTTTTTTGGTTCCGTTTACTATTAGAGCGAGTTTTTTAGTTTTGTCAAACCATAATTTATTCTTCTTCGCTACCTCCCCGTGCCGAAAATGGGTAATATGCGCGCCTGTTGCCTTCCTTTTATATGGTAGCCATTTCCCATGGTCCCTCTCCGGGATGAATTTTTTTTACCCTGGCGATCCTGTTCAGGATAATGGGACAAACTTGTCAAATCATTGCATGGTCATCGATTGTAATCTGGCGTTATAAAGTGGGTGAAAATCAAATGAAACTATTAAAAGCGTTTTAAAACAAGAAAATTTACTCGAGTATTATTTTAATTAGCAGGTATCAGGGAAATTTGGTTTTTCTGCTTTATTTTAGTTATTATGTTTATATATATACATAGAATGTAACTGATTAGTTATGTTTCTGTCCTTACTTGAATAAGTCAACCTAAAATCTCTTATACTTTGATGAAATTTAATCTGAATGAATAACAACCAAATTGAAAAATAAAGATTAATGAATAATCGTTTAACGAAATATAAATTACTTTAATAGAGGATGCATTAACCTTTCATAGGTTATTTACTCAAAAAAGCTATTTTTTTAAACAAATATATTTCTTTTCTCCTAAAAGAAAAACAATAATAATTATATTTAAATTTTATGTATAATATTAAATAGTTGGTAAATTGGAAAAAGAAAAGTACAATACTTGGGAGTAAATGACGATAAGCCTTGATGAAGATCGAGGGGACATATGCCCCCACACTACATGCATATATTAAAATCTGAAATATATATATATATATATATATCTTAAAATGCGTGCACCCCCTCCATGCTATTGCATCTTTTTAACATAATATGGATCAGATGTTCTTACTAAATGGCGTTTGATTATTTCTACTATCTATGATAAAGATAAAGCAAAGTACAAGATTTTATTTTTCAAGTCAACCATATTCAAGCCATCGGAACCGACCCAGTCGTTATTTTTTAATTTGGACTTTATGCACAGTTTCTTGTCGTTTTACTCACCTTCATCCTAATCCCTATAATTAGAATATTAATTTCATTTAGAATGAACGCTTCATTTGACGCTAAAAGAATATAAAAAAGTGATTATAAGCAGTCATGTATTAATTATAACGCATTCCGAGATAGAAGTCGGAATTCCGAGTTAGAAGTCGGAATTCCGAGATAGAAGTCGGAATTCCGAGATAGAAGTCGGAATACCGAGATAGAAGTCGGAATTCCGAGTTAGAAGTGGAAATTTGTTAAAAATAAAAAAATTGTGGCCCTTCTACGCTTTCGTACTATACAGCATGCCTAGTTATCATGCATACTTTTCATCCACTTATATTTTAAATATAAATTGATTTTTTTCCGCTTTCGCCATCAGCGAATTTTCCATTTTGGTTAAAAATTCCCATCAAAAGTAAGATGTTTTAAATGTATATGGGATTTTTATATTACTACTATCCTTCAAAAGACATGAATATTCATTTGTCCTTATAGTACCTCAACCCTGACTCGTTTGCACTGCCCGACGCGACACCAACTTTTTAAAGAAAGTTGCCATGAAATATTTCAGAACATGGCAAATCGATTTTTGGATTACTTTTTAGAATCAATTGGGCGATTTATTAAACTTGCAAAAAAGTATAATAAATTCTGACTGACATTTCGTTATAGTTACGACATCGGTATATTTTCCTCCATAGCATTGCACGATAAGTACGTTGTAGATTTGGTGGTGATATAATTGCTTGGGTTCTGGAATATTAATTATGGGTTGGTTAACAAAGATGAAACTGCTAGCTTTTTTATTCAGTTGCGAAAAAGCCAAAAATACATTGGTTTATCATTCTAAACGCAACAAACACATAGTCTGCACACATTAAAAAACATAGATGGCTGCAAACTATCATTTTTTTTCTGCTTTCTGCTTAGAATTTCGATACTTTTCGTTGGAAGCAGGTTTTTTGAAGGTTTACTGTTTTTGAGAAAATCATGGTTTAATATCGATATTTGAGTGTATCACTTACTTAAATACATGCATACAAAAGCTTACCTGACTATGTCAGTTTGATTTATACAGCTAGACCATTTAACCTTTGATTTAACTGAAACCCAAAAACCTGAAATTTTAATGATACTGAATTATGGGAACAGAATACAAACGCAGCAAGATTTTCGTAATATTTGTAATGACAAATATCCTAATAGAAATCCATTAGTTAGATAAGTGAGTAAAGTTTTAAAAAAATTTCGTGCAAGATTTCGTACAAACGTACAAGATGCTGCAGACTCTGGCAGACCAAAAAGCGTAAGAGATGATGATAGGGGATACCTATTTGGATATTTAGTACAAGAATAAATAATACAATATAACATAATACCATACACAATAAGTAAATTTAAAAGTTGATGAAAACTAAATATGTTTACAATGTTGTCTGTGGAAAAACCTTCAAAACATTCAGATGGATATCAGTTTCCTCGATTTTTCTGCATTCTCTTTCTATCCTTAGCTTTAAATAATCTGAATCATCGAGGTAATTTGGTTTAGATTGGAAAACCACTTTTTAAGGGGGCCCCACAAGAAAAAATCCAGGAACGACATATCACTGAAATTAAATTAATTAAGAAAATATGGAACACTTGAAATATCACAGTTATCGCTTACCTGATTTTAAACCAACCTTTTTACACTTGAGCATGAAATTATGCACGATTCAATGGTGATTATTACAATATTGCCAAATTTCCCGTTCTTTTTTCAAATCAAAATTCTGCTTAGAATTCGCGCCGCTTTTTATTTAAAGCAATTTGTTCGAAAGTTAACAGTTTTTAAGAAAATCACGTCTAATATCCAAATTTTAATTGATTAATTGTTAGCTTTGTTGATTTCCAAAAATGAATCGTTTAGCTGATACTCAAAAAATTGAAATATTAATAATTATAATACTGGGTTATGGAGACAGAATGAGATCGCAACAAGTTGTTCGTAACATGTTTCCTGACAAATATCGTAAGGAAAGCCATTAGCTGGATTTACTGTAAGTACAGTTCTGAAAAAATTTCGTGAAACTGGAAAGATAAAAGATGCTGGCAGACCAAAAACCGCAACAGATATGGTTTTTAAGTAAGAGGAAAATCCCCACCTATCTTCCAGAACATTAAGAAAAGAAAACAACATTTCGTTCGTGGATCGCCTTCTAAACGAAAAATTTCATCCGTACAAAATAAATCTGGTACAAGAACTCTCTGAAAATGACTATGTTGGCTCTGACGAATCAACATTTTTTTTTTAATGGGAAAGTTAATAGGCACAGTTGTCCGTGTTGGGATCAGCAAAATCGTCAATGGATAGCGAAAGTTGGACCCAATATCCCTAAAAAGTAAATATTTCGGCCGGTATAGTACGTCAAAAAATAATTGGCCCTTTCTTTATGGAAGAAACATTAAATGGAGAAAGATATTTATTTAAGTCTTTTGAGAAACGAAATTGTCCCAGCTATTGCACAACTTTTTTACCGGTCTTATTGAATATTTGAACGGTATTTTTCAGGTGATACTCAAGCGCCAAATGATGAAATATAGTTTGGTGCCCCGCCGCATTAGACGCAAAATGTTTGGCAATATCTGGATGTGGTGCTTTTTGGAACATGGATTGGACGTAGGAGCACAATTGAGTGGGCAGCTCGGTCCCCAGATTTGTCGCCCCTCGATTACATCTCGTGGGGCCGCCTTAAGAATGTGGTTTTCATAACTAAACCAAATGATCTGGATGATTTAAAGCTAAAGATAGGAAAAGAATGCAGAAGAATCGAGGAAACTGATATCCTCCTGAATGTGAATGCTTTTCCAGATTATTTGGTTTACTGTCAGGAAGTAAATGGACAGCACCTTATTTAGTTTTCCTCAACGTTTAAATTAATTTACTGTTTATTGTATTGTATTGTGGTTCTGCATCTGTTGCGCTTTTTGGTCTACCAGAGTGTAAAGTATCTTTTACGTTGCCAGTTTCACAAAATTTTTTTCAGGACTTCATTAATCTAGCTAATGGATTTCTATTGATATTTGCTGCTGTGTTTGTGTTCTGTACCCATAACTCAGTATCATAATAATTTCAAGTCTTTGGGTTTCAGTTAAATTAAAGGTTAAATGATTAAGCTGCGTAGATCAATATAAAATAAACTGACATTGGCAGGTATAACATATCAGTATGCAAGTATTTTAATAGGTGATACACTCAAATATCGATATTAAACCATGATTTCTCTTTCTTGCTTCCAATGAAAAGTATTGAGAATTCTAAGCAGAATTCGAAAATACAATAAAAAATAGGGTATTCAATTTAAAAAATAAAAGTTCTCATCAATTACTGAAAAACGGTAAACTTGGCAATGTTGTACTATTTTTTGCATAAGTGTTGGAAAATTATCTATACTTACTTGTCTCCTTATAAACATTGCCTCTTATGGCAGGATTTATGTCAGATAATTCCTTCCTAGTTTTTCAAAACTCATGCTAAAACCAAAAAACGTCTATATGATCAAATTTTAAAATTATTTGTCATGAAAAAAATAAATTATATTTAACTTGCATACAAAATATAATGCAAAAATGAAACATATTTTAGTGCGGGTGTAACAAGTATAACCTTTCACATTAATTTTATTTTGAATATTTAGACTACACGAATCCATGGCCGGCATAGGGACAGATGACAGGACTTTAATAAGAATAGTCGTAGGTAGATCTGAAAACGACCTTGGTGAGATAAAGGAAGTCTACGATGGAAAATACGGGAAAAATCTAGCCGAAAGAATAGAAGTAAGTAACGGTGTCAGAAAACTTCTAAACATAACATATTTGGTACTAGAGAATTGTAGTTAGCATTTTGTATTATTTGAAAAAGTACTATTTCAGCAGAAAAGAAAGTATACTTTCATTCGAAAACGAAGTGACCGCTCAAACTCTCGGACACGTCGATTAATTTTCTTATTGGGCGCTTTTTACATAGTTCAAGATGTGCAAAGTGACACAAGTGTCATCAATGATTTTTATAAATTGGTTGCTTTGCCTTGAATTCTGGACATACTTATTTGATACTAATGTTATGCTAACTTTAACTTTTTTCAAAATATTGGTACTTAGAAATTGACTTTCTGTTCACTTTGAAAATGTGTACAACCTAAACTATCTAAAAATCTAAACGGCTGGTACTTTCCTATCTTAGGTTCCAATCCAAATTAAAAAATTTGACCGGAAATGCAAAAAAAAATCACAAACAAATTAAGTCAGCCTGTTTTCTAAAAAAATTACTGGAATGTACATACGTGTAAAATATTTTCTCCTTATTTAAAAAAAAATATAGATATAGTTTGACTATATTGCACCTGGACGTTTTTATATATCTAATATTCAAAACACGGCAATATACCTTTATTTAGGCACACACATTTGATTTAATCCTACCTTACAATCCTGGCTTAGTTTTTTAAGACACAACCAATCATTGGCTTTATCTCGTATATAAAGTCAATGAACTTATGGATGATCAGTTATATTTTGATGTAGATATCTATATTCCAAACCAGCATTATCAGGGGACATTGAAATACGATTTACCTAAATAAAGGTATATTCGCAAGGTTGGTTGTGGGTTGTGTGTGTTTGAACTCGGCTTAATGCTCCCGGCTTAAAAACCATATCCGCAGCTGTCAGGTATCATGTATGTCAACTTGCAATTCTCTAGTAAATAATATAATTATGTTGTCACTAACATCACATTCTAGCTTTCACCATCTTTTCTGTAATGCATTCTTTGTTAAAAAGTAATGTCACATTTACCCTATATATAGTATATATCATAAGCAACCAGGCTACTGGGCGTTTAAGAGTATCTCTTTTATTAACATTAAACTTAAAAGGAGGTTCTGTTTTTGACTTGTATCTATGTATGTACAGTATGTGCATAATAATATATTCGTACACGGTGGTCCAACAGTGGCGTTCAAGTCCAATAGCTCGGTTATTGTGAGAACTAGGAAAAAATGTAGACGAAATTTGTAGGGATTCCTGACCGATACAACTTAAAATTATTTTCGCTTATACAGGGTTGAGGATAAGTTTGCCACAAAATAAATTTACATTTTTTAAATGGAACACCCTGTATATTGTTTTATTTTCAGATTCCTTCCTTTTTGGCCATTCACCGAGTATAGGGTTTGTGAGGTGTGTATACATTTGACGCCTTGTATTTTTTAATGCGTTAGCATAAATCATTTTAACATGGTAAAAAATTCCAAATGTGGTCTTCTTTCAACTGCAATATTTTTCTTTAGTGTATAATATATAAAGTAGAATGAGGTTTTTCAGTAGCATTACAATTAAATGATTGGTTGCTTAGTATTGTTTTTTGATTGTTATTTTTTTTATTGTTACATTCTAATTTCTCTCCCAAATTATAAATAAAAATAAGGGCAGTATTCTGGGACCACTGTTGGACCTTCATTTCTTATTTAGCTCTTACAATCCTCAATTTGCTAATGATTGCATCAACCTTGATTTACAAACCATATATGATTTTTTTGTTTATGTTTCCTCGTGAACATAGTGAACATATTAAATCAAATAAATGTACAAATTAACGGGAATAAAATTATGTTTCAAGATTTTACAATAAAACTGGGACTAATAGACACCAAACTTAGGTTTAAGGTACATATTACCTCAAAACTGACGATCGGTAATGGTACTCTCAAGATACTCTTTTGTCACACAAGCCAAGAAACTAAAGAATACTTTGCGACTTTTTGATTCTTTTATGTTTAATATTTGACGATAACGTCTATGGCTCATGTTTGGATGATTTGGATGTAAGGAGATTTCAGAAAACACAAAATTCGCGTTTGCGTTCAATTTTTGTAATGCGCTGTCATCGTAGCATAACACAGAAATTTAAAGAAGTTCGTTGGCTTAATTTATATACATAACCGCCGAGAACTACATTCTAATCGTTGTACTCATAAAATTATAAAATATAAATCCTTGCCATACTTATTTCGTAGGTTAATGTTTTGAAGTTATTTGCATAGTTTAATTATTCGGCGGAAAACTATACTTCCTCTGCATAACATTTTTTTTTTATTTTTCTTTTATTATTGTGCTTGAACCATCGATACAAAGGAAGTGTGCTTACCTTTAAATAGGAAATTTAAAAAAATCTTCTTATTTGAGCATCTTCAAGGGCGTTAACAATCACCATGACATTATGCTTTTATAATTTAAGGCATTTTGTTACTCGCTCTAATCTTACATTTCTGCTTTCAAGTCGTTGTTTCTAGCCGCTACTGAAAGTATTATTAATAAACTAGAAATTAAAAACTGGAAATAGAAAATTGTCACGTTCCAGTTTACCTAGTTCTGCTTTATGTGTAAAGAATTTGAACTTTAACATTTTAAAATGCATTTTTTTTATGTAGATTTAACAAACTTAGAATTTTTGTTTCATTTTACCTTTAGAGGTATTAATTTGTTGGGCATGGATCTCTTTTGTATTCTGGTTTCTCCTAAATGCATGTTTTTTTGCAAAATCATCTCATCAAAAATGTTTAACTTGCTAACTCTTTTTATTTTCAGCAGGACACCTCAGGAGATTACAAGAAAACTCTTATTACTATTGTAGGTTAATTTTACCAAAAATTTAATTTTATGAATCAAATTATTTAGAATTACGAATAAGATGTAATACTATACCATCAAGGCAAACAATTTTGTAGCGTTTGAATGTCATACAATTTATTAATGTGGCCTTATAGAATAAGAAATAAATATGAACCAATTCTACAAAATAATAAAACATTATGCTGCATTACTCTTTCCAGCATTTTTACTAACTTTAAGTTTAAAAGAATAGCCAGAAAATGGTGCAAATATGTTAGTTCTAATCTAATCTAAAAAATATCAGTAGTATGTGGAAGATAACTGGATTTTCATAATGTTTTCATCATGTTTTGGTTCATACAACTAAATAACCATTCGGCTGTTCATCGTTTTGTATTAAATATAATAATGTAATGGCCTTATTTTCACAATTAGATGTTGTAAGGTTTTTGTTACATGTTTTCGATACAAATTATAAATAAATATGAACAATGGATATGTGTAGGGAATTTTAGGATTTCATGTTTATTTGCTGATATATTTATTGATATTTCCATTTTGCTCTGGCATCATAAAATGTACATCGCTTACCAAAATTGTAGAACTATTATCATCTTAATTTTATTAGCACAATAAATATTTTGCAGTAAAATTTTAGTTTTTATGAGTTTAACGTTTCAATGTTGTGGAGAACAAAAGTTAGAAAGGGTTATTTGGATAGTCGATCAGATACCCATTCCTATTCTACCCAGTTCCGCGAAAATTAGACATCAGTTCTATTAAAAAACTTACGAAAAAGTTTGGAGAGAAATGTCTTTGACAGTAAATATTCTTGTAGTAAGTAAAAGGCAGGTGACGTCATACTTATTGGCTCGTGCTCCTACAAAGAAATCGGGTCTAAAGTCAAAGAGTCCCAACAAAATTGCATTCTTTTAAATAAACTTATTTTTTTATTGCTATTTTATTAAATACGCATTACACTACTACAAATAGTCTCAAAAAGATCTTAATATTAATTTTCTTTAACGTCCCTCAAAGTTAGGTCGGGAAATAACCGTTAAGATGGCAACGTTGTGACGTGCCAGCCGTTCTTCGTATCCCATGCCTGGTATATGGGATAAATGATTTTGAAATGAAATCCGACGGTATTAATTTCATTCGTTGCTTGTATTTTGGTTCAGCCGTTTCTGTTGATGTGCCGTGCCTTCGATTGGATTGGTAGCAAACATGAAGAGATTATCAGAAGCGGCCCGAGTTAGTTACTATAGAGGATGTTAATAAATAAGTGCGGGACTGATTCTTGAGTTCGTTTTAAGTAAAAAACTTCATATGAACATATGCCCTAAACTTCATAACTTTTGAGATACCGGGTGGTAAAATTTTTTAGCGAAAAAATTGTTTTTCGTAATTTTTGCGAAACCACTCTACCTATTTTGGTGAGACTTCTATGCATCAAGAGGCAGTTTCTGATTTAAACCAATTTTTTTATTACTACCAGTGGCGTTCGTGCGGGGTTTTTATTAAATATTTTTTATTAAAAATATGGTACGACACTGATTTATCTAAAAACAAAATTTGTTTTTGGAATCCCCATTCATTTCCGAGTAAATTTAATCTCTTCACTTTTTCTCGCCTGACGTTCGGATTTCGCTGAAAAAAATAAAAACCATCGGTTTGAACAATAATATCGAAAATATTTACACATATGTACTATGTATGTAATTCAGAATTACAAAAAATACATATATATTTAAAACAATAAAACTTAATAAAAAAACATAACAAATGTTGAAAGTGACCACCCTCTGCAATTATACAAGAGTCTATACGCTTGCGCATTTGTCTACGTATCCGATAAAAAAATCCTGGAGAATTCTGAATTACTGCACATGAATAAATGATCATCAATGTCTTGTACACCAAAGTTTTTAAATGTCCCCACGAGGTAAAATCTAATGGATTTATATCCAGTGATCGAAGTGGCCAAAAATGTGTGCAGTTTCGGCCTATTCAACGATTTGAATAATGTTGGTCTAAATAACAGAGTCTGTGCAGGAGCCTTATACATAAAATTGATGCACAGAAAATGCTGGATATATTTTTAGATTTTCATTATCATTACATTCGATAGCATTCTCAGAGCAACATAAGCAGTTTTTATTTTATCAACAACGTCAAGTTGACAATTCATAGCGAAAAGTTCGAAGAAGTCGAATTGTTTGATTCTGTGTGGACAAAATGGATGTTTCAGACATAGAAGAATCAGCGAATATTGCTTGTTTGTCTCTACTACCGGAAAAGTCGAAAAAAAGATATGAACCAGCATATATGTAAATCCTTTAAGAATTGGTGCCAAAGCAAGACGGCTACTGCAGCCTCAGAAACCTTGTTTTTGGCGTATTTCCACGAAAAAGTGCTATATTGAAGTCCCCATCAAGCTTATGGTGTGAGTATTCAATGTTGAAGTCCACCCTTTTTATAGAGGAAAATATAGATATTTCTATGTATCCAAAACTTCGAGCATTTTTGAAAAGAAAAAATGATGGTTATAGACCCAAAAAATCCAATGTGTTTAACAGGGAAGATGTGAATAAGTTCATGCTTAAAGCCCCCGATGATATATACTTATTGATGAAGGTCGTAGTGGTAATGGGAGTTGCTGGAGCGCGCCGTTCTAATGAACTCTATGATATGAAAATGGATAATGTTAAAATAAGTCAAGAGGTCATAATTGTGACTATTCCTGACTCCAAAAATGGAATGTCACTTACGTTTACAGTGACAAAAAGTGACGACACTCAGGTTTCTCATTTCAAAATAATTCAAAAGTACATTGATACAAGATCCCACATGACGACTATTAATCCGCGCTTCTTTATGCGATATTAAAATGGAAAGTGCTTAAATTAGCCTGTCGGAAAAAATACGTTTTCGTCAATTTCAAGAAAAATTGCGAAATTTCTAAAGCTTGAGAACTTCAAAATGTATACTGGACACTCTTTTAGAAGAACGTCGACAACTTGATTAGCAAATATTGGAGTTGCTATATTAGCTATCAAGCGACATGGTGGATGGAAATTCGCTACTATTGCGGAAAGTTACGTAGTTGAGAGACTCAGTAATAAAAAGGAAGTAGCGAATAAAATTTTATACAATAAGACCCATCCAGAAGTCTCTTGCAGTGCTTCAATAGTGACAAAAACATTGGTTAGAAATGAAGGATCTGTGAAGTCAGAAAATGTAATACACATCCAGAAGAAACGAGAAAACGTATTTCCAAATTTTGTTAATAATGTGAATAATTGTAATAATTGTACCATTAATATTCATTTCAATTAATATCACCGGATTTTTGTCTGGATTTTTATGTATATGTTGTAGAAATCAAAAATTAAAGCTACTTATAAAACTTTTAGATTATTGTTTCCCTAGGGATGTAAGTTGACTTACATCCTGTCGTTAAGGGCAACCAATACCTTGTTGAGTAACTTTCACTTACGTCTGTCAAAGCAGTGCCAAAATAGGTTCCTTACAATATAGGGAAGGGGAAAACCTTATTATAATGCCGTTAATAATATAAAAAACACGCAAAGTTAATCTACACCGTTAAGCCTTGCAATTGCACCCGTTTTTGTCTATAGAGTGTTAAGGGTTTGTCTACAAATATTTCAACAGGTCAATCCTTAATGATTTTCGAGATGCTACAATTTAAAATATTTAATTTTAGAGGTTTTAGTTTCTCGTTCAGGTTCTCGATAACACAACAACGTTGCTACGCTGTTATTATTTCATTTTATTAGATCAGTTGTATTTTGTCAACAAAATACAAATAACATAAAGGATAGTAATTTGGAAGCATATTGTCGGCGAATATAACGAAAAAGAAACAACCTACTTATCATTGTAATTAAACAATAATAATTTCCGAGATAAATTATTTGCACATTTCTGACTCCACAGACTACAGACCGCTATTTTAGTGTATTCGTTTCCAGCACAAAAAAATTCAAAAAAGGATTACAAAAAATTAAAGGTTATGCTCACTTTAAAGATGCATGCACCTCAAGGCCAATTTTGAATCGATTTTATTGAACTTCAATTTAACAATGTGTTATCTTTACGTCGTATTCTTCATTTGTAAACATTTTAAAACGCACGCTACATGCTAACCCAAACGTAGCTGCCTAGAAAAACCAACAAGCTTTTTGTCTGTCGTTTACTGAACATTGAACCGTTTTTAATTGTATTTACGATAAACCACGTTGCCGACGTTTGTAATATATTATAAAGATAAAAATTGCAATTTCAATTCGGTTCTTTTTCTTAAAATTTAGATCGTGCAAATATTTTAATTAAATAAAATCTTATGGAATTATGTAAAAATAATACAGATAGTCGTTTTACACAATAAAATAAATAATAATATAAAATACAACTTTAACGCCATTTTTCTCAAAACTGTTGAGGAATAAACCTAACGATATAAAAGACTCTTTTGGTCAAAAAGTTGTAGTAAAACTCGTAACTTCACATGCATTTAAACAAGGCATAAGGGCCGATCGACACTAGGTTTAAATCTTGTTACAACTCTTATACAAAATGTTATAGAGTCTTGAACCCCACAATGTCCGAGTATCCCCGAATGAACTGGTAAACTGTTTTGGAAAAGAAAATATGCCGACAATCAAACAAGACAACAGGGTTGTTTCAAATTCCACAATTGGACATTTTGTGTCCAATTCCATGTCGATTATCACAATGTGCCCACGACGCGCCAAATGTGCACGATCAGCATTTCCTATCTAATGTTACAAAGCACTAAGTTTAGTCAGATAATTTTTTTATAATTGCGTATCAATATTTTCGAAAAATCGGCAATGTTGCCCGTTTTTCTTATATCATTTATATTTTAGAATGTACGTTTGACAAATACTAATATTTTGTGTATTGTACGATTTTTAGTGGCAAATTATGATAAAATTACTTTGCTGTGTTAAATTACGTTTTCATTTATACATATTACAAAAATCCGAAAATAAGTCATGTCATCATTTATATCTTTTAAACTGTACGTTTAACAAATACTAAGGGTGTATTTTGTTTTTTAGAGAGACTGTTGAACTTAAAGCTTACCTAGCTGACCTTGCTAAGTCGGCAAATAACAACAAGGTAAATGTTTTTCTGTGTTAAATGAACCAATTTTTCAGTTGCATTATTATTTCGATAGTGTTATATAAAAAAATTGTATGAGAAATCTTCAACTTTTTTATAAGATAAAAGAATAGGTCACATCTTCAGGTCACTGAAGTAAAAATATTGGCATGATCGAGATATCTGTTTAGCTATTATAGGTTCATAATTCCACCAGATTATTTACTAACATTTTTCAGGACATATTGTCTTTGATTTCACCTCGTAATTTAGACGCAAGCGCATTTAGAGAATCTGCGCCTAAAATCGATTTTGAATAAAAAATATACGGCCATTCGCTAAATCTTGAACAGGCGCGTGAAGGGCCTGAGATACATGAAATATTTAATTCAAAGGATAAATTAATGTATATCTATAAACTAAGAACCAAAACAAATATATGTCTGTAAAATTTATAGGTTTTTGCTAAGCTAATGCTTAAAAATAAAAAAACATACCTAAACAAACAAATGCTCAGACATTCAAAGTTGAAACAAAATTAATCATATATTTTGGCTGTCTGTAATTTGAATTTAATCACGTTAATCAGTGTCCGTGTTATTCGTATAGTGAGTATATTTTCTTAACTGACCACATCTAGACAACCAGTCCGAAGTCCTGTTACAAATTAAAGTGAATGAAGAGTGAAAAAAGGCTATCCTCGTTAGTGGCGTTTGAACCCAAAACTTCGGCGAGGGCAAAAATCTAGTCATATCAGTTCAAGCCGAGAAGAGCAACCAGTTCAAGTATGGGCGAAGTAGGGGTGGCTTGGGGAGCTAAGCCCCCTCAAATAACGAGTTAGCCACCCTAGAAATATTTAAACTTGATACATACACTAAAACACGACTAAAATATATATACATCTTTTTATATTAGGGTCGGGCTTTACCCACCCCAGATCTAATGTCATAACTTCGCCCATGGGTTCAAGAGGTTTTGTGTTGTGACATTAACGATGATGCTGCCGCGCTTTAGCGCATTTTGGGACAAAGCGGCGTTTTGCGTCTCATAAATTTATAACTTTCTGTATTTAAAAATAATACTTGAAGTTTTGCAAACATCAACTTGAATATATGTATTGCCTGTCAAATAAATAACGTCTCTTAAGTGTAAATGTGTAAATATATGTTTTTAACATTGAAATGATAATAATTTAAAATGATACAGTTTATGGACAAAACAAAACGGTTTCCCGACCGATTTGGGAATAAAAATTCGAGCCGTCCCGACGTCTCGTCGGTGCCAACGTTGCCAGGCGGGACGTCGGCATAAAGACCACATGATTTGTAGTAAATTGGCCGGACTTGATTTGGCAGCAAGTGACTTTTAATTAAATTTGTACCTAATACATTTATATTAGTCCTTCTACAAAAAGCGTTATAGTTTTACTGTCTTTGGATATCCTTCGTTTTATTGTGTAAAATGAGTGAAATATATTATGGCAGCTAACGTAGAAATCAAATTAGAATATTCGTTTTGTGCACATATACAGGCTGGATTCGCCACTCACATAAACATAAATAGTGATAATACATCTAAGAAACTGAGATCGTCTTAGACATATTACAGTTTCTTTAAAAAAATATAATCATTTTCATTTTAGAACTTTAGTTTTATATTGATGGCTATGAAAATGGTGCAATACCTGCACCATTTTCAGCAAATAACATATACTTGTGTCATATTACGGTTTCTTTAAAAAATATAATCATTTTCATTTTAGTTTTATATTGATGGCTATGAAAATGGTGCAATACCTGCACCATTTTCAGCAAATAACATATACTTGTTATAATTAAATATATTTAGTTATTAGTTAGTAAGAAGTCACATCCAGCAATTTTTAATTTTAGTAGAAGATTCACGAGCTTCTTGGAGTAGTTTTTATTGCTAATTGTTTTTTTTTTTCAATTAATGCCGAGGTTTCGATAGTTAGATTTTCTATCTCCCTCAGGGATACAATAAATAACAATTTTTGAATAGGCACATATAGACGAAACATACAAAACTAGACACAACCATTTTGTTTAAAAAAAATTAGAAAATATAAATAAAACATAGAAAATTGAACATTTTTTACAGACTTATTCTATACTTCAAGAGGAAAACCAAAACCAAAAAAAAGGTTTTCCAGTTTGTACTTATTTTTTTTGGATACCAATTTACACTCCTTTGGTTGATTTTATTTTCTCCCTTTTTAGGTTGTAATCTGTTTAACTAAAGAATAAATGCTGTAAAAAATGTTCAATTTTATATGTTTTGTTTATATTTTCTTATATTTTTTTGTAAACAAAATGTTTGTGTCTAGTTTTGTATGTTTCGACTATGTGTCTATTCAAAATGTTTTATTTATTGTAGCCCTGAGGAAGGTAGAAAACCTAACTACCGAAACGTCGTCATAAATTGAAATGAAAAAAACAATTAGCAATATAAAGTAGTCCAAGAAGCTCATGAATTTTTTATATACAGTTATATTATATAGTTAGCTTTTATGCAGTTTAAAAATTAAGGAATTTACTACTAAAACTAAAAAAGCACACCGTTTTACTGCTTCTAACTACGATTCGTCAGCTTCCACTTATCCACTCTTAACGACTCGACACATGCGGCCTCTGCACCTTTTATCGTTATGTTTTCATGCGCATAGATGGGGTAATTACAAACTTTAAAAACTAAATCACTGTTTGGCAATGGTGGTAAAGGTCTTTAAAAAAATACACGTGTTTAAAAAGCAAAAATTTTTCAAAAGAAAATACTTTCAACGTTTGTTTACGAGTTTTGTTATATCACCTTTTTATATCAAAACCAAGAAAAAAAATCGGTAAATTTCTTTTACCCGGAACTTCCCTCGAATAAATCTTTCTTTTTATTAGGAATAGTGAAGTGTGACCCAATTTAATTCATGTGACGCCATTTTGTTCCACCATATTGGATTCCTTCCAATATTTCGTACCAGTTTATCTCTATATTACAAAAAAAAAACTCTTTGGTTTATTTGCATTTGCCCCCCCCCCCCCTAAATACACCAGTGAGTTTTCTCCAAATTTTAAAGTCAATTGAATACATTTTTTTTGACTTTTTAAACTTTTTTTGGTCGCCATTTTGAATTCGTACCACAAATTTACCAGTTTATCTTTATATCACACTTAATAATTGTAAAAAATTTGAAATTAATCTAATAAGTACCTAAAATTTAAGGTAAATTGGATAATTAGTTTTTACTTTTATTATTTATTAAAGTTTCACTGGGCCACCATCTTGTTCTGGCATATTGGATTTTTACCAAAATATAACCAGGTCATCTCTATATGACCTTCATATGAGTCAATCTGGTAAGTAGATTTTAAGTTATGTCGCGAACTGACAGATTAATAGACAAACAGACAGAGAGAAGGACGGAACTGATAAAACATATTTTTTGGCATCTAGGGATGCTAAAACGTGAAGATATGTTATACCTGAGACGGTGATTTTTTTCAGGCTTACAAACATTTTATTTGACCGCCATTTTGTTCTATCTGCTTGAATTCGTACTACAATTTTACCAGTTCAACTCTAAATTAGAGTTGGTTGTAGCACACAATTTGAAATGAATCATTAAGTAGTTTTTGAAGGCTGAATTTTAAAATATTTTATTAAGGCGCCATTTTGTTCCGCCATCTTGGATTCATACCAAAATTTTGCCAGTTAATTCCAGCATAATTTTAACATTTCATTAGACCGCCATTTTATTTGATATATTTGATTTTTACCAAAATCTTACCAGGTCATTTTTATACAACTCTTAATTTTTGACCAAAGTTTGAAGTCTATCGGGTAAGTAGAAACAATCTCAGAGGGTGTTTTTTTCACGATACAATATTTCTCTTTTATGAGGGAAGTAAAAATAACCTAACCTGTGCTAACCAAAGACGCAATCCGATAATTAACTATAATATAAGTTTATCTATTCTGTGCTGCACCCTTCCAAGTGACGGTCAATTACCTAACCAGTACACCAGGGCAGCAGAGTGCAAAGCCGCAGATGTAGACTACTGTATATATATCTGTAGATTATCTCTAGAATTAATTAAAAATAGCCTATAATTGTTCTTTTTCGTTTAATTTACGATTATGAGAATGATAGATCGCGAACTACTAGCGAATTTTACTCTTATAACCAGATTTTGCCGATATTCCCCTATCTCTGCATACAAAACGGCTATTACTTTTGCAACACCATGTGGGGCCAGAACGGGCAAACAAGGGGAGCGTCCCCTTCACGACGTGTCTGGCTCCTTTCTAGTAGAGGAGTTTTCACTCTGAGCTGAGTGAGTCACCCGTAAGTCCCCGAAACAACAGAGAGAGCGGGCCACACGGCGCTGTCTATAGAATTCAATATTTCCTGGGATCGCGTCAGTAGGAGGAGCGATTCCTAGACCTACTGGATTTGTGCAAGTCTGGCCCATATTGTCCAGGAATCGCTGCATTTGTTGATACGCTTTTTTATATCAAAACAGGAAAAGACAACCTGGGGTAACTAAAAACACAATCTGATAATTAAAATAGTATTATATATATAATTACGGACTTTAATTGAAAAAAAAATTAAAATCCAATACATGGGGACTGAACAGCATCCTTCCATGTGGCTGGCAACTGTTTAACCACTACACCAAGGTGGCTTGTCTGGAAATAAACAAACTCTGTATTCGGTAAAACTAAATTTATACAGAGATTCCTTACCAGTAGAAGCCTTGACATTCACAAGTCCAGTAGGTTTATAAATTAATCTGGCGAGAGACTCAGCTTCTTTTTTTTATTTATTTATTACTTATAAATTGTAAGAGTTTTAAAACGTATTTTAAAATTTTATTTTTTATTTTTAGGGGGCAACATGAGTTACCAACAGGTAAGACATTATAATCTAGCTAGAGTTATTTATTTTTAAACAAAATTATATCTTTACTTGCAAAGTAAAAAAAATTTCTTGTCATTAAATTGTTTTTTTTTTATTTTATTTGTTTTTATTATTTTTATTTTTTGTAAATAAATAGATACATACAATTTTTTTTCATTTTGTACAGTTTCTTAACTGTATCAACGGCACTTAAAAATTATGAGTTATTTAATTGAAATTTAAGAAAGCAATGTGGACACTCTCTTCTACTGTATCACGTTAAGCTTTTTATAGTGCTCAACAAAAGTCTGACAGTAATACCAAAGTTTACTTAATAAAAATATTTTTATTCAGTAAACTTTGGTAATACCCACATTTTAAGTTGTAAGTCAAAATTAAACTCGAACAAAAAATTGAAGAAATTCCCTTCTCGAATGTGGAGACAGTGGCATACAACCCTTTTCACAACACTCTCTAATATCTTTATAAGTGTCATTGTCGTATATAATTGATTTTTAGACGTACACATTTTTTTTTAATCATGAGAACATGTTTAAAGATGTGAACTATATCGAGTACAAACATTGTGTATTTAAATATCTAGGGATAACCATTGCCGTCTGTTATTAACTATAATTATCAGCTATTAGGTATATAGGGGCTTTAAGCGCGTGCTCAAAGGCGAACGATTCTTGGAGCGGCCAAAATAGGATAAAATTGTGATTCATGATATTTGTGAATTAAATATTTTTGTCGTTTGTTAAATTAACTATAAATTTTTAAAGTGGTTTGGTTTTAAAAAGTAAGTTTATTTATTAGACAAACAGATATTTTCTTAATTTTTAGTTCCAAAAAAAGTTTGGGTTGTCATTTTTCTAGAATCAAAATTAAAAAATATTTATTTTTTAAGGCATATTCGTTGTGTTATAAATAGTTTGATATATGTAATTTGGGAAGTCCATAGTATTTATTAAAAGTATGCTTAATTTACTAACTTCTTGCCACTTTGTTGCATATATTTAAAGTAGATATTATACCCGGACGCATTTAAGCACAATGCACCGCGCCTCGGTCAACAGAATCATTTCCGCTGCTTTGATTGGTCTGGACCGAGCGCAGGTACAATTTGGCAACAACGACTGAAACGAGGTGCGTATTGTCAATCGTCATTTATGCATTATTTGTCAGCTTACCACGTGCTATTATATCCTGTGTTTTTATCTCGGTTTTTGTTTAGCTTTTTATGCCGTATTGCTCAATATGTCAACACTTTTACCATATCCTTTGCCATTCATTTAGATATCACATTAAAGATGTAAACAATAAAATCGTTACGCTTTATGGTGAGTTAAATTCCATGGAAGAGTGCAATAGGTGGATAAATGACTTTTCAAAACTTACTTCGACAAAGTGGATAATACGACGTACTCTACCAGCATCGACTCGTATTATATATTTATGACATGTGTTATATGACAATAGGAAATTTTCATTAAGGTTGGATTTATGTTTAAAAATTGTTTTATTAAAATTGCATTGATATTATGTATGCCTGTCTAATATCAAAAAATTTGTTTAAAAGGTATAACTCGTTAGTAGGATAGGTCCTGTCTTTTCCGTAATAATTTTAATAAAATGTACATTAAAACTAAACGTTGGATAAACCTGCATTATAAGGCATGAAATATAACTCCTAGTTTAGGGTGCTATAAAACAAAATTGTAGGAAATTGTATCTACCTACTTTAAGTTTGTCGAAAACTGTACAAAAACACTATATTATGTACATAATTAAGGCCAATTTCAACAGTAACAACATTTTATTACAAAAATTGATATAAAAACAAAATTTTAAGAATAAAATAATCAAGTAATTTTTTATTCTGTAAATGTGAATGTGAATTAAATAAAAATTGTCTATTTGACAATAAAATAAAAAGCTTATTCCAAAATTATGTATCTTATTTTAAAGGCAACAAAATGAAGAAATTTTAACAATAATTTGTACGTTTAATGTAGGTACTACGAAATTTTCCAAATTTTTAGGCATAAAGGAACCATTAGTTAGAAACTTGATAAGAAAAATTAAGTTTGGAATGAAATAATTTAGGTGTAGCATTAATATTTGATATAAATTTTATTGCTGATATTTGTATAGGTGTATCAGCTTTTAATTTAAAAAGAAACATTTAAAAAGGCTCCTATCATTTTTATTAATTTTATATATATGTCCCGCAAAAGAGTGAATTTCCTGAAAATCAAAAAAACTGAAATATCTCGAAAACCATCAAGAATAGTATAAAGGTAAATTATGTTTAATCGGTAACAAATAGGTCCCACTTTCACCTACCCAAAGGAATACGTCTACTCACCAGTCACCCTGTATAGTGATATAACGCCTAGTTTTTGAGATATGAACCTCATTTTTTTTTTCAATTGCTTATTAAAAAATATTAAATATTTATGTCACATATTTTGGTAATTTTATATGTACCGCGGCCGCTAATAATTGATGTATCAGTTTGCACTATATTTTAAATGCTTTTTCTTTCCATAATGAGTTTGTAAACACGAGGCCAATTTTTCAGAAAGGATTATGTTTGTCATCATGCTTCCTACAGAGAGAAAACGAGTAATACTCGAAAGTCAAAAAATTTGGAATGTGAAGCCAAGATTTCCATTGTTGTTAAATTAATAACGGAAGTGACTAAAAGAAGAAATGAGCATATAAAGGTAAATAACAAGGTTTAAAAGTAGAATTTTTTTAAAGTAAAATTTAATAAAGCTTCGGACCAAAGCACAACTCTTTGCCTTGCAAGCCGTTGGGGGTGAGAAATCCAAAAAAAATTAAAAATTGGGCTACAGTCTCAAACTCGCTATAAGTGTTTGTTAGCATTAAATAAAACTTCTGACTATAGCAAAACCCCTTGCAAGCATTTGGGAAAAAACGTAAAAAAATACTTAAAAATGGAGTTATACCTTCAAACTCGCTATGAGTATTTCTTAACAATAAATAAAGCTTCTGACTATAGGAAAACTTCATGAAAACCGTTGGGGGAGAGATATCAACCACTATTTTCAAAAAAATATATAAAAAAACATAAAAATAGAGTTACACCTTTAAACTCGCTACGTGTGTTTCCTTTAAACACGTAGCGAATTTGAAGGTGTAATTCTATTTTTGAGTATTTTTTTTAATAAATAAAATAGGGGTGGATATATTCTTATCACCAACGGCTTGCAAGGGGTTGTGTGTTCTTTGGTCTGAAGAATCATTAGATGCTAAAAACAAACAGTGAGTTTGAAGGTGTAACTTTTTTGATGTTTTTTTTTTTAAATAGGGGTGTATGTGTATATTTCACCCCCAACGGCTTGCAAGGGCTCGAGCGTTGGTCAAAAGCTTTATTAGATGCTAAGAAACATGCATAGCTGGTTTGAATTTGCATTAAATTTAAAAAACACTGTAACTTTAAATATTTTTCAGCCAAAATTATAGTAATTTAAAAAAAAAATATATATATGGATCAGCTTGGAAATAAAGACGTGCTAAAATAAATTAAGGACACCTTTTATAATTTCGACGCTTTTCAGAATAACTTACCTGCTGTTATTACAATTAATAACGACCACAGCCATAGCCTAGACAGTGCTGATATATTTGGTGCATTGCCTGCTTCACGTGATACGAGAATGATTTTTGAATCATATTTTGATAATGGATTAGGCATCACAGAAGCTATCAATTATCATGTTTCAAAAATAGAGCTTGAAATGGATGAAACGGATTTGGCTAAAGGATCATTGAATCCAAAATATCATACAGTCAGGTACTGGTACGACAGTTGGAGAAAACTGCACTTAGGACCACGTGATGGTGTTGGTGCCCTGGAGGTATGTTTACAGCAGTATAGTTTATACATTACATTTTAGAATTTCATTGTGCTCTTCCGCATTTTGTATTTGTATTTTTTAGAAGCTGAAAGAAAAACGAGATGAATATGAAAAATTGGGAATTACTGTAGAGATTCAAGCAGATCCATTCACTATTGTTGTTGTCACCCCTTTAATGAAGAGAGCTCATAACCTATCAAATGCAGGAGATATTGTTTTTGTGGACAGTACCGCCTCCTGCGATGCAGAACATAATACAATAAACTTCATGTTGACAGTTAGTGCTGCAGGAGCTGTACCATTAGCTATTATAATTACCATAACGCAAACTTTTATAGATTATGTATCAGGGTTTCAGCTTGTTAAAAAAGTTATTAGCAATAATGGATATGGTGGACAAAGTGAACCAATGCTCTTTATGACCGACGATAGCGATGCGGAAAGGAGAGCTCTGAATCAAGTATTTCCCACAGCGAATTTGCTGCTTTGTACTTTCCATATCGGGCAAGCTGTTTGGAGGTGGCTTTGTGATAAAAATCATTTAATTGTTAAAGAAGATCGTCCAGTACTGTACCAATTTTTTAAACAAATATTAATCGCTTCCTCAGATATAAAAGCAGAATCTGCCTTTCAAGAAGCTATTACTAATGAAGTCGCAACTAAATACCCAAATTGGAATATTTATGTAACAAATTACTGGAATCGTCGAGAAAGTTGGTGCCTGTGTTACCGTGATGCCAGAACACATGGAAATCAAACCAATAATTTCTCCGAAATTAGTGTTCAATTATACAAAGATATAGTTCTTAGAAGATGTAAAGCATACAATATCGTTGCTCTCGTTGATTTCTCATCAACGGTTATGGAACAATACTATGTGAGACGTCTCAGAGATTTTGCTAACGGTCGGTGTGATAAAAATCGACTTATACTTAAAGCACAAATTCATAAGGCATCATACCTTTCAAAAGAGATGATTGCACGGCAAAACGAATATTGCTTTAAAGTACCAAGTGTAACGAGCTCTATGATGTAGATTTACAAATCGGCTATTGTTCTTGTGAAAGTGGAAAATTGGGTGCTCTGTGTAAACACCAAGCTGGTGTCTATTATCTTTTTCTGGATATTAATGAGCCAACTGCAGATGACCGTTTCAATATAGCAATTTTAGCACTAGGTGATAAGGCCAACAAAAAAGAATTTTACACGCCAATGTCAAAACATAAGAAAATAATCGATAATTCGATTATTGTTCCTGAATATCCAGAAAATACTTATGAGGAAAGAAATAATAATCATAGCCTTTATGTCCCACAGAGAAAATGTTGCAAGTGGCGACGTTATGACAGTACCTTCTCAATGTTTGTTGACAAACTAAAAATAAAACAACAAAAATTTGGTACTTCTTCTTTAATTGTTAACCGATGTTTGAAAAGATTGGATAAGGTTAAGAGCAGGGCCAGTTGGGATGTATTTTTGAGTACCTTTGGAACGAATATTGCTCTAGGACAACGATCAGGAGCAGCAATACATGTTCAACCTACCGCAATTGCCAGAAGAAAAGCTGGAGTTACAAGAGGTAGCAAAAGGTTTGCGGACGACCACCTTCCAGTGAGACTCGTCGTACTATCAAAAGAAAGCGAAACTTGGCTGCTAATGTTAAACAAAATCTGCCAAATGCAAAATCGCATGGTACAGGTCATTAGATCGTACGCATTTAGATCTTAGAATATTTTGTTTTATTTTATAATTATTTTCAGTAACAGGTACTAATATATTTGTTGTATACCTACATGCATTTGCATTATTTACTTTGATATGTTCGTCTTACTTACATCTCATGCGAAAGGCGACAAAGGCATAATGTACCGCGTTTCAGTCAAGCCTGGCAAAACGTACCTGCGTTCGGTCTCGACACAGGCGCTTTGGCATGGATATGGCATAGTGCACCACGTTTCAGTCAAGTGAAGCAAAACGTACCCGCGCTCGGTCCAGACCAATCAAAGCAGCGGAAATGATTCTGTTGACCGAGGCGCTGTGCATTGTGCTTAAATGCTACCCGGACGTGAGAATGAAATTTGAAAATGCATGCGGGAAAGTATTTGCCGAAACACATTTTTTAAAGATCTGACAATTTCCATAGTTCATGATTAATACTTACGGGAAAGATATACGTATATATTTTCTGGTTTGTTAGTAAACACTTTGGGTAATTAACAATTAGCATAGTGTAAATTTATTACTCGAATTTGTGCCCATAAATCAACTGCTATCGAAATGCGTGACTCCCCAAAGGAAAAAACATATCCCATACCTAATTTATTTATAATCTACAGTAATTTTTGACAGCATGTATTTTTTAAGTATATGTGTGATCATTCATTACATAATAGAACATTAACACCTTATTACCCTAAGGCAATGGAATACGCTGTTTTTTACAACTTGTTTTGTAATTTCAAATAATAATTTGTAAATTATTATTAACAGACTTAATTCAAATATATTGCCTATATATAGAAATAAATTAAACGAGAAATAAAAGTTTTTATTAAATGAAAATTTGCCGTTTTGCAAGTTTTTAAAATTAAGAAGATATAAATAACAGTTTTTGAAATACTTTTTAAAAATAAATAGACCTTGAACATTATTTAAATTATGAATTTCTCTTGCTATTATAATATAATATCTTATTAATCATTGATATATTCTTATTTAAAAGGATCACACACCAGGGGCGCCAAACACTCAACGAGGCTGTCTTCCACCGATAGGGGGAGCACCATATCCCACTATTTCCCCTTACCCTCCTATGATCCCCAATACAGTTGGTTTTAAGAGCAATGCCATAATACAAATGCCGCAGCCCTTACGCATACCTACTTACACCCCTAGTGCACCACCTGCGCCAAATAGTGACGGATTCAAATCCTCGAGCGGAGAATATCCTCCAAGCAGTGGAGGTCCATCATCAACTAGTCCATATCCCCCTTACCCTCCATCTTCAAGTGGGGTTTATCCACCATTAACCGCAGAGTATTCACTACCAACTAGTGGTTATCCACTAGCAAATGGTGGATATCCGCCGACAACTGGAGGATACCCTCCTTCAGGTCGAGGGTATTTAACTTCAGATGGAGGATATCATCCTTCAGGTGGCAGTTGTCCTCCTTCTCCCTACCATTCCGCTCCTGGAGGTCATCCCCGTTCAAACGGGGGATATCCTCCATCAGGTGGCAGTTATCCTTCTTCTCCTCGACATTCTTCTGCTGGTGCCGCCCTTAGCCGACATGGATATCAAGGATCGAAAAAGAAAGTTGGAACAAGCTACAAAAAGTCGCCATCGGCTGCGTCCAGAAAGCCAAAGGTACTATTGTGGTTTCTCAAATTTGTTTTAAAACTCAGTATTTCCCATTGATAGAATTTATATTTTTCCGATTTTAAAAATTTGATATAAGGGTAGTTAGAAAACCTAACAAATTATTTTAGTGCTTACGAGAGCACACTTGATTTAATTCCCTTATAACTGAGCTGTATCAAAAATGCATAAAAATAGGTCATATAGTTTTTTCCAAGCTACTCTAATATAGAAAAAATAAAATTGAGACTATTTTAGTGGTGTCCTATATATAGACATAATTATAGAAACAATTTTTATATCAGTGGCGTAGCTACACCCCCCGCCCACGAGGTCAGGGGGCCCGGCAATAATTGCAAATGAGCTCAAGGGGATTATGAGAGTATGGAGGTCCTTTTTTTAGTCGTTATATATTTTCCGGCTATGCTTTAGGGGCTACATTTAATGACAAATAAAGAACCTTTTTTTGTTATCACTTATTTTTCTGTTTTGAGAGGGGGCTCTTTATCGAAAACCGCGGCGGGGCTCAAAATTTGTAGCTACGCCACTGTTTTATATGTGTAAAAAATACGTAACTAAGTAAAAAAAATTTTTGAGTTTATATTCTAGCAAATCAGAAGGGAATCAAAATCCGTTCTCGTGAGACACTCTGTGCATCTTGGTATACATATTAGTACTAGTAGCATGTTGTAATGTTTACCCCTGCTTTGTCTTGTTAGTTATTTAATAGCTCTTGCATCGCCGACGAAAAACGACTGAACAAAAAGGTTTTTGGACCTATTTAAAGTTTACTATCAACTACTTGTGAAGCATCTAGCATGCAATCTTCGGCAGGCGAAAGAAACATGTTTTTGCAACGCTGTTAATAAATAATTTCAAACACCACAGATAAAAGGTGGTGATTTTCTAGAATATTAGAAAGTTCAATGTCTCCTTCCATCTGAACAGAATTCAACATAAAAGAGCAATTGTCTGGTGTTTAGAAAAGACAGATTCTATTAATGATTTTAAAAATGTAATATCATCTGATAAAACATGATTTTAAAAACGTAATATCTGATAAAACATGAGAGTTTTCATACCTTTGTTGGGTTACCTGGGCTAATAGTCTATTATGTCGGTCAGTGGCGTAGCAACAAATCTCCTTCCGCAGCTCTGAACAAAGGGCCCTATATGTACTCACCCACATAAAATAACTGATGACTAAAAAAAGAAAAAGGTCATACATAGTTTTCCTTGAGCTCTTTTACACATTGTCGCCGGGCCCGCTATCATCAGCATCCTTCCGCCATAATTTTGGCCTTCCTCTGTGCCTGCTTCCTCCAGGCTTTAACATCATTATCATCCATCTAGAGGAGTGGTTTCCTTACCAGATTTCCGGCCCATCTCAATATTTATCAGAGATACAAAGTCTCTTTAATCAGCTATTTTGTTTGTCGTAGAGGAGTTTAAAGTTGTATCTCCTTTATATATCATTACCACAGAGTGCACCAAATTCTTCTTAGGATTTTGCTTTTGAGAGTAAGTAATAGGTTTTCATCTGGTTTTGCCATGGCCACTTTTCTAATCCAGTTGTGAGTGTTGTTCTTTTTTTTACTCAGATTTCTGCTTTCAATTGTTTACTCAGTCCGTAATTACATTTGGTCACTAGCATCACTATTCCCTTCACTTCTTGTGTGGTACAGTTGTCGTTTGTGACAAGACACCTAGGTATGTGAATGTATGCACATTCACATAACAATTATATACAATGTATAATTATCAACGAAATGTTGAACAATGGTTCCGCCCGTGATGTTTGGGGTTGATGTTATAACCTTAGTTTTATCTTCGTTTATTGGAAGGTCCATGCTTTTTGCGGTAGTTGAAAAGATGATAAACATTTCTCTCAGTCTGCGAATGGAGTGAGCAATCAAATCTAAGTCATCTGAGTATGCTACAATCTGTGAATATTGGTTCATAATAATTCCCATATTGTCAAATTCGGCGTGTCTTCCAGCATTCTCCAAAGTTGCACTTTGCTGACAACTTTATGTTTTGCGACTTTAACCAGTCTAATAATTGTATTAAGTACGTTGAATTCGGCCAGGTTTCATAAAGTTTGTGTCTTAAAACGCTGTTTAAAATTTATGTGGACAAAAATCTGATGTGATCACACATTTTTATTTGATTTGAGATTTACCCATGCTTATTACATGCCTTCGCCTAAATCCTATGGGTCGCAGCCGGAAGTCTCCGGAGCCCCAATAGGTGGCGCTAAGTATTATGCTTAGCTCGTGGAATCTTTCTACTTTGAAAGATGTTTTCGTTTTTGATTATGTCGCATGGATTATCTCTGAGCATTTCGGATCTCCCTGGATAGAAACCTGCATGATGGGGGGTAAAAAAAAATTAAATATATTTGCTTTTCGACATCTCTGTCTATCTGTTTAACAGCCACCCTTCAAGAATGAAAAGATTTGCAATTGATATTCGAAACAACTGAAATAAGAACACATACAAGAGCCACCATGGTAACGGTAGTTCCCACCGGCTCAGGCTACTTGATAAACAATAAAGGCATCACAGTATAAAGATTTTCTCAGATATAAAAATATGCGAGGTCTTCAATTAAATCGTGAGTATCTTTCAAATTAAGAAAATGCATTTTTTTTGGGTTACTTGGTCCAACGCTTTAAAGCACGTTAGTCTAGCGAATGAGCGAGATGTTCAGTGAAATAGAAAATATGACGGTTAATCCCGAAAAACTCAACTCATCGTTTCTTAAAAAAAAAGTTGAAATGAAATGTATCTGAATTTTATAATTAATAGGATTTTGGAAAGTTTGCAATTTTTTATTAAATGACTTTCCAATAATCTTGATACACAGATCCGTAGCATCAACTAACTCTCCAAATACGTGAACTCTACTTAAACCAAGTGAGACTGAAGGTTTTCGATGTCTATTAGCAATTTTAATTGTTTAAATAAGTAAAGTAATGATCTAACTTTTTTTTGCTAAACTTTGTGGAAGTCCCATTAAAACATTAAGTGTACGTTTACCTCTGTAGTCTTATTTATTGCTTAGGTTTGTTTGTGATTCAAAGAAGGAAGTCATACAATTTTTGTATTAATGCTCAACAAGTTTGAATCAAACTATTAAGTCATTATCTGTAATCCGATCTGTATTTTTCTTCCATTTTACCCCAGGATGAGCCTTTTACGAGAAGAACATCGTCTGCAAAAGATATGAATATATCAGGACACTCCAGGGTAAGTACTGTACCTTCAAGTTATTTTTTTAATAGTTTTTTTTAATAATATATAAATTATGTTTTTTTTTTATTTATTACTCCAAATACTGTAAACTTTCTATTATTAGTGAAAGGAGACAAATTATAATTGTAATATAATAGGATACAGGGATGGATTTAAATATTACTTTACGAATTAACTAATTTTTGAGATCCTTTTCACTTATGCTTATGGATAGTTAAATAAAACATCCAAATAAAAACGATTTTAATATTATATTAAGTTAAATTAGGATGAGGTTTTTTTAATTTTTTATATTATCGAAGGCAAAAATTTTCCAATATTTTATTCGTTCCAAAAATTTACAAAAATTATTTTTATTTTTCAACTGCTGCCATTTAATCCTTGGTGAAATTGTAAAAAAATATTGAAAAGTTTTTAAATTCAATATTTTTTGAGGATACTTTGTTCTAAATTAGGTTTTTTCTTAAATGGTTTTCGGTGAAATTTTCTATCTTTTTTGATGTACTGCAGTTCTCGACTACCTGATCAAAATGTATTATTGGGACAACTTGATCCTATGACAAGATTTTGAGATCAATTTGATTCAGAGTTTTGAATTCTGTTTTCTTTTTTAATTTCAGTGTCCCGGCCAAGATTTTACCTCTGTTTTTAACAATTAACCAGTTTTAGCAAAATGAAATGTCCAGTCCAGTGCTAGCTTTTACGATAATGTATTTTGTTAGATATGAAAAAGCTTCGCTTTCCCTATAATTCTTTGCTAATGTAGTGGCGGATCAAAAAAAATAAAAAATTAAAAAATCTATTCTGCATATCTACTAAATAAACGGCGAGATTTTTCTAAATTTTGGATATTTTAGGACACAGCCTATTCCAGAACAGGCCATGAAGTAGTAAATCCGGCAACGGCGCTTAAGGTTTGGAATAAATATGAAAAATGCTGGTATTTTCCTTTGTGCCAAGTATCGGCACAAAGATTACTTTAAGTGTTAGAGATAACAGTATTATAGAATATTTCTTTTTATTAAACTATATATAACTTCGAATAGCGTTGCTGGGTCTGTCGTTTTGTTGTGGTTAATTTTATTGTGTTATATGGTGTTCAATTGTTTTGTAAGGTATGCGGTTTATTTTATGCTGGGTAATGAACTAATAAGAAGGAGGTAAAGTCTAGGGTAATGTAGTTCATAGGATTATTTTGGCGTAACCTTGATAGCAATGGTCGGTATACTCATAATGCACATCGACGGATTTCTTTTAAACCAGTTTCAATATCGTATATATCGCTAGGTAAATTTATAACTGAAAAATTGGGAGAGCGGTTTGATAAATACCGAATTTTAGGGGGGTGCTAAAATAAATTAGAATAAAGCATATATTTAGAAATACCTCAGGACATACATTTTCCAAAATCAAACCGAAAACAGCTGTATTGAATCAGATCTAGCCTTTGGCCCCAGAACAGTAATAGCGAATTTTTTTTTACATAAACTACTTACAGACCACGGCTGACTCTAAGGTGCGTTTTTATTGTGGCATGGCATTTTTATGTTTTTATCATGAACCTTGTTTAGGTTAGTGAATACCTTAACTAGTAGTTACCTCTTATAAGAAAAAAATACGCTTTTCGTATTCCACAAATATAAGTATTTTATTCAGCCACTAACTATTTATATTTAATATGCAAAACAGACAGAAACAATTAAAAAATCGTTTATATAATAAAATCATTGAGTACAAAAATTATTAAATATATTTTGCCCATAAACAGGACGTAAAAAACATTGTCGGACCAAACACCCCAGGACCTGCATAATCAACCCGCTGCGTTACCAGATTGTTTTTCATGTCCTGATTTGGAGGGGGCCGTGTTAGAGACTAGGGCCAGTTAGTGTAAAAGAATGCATTTTTGTAAAAAAAGAACATTGTAATGTACAAAACGTACCACAAAATATAATTGCTTGTTCCAAAACGTCTTTTCATAAATATAAATCCCTATTTCACCCTTGATGTTTAAAAATAAAATGTAGCCGCTGGCCGATATTTTCTAATAAATATTTACTTTACTTACTATATTCACTTAAAATGCAAAATTTAATTTTCATTGGACCTTCAGCTTTTATTTGCAATTATTTTAGTAATAAAGGACCCTTTAAAGTCTTGTACAAACGCTTCTGATTGATTTATTAAAATATAAATCATCTAATGAACACCATCTATATTTTATAAAATTTGTTGGATAAGAGATAATAAAAAGTTATAAGGTTCTAAAGGCAAAGACAACTGAATATAAGTAAAAAATACAAATGATGTAAAAAATTAAAAAAAAAATATATATATATATATATATACACATCGCTCTCCTTTTTAATTTGTATCATTTCTTTTATTGTGAGTTTTCGATAATTAGTTTCTTGCTCTAAAATGTTGGTTTGTTTAAAATCAAATTATGTTTTTCTGAATGTTCGTGTTTGTGGAGTGCGGTAGATGTATTTTTTTCTATATTTGTGGCCGTTTAATCGACTATCTAAGTATTGTGTTGTCATTCCTATGTACTTTTTTGGGAAATTTACACATGAAATTGAGTAAGCTAGATTTGATTTCTTTTTTTTTATTACTTTGCTTTTTAAGGGAGGGAAAAGACTATTTAGTAAATTCTGTGCTTTATGACAGACAGTGATGTAGTGTTTAGACAAGAATATATATATATATATATATATATATATATATATATATATATATATATATATATATATATATATATATATATATATATATATATATATATATATATATATATATATATATAGTTTAAAAATGCTTCTCTCGTAAAATGGTGGCTAGCGTATGTATTTTTATAATGAGCCCCTGTCTATAAAAATCAGTTGTGTTGGACTATGCGAGACCAGTAATATTGTTCATTACTATGTTTTTTTTCACTACGTTCTTTCCACGAACCCGGCCCTAGTCTTCATAATAACCAAAATTAAGAAAAATCTCAGCATTTTTGTGCTTACAAATAATGTTGCTCTGCTACTGCTTTAACAAACAACTATTGTAAAACTTTTTTATACCTAAGAAAAGACTGAATAATACCTAATAGTACATGTCATTTTGTCAAAACTGGATAGTTGGAGTTGGTAAAAATAATAGAAATGACCGAGTCGCAATAATAAAAAAAATAAGTTCAAAATTTTTGCACTAAATCTGGATATAGCATCAAGTTGTGGTAATGACACATTTTGATCAGGAAGTCAAGATTATATTCAAAATTTAGACAAATTCGCCGAAAGCAGTTCTCTATAGGAAGTGTCCTTTCTTGAGGTTCTTTAAAGATAAAGTACCTATATACTTATTTATGAGGAAGATAAAATTGCTCTGATGGATATATTATATAAACGTAATGAACCCTGTTACGTTTTTTTTGTGCCTTAAAATGAAATCAATAGTTGTGGTGCGAATTATAAAGGGAGACCTTGTACTTAATATTAATAATCACAATAATTTGTCCGCCATTTAGAAAACGCCAACTGTAGTTCCGGCCTACCCTTTCAACGCCAAAGCAGATGCAGAAATTCTACGTAGGGCTATGAAAGGTTTTGGAACCGATGAGAGGGCAATCATTAGTGTGTTAGCTCACAGATCCAACGCTCAAAGATTGCAGATCGGTTCTGAATTTAAGACATTATATGGAAAGGTAATAATCACAATAAAATTTTAACCTAGAAATATTCTAGTGAACAACATATCAGGTGTCTGTCTGAAAGGTGTAGACAAAGGAGCACTCTAAATAAAATTCATTTGTCGGTCTAAACTAAGAGCTGAGTCTAAAAAAACGAACTTATATTAGCAAAGTCGTGATGTGCAATGATACGTGAAAGTAATAAAGCCCGCTACTCACTATTCTTTAATGCGCTGATTTGACGCAGCAATTTCTAAAAATCCGCATAGTGTAGAGTATCCGGGTCGTCCGTGCGATTGCTGGTGCGCTGATCACGTACAGAAGTCGGATTCAATATTTTTTTTGTGTATTGTCTAGTCAGCCAGTCTGGTTGGGGTAGTTGCGCCAATTCGTGAAATATCATTTAATTTGTTCAGATACACTCCTGTCATAGATTAATAACCAATCAGATACCGCACTCCTGGAATTTTCATTCATAAACGTGTTTAATCGAACCCCATTAGCTGGGCGGAGAACTCAGAGATGTACTCGAAATATTTTTATTTATTCTGAACAGGACCTTATTAAAATATTTTGTGAATAATGTTTAACCAAGTTTAATAGATTTATATTGAAAAATGTGTGTATACGTAGTAGTTATGCGCGTACAGAGTGGTTTGAGTTTTAATAGATTTATAAAAGAACAAGGGCAAGGTTAAAATTTAATATTATTGCTAGATCAGTTATATCGCTGAACTTGTGTTTTAGTATCATGTAGAAAGTGTTTTAGCGTATGTTATATTCATTTCACTTCTGCCATTGGCGTGCGAGTGAAAAACGTAAATATTATATACTATTATACTCTCTCACATTACAAAATTGGAATATTATGTTTATGATTTTCACAGTTTTTGTGGTCAACAAAGTCAGTTTTTCTGTTCGTTTATATTCGTTTATTTTATCTAAAAGATTTTCTCTGTTGCAAGCCATGACCCAGTTTCTTGTTCTAAGATAAAAAATAATAGTTTTAATGCTAACATGACCAACATCCTTTATGCTATCAATGCGAGCAAGACTGAACGCCAATAAATAAAAGCATATGTGATCCTCGGTTCAATAAAAAATTATAGTTTAAAATATCTAGAGAACACGCTTTTGTCAGTAACGCACTAAAAAGTACAAAATAATGTAATTTTCTTAAAATATATTTTGTTCAATGACTATGCAAAAAAGTGTGATTCGCTTTTTCGTTTCTTTCAGAAGCATGTACGTGTAAATAATTTCGATAACATTACAGTATTTTGTACTTTTTAGTGTTTTACTGACAAGAGCTTGTTAAAACAAAATTTAAACCAGTGAATGAAAATTTTACAATACGTATTTACATGACATGCAAATAATAATTAAAAAATCGGTATATTTCCTTTACCCGGAATTTCCCTCGTAATGATTCTTTCATTTTATTAGGAATAGCAACACATACTGTCTTCTCAAACACTTTTTTCGGCGCCATTTTGTTCCCTCATATTAGTTTCCTATCAATATTTTATCAGTTTCTACTTATGCCACAGTTGATTTTTACATTGACACACGCCCCCCATTTTGAACAAAAATTTTATTTGGTCGCCATTTTGTTCCGCCGTCTGAAATTCGTACTAAAACCTTTCAAATTTGTCTTTATATTATACTTAATGCTTGCAAAAAATTTGAAATTAATGTAATCAGTAGTTTTTTCAGGCTGATTTTTAAATATTTTATTAGGCCGCCATTTTGTTTTGCTATCTTAAATTCATACCAATCTTACTAGGAACGCTAAAACGTGAAGATATGTAAAACCTGAGAGGGTAATTTTTTAACGATTATAAACATTTAATATAGTCGCCATTTTATTCCGCCATCTTGAATTAATACCACAGTTTTACCAGTTCATCTCTATACCACAGTTAATTATTGTATACAATTTGAAATCAGTCTATTAAACAGTTTTTTCAGGCTGAATTTTTAAATAATTTATTAAGCTGCCATCTTGGATTTTTTTAATTTCAAAAAATTGATTCCTACATAATACTTCAATTTTTGTAAAATTTGAGATAAATTGGATAGGTAGTTTTTTAGTAATAATTTTTTAAACATTTCATTAGGCCGCCTTTTTATTTTGCCATATTAGGTTTTTATCATATTTTTACCAGGTCATCCCCATATGACCCCTAATTTTTGACCAAAATTGAAAGTAAATCGGGTAAGTAATTTTTTAGCTATATTGCGAAAAGATAGACCGACATACAGGCAGACAGACCGACGGAATTGAGAAAACATATTTTTGGCATCTAGGAACCCTAAAACGTAAAAATCGGAAAAAATCTCGGAGGGTGATTTTTTCACGATTACACTTTACTTCTCTTTGACGAGGGAAGTAAAAACATTATTAGGCGTTTTTTACATTATAAATAGGTAATATGAGGACCACATTACAAATTTGAGTATTTTTAGACAAATCAATTAAAAGATATTGAATGAAAAAATAATTCCTGCAATTAAGGTTTTCAGTATCGGAAGCTTGAAATCAATTTACAGTTTCGAAAATCCCGGGATTAAAAACGCGATCTCGAAAAATCCCTACATT
Organism: Kuschelorhynchus macadamiae; assembly: GCA_030620095.1. NCBI lineage: Eukaryota > Metazoa > Arthropoda > Insecta > Coleoptera > Curculionidae > Kuschelorhynchus > Kuschelorhynchus macadamiae. Next base: position 773,029 of record JAUTXW010004690.1, read on the forward strand.
TAATAACGCGAAGAAATGGTACGTGAACGTTGTCACTTACTTAGCTTCTCGATCGTTCGATCGCTACTTTGTCTGTAATTTCCACAAATTCACTTTTGTTGTCAAACACGTTCACAATTAGTAACGAAGTTTATTTAGTTGTTTTTAAAACATGAATTAGTATAGCGTAGGCTATAGCGTATTTAGAGCTGTTTTAGCATCTGTTTTAAAGTTTTTACAAACTATTATTATATGTCGGAAACTATATAACACTTAAAAAAAAACTTATTTTATTATATCCTTGGGAAATCTAAAAAAGCTGTGAGATGATTTGTAGCTTGTAATTTTGCAGTACTTGGCAGCACACACCATACCACCGACTTTTCTAGAAGTATTCATATTTTGATAGTCTTTAAATATTTAAATTTAATATATACTTTACTTCCGCGTCCGACACGACTACGTCTGAAACAATAATGCCAGTCTCCGGCCGACCCAACGCTGCTGAGTTGATAGATTCTCCGCCCAAATTGAGAATATGTGATGATTTGCGCGCCGAACGAAAGTGCGGTATCTGTATTAATCTGTGCTCCTGTATCAGAACATTGTTACCACCCCCTATGGACATTTTTCTAAGGACGCCCATGTTCGCCCATTCTCTAAACATCTGAAAAATGTAGGCTTTTTAAGACTTCTTTGTTTTCTTCGATGAATACAGCTTCTTTAAATTTCCTTTTCTTCCAATGTTTTTCATTGTTAAGGATTTTAGCTTCTAAACATTGGATTCTATGGTCATTATTCCAAGAATGTACAGCTATACTTAATCTTGATATTTTCTCCTTCTCGTTATGCTTTCGATGTCTCGATGTTCTTTAATATAATTCTTATATCAAGGGGTCTTTTATTTTTCTCAATACAAGATTGCCAAACTCATAAGATACTAGTAGTACAATTACGTCTTTCTTTGTATTGTTTTTATTTTGACGTTTCAAAATTGCATCGGTTAGCAACTGCTTCAACTATCATTTTTAATATTATTAATCGCCTTATCTGAAGACACCTTGATCTTAAATAAGGTTGTGGCTCCATTATGCAGAGATATAATAACACATTATTTTGTTGCCGCAGAATTGTTAAACTTCTGGCTGGGTACTGTGGCTCTGTAAGTGGAAGTTTTGATGAAATTATTTCAGCGATTCAGCTTGAATTTTCTTTTTTCTCCATAGAAAACTTGACTTAATGGCTATTAATGCTATTATTAAATTGGTCTAAAAATTATTCTAGATGTTTGTAACCCTCAACCAAAAAGTCGACATATTTTTACCAAACTTAGTACAATTTATTTTTAGATAATATAAATTAATGCCAGAAATTCACTGTTTCCAACATTACTAATGAACTATACTTTGTATATCGCCTGTATATTTTAGTACGCCGCCCGTACGGATCTGAAGCCCCGGCGAAAGGGGGAGGTTTGTCAAAAGCAGGCCGTTTCTATGGATATGTAGGGTTTTAGCCAATCACCAATGCGTAATTCACCGTTTCCATAGATCCTTGACTTCCATTGATTCATGACCTCAGATTCGCGCGCCAAACTTTATTCTAGGTATACAGATATTGGAACAAATTTGTTTAGACAATAGAAATTTGATATATTTTATTAGAAAGAGTTTTTGTCTGCAGAAATGCTTTAACCTCAAGATGCAGTAGGGCCCTATGAATTATTAAAAAAAAAGGTTAGGTTAGAAAAAACTGGAGTTACAACACAACTACTCCGCTAGCTAATACCACGACAGGTATTCGATTATACTATTGATTCTGAATGCTAGCATTCACTGGGAACAATATTCTGAATATCCTTGTATTTTAAGTTACACCAACTTCACTACAAGGATATGTCTGTAGGGAACATGCCCAGCAATTCCGCATGCGCAATGATGCAGAATGTCACACGACGATCGTGATCTTGCTTAATTTAAAGTTCATCAGGGTATCATAAGCTAACCAGCCCCATGAGAGGCAGATGTAAAAGTCTGTGGCATCCTAATATGCTCTACTGAGAGAAAAATCGCCATCTTCGTTTGATATTATGGATTCAGCGGATTTAAAGTATATGTTCCAGACAGGGATCATGGTATCCTTGTAGTGACCTTGGTGTAACGTGAAATAAAACGATATTCACTGGTTATGTTAGATTAGGAAATTTAAGATAATTAGAATAGGTTAGGCTCAGTTAGAGTTTAAATTAGTGCTCTCAGAACCCATATTATTTCTTAATGAATTAAAAAAATGCCTTAGTTTAGATTAGTATATTAGCTTTAGTTATTCGGCTTAGATGAAATTCGTCTGGCATAGTTTGGACTAAGCAAAAAAAAATGGCATTTAATTTAAAATTTACCCAAAAGTAGCTATAACATAGTTTAATTGTATATAGTTTGATTGTATATAGTTTAATTAATAATATTCCTGATGTTTAGGATCTAGTTAGAGATCTAAAATCTGAAACTACAGGAAACTTTGAAAATGTCCTGGTTGCCATGATGACTCCTCTTCCAGAATATTATGCTAAGGAGCTGCACCACGCCATGGTTGGATTAGGCACTGATGAAGACGTGTTAATAGAAATTCTGTGTACCAAGTCCAGTGAAGAAATTATGATTATTAGAGAAGCGTATCATACAAGTATGTATATTATTTTGATCTCTGAATATACTCGTTTTTTTATTGCTACTGCTCGGTCTTCCTATCTAACATTAATTTCGATATTGATAAAAAAATTGATCTTTGAATTTCTTAGATAAAAGATATTCAAGAACTATATCTGGTCAGAGAAGTTAGTTTGAATAGTGTATGAGTATATTAAGTTTTGATTGCTTCCTAAAAGCTTAATTTAACAATTCTTAAACACAGTATTTTCCAAAAGAATATAATACAATTTGTATTTGAAGGCGGTAAACATTGTAGAATTTTAAGCTTAATTTAAATATTCTTAAATACAGTGTTTTCCAAACAACACAATACAATTTGTATTGGTAAGCATTGTAGAATTTTCACTAAAATCTTTTTGTAGTACTTCCATTGTCTATGTTTTTGATTTCACAATTTTCGAATAATATTAAATAGAGAAGCTTATCATACAAGTATCTATATTATTTTCCTCTCTGACACTACTCGTGTTTTTAACAGTCTACATATTTAACAGTTATTTCGATGTTGAACAAAAAAATACATCTTTGAATTTCTTAGGTACAAGAGTTTCAAGAACTATATCTATTCAGAGAAGTCCAGTTTGAATAGTATATGAACTTTTGTTTGCTTCCTAAAAGCTTAATTAAAATATTCTTAAACACTCGCATAGTCTTTATTTTTTTGAATTCACATTTTTTCGAATATTACTATCTCCAATTGTTTTCAAGTGTAAACTAAAATTCTGTTGATTTTTATTTCGCGAATTCTTCACCGAATACTATTCTTACATAAAAATTAACGAGAAAATAAAAAAAAAATTGTGTTGCCTAAAAATCATATTCGTTAATTTTTTTCTTGTTTCAAAAAATATCCTCCCTCCTTAGGAATCGGGCTATTTTAAATTTGAAACAATAAAGAAAATAAATTCATGCAGTTTTCAGGAAACTTAATTTTTTTCATAATTTTCGGTAATTTGTATGAATTTATGGTACTTTAATTGATAACCGATAAGCTACAATTGCCACACGTATTGTTTTCAGTGTGTTTTCTGAAGATTTATTGTAGAATATTCCATTATATTTTCTAAAAGTAGTTGAAACATAATTACTGTAGATTTTGTAATGAATAATTTAAAAACGAAACGTCGCGTCGTCAATAAAATCTAACTCCAGCTTTATCAAAGCCTTGTAGTTAGCCAAAATAGGCCAAGTCAACTTTAAGCGAAATTTTACCAAAATTGTCTTTGATAATCACAATTGAGGGTTTGGTTATAACAATAAAAATATACTGAATGATGTTCAATTAACACTATTCCATCAGCCCCTTATATTTTAAGATGCCAAAATGTAAAATATGTTTCATCATCTACCACACACATAATGATGTCTTTTCATCTATCAATAATCCTATTAACATCTATGCAGCACACATCTCTTCAGCATAAAATGTAGACGACAGACACAGGGTAATGAATGACTTCATGATTATTAAACTCCGAAACAAAGGAAAGAGAAGAGGGTGAACTGTTTTCTTTTGACAATATCTCTTGAACTTAACGAGATTTTAAGCCTATTCTTTTTCCAGTGGCCAAAAATAATTATTTAAAAACAGATTTATTAATTTTTTGAAATTCCACTCTTAAGGAAGTGAAATGTGTTTTTTACAATGTTTTGTCAACTAAAGAGTTCCTTCGTCAATGGCTTTTTAAAACAATCATCTAAAAATTCTTTCTGGATTTTTGGGAACATATTTTCAGTTTTTTGTAAACTGTTGAACTAAATGGGATTTTAAGAGAATTTTTTCTTCACTGGCTTCCGAAAAAAAAAATCTAAAAATGATTTCTGGGTTTTCCGAAATTTCATTAATGAGAAAAATTGATATGTTTTGATTTTTTTTGGCACAAACAACAATTTAATTCGATTTGAGTCTTAAAGACTTTTTCAATAGTTAGTAAAAAATCTATTGAAGAATGATTTAAAATTAAATCTATTACTTTTCAATTTCTCTGCTGAAAATTAATAGTTATCGCGTGTCGAGACGGCTAGAGCAAGGTGAGAATAAAAATAGAAATATTTTTGTGAGAATACACAACATTTTTATAGTTAAGACATAGTATAAAAATTTAATTTAGTGTATTGGTCATTCTAAAAAATAAAAAACTGACATCATGCTCATTTTCATGCATATTGTAACTGAAAAGATCAAATTAGTTACCATCTTGGTTATTATCAAAACTATTACAAAATAGACTCGTTGTACGTTTGACTGAAATGGATCATTGCGCTTGCGGCATTGCAGGACATGTTCGAGACAAGGATCATGGTATCCCTATTGTGACGTTGGTGTAAGGTGAAACAAAAATACATTAATATAAAAAATATTATTTGACAGGTTATTTTCGGATTGATAATACAATACCAGAACTATTGTTAATACTATAACCAAATATAAAAGGAAAGTAACGGTTCTCTTTTTTAATACCTATTTTTATTCCAGTTTAACACTTTTGATAACTTTTAAATACATTCAATTGTCTTTAAATACTGTTAAATCCTTTTTAATTCTCTTTAAATACCTTTTTGCATATTTTAGTTTTTAATATCTTTAATATCTAAATAATTAATTATAGTGTACAACATTTTGAAAACTGCGCACCCCTCATTACGATATGTACACAGAACACCGGGTGACCACGAAATTACTAACAAGGCTGTAACTTTTTTAACATAAGTACTGTTAACATGAAATTTTACAGTGATATATGGTTACAGATGAGGAAGATTTTCGCTGTATAAATAATCGACTGCCGTTTCCGGTTTAACCGGAAATGCTATCAACTTTAATATTTTAAATGGCAACACCCTATATATTGATTTATTTTTGAATTCTATACTGAATTCTAAACATAAAACACGTATTATACCTTATGTCATTTCCTGATAGTTTTCGAGAAAATGGCGAATTTCAATGAATAATTCCGTTTTTTGGAAAAACAAATGAAGATAGTTCCAATTTAATACTGTAAATAGTGTTTGTTATGCAACTCATTGCATCTAATATGACAATTAAGATATTTCCGGTTTACCCCGAAACGTAGTGAAAAATCACTTTCAAACGATATTTTATCGTTTTATTTTAATGGGACGACCTATAAACCTAATCAACATCTAAGTCTTCAAACAATTTTGAATACTTTTGTGCATCATACTTGATCATATACCTATATCAAGTACTATTCGAGATATTTCCATTTGAACTGTGCAATTACCTTTTTAACGCTTAAGCTATTAAATGACATATATTAAATTTCTAATCTAAGGCGGCTTTAAAACAATACATAAGTATATGACCATCGTTCTTATAATACGCAGATGGTTCGCTTTGAGAGTTAAACGGTAATATAATTATAAGCACTACGTTTTTCGAGATTTTCTTCTAAATTTTAATTATTGAAAATGTATTTTACTCGTGAAGAAACAAATTGATATGAAAACGATATACGGAGAACCTAGAAAAAATCGCAAGGAAGCTAGAGCATTATACAGCGATTTCCGAATCGCCGATATCCATCAGAGTCTTACTTTCCTTGGTTGGAAAAGTATTAAAAATCGGAATAGAGTCCGCCAGGCGAGAATTTCACAGTTAATGAAGAGGCTGAAATTAATACACTGGCTTGTATAGCAATCGCTCCCACTATATCAATACGACAAATAAGCATGGAAATTGGAATTCGCTGTGCACGAAAAATGTTACGTAAGCATGGCTTTAAATCATTCAAATACCAAATCTATCACCACTTATATGAAGCGGATTATCAGAGAAGACTGGAATTTTGCAACTGGTATTTTGATACGCAACGAAGACAGCTCAATTTCCGGACAGTAATTATTTTTTCAGATGAATCCCGATTTACCAATATGGGAATGTTTAAACGCAATAACACTAGGTACTGGGCTACCGAAAATCCGTACTTGGTAGAGGAAGGGGCTTGTTAACGTCTGGTTTGGAGTACTAGGAACTCGAAAAACAGGTCCTATTTTTTTTGATGAGCCCCTGGATGCAATTCCTCCGAAATACAATAGAGGATTTTATGGACAATTTACCCATTGTTTATTACAATCAAGTATATTTTCAGCAAGATGGGACACCTCCACACAACTGCAGAGTAGTGACTAACTACCTGAGAGAAAAATTCGGCGACAATTGGATAGGTACAAATGGGCCAGTCAGATGGCAGGCCAGATCGCCTGACCTCACCCCGTTAGATTTCTCATATTGGGGCTACATTAAACAAAAGGACCTTATTAATCGAGTTATAAGGGCGATAGAAGAAATAACTCCAAGGCAGATGGAACACATTTTATAAGAGTTTCATAACAGAATGCATATATGTTATGAAGTTAATGGACAATGTTTTGAAAACTTGTCTATGGATGACCTTTTTTGTTGGTGTTTTATTATTCATGTAGCTTTAGTTCCATTGTTTGGGTTTTGTGGCGTAATGACAGTTGAAGCTACTCAATACTGTCCTTAGTAAAGACCTATTTAAGTAGACTGGCAATATTTCTTATAGTAAATAATAAACAATGATTTGTTACAGCGTGTGAAAACATCAAAAAACAGTCATTTTGAAATAACTTTTTGTAGGTAAGTTTATTTATATTTTAAGGTCAAGTAATTTTTTGTTTTTACCAGTGGCGCAACTAGACATCGACTTTTGGGGGGGCTCAAGCTCTGACACTTATAAGATAATATTGATTATAGGATAAAACCAATTGTAACATTTTTTCGTACGGCTATGATTTAATTATAAACTCCCGATATTGTCTAAGTTTTTATATATGACAGCTGTCAAAAAACATATATTTTTTTTTTAATAAATTACGACACTTAAAGTTACATAGAACGATGAAACTCGTATATAAAAATTTTAGGGAGTTTAAAGTTATCACTTCTCCTGTGTAACATAATATATGTTTTAGTCGACCTGTTAACAGGAAACCTGCCAAAGTGCCTCCTCCTTTTTGGTCTACCCTGTATACCAGTCCAAGTAGCACATATAATCATATATGGGCTAAAACGCTGTGATATTTACTAATATCTCTGGCTAATTAGCTAAAATTGCTAGCCAAAAGAACAGTTCTATTACAGTTTAAAGACGGAAATATGGCTAAAGTGGGGAATAATAATTTGGCCATAATGGAGTAAAAATGGCCAATTGGCAATTATACGGCCCACTCTTTTGATTTTATGTTTGGGTTTATTAGCTACTTTTTGACTTTAAAATCGAGCTTTTTTAGCTGAATTCTGATTTGTTTTTTAGCCGAAATTTGAGTAACATTTTTTCCGAAATTTACCTAAATAATTTCTCATTTTTTGCCTTTTCTTCATTTATATGATCAATCATCAATTGTTTCAAATTATGTAGAAATAGTATTAATAGAGCCAATCAGTGTAAAAATGTATGAGCCGAGAGAAAATGCAAACATAACAAATCATGGTTTTGTAGAAATACGTACACTATGACTTATTGTGTAAAATATTTATTTGACGGTTGGTGGGGACGAACAACACTTGGGTAGGAACTTTTATTGTTAAAAATCTAGGATAGGCATGTAAAACACGCGCCCCTTCTTGAAACTAAACATTTCGTTTTCTACAATTTTTTTTGGAGATGTAATTTACTAAGAAAATTCATTAAAGAGTCCCTAACGTAAAAAACATGCATGAAAATACGTTTTTATTGGTAGAAAGAATATGTTTGTTTAAAGTGGTCAAGTAATGGCTGCTAGTTTAATTTTAATTTCAATCATGACGGATCATAAAAGCTTGATTTGGGTTATTTTTTAAGCAAACATTGAAAATGTGGCATTTTTTGGCAATATTAAAGCAAAAAAAAGCGAAATAAAACTAACTAATTTTAGTTTAATTTTGAAACAGAAATATGATAAAAAAAGCCATATTTTTTCCTCTCAATTTTTGTTCTCTTAAAATGTCCTAATCTGGCATTCTTATATACCTATTATTACTGTAATTAAACTTAAATTAACTACTTGCTAAAATATGTTTGGCTGGCATTTTAACAGCTATGCTACTATAATTTATCTTCAATACTTACTAGAATATATCTGGTTATATTGTGGCAACAAAATTGACAGATATTTCTACTTTTTGGCCGTCCAATATTACAAAAAAAAAGTAATTATGCTATAGCCTATCTACATCAAAAACTGCTACTTTTGGAGCCAAAAAATCTAATTTGAAGCGAGCTTTCATGGCTAGAAAACACAAAGAATTATTTGCCAAAATTTGACAAATCTCTGGTTTTTATGTGTTTTTTATGGATAACTGTTAGGCAAAAAAGCTCATCACTTAATTTGTGCTACTTGGGAGACGAACATGGTTCTGATACAAAAAATTAAATAAAAGAAGTTTCACCGTTTTTTGGAATATCACCTCAATTTTATTTTAAATATGTATAGTCGAGAAAGATTAAGTATCTACATCAATGACTTCCATAATTTTTCCATGTTAGAACATTTACCCCACCTATTTCCGTTTTCAGTTTAACTATTATCGGTTTTGCGTAATCAAAATATGATTTTTTTTACTCTTTTAAACCCCTTAAAAAATATCGCTTACACTTTTCACTATTTCTGAAACTTTTATAATCCATAACTTCAAAATAAGCGCGCCCTTACGTTTTCGTAAGCCCAAATAGTGTCCAATTAAATTGGTCAAAAGTATACAAGATGCTAAATTAAAAAAAAACCTGTTTATTTCTTAACTAAAAAACGGAAGATGCAAGAGAAAGATAAACTATCCTACGGAAGAACACCTTTTTACCCATTTTTACAAACAAAATAGAGTTTAAGTGTTTTGGATGGCCCTCGCCAATCGCCTGGCGGGGGGGCTAATTTTGGGGTCGGGAGAGCTAAGCTCCCCCTAGCCTCCCCTAGTTGCGCCACTGATTTTTACTCAATTTACATTGCTGCCAAGTACAAAATATGCTTAGCCTTACAGATAACATATCCTAGGCATTTTATTCCTTTTTTATATGTTAAGAACTCAATTTAGTATCATGTGAAATTCGAAAACCTAGTCCTTCCTTAGTACCTATATTTGATGACCGCAAAACGTTAAATACACCATTTGCAAAAACAGTTTTAAGCAGTACGTTTGCAAATTCTAATAGCTTTTTTTATTCGTACATTGAACAAAACAATAATTCTGAACTAAAGTACCTACTTTAAAAATTGGAAGGTGAATAAAAGAATGGCAGCTGTGGTATTTCTTTATTTCACCGCCACCTTGGATCAGAAATTTATCAGCCTAAGCGTTAAAAAGGTAATTGCACAGTGCAATTGGAAATATCTCGAAAAGTACTCGATATAGGTATAGGGTATTATACACAAAGTATTTAAAATTGTTTGAAAATTTAAAAAAATGGCGATTTGGTAATAACTAATGATTTTGCTAAAGACCCGATATACGGCATGTTCGGCTCGTAAGAAAACAACAAAAATTTTTTTTGCTTCTCAGAATCACCTTGAACTGTTTAGTATAGTTAAGGCACTGTTTAGTATTAACTGAGGTATCTGTAACTGGCTTAAATGCTGTATTTAGTAAATAAATAAATAAATATAAAAAAATGTTCCTCTTACTTTGGAGTAAATTTATAAAAAAGGATATTTTTTTAAACGTGTAGTTGTTTTGTTTCCTTTCAGTGTACTGCAGAACTTTGGAAGAAGACCTTAGGGGAGACACTAGCGGTACTTTCAAAAGATTGATGGTTTCACTGTGTAATGCTGCGCGTGACGAAAGTATGGTAGTCAATCAAGAGGCGGCTAGATCTGACGCACAAGCTCTCCTCAGAGCCGGAGAACTGAGACTAGGAACAGATGAAAGCACTTTTAATGCCATTTTGTGCCAAAGGAATTGGGCCCAATTGAAATTAATATTTCAAGAGTATGAAATAATAACAGGTAAATCTGTATTGTTTGACAGCACTAGTTAATGTTTAATTTCGGTGTAATGACTTTTTGTGCCAAAAATGAATATATCGAATGCATCCATCTGTATTTATTGGAGAATTAAATGAAGGCAAGGTTACTCATTAAAGCTCAGAACATATGTTCCAATGGGCTCTTTGTACAGAGTGGTCCAATAATAGAAGAAGACGGCTCTAGCTCGGGAACCATTAACGACAGAACTTAAGGAAAAAAATATTGATGCGAATTTAGACCTAGTTAATAGTTTTGTTAGGTTTTAAGTGAATTTATTCATTATTTGTTATTTTAATGAAGTAGATTTACCTTAATTTTTATCCATGTAACGACTATAATAGTGTCAAAAATCGTTCTCGAATGTTCTGTTAGACTTAATTCTTTTTCACCCTGTAGTATTTAGATTATTCTAGAATTTTCTAGATCGTTCCATCCTTTTCTAAAAGCTATATAAGCGCACCGTGAGGCCACACACAAAAAAGCTCTGGCGCCATTGTCCTTGACATAAAAAAAGCCTTTGACAGATCATGGCACTCAGGCCTTGTGCTAAAACTCATTACAGCGAGTATCTCAAACTATTTAGTTAAAGCAGTTCACTCTTTTTTACTCAATAGAACATTTGTGGTACATATAGATGGCTTCACCTCCACTCCTAGGCCAATAAGGGCGGGAGTCCCACAAGATTCTTCCCTCTCTCTCCTATTATTTAACGTTTTAATTTCTGACATTCCGGCCAACAATTACACCAATCTGTATCTTTTTGCAGATGATACCGCTCTAATGTGCACAAGCAAAAACTTAAATATATTATCATCCAGGCCTCAAAAACTCATGCTATTATTTTCACAAAAAATAGTAGAATCCCTATTGCTAAAAAGTCAAAATTCAAGCACAGGAGATTAATTGGTCTAAGCAAATTAAATATTTGGGAGTAATATTTGATAGAGGCCTTAGGTGGTCTGCGAATACTGACTATAGTATTAAGAAAGCTAGAGGTGTTCTAGCTCAATTATATTCATTATTCACCAAAAAAGTAGTCTTAATATTAAAAACAAGATCACACTTTTTAAACTCTATATTAGACTAATTCTAACCTACGCTTAACCCACGTGGAGTACTCATCATAAAAACCAGTCAAAAAGAATTCATTCGCTCCAAAATAAAATAATCAGGTTCATTCTAAACGCGGACAGATTCATCCCACGTAAAGTGCGGGATACGAAAGAAAACCGGGCGGTCCTTAAAACAAAGGTTCATAGTCTTGAGCAAGCGGAAAAGTAAAATCTGTGTACGCAAATAAATTTTATGTTATTTTATTGTAATAGTTTGACGCTTCACCTATAAAGTACGCCAGCTAAGCGGTACGGAAAATTAATCGAGGATTTAGTAAACTTCGCACTGATCCACTTGTAATTGGGATGTGCCTAGAGTCTCCATGCACTTGCCGCTAGAAGGTTCTAGCTATTTCCAGTGGCGCCTATACATTTCGAGCATTTGTTTTCATTTCTATATAAATGCGTTGCGTTGAATTTGAATTATTATTTCAAAGTAACGATGGCCTGCAAAAGAGGAAAAACAATTCGAAGCGGTGCACGTGAAGTTATTGCGAGCGTTATAGAGGCCTGTACTAGAGAAACTGAAAATAATAGTTTGACTATTCCAATTCAAAATCGAACAGAACGCGCTGCATTTTACACTGGTGTTTCGAAAAGTAGTGTAAAAAAAATTCAAATAGAACATAATGATCGTTCATGTTCTACTTCACCTTTAAAATCTCTTGGTTAAAAAAGACCCCGATTATACAAAGATAAAATTGACGATGGTGATTTTCAAGTAATTCGACGAACAATAGAGGATTTTTATATAAACTTGAAGAAGGTTCCGACCTGCAAACCCCTACTTCGTGCTGTAAAGAACAAAATAAATTTTCCGTACGGGTATAAAACCTTAAATCGGCTTTTACGATCAAATGGTTTTGTTTGGCGCAAGTGCCAAAATAAACGAAAATTGCTCATTGAGAGACCAAATATTTTTCACTGGCTGGTGAAATGTCTATCAACTGTAAGGCAATATAGGCAAGAAGGACGCAATATTGTGTATCTAGACGAAAGCTGGGTAGATAATGATATGACAGTGAACAAATGCTAGCAAAGTGAAAGTATGACAGGTGTTGTTCAGGGAATCCGCTCTAGTAGTCGCTTTATTATAGTTCATGCTGGTTCATAAGCCGGATTTGTTCCAGGTGCTGCTTTAGTTTTTCGCTCGGGACTAACAACTGGAGACTATCATGGACAGATGAATAGAGATAATTTTGAAAAGTGGTTGTTCGAGAAGCTTCTACCTAACATTCCTCCTAAATCAGTCGTGGTAATGGATAATGCGTCTTATCATTCTCACATAGAAGATAAAGCGCCAACTAAATACTCTACAAAAGCTCATATGATATCGTGGCTATCAATTATATGAAGTAATATCAGCCAACAAGCCTAGAGAAAAAAAGTATAAAATTGACGGTCTTTTACGTGACCTCGTTCATACACCTTTAAGGCTGCCTCCATACATGTGCGACCTCAACCCTATTGAACTTGCATGGGCAGGAGTAAAAAATATATTCGCGAGTGCAACACCGGTGAACTTTCAATTAAAGATTTAAATAAAATAACATTAGAAGCGATTGACTCAATATCGGCTGAAAATTGGAAATCGTATGTTAAACATGTTCGTTATATTGAAGATAAATACTGGGAAGTAGCTGGCAAATTTGAAACGGTTATTGATGATTTAGTTATCACACTGGGATCTTCAAGTAGTAATGACGAAACCTCATCATTTTCAAAGGAAGACGACGATTTAGAAGGAATTGAACCATTAGAATCACGTCAACCTCAAAAATGGCTTAGTTCTTTTTTCATATATTTTGTAAAATTGTTCATAAAGTAGCTGTCAATAAACTGTTTCAAAATAATTAATTTTCTGTTCAATACCGGGTGTCAAAAAATATCTAATATTGCAATTAATATTTGAAAAACTACAGAACTCATATTTTTCCAAAATTAACACATCAATGTAGTTATAGCAGGGGAGCCAGCACTGATTCCAGTAAACAAGATTTATCAAAATATTAACTTATTCAGTTCGACTTTGGGCTATTCGGGTATGTCAAAAGTGACCGTTTGTCTCCGTCTGTCATATTACTTTGTACAGGGGGCGTCATTGTGAAGTACTATACAGGGCGTTTCCTAATTACGTGCTAATGTTATGGGTGATTCTTGGACCTTTTTAAGAAAAAAAGTTTAATATGAACCTAAAAGTCTTAACTTTGGAGATACAGGGTTTTAAAAAAACATTTTTTTAAATCCTAATTCTGATGCTATTATAGATAAATAACTGTGTGAAATTTGATACACGTGTTTATGCATAAAAGGGCATTTTTTATTACCAATCAATTATTGAAATTTCTACCAGTGGCGTGCATATGTAATTAACCTGGGTAAATCCGTATGCTCCTTAATCCATAGAAGTTGTGTATCGAATTTCATGCAGTTATCTACAATAGGATCAGAATTGGGATGAAAGAAAAATGTTTTCTTTTTAAACTTTACCATCCTGTATCTCAAAAGTTAAGACTTTTAGGACATAAAAACACCCCCTTTAACATCAGCACCCAATTAAGAAACGCCCTATATAGTACTTCATTATGACGGCCCGTATATGAAGTAATATGACAAACGGAGACAGACGGCCACTTTTGGCATACCCGAGTAGCCCAAAGTCGAACTGCATAAATTAAAATTTTTATAAATCTCGTTCACTGGATCTGATGCTGGAAGCCCTTGTAAAATCGTGTTACACTATACTGGGTGGTCCAATAATAGTGGACGTAGGCAGTAGCCCGGGAACCGTTAATGACAAAACTCAAGAAAAAATATATTTATAGGTAAATCGATCAAGGAAAATCAAAATTAAATCATTTTAAAATTCGAAAGTTCGTCGTTTTTGCAACACAAAAGAGATATAGAAGTGCGATACATGAAAGAAAACAGACAAATATAGATAAAGGTTCATTAAGCATAGTTACATTTTTTAATTATCTGAAGTGCGTATAGTCAAAAAGGAGTGCCATATTATCTAAAGAACGACAGGACACCACTGGTTTAAAGAGATTTCCGACCGACCTTCCTAAACCGATTGACTCCGCCCAGTTTTCTTTCGCACTTCCCGCACTTTAACAAATACAAACTCCCTAAAGACTGTCTTTTACCTGGAATCTAAACTACTCCCCCCCCCCCCCTTTCCAACTGGGATCCCCCTCCTATGACTTTTTCACCTATCCTTACAATTTGATTGTTTTCCCGAGAATGAAGAGATGTAAAAGCCATTCGGCTGACATAAGAATCGAAGAGGACCCCGAACACATTTTGATTCAGTTGTAAATGAGATTTCGAATTGTTAGCAACCTGACATTGACAAGTTTAAAGTTACCTTAGTTACGATTATTAGGTATTACCAGTGCCTACCATTGATACCTGTAACCTGTGTTTTGAATAAAAGGAGTGCATTCAGAATCTACGTGTTTATGTACCGGCCAATCCGGAACAATATTTATAGGTAAGTCGGCCAAGAGAAGTGCCTGTAAATTATTTTCAAGTTCAAATGTTGGCCGCTAGTGGGCGTAACAGCAAGACAAAAGTGTAAATGCCAAATTTCTCTTTAATTTCCATAATTGAGGTATGTTGAAAATACAAGCATTTTATTCTTCAACCAATTACGCACTTTTTTGCTTCAGACCATTTTTGTCTATTTTCAAAAATAAAGTTGTTAGAGAAGATCAAACATTTTTACTTTTAGATGTAGATATCTCTGTTCTGGATGAACCGATATTAATCAACTTGGTGTCGGTCACTAGATGGCGCTGTTTCGGAATTCTCAAAATAATGCTGATTTTCTCAAAAAAATCAAATGGTACGATATGACTTTTATATCAAAATTTATTTGGAAGTTTTCCAATCCGAAACGTCGGATTGGAAAATTAGTCTTGATGGTTTGTAGAGGAGAAAAAGTGACAATGACCAAGTAGAAATTATTTTCAGCTCTCATTTCAATCAATCCTAAAATTTTAGGAAAACCAAAAAACTGGAAAAAAAACAAAACTGCAATAGAAACTTTGGTGATCTCGCATAACTGTAAAGAACAAAACTTAACAAAGGAACAAAATAAAAAATACTAAAACTCAGTCTCGTAATCACATAAGCTTCGCAATAAAATAACTTAAGCTAGGGCGAGGCAGGGCAGGACTCGGTTTGGACAAAAATATTAAACCAAGTTCTACCTTGCTTCAGTGAAAAACAAAAAGAAAAACGACGAAATGAATTAACAACTAACAACAAATATATTTTAAATTGCTTAAGGTAAAAAGGTTTAGTATTTGCGACTCGACCTACTACAAGAAACGATATGGTGAACCGTATTAAGAATGCTATCCAAAGTATATCTGTAGGAGAAGTGGAGGCTGCAGTCCAATCGACACAGGAAAGATTGCAACTTTGTATTGACAATGACGGCCGCCATTTTGAGTATTTGCGAAAATAGTTTTCAGTGATTTTAAATATATTTGTTGTTAGTTTATTGTTAGTTCTTAGTTCATTTCGTCGTTTTCCTTTTGTTGTTTCACTGAAGCAAGGTAGAATTACGAGTCCTGTCCTACCTCGCCCTAACTTCAACTATTTTATAGCAAAGCTTATGGGATTATGAGACCAAGCTTTATTATTTTTTGTTTTGGCCCTTTGTTAACTTTTGTTGTTTATAGTTATGCAAGATTACTAAAGTTTCTATTGGGGCCTTGTTTTTTTTAGTTTTTTGATTTCCCTAAAATTTTATGATTAATTGAAATGAGAGATGAAAATAATTTCCTCTTTGCCATTGCCACATTTTCACCTCTACAAAATGGCTAGATTAATTTTCCAATCCGTTTTTTGGATTCGAGAGACCATCATCAACTTTCTTAATTTAAATACGGATCTGGATTTTTTATTTCACTATTCAATGCCCTTCATAACTACCAAATAAATTGTGATATAAAAGTCACGGCGTACCATTTGATTTTTTTTAGGAAATCAGCATTATTTGGAGAAGTCCGAAACAACGCCATCTAGTGACCACTAACAAAGTCATTACGATACAGTGTACAGCTCCACGAGTAGAACGAAGAAAGCACTTTTTTTCGACACCAAGTTGAATAAAATCGGCTCATCTAAAACAGAGATATCTACATTCGAAAGTAAAAATGTTTGACCTTCCCTTACCACTTTATTTTTGAAAATATATAAAAATGATCTGAAGTAAAAAAGTGCGTAATTGGTTAAAGAATACAGTGCTTATATAAGAAACCTATGAAAATTTAAGAGAAAATTGGCATTTACACGTTTGTGTTGCTGCTACGCCTCCTGACGGCAAACTGTCGAACTTGAAAGTAATTTACAGTAACTTCTCTTGGCCGATTTACCTATAAATATTTTTTTTTAAGTTCTGTCATTAACGGTTCCCGAGCTACACTACACTACCGACGTCCTCCATTATTGGACCAACCTCTACATGGTGATCCAGATGACTCTTTAAATGGAAATATCTCGGTTATTTTCAAATTAGAAAAAAAATTCCAAACAAAAGTTGTTTGATTCGATCTGCTTTTTCATATGCTTATATTTTATTGTATACAGGGTGTATCAAAAAACTAAGGCAACCAATTTGCTTTTTTTTTTCAAATATAATATATCACATTTTTAAGGTTTTTGAATTTTATATTAAATTTAGCATATTTTTTTTGTAATATACCAGATATCAAAAAGTAACGGTTTTCGAAATAAGGAAGGTTTTAAAATTACGAAATTTTACGATTTTTCAAATACAGTTGCTTACCTATTTGGATTCCTGCTGCTACCAGGAGATAAAGGTTTATTTTTCGAATGTCATAACATTGATATCTGAAGTCCGATTTACTGTTTAACTCATTTATATTTTGTGCTAAGATTCTACAAAATATTTTTTAAATTCTGCTTACTAAATTTTGAACTAACATGGTGCTAATTCAAATTTATAATCAACCATAAACAAGAAAATAAATACAAACTCATTTTCGTTTAAATTTCTTATTTCTTCAACAATTTTTCTCGGAATTTTTTTAATATTATTATTTCTTTCCCTATAAACTATGTCTTTCAAATAGTTCTGAAGGATTCATGGCCTTAAATTTGGGCTGTTCGCGGTCCAGCTGATTGTTCCATATTTCCCCATCCACATTTGAGGAGCTATTTTTCAAAATGTAACAAGTCCATTTTTTACGAATTTCAGGTAAAGGTTTAATTTTTTAATTTTATATTTCAAAACGTAACAAGACCCTTTAAAATAGGTATACTTTTTGGCGTATATTTTACAAAATGCAACAAGTCCTTCTAGTTGTATTTTTCAAAGCGCATCATGTCCACATTTTGTTTCAAAGTGTGACATGTCCGAGTAAATATTTTAGTTTTTAACCGTTTACCATTGCGGCAACGTGTTACAGCCGAAGCAGTGTTTTTTGAAAGTTTTATTATTAAAAATGGACCAGCAGGTTGGTGTTAGTGTCTCTGAACATAATGTAGGCACCCGCAAAAGGCCTAGATCGATTATCAAAGCAAGGATTAACAAAAGAAGCGAAAAGTAAGTTAGACTGATTTTTTTAAGGTTAAATGGAAGTGGCTACAGTGCCGCCACAATAAATTTTGCCAGTTTAGTTAGGTATCTACGGTTAGGAGCAGATCTTTACGGTTTCGGTTTTTTTAAACTTAGGTGCATGTTTCTGCTTAGTTTCTAGAATCCTAGTATGATTTTTTTTATTCCTACTAGTAAACAGGTCAACATAAATTTCTCTTTAGCAAATTTCTTGTTCCATTTTTAAACTGCTGCAACTTTATTAAAAATAAAGCTTTTCTTACGCGGTTTGCGGGTTTTAAAAGCCCGTTTCTTCTAGATTGAGCAGCAGGCTACAAATTGTCTGTCGATTGGCTATTATCATGATATACCGGGTGATAAATAAAGTCATGCAAAAAAAAACAAAAAGTTTGTATCTGTGCCATTTTGGGACAATATTTTTTAGTCGATATATTATTAAGGTTCTGACTAAATTAATATCAGTATCTTTAGACGTTTTTGTCACTCTTTGCTTTTGTGGCCTGCAGCTCAATCAAAAAATTTAGGTTGGTAAATTCCATACAAATTATAAACGGTTAAATAATGTTTCTAGATACGCACCGGCAGACCCAAATTTAGGGCGCTGGGAAATTCCATGCCACCATAATAAAAAGAAAAATTATCAATGCCAGGCGGTTGACTTCGAAACTTTGAAGTTTGCAAAAAGCTATGTATTTAACGATAATTCTAGGAATAATCAAAATATGAGGCTAGCATCGCTGATGAAAATTGCAAAACCCGTGAGAGATCGAAAGAGAAATGTGAGAATTTCTAAGCCACACAATTTCCAAATTCGGTACAGTGTAAGTTATTCAAATCACTACTTTTTAAATATAATTAATGGTGTATGTTTTACAGGTACATAAGGGAGTAAAATCCTACGAGGTTTGCAAAGCCTTTTTCTCAAAATTATTTGAACTTACATCTAGACGAATTCTATTGATTGCAAGTAAAACTGTAAAAGGAGAAAGCGCTGTAATTAATAGCGGCGGTGATAGACGTTCTCAAAAACAATTGCCCAAATTTGAGAAAGTAAAGCAGTTTATCGGCAAATTTAAAGCACAAGAAAGTCATTACAATCGTAGTAAATCTAAAAGACTTTATCTGCACTCATCTCTAACCATTAGAAAAATGTGGTTAATGTATAACGAGGAAGCCGGTGCTAAGTTTCAAGTAAAATATAATTATTTCCATAAAGTATTTTCTACTGAATTCAATCTTGGATTCGGATCACCTGCCACCGATGTTTGTAGCTATTGTGAACGTACCAAATTCCAGATAAAAAGGAATCCAACAGATAATGATGCTAAGCGTGACCTTCAGGTTCATAAATTGAAGGCCAAGCAGTTTAACTTATTAATGCAAGAAGTGCGAGATAACGAAGTAACTTACTGTTTTGACCTTCAACAGGTTCAAAACTTGCCCAAAATTCCCATTCAGGAGACATTTTAATCTCTACAATTAGCTTATTATTGCTTTTGTACCGTTGAAGTAGAGGCTAAAACTCCAAGGTTTTTTGTCTGGACTGAAAATCTTGCTGGTCGAGGATCGAATGAAGTTGGATCAGCGCTGCTTCATTTTCTTAGAAACACTCAATTTGACGAATCAATAACAAAAATACGCTTGTTCTGTGACGGATGCGGCGGCCAGAACAAGAACAGCCATATCCTGCATATGTTGATGTACAGGCTTTATAGCGAATCTCAAATACATATTAGAGAAATTGAAATAGTTTTTCCCGTGCGAGGTCATTCCTACTTGCCTGCTGATCGCGTGTTCGGACGAGTGGAGAAAGAATTACGTAGGCACGACAGAATTATTTTACCTTCAGATTATACAGACATCTACAAAAAGTTCGGAAATGTATTTGAGTTGGAAAAGGACTGGAGAGTGTACGATCTGAAGAACCTACTCACTGTCTTTAATAAATACGACGGGATAAGCGAACAAAAAATTGTTAATTTAAAAAAAAAATTAAGTGGTGGTAAAAAGCAAGTAACAATATTGTCTCAAGTATTTTACAGAAACATAAACCCAACAAAAAAAGAAAAAACTCTATTAAAAAGAGGCAAATCTTTAACAGATGTGTCGCTGAGACTGTTAACAAACGACCATAGAATATCTGCTGATAAAGGAAAAGCGGTGAACAATCTTTTAGTTGCGGCATTTGGAGTAAATTGGCGTCTTGAAGAAAGCTTAAAATGGTATTTTGAACAGCTGATCAACGACATTCGTAACCCGGAAGATGATGCTGAAAATAATAATCCAGCTGATCAAGAGAATTGCGACTGTATCCAGGAGGAACCTGAAACGAAAACCTAAAAATTTAAATGTATTTTCAATTCGTTCTTTACGTTATACTTAAAAATTAACATTGTTTATGAAAACGAAAAATAAATTTCTTTTTCAAAATGTAACTAGTCCTACTTTCTCTTTCAAAATGAAACAAGTCCATTCAAAAATTGGCAATACAAATTCATAGAATCAATTTTGATTTACATAAATGAATAATTTTAGATAACTACATAATGCCTAACCAAAAAAAACAAAAAATGACTTTCTATGATTTGTAGTATTTCCAAGCCAGTTTTTTTGCAATAGCCAAAAATTTAGAAAATGGACTTGTAACATTTTGAAAAATAGCTCCTCATTTATTATGGGGGGTCTTGTTGCCAAATTATATTTTGTCGAGTCTGAAGTGGTAGTTCATCAATAAAGCAATTGGCTTGACGGCCTGTGGATTTTCATCGGACCAAATATGGCAGTTTTTCCGATTATCAATACTGGCAGTGGTAAATATCGCCTCATCGGTCAACTTGCCTAATTTTAAAATCGTGGTATCCGTTTGGCTTTAAAGTTCTCTGAACTGCTCCATAATTAACTCTTTTATTTCGTGGCCCATACCTCATATCACTGACACAGTCTGTTATAAGTTTTTTTGGATTTTCCCGAAAATAAAATAATATATTAAGGTGTAATCTTTCTTCATTTCTCTGTTTTATCCTTTTCTTATTTATTAGAGACGCTGTTTCTTGCAATAATTTCTTCACATGGGTTATAGTTGGTACAGATGGTATTTTCTGAACATTTTCCCTGCACTGTTCTCATGTTCTTGTGTTGTTATTATTATTCTTCAAATAACGCTCGGCCATTTAGAACCTTTCAGCAATCGAATAGTTAATTTCAAGAATATCAGTGTGGTGACATTCGACAAATAAACCTTTATGTCCAGATATCTAAATAGGTAAATAATTATAACCGAAAAATCGCAGTATTTCGTAATTTTAAAACCTTCGAAAATCGTTAATATTTGGTACATGATATATTATAAAAAAAAATGTGCAGAATTTAATATAAAATTCGAAAACATTAAAAAAATGGGGTATATTATATATAAAAAAACAAAATTGGTACTTGCCTTGTTTTTTTGAGACACCCTGTAACCTGTATACATTAAAACATGAATATTTGAAAAAGTAGATCGAACCAAACAACTTTTCTTTCGAAAGTTTTCTCTAATTTAAAAACTAACCTAGATATTTATATTTAAAGAGTTATCTGGATCACCGTGTACAACCCCGCTGGAAACGTCGCTCGCCTTTGGCATTAGCCAGGGGTTTTTCACAAAAAAGACGCCTAGGGGACGTTCCTAAACCAGGGGATGATAGGCCAGCGCTCTCTTAGAATTAATTTTCTGATTGATGAGGCAACCGAACAATCACAACTTGTTCCAACTGGTGTTTTAAGATTTTTTTCCGCGGCTACGGTTACTACTATTACTTAATTCAGTGGCGGCTATTCAGTTGAAGTAGGTGAAGTGCTACTTCACCAGGAAAAATAAAAATAAACAAGCAAACATCTAACTATATTTATTATATATCTCTTAAAATTTTAGTTTTTACATTCATTTATTCACCTAATTGGTAAAAAATAAACTGTACATTTCTAATAAATATTACTTGACCGTTGGCGGCATGTTTTTTTAAAACTTTCAATCGAACTTTATTATAACAGTTATAACAGTGGCGCAAACCGCTCTGACTTTGCTGGAGGTGGAATGTTTAGTTTACGATTTTCCTACTATGTTGCCATGACAACGCGTATCGGATGACGTCGAGCCCAGAGCCATACAACGCTCTCGGTGAATTGCAGGCGCAGTACACTACACCTACGTGTCGTTCAGTTTGCGGTGGTTGTTTACTTTTATTTTCGCGGATTTCGCTGCAACCGGTGAGTTCCTTTGCAGTTAACTTGACTGTTTTGTGTTATATTTATTTATGGTGTTGTTTTATTATTTATTACAAACTGTGACAAATCTGATGAAAATCAATCCGCCTTGCGAAAGAATTTTTAGGTGAGATGAACGATTTTGAATTCACGTTTCTGGCATTAGAGTTTAATGATAGTTTCTCAATCACGGACATACTATTTGGCGTACTTCAAAAAAAATCGCTTGACATTCATTTTTGCATATCTAATATAAAACGATGTCATGAGGCGCTCTGTAAAAAAAGAAATGAACATTTTTTTAATACCATGTTTGATAAAGCAAATTCTATTACAGAAATAAATCATTACAAACGTGAGCTTGCTAAGCTTTCACCTGAAGAAATTAGGGCTAAGTATAGAACCCTTTTTTATGAAATATTGGACCATATTTTAATTGAAATGACACTAAGATTATATGGCGGAATATTTTCAAAAAGTCATCGACTTAAAAATGAGCTTGGTCTTATTTTTGCCAATAAGAGTAATAGGAATATATCGCTGCAAGAGCAAATGAAAAAAATTAATAAAAATAAATATATTTTTACCGAAGGATATAAATTGTTTTCCCTTATTTTGATAATACCGTCGACAAGTGCTTCAGCAGAAAGAAGGTTTTCTTGCTTCAAATGTGTAAAAACTTATTTAAGAAATACAATATCTCAAGAAAGACTTACTTCTCTTGGCAATATTTCAATTCAAAAGGAATTTCTGGAGGAGATTAGGGCAACTCATCCATTTTATGAGGATGTTATAAATAAATTTGCTGCTATGAAGGATAGGAGAATTGATTTAGTATACAAACACATAAAAAAATCCCGAAAAAAAAGTTATTGCGATATTTTTTTGCTTCATTTGCACTTCACTTACTTTTTCACTCGAGAGCCGCCACTGTCTTAATTCAACTGTTTTTATAAACAAAGGGAAACTATCAAAGATCTTATATGTTTATGGAAACTATGTTTATGTAATTTAGTTTTCAGCTTCCAGCTTCCATCATTCCAGTTAACTGTCACTTTGGTTATTCTCAGACCATACCTTTAATGCCATTTTGGTACCGAAGGTGGCCTGATTTTGACCGCGTACGTAACATTGACCATAATGTAATAAAAACAGGCCCAATTAATTTTTAAATCGATACATATAAAAATTGGTACTATTACACGTTTTTAAGTCGGATATATTATAGATGGCTGTGTTAACTTGGTTGCCTAACTACAGTAAGCGGGAATCACCTAGTAAATTTTGACCACTCAATTGGGATTCTACCGCCAAATTTTCCCTCCGAAAAATTATAGTGTTTTGTAGAAATTATCAGCGATTGGTTTATTTTGCCATCCTACATAGTATACAAATCGGAACACATATAGTTCTACGTGGATGGAGGATGGACCACCAAACACCCAATACATCCAAAGCAACAGTGGCTGTTTGATACCGTCATATTTACAGACTGGTTCTGCAAGTTATTCATTCCACATATTAGGAAACATGTTAAGGATAGAAAGGTTGTTGTTCTCGGAGATAATTTGGAGATTCATTTTTCACAAGAAGTGCTAAAATGCGCAGAGGAAAATAATATTGTGTTCGCTTGCTTTCCTATGAACTCAATCCATTTATGCCAACCTCTGCAACTCTCTTTTATGCACCATTGAAGAGGAAGTGGCGTGATATACTAGATGAATGGAAATTCTCACTTGGTCTCCAATGTAGTGATCGACATGTTAAACAGGATACGTTATGGAGAGAAAGAAGCTTCGAAGAAAAGAAAACGGTCAAAGAACAACGTTTCACCAGGTTAAGGAATTCTGTCAGAAGATTTAAATAATAACGAAGCTCAAATTTCAAATCCTGGTTTCACTGATCAATCCTCTATTCCACAAGAATTAAAAATAGTCTACGCAGAATTGAACATCCGTCAATCTGGTCTTTCTAGGATAAGAAGAAAAAAAAAGAAGAAACAGATAGCTGCAGTAAAAGCAGTTCCGAAAACATTCTTTATCAAGACAGCTCGAACGATAGTTTTGGAACTTTGCAAAGGAGCAGTAAGAACAATTATCTGTAGGAGATTATTCCTGATAGCAATGCTGATAGCAATACGAATAAGGAGTCAGAAGATAAAAATATGTCTTTAGCGGTTCTGCGTCAAAGATTCGATCAAGAAAAACCTAAATCAGCTACAGCCGTTCATGAGAATTACTACATTTTAGTGGCTTTAGATACACTGGGAGACGACTAAAAATTAAGTTCATGCACAAAAAACACTTTAAATTTTTTTGGCCTCTTGTGGAAAAGAAATCATTTGTGGCAAAGAAATTGATCATCAAAAACTATCTGATCCCATAGAACGGAAGCTTTCTCGGCTTTGGTCAATTAAGAAATCATGGTTCTTGGGATTAGACCGTGTCAAATTAGAATTACTATCCGACGTTTTCCCTTCGATTGCATGAGGCATCTTCAGGGATCTTTTCTACGTAGAGATCCCTGAAGATGCCTCGTGCAATCGAAGGCGAAACGTCGGATAGTAATTCCAATTTGACACGGTCTAATCCCAAGAACCATGATTTTTTATCTGATCCCATTGATAACAAAAGAGGACTAGTGTTCAAAGATTTGGAAAATTCAGATTTAAAAATTCAGTAACATTTTTTTTACTTAGGCTTGCTTCTAACTTATATTTAAGCTTACTGTTCTTGAATAGTTGTTAAATAAAACGTTTTTCCAACGTACAGCCCGTTATTTTCATCCCCTCCTCAATATAAGTCGATTGAAGTACATTTGGAAGTGCTGACTATCTATTTTTTTTTAATAACTCAATATTTTGCTGTTAAATTGAATACACTTTCTTAAGAATCACCCTGTATACCGGTTTAATATAATGTTAAAAAATGCTTACTTTTACAAGTCCAATAACACTTGACCATAATTTAAAGCTTTCGGATTTCCATTGAGAAAGTGTGCTATACGAAGTGCCATTGATTTGTGTCCACTGGTTTTTTCATAAATAATATTTCAGAATTCTATATATTCTCGATTTGACCTACTTTAATGACTATCTTAGTCTTTTTTTGTGTTATTTAAATATTTAACTCCATCGGTTGCGAATGTTTGGAATATAAAATAGAACAGACCTAAATATGGAAGTGCGTATAGAATATTTTAATAATAAAAGATGATTTTCAAAACACGGTGCTTAATACCCAAGCTAATACAAACAAATAAGAACTTAAATACTTTAGGATAGGGGGGGGGATAGGTTCTTCGCCCAAAAATCTCTTTACAGTCTTATAAGATTTTATTCAATTTTAGGACAGAAAATTGTGTTTATGTGTATGATTAACACAAACAACCACAGTCCCATATTAGGTGAAGGGGTTAGTATTGAAATTATGTTTATATAAAAGAATAGACCCAAGTGTTAATGTAGTGTGCTTTATATCACCTAGATTTAAAATAGCACCTAAGAGCCATTCATTTTCATGAAATCCATCATCATATTTTAAAATTAACCAGCATAGCTAAATGTTTTAGACCAGTCACAAAACTTACTGCCTTGTACATGTATATGGCCGATTTACTAATTTACCACTAATCAGTCGGAAGTACTTGTTTTATAAAATTGGGGGTCAAACCACTGAATATTATATTATTGAATACCCCACAGTTACAAATATAGAAACACAATGTCCCAAAAATTACGAGTAGTAATAAAATAGCAGTTTTCCCTTCCGTGTTAAAAAGTTCTTTCTGCTGATATACTTACGTTGGTAATTAAATACTTAAAATAACACAGCTTATGTTTGTTCGCTTGTGAAGAAGTTATATGTGTAGTTTGGCACATAGGTATTATGTAGAAGCATCCACAAACTAGTTTAGAAAACCTAACTTACATTACTGTAGTATTGATATATATATATATATATATATATATATATATATATATATATATATATATATATATATATATATATATATATATATATATATATATATATATATATATATATATATATATATATATATATATATATATATATATATATATACGTACATGACTGACTGAAGACTTGACAGTTAACTAAAGTCGATGGTGGCAATTTGGCTAAAATAATTTCAAGAGGGCGCTTCCGGTTATACCGGAAGTAGATGTTAACTTTCTTATTTCATATGGAACACCCTGTGTATTATCGCATTTTTGGATTCCTCGGAAAATTCTAGGCATATTTCATACATAATATCCTATATCTAAGTTTTGCAATATTTTAAATTTTATGTCAAAAATGCAGGTCTAGACATAACTATCAATATCTCCTTATCAAAGGCTGTATTATTTATTTGCGGTTGGTTTCCTGTCGAAGAGGATCTACTTTAGTGGGATGTGCTGATATTTTTATAATAAATAAATACAGGGGGTGATCAGAAACTGACATTAATAATTTACTTGTAAAAATCGTTAAAAGTAACTTTTTTGAAACGGAAACCACCAATTTTTATAATTTTATCTTATTTGGCACTTAAAATAAGAGTGACTTTGTATGAGATTGACTATTTCAATAATTTGAAGTTTTCGAAATATTGACAATTTAACATTTATTTATCGTAAAAATGCCATACGGCTTCTAAGTTTTGTTATTAGTTGGCCATGACAGGGAGGCGTGGCGAAAACAAAAACAATTGAGTACTATAGAAATGTCATATTTGTTGTCCTTTGACAATTGGCTACTAAAATAATTAATTATTATAAGTAATTATAATTATTAAATTAATAATCATGGCGTGGCGATTAAATTATACACACGGGGATTATTTAAATGAGTTTATTATCTATGGGGGATGTAACAAACTTTTAACAAGAACATGCCAGATATTTGTTGATAGATATCCAGATAAACAGAAATCGTCACCGAACAGTGTTAAACAAATGTTGGAAAACTTTTAACACTTTGGAACCGTCAAGGCAAAAATTAATAAATAGAGCCCATTCTTGATAATGAAAAGGTCGAGATTGTAAATTGATATTTTTGATATTTTGCGGCATATCCAATAGCCTCCCTAAGACACGTGGCAAGACAATGAGGAATCTCGAAGAACTCAGTACATAGGATTCTGTTGAAACATAACTTCCACCCTTATTTGATATCATCGGTTCATCATCTAAAAGAAACTGCTTTTCCAAGAACAGTGCAGTCTTGCGAATTTATTTTAGCCATAATACAAGATGACCTTCGATTTTTGACAACATTATTTGGACCGATGAAGCAAAATGTACGAAAAATGGTATTTTTAACAGACACAATTCCCATTTTTGGAGTGATTCAAATCTTCATATAGTAAAACGATAGAAATTTTCATTTTTACGAAGAAAATTTGAATGGTAAGTTATTAATAAAAAAATGCCTATTTAAAATTATGTGTATAAACTTTTGTAGGAGAAAGATATCTGAATATTCTAGAAGACTTACACAATTAATATTTAAGTAATTTAGCTTTGGCAGAACACAGTCAAATTTTCTACCAATACAAGCGCCCCACCACACAAAAACGTTCCAGTTACCATTTTTTACAAGCTATTTTTTATGACAAGTGGATTGCCAACTATGGACTCCTTGGCCTCCTCGTTCTTTCGATCTGTCTCTCTTAGACTATTTTATATGGGAAACGATAAAAGACATCCTTTATTTTATTCCAGTGAGAACGACGGAGGATTGGCAAGGATAAGGGACGCGTTCGAAAGTTTATCTCCCGATTCAATTAGAGTGGCCACCCATGAGAGATTTATTCGGAGATGCGAGAAATGTTTGTAAGTTCAAGGTGGGAATTTTCAACATTTATTGAAAACTGTTTGTTTATGAACTTTTATGCCAAAATTTTAAAAATTTCCCAACATTTGTGTGTTCGGTGACGGTTTCTGTTTGTATGGATGTCTATCAGCAAATATCTGGCATGTTCTTGTTAAAACTTTGTTCTCTATAGATATTAAACAAATTCAGATAATCCTCGCGTCTATAATTTAATCGCCCCGCTAAGATTGTTAATTTAATAATTATAATTACTTATAATTAATTATTTTAGTAGGTAATTGTCAAACGACAACCAATATGGGATTTCTATAGGACTCAATTGTGTTTGTTTTCGCCACTCCTCCCCGTCATGGCCAACTAATAAGAAAACATATGGCATTTTTACAATAAAAAAAATTAAATTGTCAATACTTCGAAAACAACAAATTTTTGGAATAGACAATCTCATACAAAGTCATCCTTATTTTAAGTGCTAAATAAGATTATAAAAATTGGGAGTTTCACAGCACATCCCACTAAAGTAAATCCCGTTCGAGAATTAAACCAACTGCAAATTAATAATAAACACTTTCGTAAGGAGATGTTGATAGTTAAAAAAAAATTGATGCAAAAGTCATTTTTGACATACAATTCAAAACGTCTCAAAAAACGTTGAACTTAGGTTAGGTATTAGGCATGAAATATACCTGGAATTTGCGAGAAATCCAAAAATGCTATAATACACAGAGTGTTCCATTTAAAATAAGAAAGTTGACATCTACTTCCGGTATAACTGGAAGTGCCGCCATCTTGAAATTATTTTAACCTAATTTATCAGTTAGCTGTCAAATTTTCAACATTTTCCAAAGCTTATTTATCGATCGCCACAGTTCGTCGTAGGATATCTTGTAAAATTTATGAATATAAAAGCGGGGTATTTAAACGGAGATCAACAAAAAATTAAAAACATCACTTATCAACATTCTGTAACTCCCATCACCTATTATCATAATTTGCAATAGTTGATTTTCTAGAAGAGCCATAAAACAATATAATTTCAAGATACCTATTTTAAAATACATTTGCCATTTTCAAGGATATCTTATATAATTTAGTGCCAAAGAGCAACATGACAAATTATCATTACTTAGGCAGAAATTGCTTCAGAAAAAGCTGTTTTAGGATATATTGATTTAATTCCTTAAGATTGGGTTAAAGTAAGGAATATTAGCTTTTATATATTTTATTCTATTTTTTGTTAGAAGAAGAAAGCTGCCATTTGCTAACTTGTTTTCAGAGTGTAAAAATACTTGATAAATACTAGATAATATGGAAAAAATATGATTCAGTATTGTTTATTGCAGGTGAAAGTATATTTTTTAAAACATTTTACACCAGGGGCATATTTAGCGCTAATTTAGAGCTAATAGCCCAAGCAAAATAATGCCCCCAGAAAGACATTCTAAACACGCTAATGTTTACGCTAAAAAAAATGGAAAGAAATTGCGAAAATCTTTTTTACCCAATCGATAATATTTGATAAAAGCGCGGACTTTTTGTTGCGCTACATTTAATTGAACCTAATTTACATGGTTGTGTCAGAAAACTGGAATTCTTTTGAATTTTTAAAAGATTACACAATTCCAAATAGATAATTATTCCTC
Organism: Kuschelorhynchus macadamiae; assembly: GCA_030620095.1. Lineage (NCBI taxonomy): Eukaryota > Metazoa > Arthropoda > Insecta > Coleoptera > Curculionidae > Kuschelorhynchus > Kuschelorhynchus macadamiae. The sequence goes on from JAUTXW010004690.1 coordinate 803,137, forward strand.
TTTTAGCTACATCACAATGTATTAAAACGGCATTTGGTTTTTTTTTTAATATTTACTATTACTATTGCTATTAAAGTTAATCCTAAGAAATGCTAAATTTAATTTTTTTCCAATTCCAGTATTAAATGGTTTTAGAAGTAATTTAAAAAACGCAGCCTTGAAACTAATATGTAGTAAAATTTGCCTTTAAGCTAAGTGCAGATTTTATGAATGCTTTGTAATTACTTTAAGAAAGGTGTAAAATGATTATTTAAGTTTTAAAGAAGTTTTATCATTAGGTTGTAGCAATCGTAATAAAGAACGGCCCTGGAAAATGTTACTTGTGTATTATATATGTATACAGTGTATCCCGAAGTTATGGGCTAATATTTTTACAAATTAATAAATGTGTTGATAGAAGCCTAAAATGTCCTATAAATATTTATCGAAAATAGCTTCGTTAGGAATCTACAGCTCCGAGAATGAGTCCCTCTGAAGGTAGTTTTTTTCCTAAATGTTTTCGAAACTAAACTATACAATTTGGGTATTTTGGTAAGTTTTATAATGTGCTGAGCCGAATCCTGAACTCAAACATATGAATACTAAGTTAGGGGTGTATCCAATGGGAGGGTGAAAGGGAAAAATCGCTATAACGTTTTTCTGTATAATTTTTTTTCAATTTGCAATTCTAAATTATAGGATTTTGGATTTTTTAAAAAAGAAAGGTATTCTTGATTTAATTCGTGAGGACACCCCGTTTTCGAGAAAAATTGATTTGAAAATTGTTTTACATTAAATATTAAACGTATTTTAGGTTCAATAAATAATTAAATCATTTCGTTTCTACGTTCAACTGAAAATTGTGTGTTTAATGCCATTTAAGACAATTTTCAAATAATTTTTTTTTGAAAACGGTATATCCTAACGAATTAAACCAAGAGTACCTTTCTTTTCTAGAAAACCCTAAATTTCGATAACTTGGAATTGTACTTTCAAAAAATCTACGCAGTAAAAGTAAAGGCGACTTGGAGTTCAGAATTAGACTCGGCATTTAAAAGGTACCAAAATACCCCAATTTCATAATCGAGTCTTTAAACGTTTCGAAAATAATAAGGAAACACCATCTTCAGATGAGTTAATTCTTGGGGCTGTAGCAACCTAACTAAGCAATTTTCGTTATATGTTGACATGACATTTTAGTCTGCTTTCATGACAGATTACTCTGCAAAAATATTAACCCTGTATATACACGATAGATTATCTTGAGTTATTGAGAGCTGTTATGTTAATGAATATGTATTTTAGGCCATAGTATGGAAAAAGCTATTAAAAACGAATTTTCCGGATATGCAGAACAAGGTTTATTGGCGGTTGTACGCGCAATAAAGAACCAGTCGGCTTTCTTTGCCAAATGCTTACACAAGGGCATGAAAGGCTTAGGAACTAATGACACAACTCTGATTCGTCTGATTGTCACCAGGTCAGAAATCGATATGGTAGAAATCAAGAGGGAATATCAAACAAATCATGGGGAGTCTCTAGCTGATGCTATCCAGGTGAATATATAAGACCATATTCTTTAATATGAAATAAATTATTAACAGAAACATGAGAAATACATAATTTATTTATATTAAATTGAAATTTAAAAATTGATCTTCTATATATCGATTAAATAAAAAAAAACTTTTCACAGCCAGGAAAAAATAGAAAACGTAAGTAAACTAGCGCAAAACTCTCCAAATGACACCGCTATAAAAGATTTTCTTATATCTCTATATAGGTGGCGCCATATATTTCGGTTATCGGCCATGAATTACTTTTCAGAGTTTATTTTGCTGATGGCAGGCTAAAGGCCATTTGCTGGTGCGTGTTGACTTGGTCAGTGCATTATCAAGATGAACATTGGAGAGAAACACTACCACCTTATTTTACACTTAGCATACTGAAACAACCGCTGGATATACTGTTATGCAAGACATCACAGGTTATGCTAAATTTTCTGTACCATAAATAATCATTTCAATAAGGAGGCCCCATTTCCCAAAAGTTTTTAATGACCCCTTGTGTCCTGGCCTATTGAAAAAATAGGCCCTGTCTAAATTAAGTCATTTGGTAGGTACAGGGCTGCCAGGGGCGTGCAGTCCATGGAAGCAAGGGAAGCAGTGCTTCCCCAAAAAAAATTACAAAACATCTTCTAAAATGTAATTTTTGAAATAGGAAACCATTTATTTAGTTTATATTAAAAATGCTAAAATATAATCTTAATTATCAAGCCCATAATAAATGCGTCCTTGACTCCGACTGGCCACAATAGAAAATCGAATAGAACCTATGCGGGCCGCTAGCTTCTCTGGAGCCAAGTTCTGTATGCTTGATTTCCTGTGAATCGAGCCAGAGGTTATTGAACTTTCCACCGACTGTTTGCAATTTTTGCATTTCGGTCGCGTGCTTTAAGTGGGGGCGGAAGCTATCGTTGGAGTAGATTCTTTGTCTGAACGGCTATCCGTGTGTTGTGTGATAGTCTCGTCGTGCATGGTGCGATGTGGAAGACAATAATACGGACGTGGATATGCAAATACCGTCAACTTCGGCTGCCGGTAATAACGTTGAAAATGTTAGAGAATTTAGTAAGAAGAGTGTGTGTGAATGTGTGGTGTGTGTCTTAATAATAAAGGGATTTTCAACATTAAACTTCGCTGATAAGCTTCAAATAATTTCCAAAGGAAGGGCAAAACCGCCTATGAAAAATTTCACCACAAAAATGAAAAACTGTATTAGACATTTTTATCCGGAAAAACAATACAAACAATTTAAACGGCTAACAGGGTGTGAAAATATAAGTAAATTATTTTGTTGGCTATGTATACTTTTTGAAAATGAGAAGGTCTCTGGAATAAAACTGGTTTTTCCGATTTAAACAATTTCCATTCCATTCCAATTTCCAGCTGTAAAAAGACACATTATGTCCAAAGTGCATTTACAGGCCGTCATTAAAGAAAAAGTCTTCGGCAAAACCAGGATTGAACACGCCCTTAATAAACAGTTGGAAATTAGTCACCGCTAACACAATGAACTAGTCAATAAAAATAGGCAAATATTAAGAAGACTTATCGATGTTGTTTGTTTTCTCGGACAGCACGAATTGGGATTTAGAGGTCAAGACGAAACAAGGGTTTCTTCAAATAGAGGAAATTTTCAAGATTTACTTAGTTTAATGGCTAAATATGATATTGCTTAAAAAATCGTTTAGAGCAGTCTAGCGTTTTTCGCGGAACGTCGAATCGAATCCATAATGATTTGGTTTCCGCTGTTGCAACCATTATTCTAAAAAGAATTAAGCAGGAGCTGCAGTGATGGCAGAACAATTAGGGGGTCTGCAAGCTAAAGTTCGAGAAACTTTCCCAAGTGCTGTGTTTGTCCATTGTTTTGCTGATAAATTAAATTTAGTTTTATCCCAGTCCATCAATCACATTAAAGAGTGTAAAGTATTATTCATCACTTTAAGTGGCATCTAAAGGAAAAACTTTTCCAGAAGATGCGTTTAAATCTCTTCTTCTTCATTATGGCCAGTTCTTCGACCGAGTATTACTGCGATTTGAACTAAAAGTGATTTACGAACTTGATGGCATTAGCGCAAAAAATAACGCTAAGGAACTAATGCAATTTTTAAAAGACAAGGAGCTGGAAGATGCTTACACCGAAGTATCGAAATTGTGTGAATTAGTATTGACAATACCTGCCACAAGTTCATCAGTAGAACGCAATTTTTCAACACTTAAACGTATAAAAAATTTCGTGAGAAATTCACCGGGGCAGGAGAGACTTTCGCATACATCGCTGTTGTCTATTGAAAATAAACTTCTCCAAAATATGTCGGAGCATCGACGTTTTTATGATGACGTCATTGACGAATTTGCAAAAAATAATCGAAAAATCGAATTACATTACAAATAGGTAAGTTTCTAAAAATTGCTTCCCTTTCTTAAAATTTCACCGCACGCCCCTGAGGGCTGCAAAGCATTCAAGCGTCGTTTTCTTGAAAACAATTGGATTTAGAAACAGGAAATATAACCTAAAAATTATAGAATATTAAGGAAAATACAAGAAATCAATAATATACAAGGAATTCTATTTAGAAATCGGATGTCATTGACATTTGGTAGACGCGGCAACATCGCACAATTCAAAATATTTTATAGTCGTAGCCAAAGTTTCAAAGCAATCTATTCGTTAGTTCTCCAGATACTGAGCTTGGCGCATCCTCTATTTTTAGTATAATAGATTGCGTAATATAAACATAATGTATCTACCTAGTTATATTTTTCAACCTAGAAAGAATCTTCAGATTCTCTAGGAGAAAAAACAAAAATCCCTTCAAAAAAACCTTACCTGAGAAACTAAAGGGTTTAATTTAGAGCATGGGTGCTGTAGGAAAGATTTCCAGCTGCGGCAACGCCCCACAATCAGGACCGTCCTAGGGTTTTGGCCGCCCTGGGCAAACCTTCTGAAACGGATATCGTCCCCTTCTAAAATTACGTACCGTCTTCATGAAATTGTAAATACAAATTCGAACGAACATAACAAAATGTGTTTAGCAACAGAATATTTTTATAATAAACATAACATAATTTTTAAAAAAATCGAGCCTTCTTTTCTGCAAAGGAGCAAATTAGCTCATCACAATTTAAATTAGTCGCAACTTCATTTTCGATTGAAACTATTGCTAAGTAGAAAGGCGTTCTTGAGACATACGGGAGCGCAAATAATTTTCAATACTTTTTAAATTGGAAAAGCTTCGCTCCCCGGAAGCTACCGAAATTAGTAAAGTTAAAATTCTTAGTATTATTATAGTATTTGGTAGATTTCGGTCGAGGTTGTTTGGATAAATAAATTCCAAAATCGTTTATACATTACTTATTTTTCTTTCCTTTTCAATCCACACACCGAAGGAAGTCAATTCATCTCGCAGTTCAAGACCATTTAAATCTTTGCTCTCACCACTAATTAAGTATGGGTCTAAATCAAGACAATGTTTCATAAGATCTTTACTGATTTTGAAAAGCTCAGGATTATTGTTTAAAAATGAAAATTAAATAGAATGAACTTTCAATAATTCAAATCTCTCCTCAATTGAGTTAATAATTTTGTCTACAACGACAAAAAATAATACTTCCTGGAATTTTTTCTTTGTCGTTTCTGCAACCCCAGAAGTGACTGCTAACTAATTCTAAGGATCTAGTAGACTGAACGATATTTAAATCGAGACTCTGAAACAACTTGCTAACCAAGTTGATCTTATTTAAAACCTCGTACCAGGAAACAACGCACACAAAAATCAAACTTTTACATTTTTTTTGCTAAGCTATCAGAGTCATTCCTAGCAGTGGGATAGTAAGTCAAATCTTCAGAAATGTCTAGTAAAGCGTCATAGATATCTCCAATTTGATATTTTAAAGTTTTAATAGATTCTACATAGCTTTCACAGCGAGTATCATTAAGAGGTTTTAGAGTTAAGAATTTTATTTTTGTTTTGAGTCAAGCCCACCTGTTTGTGAAGACGGAAAAAAATACCTAATAGCTTGTAGTAGCGTGTTGCACACATTTACATAACGCTCTACTCTGTTTGTATCTGGAGTGCAGTCCAATGTAATGGAAAAATGTTTCTGAATATAACAAATTATTTTTTTTAATATGGCTTATTCATTGATTTTGAATATTGTGTCCTAAATAATTAGTTTTTGTTTAGAAATTTGAGGTTTTTTCAATTTTATTAAGATGTTATTTTATGATGGGATCAAACTGAGCAAACAGCTCAATTGTTTTAACGTATGATTTTCCGGAAGATCCCCAAAAAGCAAGATTCTTTTCAAAATATTTTCCAATATTCTTTTATTAAATTTAACACTTTCTGGTGAGTGGCGTCGATGGTACACTTACAATTCATGACATGTATTTTGCTAACTTAGTGTTTTTGAAATCCCGAAAGCCTTTTACATTAAAAAATGCCGCCCCAGAAAAACTAGCTTTGATGAACTTGATTTTATTTTAGATTACATACATTGTTTACCAGATCTCCTCAGTTTCAGCTGCTTCTATCTGCAATATATAAACCTACAATTTTTTTGTAGTTGCATACCTAATTTAAAACGAACACCTTGTTGATATTTGATATAAATAAGAAACCAAATTTAAGCTGAAAACTCCAATAGTAACTTCATTATGTTTAATATCGGCAGTAAACATACTGGTAGAGAAATAAACTGTTCCTTAAAAGTTAGGAATATTAAAATTCGTAACTCATTTTTAACTTGTCATAATTTTTAAAACATTTAATATACAGGAGACAGCACTAGAAAGGGCAGATTTTCGACTTTATGATGGAGGGTTAAACATGTCTTTGGACGAGCATGTGTTAATTATACAGAGTGTAAAAGAGAGTGTTGCAAAAACTTTAAAAAATATAGGAGCTCTACTATTTGTGATGAGAGCTGTGGATGTTAATTTCTTAGAGTTTTAGAATGCTTATATCATAATGCAGGATAAAAACTTATATTCGATTTTGGTTAAAAAACATAATCTTAAAATAACAAAAAATTAATTTACTTCATTTAGAAGAAAGCGCAAAAAAATGCAAAAAAAGTCAATGAATTAGATAAAACCATTTTATATAAAAAAACGAGTTTTTTGAAATTTCGTCATAACCATTTTTGCTACATTCTTGTATGTGTTCCCAAAGTGCGTCCCACGTTTCGCCTTTGGTCTGTAAAGTTAGCACTCACTGCACATTGTCTAAAACTCAGCGGGGCAGCACCCCTCATGATTTAGTTTGGTTACCATATAATATAGCAGATATTTTTTTAATTATATATTTGTTGTGTTTAAGGATGGATGTTAGACCAAATGTAAAACCAAATCTAAATTGCAACTTTGTGTTTTTAATATGATTCTTGTTTATCTGCTGTAACCCATTTTTAATCTTTTCTTTAAAAAAATTAATTTTTAATATTATTGACCAATTATATTTTTTTAATGATAAATAGTAAATACAACATTTAGTTATTTAGGTAATTGAGTGTACTTGATAGCCATTATTTAATAGTTTATTTAGAGGAAAATATAGCATATTAAACAAAAAGTTGAACCGCATTTGTGAAAAAATCAATAACAAAAACATCTAAATAATTAATAGGTAAAGAGAGACTGTGAAAATATTAAAATAAAAAAATCCCATGAGACTTAATAATAAGGAAAATAAGAGTCAGAACTAGAATTGTATCAATCAGATTAAACACCATTTCGAAAACAAATAATGACTTGTGAGCAGTATTAAGAAGAACCTTTCTACTAAAATGTTTACAAGGTTTCCTTTTTCTGATTATGATCTACTTCTGTAAACACCGGAAATTTTTCGTTGTACTATGAAATGTGGCTTTCTGCCAGCATGGTTTCGACTCAAAGGTTTAAATCATGTCTAACTGAAGAAAATGTACTGCCAAAAAGGTACAAGCTCCTTTTCAAAACACAGGCGCTTAGCATATCCACAAACTAAATTCCGAATTCAGTTGTTTTAAGCAAATTGGAGGCAAATCTGGTCAGAAAAGTTTCCATTGCTGAATAAGAAGGCCTTGGATAACAAATAACTCGTATGTCTTGTCTTGTTGCGTTCTGTCAACATGAACAAAGTTATAGAAACTCCATCCACTTGTGAAATGCGGCCGGTGTTTAAGTTTTAAATAAAAAAAATATTGGACCAGTGGAGAACATTAAACGCAGTAACTTACTGTGCGTCACTACAAAGCCTACGAATTGTCTTGTTACATGACAATACACGACTTTAACGCTACGATCGCTTCAACACAACAAGTTTTTAGGCAATTTAAATGGGAAAATTTTGATCATCCACACTTCAGCCCCGATCTCGTGCCTAGTGATTATTATATCTTTCTCCACTTAAAATTTAAAACAATTTTTAGCAGGCCATCGATGCAACACCGATCATGCAGTAAAACCAGTGGTTACGGTTCTTAGATAGTGATATATACAACAGCTTGTAACGCTACGATAAATGGCTGAATCTAAATGGCAGATATGTTGAGAAGTAATGTTATAAAAATGTTTTGGCGAATATGTTAAGAAGTAGTTTAAGATACATTTCGGTAAACAATATGTAATGAAAAATGTTTTATAGTTTTTCGAACCAATGTAAAAAAAAAAGAAATAGTTGCTTACATATCAGGCGATTAAGGTCCCAAACGACATAAAAATTCAAATCGTCGCCATCTCATATTTAGAGACGTTAATGAGTTAACGTGAGGACTTTCGTTAACAATTTGTAGTCGTAGATTAACCAGAATAGCTGCTGGTTTGGTTGAAGATGTTAGTTTTGAGCGGCTCCACAAAAAATATCCAACAAACAAATCTGGTTATCGTGGAGGCCTTTTCTATTGAAATTTATATTGATCTGGAAATTTGTATCCTAATGAAATGTCAATGGGCAGTGCATAATCCGAAGGTACCCATCATGTATCCAAGCGTATATATAAAATAAAACATGTTATTTGAATGTATTCGTTCGTAACGGAATAAAAGTATTTCACCGATCTTTCATAATTTATAAAACCAATAAAAACTTCGTTGCGAATTGTCTTAACAGCGTCCTACTTTCTGTATTTTATGTCGATAAGTGCAGTTATTTTTTAAAAGTCCTTTAAGATCCTAAATTATGGTAGCCGTAAAACCTTGCACACCTGGCCCAATTAAACCAATAAACTATGAACGATTAGATTACAGTACGCTTGATCTCTTGATCAAAGGCAGGGGAAATGTGAGGTGACCGATCACCTGTTCGAGGATAACAGCCAAATCAAAAGTTTATGTGATGGTGTAGCTCCTCGGTGTCCATCACTCCAAATTAAAAAAAAATGTTTAATTAGATTTTTATGAGTCTTTGTAGCTTCTATCCTGGCGTCAATATTCTGGATATTACCTTGATATTTTATAATATAAGTAGCAGTGCCCTTACGATCTTCTTTGATCAGGTTTTATTTTTCCTAAGCATATTCATTCAGCAGAGTTATTATGTTTTAAACATTTTCATTAAAAACAATTGTTTTTCTATGATTGATACATAAAGTCCTCTTTATTTCACTATGAATTTATTTGTTATCTACGCAAGAGTCAGTAAACGTCAAATCTAACATTTTGCTCGCTTTTTTTTTATTTATAATTTAAATTTATAAAGATAGAAAACCGAGCGTAAAAAAATTGTTTGTAACTCAGGCATACAATTTTAAAACGTACTTAATTCACTTATATAAATTACTATTAAACACCATTACTCGTTTTAAAAATATTTAATAAAAACAGTTGTTTAAACCTGTCTATAACACCATTTCTGGTTTTAAACGGTTTAAAACTGTATTAACAATGCAAACAAGTATAATACGTAGTTTGTCCTATAATAACAGGGTTTAAACCAAGTGTTTTTTTTTATTTTAAATATAATCCTTTTTGCGTTTGACTAGCACTGTGCTTGTTCACATATTATTCTTCTTTTAGTTTTTCATCTGCATGCACCTAAAAATAACATTTTTTTTCTACATTTACGAAAGTATATTTAAGAAAATACATCAAAAACTGAAAGCAACTACTGTCTAGTGATGCCTACGAGACGAGACGAGACAAGACTTTGCAAAATCTCGCCTTGTCTCGCAAGAAAAGTGGAATGTCGTCTCGAGTCTCGTCTCGCAATAAAAGTCTCGTCTCGCCTCAATTCTCGTGCGAGAGTCTCGCAAAGATCTCGCAAAAGTCTTGCAAAATGTTTATGTTTCCTGTCTAAATGAAATACACAAACAAAATCAGTTCTAATTTTTATTTTAATGAACAAAAACATATTAATCTAATGAAAAAATCTTTATTTCAACGAACAAAAACAAAATAAAATACACACAAAAATGCAATCTATACTTCTGAATACACAAATTGCTTAATTAAAAAAAAAACATGATGATTATTAAATATTACAAATTTACAGTAAAATGATGATTATTTTAAACTCAATGGCAAGTAACAAAATCTAAAAAATATTCCAGCCTAATCAAAATTTAAAACACAGATTTAAGTACTGGCATCGGTTCTTCAGAAACGTTTAGTATGTCGTCCTGAGGTATACCCTGTATATGAGGAAATGATGCTATAAAATTAACCACTTGTTTATTGTTATTCATAGAAAATATAATTGGAAAGATTAAGTCTTTCCAATTATCACTTAAAAGTCACAAGCCACTTAAAATGTTCTAGATGACTTTAAATTTACTCTGATCTACGAAGACTTGATGGTCCTCAAATTGGAAGTTAATAAATGATGTGTTTGTTCAAGTTGCGTTCTTCCAAAAAAAATCGTTTGACATTCATTTTTGCATATCCAATATAAAACGTTGTCGGGAGGCGCTCTGTAAAAAAAGAAATGAACATTTTTTTTTAATAACATGTTTAATAAAGCAAATTCTATTACAGAAATAAATCATTACAAACGTAAGCTTGCTAAGCTTTCACCTGAAGAAATTTTTTTATGAAATATTGCACCATATTTTAATGGAAATGACACACATATTTTCAAAAAGTCAACGATTTAAAAATGAGCTTTGTTTCATTTTTACCAATGACGGTAATTTGAATATATCGCTGCAAGAGCAAGAGAAAAAAAATAATGAAAATAAAGATATGTTTTAACCAAAACATATAAAGTGTTTTCCCTTATTTTGACAATACCGTCGACAAGTGCTTCAGTGGAAAGAAGTTTTTCTTGCCTCAAACGTATAAAAACTTATTTAAGAAATAAAATATCTCAAAAAAGACTTACTTCTTTAGGCAATATTTCAATTCAAAATGAATGTCTAGAGGAGATTAGGGCAACTCATCCATTTTATGAGAATGTTATAAATAAATGTGCTGCTATGAAGGATAGGAGAATTGATTTAGTATACAAAATTTAGGTAAATCGTAAAAAAATATTCTATCCCTTCCACATATAAAAAAATTATTGCGATATTTTCTTGCTTCATTTGCACTTCACTTACTTTTTCACCCGCGAGCCGCCATTGGGAGATATGCAAACAACAATGTTCAAATTAGGTAATAGACCTAACCGTTTCTTGTTATTTTTTGTCTAGTATATAGCTTGTGTTTTGTTTCTTTATTTTATCTTTTAATATGTATTTGGACATTTCACTTTATTAATTTTGAGGTAACTATAGCGAGAGTTAATTGTATGAACGTCGATATATTAAGTTTTTCATTTATTGTAGGTCCGATGATGCTCGCAGGGGCGAAACGCGCGTGTTATCTTTTTAATATTTGACTGATACTTAAGACTTAGTGATTTTATTTTTATATTACCAACTTAAACCAACCCAAAACAAAAAAACAAGCTCTAACCGTCTTTATTGACACATCTATAACTAAAACGGTTTTGTATAAATTAAAAAAAAACTCGTCTAAAGAAAAAATTTATTGACAACAAAAAGAATAAGAGATTTGTTTGTCCGAGGCAATGTTATTGTAAACACAGACTGTTCACTATTATGCGGATTTAAAAAATATGTATCAATAACATTCGCGATAATTAGAATGTTTAATTAATTTTTGGCATTTTAATCTACGAGACTTTTGCGAGACTCTTGTCTCGCAAGGAAAATTTAAAGTATCGTCTCGAGTCTCGTCTCGAAAGCGAGACGAGACGAGACTCTACCAATCGAAAATATCGTGGGCATCACTACTACTGTCACACGTTTCTGCTAAACGTTTTCACAACGATAAAAGTCATTGGTTCTTCTTTTTGTGAAAAATACAAACTAGTGGTATGAAAATTTCATAGTTCAAACTACTGATATTTGGTGTAAAATATAGAGAGTGAAAGTATTGAATTTTGGTATGAATTCCAAAAACTCATATTTTCTAAGCTTGTGATGTAGCCATAATAATTTCGTTTAGGGTATACATATATTTAAATACTTAGCCATATCAAAGAACATGTACTACTGCAGAATTTTGTGTTTTAGGGCGAGTGCTCTGGAGATTACAAAAAATGTCTGTTACATTTAATTGGAGAAGCCTAAGTTTCCACAAAACTACTTTCACTATAATACTTTATTATACATGTTTCAAACTGTTTCGCACATATTCTCTCACTGCCTTTAAATTATAATAATATAATACTTAAATTATATGGTATTTAACTTAATGAGTCGTAATAGCTTTACAATACGCTTTACATAATATATTTTACCTACGGCCACTATCACTTGAGACATTTTTACCAAATATGTAGATATACTTTTTCAAATAATGAAATTTTCAATTAACTAAAACTTCTTATTATCCAGTCGATAAAAGTATTTTGTATTTGATAGTCGCTATGAATACAACTGCTAAAAATTCCGCATAAATACATTCAACTGTGTATTTTGTTTACGGCGGCCGTGCGTTTGGTTTACGGTGATGTTAGTCCAGTTTATGTGTATAGTGGTTTTAGGTAAAATTACATATATACATATATCTGGTATAAATGGTAGTTTAGAAACCTATACATAATCGTATATGATATTGATTTAAAAAAAAATATTTTTACAGCTCTGTTTCTCATGAATTTAAACTTGAAATTTTAAATTGCATTTAAAAGTGGTCAAGACGGGTTATGTAACTTGTTTTTTAAAAATGAAATAGATTTTACACACTCCAAGGACCTAATTATATGACTGTTATCACAGCGCTGCACTGATACAAAAAGCTGTAGTAAAATATTTAAAATATTTTTTTTAATTTGATTAAAAAACTGGTAAACAAATTTAATAAAATAAAGTTGTATTCCCGTATGGTCATAGCTTAATCAAAATTTGTATAAGTATATTGTTATACACCTCTTTGTATATATACAGGGTGTCTATTTAAGGGTATACCACTATTGCTAACTTATAAACGGCAAAAGATACCATGTTGGTTAAATTAGAGAAAAAGTGTCCTTTGTGGAGTACGTTAATAATCCGTTTACAGATTTTTAATTTTTTTCTTTGTTCCTGAAATACCGAGGAAGCAATAATTAATTGCCCAAAATTATTTTATTAAATATCTCAAAAAGTTTGTACTTTAGAAAAAATTTTACTCAACACTTACTTTAATATTCTCTACAAAATGGCGCCCTCAGATTTTTATTTCATTTCCTTGAAGAACAATTTTATAGTTAATACATCAAAATATACCAAGAACATTTTTATCGACGTTTCGAACTGTTATATTCATCTTCGTGTTTCCTTTTTCTAGTACGCCTCTGGATTTTAACTGAAAAAATTTGCTTCTTCATAAATATCTTTATTTAATAATGTGGAACCCGGAAAATACAATTAAATTTTTTTACGGTTCATCACAAACGAACTTACAGCTAAATACATACTAATATTAAAATGGTTTAAGTTTTAAAATTAATTACTTACAGTATAAAATAACAACTAACGATTAGAAAGGTTGGAAATGTCGGCCTTTATTTCTTAAATACTCTCTAGCATTTTTGATAACTCTTTTCTGAATATTTTTAAGCACTCTTGGTGTTATTTTATCACATGCCAACTGAATTCTTAGCTTAAGATCATCCAAATTTGCAGAAGTCGTTAAATATACCAGGTTCTTTATGTATTCCCATATGGAAAAATCCATCGGAGTTAGGTCCGGGGAACGAGGTGGCCAATTAATAGGACCGTTATTACCAATCCAGTGGTTAGGTTTAAAATTATTAAGGAATCGGGTACAGCGACGGTAACAACGCGCTGGAGCACCATCTTGTTGGAAAAATTCAAAGTTTCTATGCACAGCCAAGGGCAGGTTATCTAACATTTCTTAGAAGTCATTTGTCAAAAAATTCAAGTACATGCCACAAGTTAAATGATCTTCAAAGAAGTAGGGACCCACAACTTTAGAATCCAAAATTCCCAACCAAAAATGGTGGTTTCCTTAGTTCCAACGGTAATGAATATTACGGTTAAACCACCCATTATTACAAAATCGGCTCTCGTCTGACCACATTATTTTCTTGCAAATATCAGAATCAAGCCTATGTTTTCGGAGAATCCATCTACAGAAAATTCGCCTTTTACGGAAATCTGTTTGCCTTAGATATTCCACTTTTCGGTAACGATAGTTTGTGCCAACGCAAAATCTTTTTGGACGAATCATTGTTAACACCGGTTTCTTTCTCAATTTCTCGCAGGGATACCTCTTGATTGACATGATTTTTATAATTTACGAAGGCTGAAACAATATTTAAATTAAAAGGCGACAATTTTTACACCAAAGAGGACTTACCTAATACATTTACTTCACCAACTCCTGCTTGGGCTGTTACAGTTGGACTATGGCTTTGCTTTTTCTGAGAACGACTCTTTCGGGATACATATGATGGTACGGTTGAGCTGCATTATCGCGTTACTCATAAATCTCGCATACACAAACAGCATATCTACTTTCTCGTCATTTGAATAATCCATAATCCGCCTTACTGTAAGTAATTAATTTTAAAACTCAAACCATGCATTTTAATATTAGTAGGTATTTAATTATAATTTCGTTTGTGATGAACCGTCAAAAATTTTCATTGTATTTTCCGAGATCCACGTTATTAAACAAAGATATTTATGAAGAAGTCCATTCTTTCATTGAAAATCCAGAGCCGTGCTAGAAAAAGGAAACATGAAGATGAATATAACAGTACGAAACGTCGGTAAAAATGTTCTTGGTGTATTGATGTTCTTGATGTATTAACTGTAAATTTTTGAAATGAAACAATAACAGCTTCCTTGGACAATAGGGTTGAACGTTTATTACTAAGCCAACGTTTCGGCACCAATTTGTGCCATCATCAGGGCTAGTAAATTCTAATTACTTATGTAGTCTAAATAGACATACATATTGTTGTTACTTCACAAACACAAAATAAAACAACGAACGAGCAGAGGAATTTTATGCCGCTGAGAAGATTAAAGGTTTTAAACTATATACTAGCCCTGATGATGGCACAAATTGGTGCCGAAACGTTGGCTTAGTAATAAACGTTCAACTCTATTGTCCAAGGAAGCTGTTAAACTTACCATAAAATCTAACTGTAAATTGTTCTTCAAGAAAATGAAATAAAAAATGCAGGTCTATATAAAAAAAAATTGATGGTGGTGGCCGGTAGACGAAACATCGGGTTGAAAATCTGAGGGCGCCATTTTGCAGAGAACATTAAAGTAAGTAAGTGATGTATAAAACTTTTTTCTAAAGTACAAACTTTTTGAGATAAATAAAATAATTTTTGGCAATTTTTGCAAAATCCCCGGTATTTCAGGAACAAAGAAAAAAATTAAAAATCTGTAAACGGATTATTAACGTCCTCCATTTAGGACACTTTTTCTGTAATTTAACCAACATCGTATCTCTTGCCTTTTAGATAGCAATAGCACCCTGTATATATATATATATATATATATATATATATATATATATATATATATATATACAGGGTGCTATTGCTATCTATATATATATATATATATATATATATATATATATATCGCAAATATTTTTCTTGAACCTTCAAATATATATTGTAATTAGATATTTCTTTTCTTGGGATGCGTGTTCATAAAATTAAAACGATTTTTTAATTATTTGTCATATTTAATTCAATTGGACGTTTCGACAGGTAGTTCCATGTCTTTTTCAAAATGTTTTTATTTTATTTTTCCTAAAACATATTGCAAAAAATAAACAATCTAAGATTTTAAAAAATCAAAAATTATCTTACCATGAGACGTAAATCAAAAGGTCAATAACACCAATTAACATTTAAGCAAAATAAAATACACATAGCACATTGTTATTTTCTCAAACAAATACAAATACAGAACATCTGTTGCGGACTAACTGAAATATATAGTCTAGGAATTCATTCTTATCATAATACTTTTTTAGTGGTTACCGGAGAGATTTTATTATTTAAATATTTATTTATTTTAAACAGATTTGAGGAACTTAGATGATGTTGATGTTCATCAACAGAAGAAAAATCTGATATTAGGTACATGATTTTATTTTATCAGATGTTCAAAATGACGGCCATTTTGTTTTAAACATTTATCAACTCTCTTTCGAAAAGAATTCCGCACTGTGAATAACATTTCTAGAGTGATTTCACGAACTGCACGCGTAATCCTTTCTCTCATGTCTTCGGCTGTAGTTGGAGCAGTCACCACTTTTTAGGAGTGGGGGGTAACTTTTAGATGTTAAATGGAAAGGTGCAGTTTTCTTTCCAGATTCGTAATCTCCAGAAAAATCTACGTTATAATCAATGAATAATTTAATGTCAAAGATTAAATAGAAATTCAACAGAAGAAAAAAATTATATTAGGTACATGATTTTATTATAATAGGTGTTCGAAATGACAATCATTTTGTTCAGAAGCATTGTCGTTGTTTTTTCTACAGCCTCCGGGAATTCCCATGTCAACTGGGTAAAAAAATACGATATTTTGGTTAGATTATGTAGTTAATTATTTTTGTTATATATGTATATATATATATATATATATATATATATATATATATATATATATATGTGTTTGCATGTTTAAAAAATGTAAGAAATGTAGTTATAGTGTAGAATTTTGTTATAAGAAATTATTAGTACAAAATAGTATTACAGCTTGTTATTATTAGCTATTCATTATCAACCGACAATAATTATTATTAAGGTAAAAAATGTATTATAAGTGCGTTTATGAACACACGCGTGACAAAATAAGCAGTAGGTTAGGTCAGGTAGGATGATCAACTGCGAAATTTATATATCTCAATTAGTTTAAGTCTCTATAAGCTGGGCACTTATCAAATTGAATTACTGACCCAACTGCACTTCTCGATGGATTATTGGAATCAATGTGTTTCTGTAGCGTCATTCTGTGTAACCTAACCTAACCTAACCTACCAGCTTATATTGCCCTGCAAGTGGTCTCAAATACACTTATTAGACACCTGCCATTTCAATGTCCGAGAAGTTAGCGATGGTTTTCTGTGATGAATTGTGGTGAACGGCAATCCACACCAAAGCAAATTCGCAATATTTCGATGTGTTTTATGCAACATACCACATTCATCTTTTAGGAGGTGATTCAATTGATGCTAAAGATTATGTGTGTAAAATATTTTTCCAATTGCTAGGGGATACGGTGGCGAAAATGGCCAATCACATGTAGAAATCAGAACATGCTAATAAAATATGATAAAGCGTGTTCTAATTCGAACAAGTTATTGGCTGATTTCACCACCCTATCCCCTAACAGCTGGAAATATATTTTACCCATATACTCTTTAGGACCAACTAATCTTCTCCTGGAAGACGAATATAGTACCCAACCCAAAAATTTGAGAAAATTAATAATAAAACTTGACAGTTATAGGTTTAAAGTGGCGTAAAGAACAATTAATCAAATAATTTTTCTAAATGTCACAATTCCAAAATAAAAGTCACGTAAAACATAACCGGTGAACCAACAGTTTCAATTGCCATGGCGATCCTTCTTAAAGAATAAAGGGGATAATGTCTAAATATCTATATACCCTTTACAGAGGTATCCAATTTAACCCCCTAGTATATACATATTGCTCGAGATGTTAATTAATATCTTAAGTTTGCATAACACACATCGGGAATATTGTGAATTTGCTTTGATGCGGATTGCCGTTCACCACAATTCATCTCCGAAAACCGTGGCTAACTTCTTGACATGCAATTTTATACAATATATAATATTTTATATGCTATTACTATTTTCAAAGATCTACTCCTCGAATTTTTAAAGGTTTATGTAATTGCAGTAGGCTAAAACATTATGCCGAAAATGTCTTCCTAAAATTTAGTTATTCTCTTTGGCATATTCTCAGGGAAATATGTATAATTTTCTTACTTATATCTACCCTTCGTCGATTTTCTATGTTATCAGGAATTTTAATGTGTACTCTTCTTTATAGAAATAAATATTTACAGAATATTTATGGCTTTTATTATCAATAAATTAACTTACATTTACCGAAAATCATTTTCGAAGTGAGTGCATGCGACAAGAGTGGAAATATTAATATATTTTTGTTACCCTGACCCCTGTCTAGAATATGTCCTGCAACATCGCAGTTGCAATGATCTGTCTCATTAGGGATCAGGGTATCCTTATTCTAACGTTGGCGTTGGTTTAACGTGAAACAAAACTATACTAACATTATTTCTCCCAACGAAAGTCAGGAATCAACAGTGTAGTTCAATGCCGGTCGTCGTACCAACGGGATAGTTGTTTCTGTGGTTCCATTTGGGAAGGGTAGAGATAGTTTATAACTAACTATAACAGAGAGTGGCAATAAATAAATTGCACTAAGAAACTATTGAGAAATAGAGGGGAAATGAAGAAAATGTCAAAACATATCGTGCAGGTACCAAGCAGGCGTATGCTAGGCTGCCGTGCTGTAGTACAATGACGGATATGCCCTTGACAAACTCACCAATTATGTGAATTATGCATGTACAAGGTGTACCTTTTAGAAAATAATAAAAGTAGAATAAATAAATAAATGCATTTTTTTTGTACAACTGACTGTAAGAATTACACTGTTTAAAATAATCACTCTAAATAAATATTAGATAGAAAAATATTTTCTTCGTTCATTTTATACGCTCTATGAAGTATATGGTCGCCCCACCAATGCCTGCTACGCTTGTCACGTCACAAGTCTAAACTCTGCAGCTTTCCTTGTATGGTCGCTCTGCGGTTCACTAGAGAAATGATTTAAATTCACGGAGTTGCAATGAAACGTTAAAAGTCTAGCTACGAAAACCGTCAAATCAAAAATAGGATGCAGTATGCAGCATCTGTAATGCCCAAGCTAAGATTTTTTTAAAAAGAAATAATCTATATCAACAGCCAACACTAAGAAGATTTACCGAAACTAATACACTAACGGGATCTGACAATGTAAATTAGGTACACACCACAAAGTACGCGTACCAGATAAGAATCTTCTCTATACAACAAGGGAATTATTTTCGTCATTTTTCTAGTTGGCGAGCGCCAATCGTCAATATAGGCCGCTATGCCGCAGTGGCGGCATTAAGGCCAAACAGTTTAGCTATATGGCGAATGTTAATACTTTCCCATCTGTGGGTAATCTGTGCCATTACTAATATTAAAGATTGTAAAATATCTTTCATAAGAACCGTAAAACTTACATTTTTTTGTACTCCCTGGCTTTGTTGTCGGTGTGTATCAAGGTCAGACCGGCTTTGGCACTTTAGTGAATCTTCAATCCTAACCTAAACGAATCCGCATTTTTATTAATTTTAAGTTATGTTAAAAAAAAATATCCGCTAGAACGGATATTCGAACATACATGCGTTGCAACCAAAGCCGAGAATCGTATCACTGAACCAGGAAGCTCACACTGAACATTCACCAAAACTTGTTTATACTCCGCGGAAATAAGTTGCGTGATTTGTGTGACATGTATAGGATCCAAGGTTTTAAACATTTAAATTGTCAGCTTATCTTGTATTTGATAACTTCCTTTAAACTATTATTATTTGCTATTTGCATTTTAAATATCGAGACCCTAGATACATACCTTACGAGATTTACAATTCCACAAGGCGGGTTCCATCCATTTTAATTATTGTAATTTTATAATACGGATATTCTGGACGAATGAGGATAATAACAAAGTCTGATTAACGATATATTGATTAACGTTTTGCGGTTGCGGATGCCGGATGCACACGGCACAGAGAAATGTATCAGTGCCTAATTTCTTGACCAGCAGAATAATCTGCTGTTTCTGTTGGCCCACTAACCAGATCTTATTGTTTTCGTTCTAAAAATATAAAATCGATAAATTAGTGCAGAATATTTGAAATTTCTAAGAGATCTTCCTCTACCCATATTGCTTCACTTCCCTCGCGGTGTATTTTTCTAATAAAAACTTGCCAAACGGGGCTTTTCCGCGTCGATAGATCAAAAACAATATAATATGTGAGTTATAATAATTTGAGACATTTTTAGAACAAACGGGATTTGCTCTTCTTTATCTTCTAGCGTAATAATCCGGAATGCGGGTTGGCGAGAAGGTTTGGAACATTACCAAATAGTCCTCTTCCAGCTGACTTAGGGTATAAAAGTTTACTGGCCATGGCTTTTCGCGTAAATAGATAAAAAAAAGCCGTATATTTGAGTTGACGAGGAAGTTTGGGACATTACCAGGATGTCCCCCTGCGATCCTCTTCCCCTTCCAACTGACTTACGGTATGCAAGTTTGTTGGCCATGGCATTTTTCGGGTAAATAGATAAAAATAATGCGATATCTGAATTGGACAGAAAATTTGGGAACAATACCAGGTGGTCCCTCTTGTGGCCTTCTCCCCTTCAAGCAGGCTTAAGGTATGAAAGTTTGCTGATCGGCGCGAATTTATCAATTAAGCGTTATAAGCAGACTGGCCCTTGAATCCCATATGGAGCTCGTTAATTACAACATTTTAATTACAACAGTTTTGATTTTGAAGTTAGTGCACGTGATTTTATGGCTTTAAACGGTTTTAGGAACAGATAACCTAATGCTAACTGCTAACAGGACAGATCCACCTAACACTCTAGGTTTTCTTTAAAAAATCACTGTTCTAATATGCACTAGGAATTTTGTTTCTTTATAGCAAACCTAACTAATCCTAGGCTATCTTTAAGAAAAATAAATAATCCGTATTTATATTATCAAAAACTAAAAAAATCATTCGCCGAACGGGGTTTCGAACCCACATCGGTGGTATCCAAAGTCGAGAATCTTAGTACTGAGCCAGGAAGCTCACACTGATTATTCAACAATACTTGTTTATACTCCACCTAAATAAATGACGAAACAATATGATGCACACTGAACAATCTGTGTTGGGATTGGCGGACACCATATAAGGTCTGGTAGTAAGCGGCCGCTCGCCTTCCTGAGCCAGCAACCTAGATGCTCTCTCTGAACTTCAAGCGTCGAATAATTGCACTGGAGTTTTGGGAAAGGGGTCTGGACTCCACCCCTATCCCAAAACTCTAAAAATATTTATTAAGGTTTAAAGACGTTTTGGTCGTGAGCATGTTTATCATTGCTTCAATACAGTGATTAAACAAAAACAGTTCTGAAAAGGCCGTACTAACCTGTTCTATATTAAGTCAAAACAGAAATTACATGGATTTTTTTGTGGAGAGTTGATTCCAAATTAATTAATTAATAATATCTGCAGTGTGACAGGTCGATATAGATCACCAACAGTAACCTCATAAGTTTGGTGAACGAGCCTGATGTTCAGCCAAATTCAAAATATGGCGACATTAGAAAACGCCACTTTTTTGAAACAGAGAAAAATAGCATGAAAAATACTGACTTTCCGAAAATTTTAAAGAAAAAACATTTTTTCTTCGTTGGTTAAGAAGACATTAAAAAGTCGACGTGCTTTAGAATTATTCCAAGATTTGACTTACATATGTATGACTATCTTGGAAACTATTATAGCTAGAAAGATGGTTAAAATGGAAAGATGTAAAGAAGCGGGAATTTGTGTCCCTCTTGCTTCTATTCCATGTTGGTTTTTGTCTAATAGATTTTTTTAGTTACCTTTCAGTTCTATTACTACACCTGCGCATCATTGACGTCATAGCTGACCATGACAGTTAACCCCACTTTGGGGCCCGAAGCCGTAGCTTTCTGTCGAAACGATTGATAGAAATAAACGAGCGCGAAGTACAATTTTTTTTCTTGTTTTTGGATTTTATCTACTACGATTCATCAGTTTTTCTTATAGCAATGGCAACGTACAGCAGTTCTAAAACCATGTTAGTTAAAACTTCTTCTTCTAAACGTTAAGTAATTTAAGTTCTACAATATCATATTTTTATTAAATTTTATAAGCAACTTTGCCACTTATAAATTTCTTTATTTTAAATTCCGAAGAAGGGAATAAGCATAAGAATAGACCATGCAATTTTTATTTGACTGCATCCTCACATAACCCAGAACCAAAAAGACTAAATTGTTTTTCTTTTTATTATCCTCGTTCGTCCAGAATATCCGTATTATAAAAGTATAATAAATAAAATTTATTATACAAGTATTAGATGTCAATAGTATTTAAGGTCTCGATATTTAAAATGCAAATAGCAATTAAAAAGTTTTTAAAAAATCTTAAACGAAAAGCATAAACCCTTCCTATTCCTATACATCTCCCACCAATCACGACCCAGATATTTCAATGAGCTTCCAACTGGTTCGTCACTTATTGCCGCGGAGTATAAACAAATTTTGGTGAATGATCAGTGTGAGCTGCCTGGTTCAGTGATACGATTCTCGGCTTTGGATGCAACGCATGTATCTTTGAATATTTGTTCTGATATTACCAAGTTCAAGTTTCAGAACAAACGTTTCGCGGTGCCGCTGATTCCCCGAATACGAATTATCAGAATAAATCAACGACAATGTGACTTCATAATAGTGCGTTGTTCCCTACTCCTCCAATTGCATGCCCGCTGACTGCTGGGATAATAGTTTTCTATTTGGTTTTTTTGGCATACGTGATAAAATATTTGTATACAATATATTTAAAAATATAATATATTTGTTTTTATGTTTACATTCTTTGTTTCGAGTATATTTTTTACTAAAAAAATAAAAATGCTTTGCAAAACACAATTGTTTAACTTCATCAGTGCAAAAAAAAGGTACATTCTATGAGAAACGGCAATATTTCACTTATCGTAAACTTTAGTACAATCTAGTACATTTTATTGCTTTTGCTATCAGCAGGTTGTTACGCCACTGCAATAGATGACCTGAGAAATACAAAGTAATTATTGTTATGAAAAAACTCCTCCATTATTGAGAATTCAGATTATATCCAATAAATAAAAATAATTCTTGACTCATTATCTATATAACTTGTACCCGTGTTACTGTTGTTCCAACAAGCCGCATATAGAATATTTATATATTTATAATATTTATAACAGTTAATTTTTATAATTTTATATCCTTTATCTATACCTAGTGTTGGGCACATTGCTCATCTCTGACGTAGATCGACTTTCGAAAATAAAAAGAAACCTTGGATTGCAATAAAGTTAAAGAGTCTGAGGGAATGATTAATCAGAGACAGTGTTGCCAGGACTTTTTCAATTAATTGCAATATAAATGGCTGGCTGTTAAAAAAAGTCATCCCTTTAATCACACGTATATCTTTATGCAGTGCAAAATAATGAACAAGCATGGCAAGAAGAGTAATATAGTAATAGATTTGGTGAATGAAGCGATAATACAATAATTATTAATCTATTAAATAGTAATACATCTATTATGATTGTAAAAGACTGGCAACACTGGTTACTTGTCTGGCTGGACCTTCAAATATCAGAAATCATGCGTAACTTGAATATAAATGTTAATACTCTATATTTTAATGTTAAGGGAGAATTGCACGCAAAAAGTGAAAAACCAGCGACAAGGTCTAGTCGAGTTGAAAGTAAGATGAAAAGGTACCTAGGCATTAAAAAAAACTTCCTGCACGTCCGACTTCAAAAAAATGTGTTATGTATAAGTAATTTAAATTACATTTCGGTTAAAAATGGGTTTAAAAGGGTTCACGCGCTGCAGAAATACAGACATGAGTACGATTTACCTACCATTTCAAATTTTGCAGTTACGTAGACAAAGGATCAATGTAATGCGGTAAAGAGCCATTTTGTGTAAAAAAAATTATATGCGAAGGCATGTGCGTCAAAAAGTGGTCAAAAAATGATCGTATATGGACAAATCTACTTTTATTTTATAACTCTAGATTTTTCATAAAAATCCGCATTTAGCGCCCAACTATACATATTTCCCTATTAAAATAACATTGAAGCTAATACATATCTCTATAGTTTTAACATAATATTGCAGCGGAGAAAGGCTTGCAAATGATCCATATTACTGCGTGTAGTTCCCCCTTAAAGAGTACTGGAGAGACCAATAGTGAATATGATCCTCTGACATGGAATAATAGGAGCTATAGTCCAACAGACAAAGACTATCTTACAATTCTTAGAAATAATACTTTTAATTAATCTTTAATTGTTTTTTTTTATATAATGCAGTTGTCGATGTTCTGATCAATTTAACATATAGTAAATTCCAAAAACGTTTGTTTCATATAGTTTTGTTCCGGGTAGAGGAGCCCTAGCTCATTATTTTTGAAGAAAAAAAAAAGATCTTCATACACTTATATGATATAATAAAAGGCAACGACTAAAAGTGTATCATCATGTGTCCGTGATACTATATACCTTTCTTTAATGTTTTAACAGCTCCCGGGGAGGGGGTGCAGACAAAGCATTTGTGGATCTATGTTCAAATAAAGCTTTTTATATTGAGATCTCATCCTGTCTTCCTCTTGCATTTTATATGGGATTTGGGCAAATTGAACAGCCTGTATCTTAAAAACTGGTCGTAGTATTAGACTGTGCCCATAAGAAATTTTGATCAGGACATCCTTAAATAAATTGGAAAAAAATCACCGAAAGCCATTTTCCATAATAAGTATGCGAGGTCCTTTATAAACATACCTTTAATTCAAGCGGAATTTAATAATTCCTTTTAAGCAGTTGCCATCCTTAAAAATTACAAAGACACAGTGGCGGCTCGTCAGGGTAGGCCTCTGAGGCCGCGCCTCACCCCCAAAATAAAGGAAAAGAGAATTTTTTTATATAACTTTTTATCTATTACCAATTAGAAATATACTTTTTAACAGTTTTACAACATAATAACATAAAAAAAAAAAAATATATAATCCCATAATAAATATTTTAGAAAATAAATTCTGACCACATCAAAAAACCGACCGTGCAATCCGTGCAAACCCATTCCTAAAGAAAGTGCTCTCGAATGAGGCGAAATAATTTTAGCTTGGAAAGTTTCGACTTCTGACCTATGTATCAACGGCCGGTGCCGATGCCGGCGAGTCACCTGATTACGACAGAGCGGGATGGCGATTGCCGATGCACGCGTTTTCTATTGCATTCTTGAGGTGATAAATCTGTAGCTTGGATATGCTTTTATTGGTTATTTAAATCACATGACTAGCGAAATATTCCAACGGCTTCTTTTTACGTGATGCGTGCGGCTGAGAAAGAAATAGGAAATAGATTGCGATAATCGCTGATTGAGGGCGTTCTGTCTTTTAAGGTTGTTTTGTTTTGATTTGGTAAGTTGGACCGTTCCATTTTTTGTATTTGCTTTTGAAATGAATCCTATTCACGACATTATTGCCTCATTAATTGAAACGCCTTTTTTAAGAAGAAGCGAAACTGAAAAGAAACAGATATTAGGTAGCAGTCCGACGCCGAAAATTTTAGCAATATTTAACGATAAGAGGCAAGGTAAAAAATATTCAAGAACTTTTCAAATATCTTGGTACGAAACTTATAGGTGGCTATGCGTAAGTAATTATAAAGAAAGCTTATATTGTTGGCCTTGTATTTTATTAGGTTGCGTCAAAAATAATTGGAGTTCAGGGGGGGATATTCGGATTTAAAAAATTTTTCACGAGCAGTAAAATCGCATGAAAGTTCAAGAGAGCATATTAAAAATTCGGTAGCACTTACAAGACTGGAGCAAAATAGGGCGATTATTGCGGATGCACTACAAGAAAATGCAAGTCTTAATAAAATTGTTTATAATGAAAATGTTCAAAAAAACCGTTTATTATTTAATTGATGTTACTATTACTTTGGGTAAACAGGACTTGGCATTTCGAGGTCATAATGAAACAACAGATTCTTTTAACCGTGGCAATTTTAAGGAAATATTTGCATGCTTAATAAAAAGAAATGCCGAACTTACTGAACATTGTGCTAAATTTAGTAATATTTTTACGGGACAATCTAAGACTATACAAAATGAACTAATTGGTTGCATACATGACTATATTCAAGAATATATAAAAAAAGAGATCAATGACACCGATTGTTGTTTTTTTGGCGTAATTGCGGATGATAGTACTGATATAACAGAAAAATCACAGTGTTCGATAACAGTTAGGTATGTGACCAACGGATCTTTAAAAGAAAGATTTTTAGGATTTTTTGACGTTAGCGATAATAGAACAGCAGAGAGCCTTTTTCATTTAATACAAAACAGCTTAGAGCCTTATGACTTTAAAAATAAATTGGTCGCGCAGTGTTACGATGGGGCTAGTGTTATGGCAGGTGAAATAAATCGGCTTCAAACAAAAGTTAGATCTATTGCTCCTTTAGCTATGTTTACTCATTGTTGCGCCCACAGATTAAATCTAGTTTTACAACGGGGAACAAAACTGATTACCCAAAGTCGTATATTTTTTGCCACTTTATTAGGAATACCAAATTATTTCCACCAATCACCAAAACGGTCTTTTGTGCTTAATCAGATAGTAGGTAAAAGAATTCCGCAAGCTGTAGAAACGCGATGGTATACACGGTCTAAAATTTTAAAATTAGTGGCTAATGAATGGGACAAATTAACTATAGTATTTGAAACTATTATTAATGACTTAAGTTCTGGAACAGAATCTATTAATGGTGCAAAAGGATTTCTAAAGCATTTTAATGATTTCGAATTTTGCCTTTTAACGCATATTTATAAACAAATTTTTAGTTGCACTGATGTACTGTTACAAATATTACAGTTAAAGCATTTAGATATAAATTACTGCATTTCGCAAATAAACCTTGCCAAGCAACGAATTATTGAATTTAGAAACGAGGACCATTTCAAAGAACTTTTCAATATTGCTAAAAAAGCCACTATTCTGCCAACTAACACACGTCGAGGGCAATGTTCTAGCGACTTTGATATTTTTACTAAATATAAAATATTATATTTCGAAATAATAGATTGTATAATTCTTCAATTAGGGACGCGGTTTGAAAATTTAAATAATTTAAATTTCTTTGCTTTAGTCGATTGCACAAAATATTCGGAATATGTTAAATGCTTTCCAGACGACCTATTAAATAATTTATTAAAAAATTATCCAAACATTTTTGACAGAGATAGATTAAAGAATGAGCTTTCTGTATTGTATAGGGATGAACAATTTTCAAATTTAGATGTCGAAAAAAGTCTAGCTTTGTTATTTAAAGATTTTAAAGCAATTTTTGCGGAAGCATATAAGCTGTTTAATTTAGTTTTAACTATTCCCGCAACAAGTGTATCGGCCGAACGAACTTTTTCATGTCTTAAACGGATCAAAACCTACCTAAGAAACACAATGACACAAGAACGGCTTTCGGGTTTAGCAATGATGTCAATAGAGCAGGAATTACTGTCAGAACTTAGTGAAGACCAAAACTTTTACGACCAAATTATAGATAAATTTGCAACCTTAAAAGACAGACGTATAGATTTAATGTACAAAAAGTAGTTTTTTTATCTTATTTCATACAACTATTTATTTTAAGTTTTAATAAACTAAATTATGTTTTTATTATCGCAATCACCGCTATATTTTAGTGATAGGTGTACATATTTTACTTGTTTTGTTTACTTTTTATTTACTTTTTTTAGAGTTTATTTTTTTAGTTTTTAATGGTTTAGTAGGGCTATTGGCGATGACCTCCATTAAAAAAAAAAGGTCAACGCGTCGCAGAATAATACCTCATGGGTGACGTGGAAATTTATTCACATTTAAACAAAATTAACCTCATGTAGCCTCACCCTTCAATATACTCACGAGCCGCCACTGCAAAGACACATTTCATAATAGTAGCCTACATAAATACTCTGTATGTTTCCTAATTACGATTTTATAAGTCGTATGTCGCGACGTTGACATTTAACGTTGGCAGGACGATTACCCAACCCTGGGAAATGAAATTTTGGTTGTTTCTAAGTTGGATACGACTATGATTGGTGCACTGAAATGCGACCTACCCTTGCATTTGATTGGTTAACCATATTGAAAATAAAACAATACCCAGATACTGATTAAAAGAACATTTGTTCAGGCATGCTTAATGACCGCTTGTGATATTTCTACACAGCTAAATTAACATGGCCGCAATAATGCAATAACTTGTTCACTCTAGTTTAAATGTATGCTCCAAAATAATACCTGTCACGTCTTTCAAGTTATGATAAATTAAAGTTGTTGTATCAAAATGGCCTACAGATATAGCTATGTTGTACCGACAATGTCGCAATGGTCCCTCTTTTGACGTTATATCCTTTCGCTTGCCGACGTTGGGTCAACGTTGGAAAGATTATAAAATGTCATTATAACTGGTATAGTTGGAGTTCGACGTTAAATCAACGTTGAAAGAATTCTCAGGGAAGGCATTTACGAGCATAATTACTCCCCAAAGTATGAGGACTGTATAATTTCGAACAAATTTTGTAAGTGTTACAGAACACAAATAAAAAAATTAGCCCCCATGCTCATAAGAATATTTAAATTAAAAACGACTTTTAAGTAAGGAATAAAATACTAAAGATTTTCAAGTTTCAAGCATATTTGCTCTCCAAATATTTCGGTTCTGTCACAATTACAAATCGCTGCCACTTTGAAATACGTAACTATAATGTCTACATATTTTGAAATTAAAGTAAAAACGCCTTTTAGATGTGCACCTTCCTTAATTTTCTTTCCTCAAAAAGGTGCCCAGCCGTCAATTTGAAATTTTCAATCACAAAATGTACACAAAAAAATTATATTTAGTTTGCTCTTGAAGTGTAACAAATTCATAATGTTTTTTACTTCGTGAAAAAATCACCGTCCGAAAATTTTACACATCTCTGCGACCGTATCAGTGTTAGGATACAATAAAATAAGTTTTACTAACATGATTAAAAATTCCTGTAAATTGTTAGTTGGTTCGGTTGTGAAACGTGCAAAAATAATATGCAAGCTTTTACTGTGTTCTCGATATGTCCTGAATTTTCAGTTTTTCGCCCATTTAAATGCAATTTCAAGAACGAGATTACTAGAAAGTTAGATTCAGCAATTTAAAGGGGCAAGGGACTATCAATATTAGGACAGCAGAAAGTATATTGTAATGTACAAATTTCATATTGGTAAGCCACCTAGATTTTTTTTTGCGTATACATCTATTTTCGTAAATGTTCCTCTTCGGATTTTCTACAATCTATCGGTTTTTTAATGTATAGTGCACATTAAATGTTAAGTTAAAAGAAAAACCTCGAAAAAAACATTTCTATTTAGTTGATAACATGATTATGATATATATAGTTGTGGTTGCATTTTTAGGAAAACCAAGTAAATTCATGGATGTATCATCCACAGTGGGCTCCATCTTGGCAAATCAGGATATGAATCTCAAGCAACAATAAAAAATGAAAATCAGCTTTGCATATAAAATTATGAGTAGACAGACAAAGCAGTAAGGAATGGTTCCATGGTCCATCTGAGAATAAATACAGAACTGCTGAGGTAATTCATATGTCACAATAATTAGATATTTTAATAATAATGAGGCATTTTTCCTTTTCAAAATATTTTCTTACAAAGAACTTTTAGAAAAATTTGTTAAATAGGTAACAAAAGAAAGTGCTTGGAAGATTTATTTCATATGAAGAGATCCATATACTTATCATTTTTAAAAAGATAACTATT
This sequence comes from Kuschelorhynchus macadamiae, assembly GCA_030620095.1. Classification (NCBI taxonomy): domain Eukaryota; kingdom Metazoa; phylum Arthropoda; class Insecta; order Coleoptera; family Curculionidae; genus Kuschelorhynchus; species Kuschelorhynchus macadamiae. The sequence continues at coordinate 832,859 of JAUTXW010004690.1, forward strand.
ACTCTCATACAGGGCCGTGCTTAGCCTAGACTTGGCCTGGGACAAATTTATTTGGGTCACAATTTTCAAAAAGGCAACCTATTTTGTTAATGTTTACAAAATTTTAAACACATGTGTCTTCGATGTTGGAATACCCCTCGGAAACCCTAAGGTATTTTGATGTTCTCTATTTCTTGAGTGATTTAAATGAACAGTTCATTCATACTAGGCTCTACACATAATCAGGACGTAATCTGTATATAAAAGTTAACATAATCATCTGGGGAACAGAATTCTCTTTCAATAAGAATTTCTTGGTTTACTTTTATGCTTTGAATACATTTTATTTTTAATGGTAATATATATAATTTTATACATCCGACTAGAGGACCTTTATGAAATAAAGAAATTTGGTGAAGTGTCATAACCAAATCATTCCTACCCCTGGGTTGATATTATTGGAGATATCCCTATTTCTAGAAATTAAGTTTCCGTTGTTTAAAAAATACATTATACACTGAACGAAAGCATCTTGAAAAGAGTTGATACTGTTGAAGACTTGGGAGTGCTATTGAATTCCAAATTTACTTTTGCCAAACACATAGATAATATCACGAATAGGGCAATAAAACTATTAGGTATTATTTTAAGATGTCTTTGACCTTTCAGCAATGTGTATGTTCTAATAGAATATTTTGTACTGTGCCATCTGGACTTGTGTAATTTATTCAAAATTCTTAACAATTTTATTAAGTCACCTTCTCTCTCATGTTTCTGTCAGATCAACAACACAGGAGTCATTATTTCAGACTAAGTTCCACAGAATTTGATAGGTTGCACTTTGATTTTTTAATTTGTTAACTCTAAAAATGTTAATGGCTATTTTCTGTTCATACATTTTCATTTATTTGAAAAAGAGCAAGCATTGTTTCTTACAAAAACAGAAAAAAATACACAAAAAAAAGGAAGTATTATGATAATTAAAATCATTTAAATTTTCCTCTACATTCTACAAGGTTTTCTATGAGAGATGCATAAGAATTTATTTATGGCACAAATATAATTGAAATTTTAATGTAACTTAAATTCTTTGTTGTCTAAGAATTCTATCTTTTTGACAAATCTGATTTAGATATTGAATTAAATTTGCCTATATAAGTAAAAATATTGAGCTCAATTAAGATGTTAAATAAATGGAAAGAGCAATGGTATGTGACTGTCTTGTATGACCAGTTTGGATGAAATAGGGAATATTCAGGATGTTACTGGAGTGGTCCCATAGCAAACATATTAAATATATCGGAATGATGCCATACACGTATACACGAGCGCGAAAGACAATCTATATCGCGTTCACCATATTGAAAGGAAAAAAGTATGCATGTTAATATGGTGATTCTGGCAAAATTTCATATGCAATGGACTCAGGGAGTCTAAAATTTTAACCTAAGTTTAGGCCTTATAACTTGAAACTTTGTATAAAGAAAACTAACAAGGATGAAATAAAAAAATAAAAATTACTAAATCAAAATAATAAACAACAAAAAGTGAACAATAATATTTTATTCCCATATATGTAGGTACTCATTATATAAACGTCTGTTTATGATTAAGTTATTAAGAATTAGTTTGAAGATGACTTCATAAAGTCAAATTTTCAATGTCGAATAAAATATCAAATTTTTACTTTTTAGTGTTTTTTTTTAAGTCCGTTCTATTTTTTATAAAAAATTCTGTTTGGATAACGACGCTTTCTGAAGTAGATATTGCGAAGTAACTCCCCAGAAGCGAATCCCATATCCTGTGTCTGTGAAGTCAAAGCCAAACTTATTCTTAATTACCTAATCACAAAAATATATTTATGTAATGAGTGTTTTGTTTTACTATCTCTATTCGTTTGGTGACTAAAATTTTCCAGATGGAATATAATATTTTCCAATTTTAGGTGCATTTTTTGAAGTCGGTTTTACAGTACATTTTTTTATTTCATCCTTTTTAGTTCTATTTATATAAGTTTTATTTTAAAACAAATAACCATATAATATATATGTAAATTACTGATAAAATGGTGAACGCTTTTTTTATGATGAATAAATATTTAATATAGCGTCATAGTTTTTTACAATATGCTAGCTGTGGGACCACTCGGGCAATATCTCGAATATTCCCTGAAAAGTTCATCGAAATTGTTGAAACCATCGCAGAATAATCGTTGTAGTCTGTTAAAAGTTGCATTAATTTGTGACATGGCAAGCTAAACAAAATAAAGGAAATGTCTGTAGATCCACCATTTTTTGTCCAATTGTAAATATTTAAAAACTGACATTCATAGAATTTAAAGTTTTATCGGAATGTAAAAATGCATAGATGGCACAATTTCTGATATATTTATAACATGTGTAAGATAAAGCTGGAATATACTTCCACAATTAAGCATTTAGTTTGATCTTTTTTTTTGAAATTATATGGGCTCATTATTTAAATATAATATGTAGTTTTTTTTTCGTTTTCTTTTTAAAATTCAAATAGCATCAGTTCGCCAGTCCTGTTCGAAGTAGTGCCATATCTATTTCATTCATTTCTTTTTTTTTAATAAGTGTCAATGTTTTTGAAAGTAATTAGGAATTTTCTTTATTTTTAGTATGCCCAAGGATGACCATTATGTAATAAGATCACCAACAAGATGTAAGCTCTAGAAAGTAAGAAAATGATATCATCTTGGACTGTGTCATTGGTTAAAATCTGGCCTTCTTACCAACTACACCGATTCAGTTATTGCCAGTGGCGAGGCAAGTGAAAACAACCCCTTTGTGAGTTGAGAAAACTGATTACATCATAAGAAGATAAAATTTGTTGTATTGTACTTTAAATAAAATGTATGTGTAATATAATCTTAGGTTTAGATTTATTCTGAAAATAAGCTATATAAAGACTCATTCACCATTTTGTGAAGTAGGTTTTATTTATGCATTCACAATGTGTCGGACTTATTTATTAATATATTTTTACTTCTTAATACTTTTTATTTCTTTAAACTTTGTATTGCTTTATTTCCTAGCCGTAATTGTACACTCAAATAATCTATGCTAATTTTATTAAAAGTTGGATGATTAATTGATGTAATTGAATAAATTAGTTTTCTTTACATTAAGAGTCAGGTTAAAATTATCCAAAAACCATTTAACCTATATCATAGCAAAAATACAGTAGTCTGTATTTTAAAAACAAGACAATCTATCTTGTTAATCTTTTCAAAATTTGAAAAAACACCCAGTATACATAGAAAATAATGGATTAAAAATCTACAACTTCGGCGTTTACCAATTTTTTTTACCCCTTTCAATAAAAAAGTTCAATGGAAGTTTAATTTATGATCAATCAAAATTCGTATGCAATCATAAAACGATTACTTCATTTTGAAGTATTCAAGATTTTTGTATAATTATATAATATGATTTGTTCTTAAATTTCAATGGAATTTGGTTATATATCCTTAGCACAATTTACTATGAGATTATTTTGACAAATAATGACATTATGCCAAAGTCAGTCAAATAAGATATTGTTTAAACTAGATTTTTCTCAATTAAAAATTATTTTTAATTTTAATCGGACATTAAACAAAGCACTACAGGTATTGTAAGGGATAATGCTTTTAGTCAATGTCTATCCCTCTTGAAACACTGTCTCAACCTTAGGTATTATTAGCCTTATAATATGATACCTTATATGTATATACAACTGATAATTGTGATATGCCTGAATCTATATATAAAGCTATTGTAGGATACCTTTATACTGGTTTGGAACTATTTATTTAGAAATTTAAATTTACTTGAACAAAGATTCTGAAAGATACACCATAATTTTTTTTAACAATACGCAGTCTTGTAAGTTTGGCGGCCAGTTCCCAACATATGGTAAAGTCAACGATAAGATATTTTTAGGAAATTATATAAGATTAGGCTATAAAAGGTTGTATTTTAAAAGTTAATTGATAAAATAATTTACAAGATCTAAACTACTTTATACCAGTTAATAAACCTAAGAATCTGGAAGCATGAAATTAATTGAGGATATCTTCGAAAGACTTTTGTCATTTATAATTATATCATGTACCTAACTTTTCCCTAAACCATACTTAGGTTTTAAAAAAAATTGAAGGTGTGATGTGCGATATCTGGCATACTTACTAAATTAACTTATTACCGAATTGTGTATAACAACTCGAGAAAATATATATAAATAGGCCACAGTTAATATTTTTAAAATATAGGGAAAAATTATTCAAATTTCTAAACTTTAGCTATATATCTTTAATCAATCTACAAAATATGTGATACACTTTACAGCAATAAAAAATTTATTCAACACAGAATTAAAAATAAAGTTGAAACTACATTTATCATGTGTATATGTATGTATATATCACTTTTTCAGCAACAGTAATTATAAATGAACCACTTTATGTGACAAGCATATTCAGTAAATTTAAAGATGCAGAATTTGAAGCTTCCATATAATAAAGAGGCCCAATTGTTACATTGATGGAATGGGCTATAATTGGGGCTATATGACACTCGGATCAATACATGTAACTGAAGTCTTCTTTCTTCCTATGCAAACAGGGCAACAAAGAGTACTGAAGTATGACTATAATATACACGTTACTAATATCTGCAATGCACATATGAGCAGAACTAACTTCCTAAGCCTTGTCTATGATACCTATATGAAACATCAAGAAGACTTGCATTAGTCCTAAAACAAATTACAATTAATAAAGTACCTGCATGAATAACAAGCTTAGGCAAAATCATTAACAATCTTATAAAACACTAATCAATATGTGGCCAATAAAAACTGATTTTTAGAAAGGTATTTGCTTAGGATCAGGATAAAAAATTAAACACTAAAAAAAGTTGAAATTGTGTGTCTCAAAAAGCTCACAAAACAAATTAGTTAAAAGATATATGTTCAAGCTTCAAGGCTTTTGTGGATTTTTATATGATCTTTTCAGTAAAACTTTATTTTATCTTTAGGTAGGGAACAACATCCACATTAATAACAGATGGGGACTCAATCCTATATACTAACAAATAAGATTATCTTACATACCCAGTTTAAACGTAGACGGTTTAAAATCATCTGAATGCAAACAAGTAATAACCTCTTCCTGGGCTTTCCAAGAATTTTTTTTTTCAATATTCAATCTCCATTATTCCATTAAATAGAAATTATCCTGTGATAAAAAAATACTTTATAATAAACAAAAAAAAACAGTCAAAATATTTTCACTTCAAAGTTAGAATGCAGGCAAATACGCTAACATCATTTTTTCATGGTGTGGTTTTGATTAACAATGAATAAACTATATATTTATTTTTATCAATAAAACTTGACAACACAGCAGGCCCATTTAAAGAATTTTTAACCAGTAGCGTAGCTCGCCAATTCGCTATTTAAAGTGTCGGGCTAGCGCCGCATTCCACACATTCCAGTCTGTTGGGATTTCGACTCTAAGGGCCAGTGAAGTTTCAGTCCACTAACTGTTTGGGCCGGCGCGCGGTGTAGTTTAGGGGAAAATACGCACTACACAAAAATTAAAGGTTATATGGGGATGACCTGGTAACATTTTGGTAAAAATCCAATCTGGCAAACAAAATGGGGGCCTATTGAATTGTAAAAAAATTATTACTAAAAAAGTACCTCTCCAACTTATCTCAATTTTTATACATAATTAAAGCATTATGTAGGAATAAACTGGCAAAATTTTGGTACGAATCCAAGATGGCGGCTAAAATATTTAAAAAATCAGCCTTAAAACAATTCATTCTTTTAGGTTTCACATATCTTCATCTTTTAGCCCCTTAGGTGCCAAAAAAACCGAAACGTTGCTAAAAAACTAAACTTTGGATTTGTATATCACAGAGCTATAATTTAGCAGTGAATTAAAACCAGAAAACCACCTAGATCGGCTATGATTTAAAAAACAATTAATACATTTTACGTCCCTCCCTCGTACAAAATGACATTCTTCTTTCTGTCGGGCTCTATTTCGATTTCGGCCCCCTTTTAAGTCTTAACCCAACTTTTTATTTCTTTTCTTTCCACTCCATTTAACATTACGACAAACGTCATAGTTCATGTTTATAACAAGCGGATATTCAGAAACCGTCACTAATCGTCCCAGTTGCGCGCGCATACAGACTTTCTGATAGAAATGGCGCGCTGCTGTTTTAAATTTGAATACATAGGTATTATTATTATTGAATCGAGGTAAACCAATTTAAGATTTAACTTATTATTCTTCAAACAAATAAGTAGATACGGAAGACTTTCTAACTGTCTAATGCTACTATTATTAATTTGTAAAAAACGAATATATTTTTTGTACATTATATTCACAATATTTGACAAATACGTATATTTATCGAACTTCAAAATTGTAGAAAAACAATAATGAATGTGTGTTTATTTTATTATTCAATTAGCAATTAGGGAATATATATATATATATATATATATATATATATATATATATATATATATATATATATATAAATATATATATATATATATATATATATATATATATATATATATATATATATATATATATATATGTGTTTTATTTAATAGGGACAAAGTTATGTTCATTGACCCGTTTAAGGAAGGTTTAGTAATACAATTTTTCCCTTTTTATTACTTTGTTGAATATAACCTTTGCGGACTAATGTTTTTGTTATGTGGATTTTTATTTAAAATAGTAAGTTTTGTTTTTTTACTGTTTACTGAAAAAAATATTTTTAAGGTTTCTTTATACATCGATTAGTTATCATAAAAGCACAAGGAAAGCCCTGTCTCATATCATCAATGACCAACATATCAACTCATTTTAAATTATAGCCATTGGTACCATGTGTGCCAGCAAGGCAGATGCAACACACACATATTTCTTTAGCAAATGGTTCTGTGCTTGATTCATTATGATTAAAATGAAATCTTCCTTCTTTAAGTTGGTATACCCTCACTAAGTGTGTCTTGAGATTTATAAAAGAGTACACAATTGTTTTGTTCTTGACTCATTTGGGTGATGGCCTTAACACTTATTGCATCACTGTGATGCCTCATAGAATTTAAATTAAATGCTTTTTCTATATTATTTAGATCCCGTTTTGTAAGTAAATGGAGCCGCTCTAGTTTATTTCTCACGGACCTCATCAAGAATAACGTCAAATGGTATTTTTGAATAATATCCGCAATTAATAACCGAGCCACAAACGAATAAACGGAATAAATAAACAATACAACATAACGTACATAACCTTCAATAATTGAAAATGTCAAATCCAAATCAAAACCAAAGGAAAAAAACGATGCGCGCGCAACTGGGACGATTGGTGACGGTTTCTGAGTATCCGCTTGTATGTTTATACGTCATTCAAACTTAGGCAGAGAGGGAGAGCGGACGTCGATTCGTGTTGTTTTGTGACTCGTGTTTCCCTGAATTGTTTTCCTTTTTTTCCTGTTAAGTTGTGCAAGACGTTCCTGAGTTCCTGAAACTTATTTAACACTAATTTAAATTTGTCAGGGCTTGTTAAATTCAGTAACCGGCCTTTCGCTGTCATTCCGCACTCGGTAAGTGAATCGTTACGTTAACAGTTTGCATTTGTGAGTTTAACCGCACAACAGAATTATTTATAACTGGTAAAAGTAGAACAAGGAACAAGAACAACAAGGTGTGGCTTTTACCGGTACTTATGTCGGATAACAACATAATAAAATCTAATTAATTATTAATTAGCCTTTAATTTTACTTGTTAAGTAAGCCTTTATGCATTTTGAGAGTGTTAAATTATTTTAAAGTATTGTTTTTTTTTATTTTTAGGACCCAACATGAGTTACCAACAGGTAAGATAATCTCCTACCTAGAGTAATATATTTCTTAAATTGAGTTACATATGCTATTGCAAAGTAATATTAAATCTTCAGCTACAATTTTTTCAAAGGTTAACATAGTTCCAAACTAAGGCATAAGGCCATTATAGGTAGATACTAAATTCTGCCTGCTTACTGTTAGGTGGATAGATTTACGCCTTTACAACTGTACTTACAATAAATTTAGATGGACATTTAGGTACCTACTTCCAGTTACAAAAACGTTGTAATAACTAAGTTTGATAATTAACAACTTTTAATTTTTCAGTTATTTTTGGTTTAGGTATGCCAAGGTCATATTTTTATAATTGTTCTCATTATTGCACTTCATCTTGACTCTCCCTACTAAAGTGTCCTGCAATCATGGGAGGGTGAGATGAAAAGGCACATTTCTTCGGCCTTACACGACAGGTCTCACTTCATTTTTCAGCATATATGTATTGACATAATTGAAATATATACTGCCAGCATTTCCATGTAATAATGACAGTATGTTATGTATCACTAAGTAGGTACTGCAAGTATAGTCAGCACTGCATCACATATATACTAAGCATTGCCACATAGTGTGAAGAATTCTGAGGTGTAATTTCAAGTACTTTCGAGTAGTTCCAAGTGTATGCAGGACTTAAAATTTATCTATAATATATAAAAAGGTGAGGTGTGGTATAATTTGAGCTGTATCGGCAGTCATTTAAGTACTGATTTCTATGTGTTAATAGACTTAATTGAACCGCTACAGGTAACCCGGTAATCAGACGATTTACAGGTTTGGTAAAATCACAGAAAATCAATGAAAATGTTTCATAATCCATTCTTAATATGTTTTCCAGAATGGCTATTTTTTTTATATACAGGGTAGGTAGTTTTTTGACTATGCTGCCAATAGACAAATACACTGACAGAATCCAGAAACAAATTTTTGGGTATCAAGAGGCCTTAGAACGTGAAGATCTGAAAAAAATCACGTAGTGATTTTTTTACAATTACAATACTTCCTTTTTACAAGGGAAGGAAAAAGAATCAAGAAGACACCACAATTTTCTTTAATGGGTATATATTTTTATTATTATATTAAAATAGCTAAGTCACAAAAATAAAAAAGCCTATTTTTCTACTAAATTTTTACAGGAAAATACTCCCTCATCCCTCAGACAAACAAGAATTTAACATATTTACATTAATACATAGACACGTTATCTAAGTGCACTAGTTTTTATAAAACAAGCAATTTTTTTGCACATCAATATTATAAATATTAAAATTGAAGATTTTTTTTACATTCATCAATTTTGTTTATACCAAAATATTAGTGACTTCATGGAATAACATCCAACTTTTTTTTAAAGAACAACAGTTAAGATTTCTCAAGTGAATTTTGAATACTTATTTTTCTATTTAATTATGGGAAATAATTGTGAAATAAAATGCGCAAGTTTATGCAATGGTGTGGCCGCATGTTTGAATTCTTTTGTAAAAAATTGGTAAACTTGCATTTACCCACAACTTCCCTCATAGAGAATTCAGTGGGGTAGCTACAAATTTTGGCCCCCTGCAGTCCCGAACAAATGGCCCTCTATATGCACTTACCGACAGAAGGTCATTCATATTTTTGCATATCAAATTCAATTTTAGTAGGGCGACAAAATAAGTGAAGACTAACAAAAAAGTTATCCATAGTTTTCCTTGGGCTCCATTAGACTTTATTGCCGGGCCCACTAGCATATAGTTATTTGGTAATAACTTTATGCAAATCCTTTAAAATGTAATTTATTTCAATTTTTAATTTATTTATTAATATTATTTATTTTTCATAACTTTATATATTTTCCTCCATAAAGTTTTATTCCAGGATATGGAATTTTAACGAATATTTAAACAATTTATTAAGCCGCCATATGTTTGCCATATAGCATTGGCACGAGGATGATTCTCACCAGTTTATCCCTGTCTCACACTTGATTTTCGTATAAAACTTCAAGTCAATTCGATAAGGAGTTTTTTGGTACTGAATTTTTAATCATTTCATTAGGTGGCTCTTTTGTTCCACCATTATGGCCTTCCACAAACATTTAACAAACTTCGCCCTATATCACACTTTTTATTTTTAGTGTAAATGTTAAGAGCCATTTGATAGGTAGTTTCTTAATAATGATAATAATGAATGAAAATTTGAAGTCAACCGATAAGTTTTCTAGTCAGGCCTTGTACAGACTGTACGACAGATTGAACAGAACAGAACAGAACCCACAAATTGCTTTACGCGTATTCCCTTTAAATTATTTAAAGTTAATAGATCGATATTTAAGATAAACCCCGCGTTATTATGACTATGATTGAATTGAAAATGACGGACATTTGAAAGGAGAATTACTGTTAATGACTGGACAAGTTCATAGATTACCAAAAAATTTTAGATTGGCGACTTCAAGCTTTCTGTCAAAACGCATTTGCAGCGCCGCTCGTGACGCGAGCTCGCAACTTTTTTTAAGCGCGCTATTTAAACTATAGGTTTTTAAAAATTAGCCTCAAAAGTGAATTAGAAATCAATCTTTTATCAAATAATTTAATTTTAGAGCATTTAAACATATGTTTTTATTGAATTTAGTTTCTAATGCTAAAACCAAATTAATTAACCAAACATTGATTTCTAAGTTTGTACATCCAGGGAATACTTTGTCATAGAAGCCCAAAACAAGACATTTGGGAATGATTTGAAAAGTAAAGTAAACAAAATATGCCTTTGATGAAAAAACTTAGATATCAATGTTTTGTTAATTAATTTGGCATTTGAAACTAAATTGAATAATTAAGTTTAAATACTGAAAAATTAAATTATTTGACAAAACATTGATTTCTAAATATATTGGTATGGAACTCCATACTGAAATTTTACAAAACTTCACTTTTAAAGGATTGTTTAGTTCAATACTTTCACCTCGCTCTTTTCCGAAATGTTATAAATTTAATGTACCTTGCCTTTAAGGTACACAAGTGCATGCATAATAACCATCATAACTAAATCTTATAGGCTACAGAAATAAAAAACAGTTTATAATAACAACATTTATTATGCTAATTGCTTTACATTTTCAATTTTTTGAAATTTCCTTTATATTATTGCTCTACTTGCCCTTTCAATACTGAATTTAAGTTTATGTGTATTAGTGAGTGTTTCTCAGATGTCGAGGACTGCAACTGGTTTAAACATTTTGGACAATTACCTATAGTTTTTTTAATACTTCTAGCCAGATAACCAGCTATAGAAGCATGTGTTGCAATAACAGCAGAATCTTGTTCATTTTGTGATTTGCTGATAAAACTCTCAACATCTTCATCAGACCCTTCTTCATTAATAGTTTCAGTAGAAATATTACCACTGTTTAACAATGACTGCAATAAGTCCAATACATCTGTATTATTATCATCTTCACAGTTTCCATGAGGTGAATGGGGAGATGGAAAATTATTTATTATAATAGTCTTAAAAGACGGTATAAAAGAATAGAAAGTTGAGTTAATATTTCGAACACCATGGCTTCGTTATACGATAAAAAAAATTCTCTAATGGGTCTTGATTGACTCTTCTTTAACAAAATATTTTAAACCAGCATTATTTAAATTCCTCCAAAGATATATGAAGCCATGTAGTGTTTTAACCCAATTTTTTATTGATGGGGGAACTTTTTCACCCTTCTGAGTTAAAAATCTTGTAGAATTAAAAACGTTAATAGCATTTTCCCCAAACTCTATGTGCCGAATCTGCTGTAATGGCACATCTTAGCTCTTTGCCAAACTCAAGTTCATATGTATGTCCATTGACACTGTCAAAGACTTGATCCATCAAAGTTACAAAACTTGCCGTCTCTCCAGCAGATTTTGGTAAAGTTCCTTCCTGACCTGAACAAAATACTTTGCATTAATATTGATATTGTGTGGCTGGGAGGGTACTAAAGGAACCATTGCAAGCAACCATTTACTTGCAAATATTATATGTCATGATCATTTGGAGGCTTAATAGTAGAGCTACGTTGGCTTTTACACTATAGAGGTACAGGTATCAGAATACCAAAGAAATTTACTCCTTGAAGAATTTAAAATAAAAGTTAGGAACTACCTAACAGCAAGACATTTTACTCTGTTCAAGATTTTTTTAACATTCCTATGATAACACTATAATTGCTAGTACTGTATGGACTATTTTAACTATGTTTCATCTATCATCTTGTTTATTTAAATTCCTTTATAATGTTAATATTGGTCTATAAGTTACATTTTATCTTGCATTTGTTTCATTTAATAATTTTAATTTTAGGAATAACTGAGAAAAACTATTTATTAGAAAGTAAAGGTTGTTTTCAAACTTGTTTTTATATTTTCTTTTGATGTATGTTAACACGAATAAGTCAGTTTTAAATTTTTTTTAATACCTAAGATATATTATTTCATAAAACCACGTAATTATTCATTGAACCCAGATAATTGCTTGAATTTATAAAATGTATTTCAAAAATATTTAATCGATCTTAAAATAATTGAATAAAATATGAGAATAAATATATAATGAATCATACCGTGTTTGACTGTCCACCTCAAGGTGGAAGACACTCTATGTGAGAAGACTTGGGCTGCATGCTTAACCTTCATCTTCAGTTTTTTTTGTAGACATGAGCCAATTTATAGCACATCCTTGTATTGAAATTACCAACATCTAATTTACAGTTTGATGATGTGATCCCAACTAGCTCTCATCCTAATATTATTCATAATAAAAAGAAGATCATTTAAAATCAAGTTATTCCTCACACTTTTCAACAAATGAGGGGATCATATATAGTCACAATTTCCTGTCCTCCAACAGAAAATATATCTATGACAGAAGCACAAATTGATGAGGACTCTTCTTTTAATTTTTTTATGGCATTGATGTTGGCAGCATACTGATCGCAGACTGTACAAGCTGTAATTAGACCAGCCTTGCAGTGCCAAAATTGTAATCCTCAAAAGAATCTTCAACTGATCAGAATTCGTACCTCCATGATTAAAATTAAATGAAATAGGCTGTTTCCATTTCTTTCATAATCCCTGTACCATAAAAACTGAAGCATGGTCAGCAAATTTTAATATTTTGTCACCATCTATATTTTGAAAACCATTAACTTCATCCCATTTCTTTTCATATGTCAAAGATGGTTCCAGAAAAATTTCATCGAACATCAAAACACAATGTCCAACAAATTCATTTTCTTGTTAGAAGACTTTAAGGCATCCATAACTTTAGGAACAACACCTATTGTAAAATGAATCTTCAAAATATTCGTAAGAGTTTTCCTCGATGGTGAAGCGAAGGTCGAATGTAAAACTCTATATGCTCTGGGACTTTGTTTTAAAAGAGACAAGGTGAATACCTTATCTTCAAAGGTGAAACGTCTACCTCTAGGATTCTTCTTAAGCATTTTAATTTGGCAGTTTATAACGTTCAGTGTCCTTGTATTAACTTTAGCCTTCAAAAAACCTGTGGATTCAGCATAGCATAAAGCTTCAAAAAGTCTTTGCTTATTTGTGGTATTTTACAAATCCAGACGACGTTTCATATTTTTTAAATTTTTGGCCACTTCATAAAGCTTTCTTGCTTTAGGCTTGACGCCTTGATACTCTAGTGACTCCAACCAATATGCTACTAAGAAGTAATTGCCCAAACATGTGTACCAGGTGCTTCCATATATTTTGCCTCCCATCTACAGGGTATATTATTGAAAATAGAAAGAAGATTTAAATTGAAAACTTGTAGAATTTTTCCTGAGCCACCATAATTCTTCATCAGAATTAAAAAATGAACATCACAAATATCAATTGGTTTTTTAAAGGAACCCAGGTTGGTACCTTTATCTCTAAAGACACCTAAGAAATTTGAGAAAAACCCAACCATAAGAATCAATGCATTCCCATTGACTTTACTATGTAGAAGAATATTTTCCGTGTCTTTAACACATTGGGTTTTAAGGGATTTTGTTAAACTTTTCTGGTGTCATAGATAAAGGTATCAAACCGGGTATATTTTTAATCAATAAAAAAAGAATTTGAAAAACCTATATTATACAGGGTGTTCCATTTAAAAAAACACAAGCTTGTATTTTTTGAGAGCTTTGCTATACTCATTTGTTTGATTAGAAACTAAATTCTGGCAGTTCAGAAAAAAACCCTATGACTTTTACATTTAAAGTTTTTTCTATTTTCAAAAATAAACCCTGTAGGTGAGGCGCAATATATAGGGAACCACGCAGTACAATGTATACAAATGTTAATATGATATGCTCCCTCCCCTTTAAGTGTAGTTATAATTTTACCCTTAACAGCTCGCTTAGCTTTCCATTGCAGATATTCTTGTGTGTAAATACCCTTTATTTATAACAGCTGTATCGGTGTTAGGTTTAAATAAAAAATATCATACTTTATATAAATATTCACCAAACATCAAAATCAAAATTAATACCTTTAGTAGCACATGCAGGAGTTCCCATTGTAGATGTCCTTGGGACTGCAAATATATTACTTTTTACTAAAGCTGCATTTATATTGCCTATTACTAAAGCTTCATTTATTTATATTGCCTCTCTCGATGTTGTCTACAAATAAAAAATATATGATTAAAGTAAATTCAAGAATCTATTAGTATCCCCTGCAGTCACTAAAGAGGTTTAAATTTAGACCAGGTCTAACCTGACAATTATATATTTAAGAGGACATGAAACGAATATACAAATAATTTTTGTATCACAAGCATTTTCCTGATCAGTACTCTTTACAGAATAGACAACATTTTAAATATGAATTTAAATAAAATTTATAGTTAGAACAAGTTTTAGTGCTATCATATTTTTTAACAAAAAATAAGTTTTAAAGTAAACTTTGTTCAGTGACTGCTGACCCTTACATCATAATCTTAATATTTTAGGAATCTCGTGAATTATTTCAGTTAGTTTTGACATTATGACATTCCAGCAGAAAGGTTATAGTTTACCAATTTATTAAAAGAAATGAAATGACTAATTGAACATTACTTATTTGGACAACAGAATTGTAATTATCTATTGTTATTATTATAGTTTTAATGAAGGTTTTGTTGACGAAGCTGGGCTAACCTAATGTTAACGGAACAGATCCACGTAACAATATAGGTTTTGTTGCAGAAACAACCCCCTTTTAATATAAACTCGGAATTCGGTTGGCGCTACCGCACGCTTTCTGCACAGAAAACCTAACCAATCCTAACCTAACCTAATCCGCATTTTTATTAATTATAAGTTTATAACTAATAAAAAAAAAGTTTTACGTGTATCATCATCTATAAGTATTTCTTTAATTATATAGTTTGAAATCAAAATACAAAAATAAGCGAGATTTAAAAGTGTCAACGTAGTTTACTGAAGCCTTTTATTTCTATAGATATATATTTTTTCATGTATGCTTATTAGTTTTAATCTTAACTACTTACTACCTATGACCTATGCAAAATACTATTTTTTTTGTGTAATGATCGCCAATTAAACTATTGTCTAAATCTTTTTAGTGACTATGGGAGCACAAGTATTGACACATAAATCTAAATTTATACCTTCACTAGCATATGAAGTAGGTTCCACTCAGATGTTTCTTGGGCTGTAACTGTATCTCTTTTAGAAGCTGACATTGTACTGGTTGTATCAGGGCAAACCGTAACTAAAAAAATTTTTTAAAAAATTGTCAATCAACTACACTTTTAAAAAGTTCAGAATTCACCAATCTGGTACAAGAGTATTTAAAAAATTTAATGACCTTGTATACATACCTTTAAGAAGTAAAGTTGGTACAACATTGTATTTTAAGTTTATTCGATTCTTTTCTGTGGGAAATGTAGCATCTTCTAAAAAATGTTTCTGGCACACTCTAAAGATATTTCGTGTTTTCCTATCAGATAAAATCTCTAGATCACTCATACCAATAGCTTGGCACCACAAAGGTCTAATCTGTAAAAGAAAATATATATTTATTCATTTTTTCAAACTACATAGTTACAAATGGTAAGTATATAAAATTACAGACAAATCAATTACTCTAAATAATGTAAACATACAGAAACATTTTTATACTTTTCACAAAGCGCATAGAGATATAAAACAAATTTTGGAAGTATTCGACTTTTTTTACATAAAACAATCATATTTCTTGATTTGTTGTTCTTTAAATACCAAGCTGCATAGCTATTAGACGAAAAAGCAAATTGAGTTGGATATAACAAAACATGAAGTACAACTAGTAAAAAAAAGTGATGCTTATATTATCTATACACTAATAATTATTGTTGGAACAACTAACAACACATAAAGTTGTAAATTAAATCAGATTATGTATTGAGTCGTATTTGCCAAGTAAAACTTTGTAAAATGATTGTGCAATATTCGGAGATTATTTATTTTAAATAATAATATTTATATAAAACTTACCCTCTCATTTTTTTGGTAAACAGTGCATTTTTTGCAGTATTATTGGTATTGTTGCACCCACGTATGGAACACTTAAAAACCATTGTTAATAATACATGATGCATACCTTTTCAGAACAAATTTAATAAAATCACAAGCATTTATAAACAGAAAAACTCGCAAATTATAAAAGTCAGAGTTTAACGACTTTAACAACATAAAAGCATAACCAAACACAAGTCGTCAACGTTAACAGAATTTGAATTTGACTGACAGTTGACAGGAAACTTCAAAATCATAGATACTAGCGACACTCTTGACATGAGTAAAAAGTAAAATCAAAAAATACAGTTCTGTCAAATGACGAGAGTGCGCACGCCCTGGACAAGTTTTTGATGAACCCTGCGTCATTATAGCTGTGCATTATTTTATATTTGTGTCAAATTATAGTCTAACCCCCGGTTGCACAAAACTTAATTTCTGTTTAGAATATTTAATCAAGCTTTCGGATTTGACAAGGTGCTTACATAAATCTAGGCACTCGCTGTCAAATTTGACATTTCGTTAAACATTCTAAACTTTAAATGAGCTTTCTGCAACCGGCCATTAGGGTCTTAGGTGGCAGTCACACAGGATCACATTTAGTCGTGATCGATCGCGTACAATCAAGTGCTGTCGAATAGAAATTTATGTTTAAAAACTAATTCAATGCCAGTGGCGGCGCGACTTTTTACTTCCCGCGTAAGGAAATATTAATTGTGAAAAAATCATCATTCCAGGTTTTTACAGATCTTCATGTTTTTCCTTTTCTGTGGGTCGGTCTGTTCTCGGAATAGCTAAAAAATCTACTTACTCGATTAACTTTAATTCGTTTTCCACAAAAATTACTTGATACAAAAAAAAATTGTAAAATATTGGTGTGAATTCAATATGGCGAAACAAAATGATGACCTGTTAAAATATTTGATATACGAAAATGAAGAAATGGGCCATGCTTCATTATACTTGGCAAAAGGAAGGATTCTTACCTATTCCCTAATTAGGCAAATAGGTATTTTTACCGTTCTACGGCATCATTTTCAGTGTTTTCACAAATGTGTGTGGATTTTATTATTGTCAATAATAAGATTTATGACATAGTAAACTTCTAATATTTTTTAAATTAAATTGTGAAATTATACTAAGATTTAGAAATCACGAAATTGCATCCGAAAAAACGAAATTGTTTTACATTTCTTGAATTAATTACCTACAAATTTTAAAGAAATAAGCGCTCCGTACTTCATTATCTAAAATCAAACCATTAAGTTAGGTAAGTTTAAAAGGAAATTAGTTATTTATATGTTATTAAACGAGTTTTAAACTAAAAAACAATGCTTTTAACACTTTTATTGGCTTCCTACTCGTTTGATTGTATGTTTGTATGTTCGATTCAAATCTTGTAATGTATTTTTTACTACTTCCACATTACAAATTTTCAAATTTGACATGCATACACTTTCGGATATAAAAAAACCTTTTAAAAATTCAAAATTGCGGCGCCAATACTGCCGCCGAATTTTGTTACTTGTGTAGATTAAACTGAAAATCAGTGACTAGGAAAATTTAAGAGTGTCAGCATTTAAAAATTCAAAATAGCGGTATCTAGAAGTATTTAAGAATGAAAGTTATGAAATTTTGGTCAATATAGCCGGCCCCAACATCGCAGACTAATTTTAAAATTTTTGCAGATTTGATTAAAATTCGGCATCGGGGGTGTTTAAGACTGAACATCATGAATTTTTGTGCAATATAAAAATTCAAGATGGTAATACCAACATGGAAGCGGAATTTAAACATTTGTATATATTTGACTGAAAAAAAGACGGCATCTGGGGGTATTTGAGAATACATATCATACATTTTTAGTAAACATTTAAAGAAGCAGAGTAGGAATGTCAATATTGCGAGCGAATTTTAACATTTATGCAGATTTGATTAAAAATCGATACTAAGAGTGCAATTCATACATTTTTTAGTAATAAGTATTTAAAATGGCAATATCATCAATCAATCAATCCGATAAGTACTTTTTTCAGATATTTTTAAACAATCAATCAACATCAAATCAATTATGCCACCATTTTATTCCACCATTTTGAATTTGTCTCAAAATGTTTACCAGTTCATCACTATATAACATATAGTTTTTGAGCAAAATTTTAACATAATCGATGCAGTAGTTTTTTGCATTGACTTTTATAACATTTTATTAGAACGCCATTTTGGATTTATAATAAAACTTGCCAGTTGATGGTCATGCCTCATCTAATTTTTCTGCAAAATGTGGATAAAACGGATAAGCAGGTTTTAAGTAATATTTTTTTAACATCTCGATAGGCCGCCATTTTGTTCTGCCATATCGGATTTTTACCAAAATGTTACCACTTCATCCTCATATAAACTTTAATTTTTAACCAAAATAGGATAAGTAGTTCTTGAGCTTTTTCGCGACAGACATACAGACAGTTCGACGGAACTGAGAAAACATGTTTTTTTGCAACTAGAATACTGTCCTCTTGCGGGGAACTTAAAATAAAGCGAGACAAAAATAGCTGAATTTAAAAAATAAAAGATTTTATTTTAATTTTCAGTATCCTAAATCTTAAATTCTAACCAGTTTGGAACATGTTTACTTTTAAATACTCAAAGAATCACCACTTATAAAAAAAAATTGACTCTCTCAATTGAAAATCAAGTGAAAATTAAAAGTAGCCAAATCATACACATTTTCGAAAACCATGTTTTCTAGCGAAGCATTACAAAATATGACATCACTAAAGTGGTGTAGATCTCAAGGAGCCATTCCAGAAATCAATAAGGTACTACACCTAATTATTGTTCTTATTATATGTGCCTGTACATCTTCTTGCGACTTGGAAATAATCTTTTCGTCATATAGATTTCAGTGGCGGCTATTCAGGTGAAGTAGGTGAAGTGCTACTTCACCAGGAAAAATAAACAAGCAAACATCTAACTATATTTATTATATATCTCTTAAAATTTTAGTTTTTACATTAATTTATTCACCTAATTGGTAAAAAAAAACTGTACATATTGAATAAATATTTTACTTGACCGTTGGCGGCATGTCTTTTTAAAACTTTCAATCGAACTTTATTATAACAACTATAACAGTGAAGCAAACCGCTTTGACTTCGCTGGAGGTGCTATGTTTAGTTTACGATTTTCCTACTATGTTGCCATGACAACGCGTATCCGATGACGTCGAGCCCAGCGCCATACAACGCTCTCGGTGAATTGCAGGTACACTACACCCACGTGTCGTTCAGTTTGCGGTGGTTGTTTACTTTTATTTTCGCGGATTTCGCTGCAACCGGTGAGTTCCTTTGCAGTTAACTTGACTGTTTTGTGTTATATTTATTTATGGTGTTGTTACAACTTCAAATTCGAAGTTAGTAAATGTGATTGTTCAAGACTGGAAGAAATTAAAAGACGTCTTTGAATTTATTACAAACTGTGGCAAATCTGATGAAAAATCAATGAACGATTTTGAATTCACGTTTTTGGCATTAGTGTTTAATGACATTTTCTCAATCACAGACATACTATTTGACGTTCTTCAAAAAAAAAATCGCTTGACATTCATTTTTGCATATCCAATATAACACGCTGTCGTGAGGCGTTCTGTAAAAAAAGAAATGAACATTTTTTTAATACTGTTTGATAAAGCAAATTCTATTACAGAAATAAATCATTATAAACGTGAGGTTGCTAAGCTTTCACCTGAAGAAATTAGTGCTAAATATAGAATCCTTTTTTATGAAATATTGGACCATGTTTTAATGGAAATGACACTAAGATTTCAAGACTGTGAAAAACTTACATTTTCATGTTTGGCAGGTTCTGCTAAATTTTCCGAATTTTCCGACTGGCCCGTTTGAAAATTTGTTACAGTTATATGGGGAAATATTTTCAAAAAGTCAACAACTTAAAAGTGCGCTTGGTCTTATTTTTGCCAATGAGAGTAATTGGAATATATCGCTGCAACAGCAAGTGAAAAAAATTAATAAAAATAAATATATTTTTAACGAAGCATATAAATTATTTTCCCTTATTTTGACAATACCGTTGACAAGTGCTTCAGTGGAAAAAAGTTTTTCTTGCTTCAAATGTGTAAAAACTTATTTAAGAAATACAATATCTCAAGTAAGTCTTTCTTACTTCTCTTGGCAATTTTTCAATTCAAAAGGAATTTCTGGAGGAGATTAAGGCAACTTATCCATTTTATGAGGATGTTATAAATAAATTTGCTGCTATGAAGGTTATGAGAATTGATTTAGTATACAAAATTTAGGTAAGTCGTAAAAAAATATTCTACGCCCTCCACATATAAAAAAATTCTGGAAAAAAAATTATTGCGATATTTTCTTGCTTCATTTGCATTTCATTTACTTTTTCACCTGCGAGTCGCCACTGATGGATTTGTTCATTCTAATATTAGAAATAGATTTGGCAAGGAAAAAGCTTCTAAATTAGTATTTCTCTATGAAAATTAAGAATGAATACTTAATTGTTCTGTTTGAAAGCATACCTATTTTTGTATTTAATATTATGTAATTTTACATTAGGCCTTTAGCTTTTTTGACTTTTTGAAATGTTTCAGTTAGTTTTAAATGTTATACATATAAGAGTTTATTAAAAACATGCTATATTTATGTTTGGTTTTATTGAAGTCGTTTTCAAAATGTTATTTTTGTCATTTAATCAATAAAAAGGGTATTTTTTGTCGGGACATTTTAAAAAGGCTTAATTTTTTTATTTAAAATCATTTGATTACAATTATGCTAATTAGATGATTTAAATCATCTCAACCCTATATACAAGTTTCTGTTAAAATTGTATGTTGAGCAAGGCAAGTAAGTCTACAACATTATCTAAAATTCATTTTAAAAACACTACTGAGACATTTTTTGTTTTGAAGTATTAAAATTGTCCCAACCTCTGGAGAATTTCCCCAGAAAATCAATTCGAATCCTATTCTGAAGAAGAGCATGATAAGCAGACAATGCGGCGTCAGTGTCCATATTCTGCTACAACTAACTCGAAAGCCCGTTTTACAATTCTTCTTGCAATATGCAATAGACTTGAACGTGGGCATGCGCCGTTTTAAAGGCCGTTTTACATGCTGCAATTCTTCTTGCAATATGCAATAGTCTTGAACATGGGCATGCGCAGTTTGATAAAATCGTGCAAGTCTCTTGCAATTGCCAGAGAATTGCACAATACAGTTCTGTCCAATTTTTATTACAAGTTTCCCGCAAGTCTGGGGAAAAAAAATAGTTATATTTCTATCACCAACCAAAGTAAAAGTTCCTGTAGAAGTGAAAGAACGGATTCCTGGCGTACCATATTTTGTGGTTAGAAATTATACTTCTTAACGGGGCCTACGTGATTTAAGCATTGTTTATGTCCGGTTGGATTTACTTATTTTACGGCACATTGCAAGAGACGATTTTGTCTGATTTTTTTTGCCAGTTTCGCGCAAGTCTGAGGGAAAAACCCAGCGCCTTCTTTGTCTTCTTTCCACCTTGCTGGTTTGCAGAAGAACAGCAGCAGTAATATTTAAGGAAACTGAAGCAGCAATTACTTTTTTCCAGTTGGATTTACTTATTTTACAATCCATTTTAACTTGTAATAATAATTTAACTCGCACCACAAGTTTAAGTAAGCTGTCAACAATTTTGAATCAAGTAGGCTGAAATCCGGAAGTAAATTTAATTTCCAAAAGTTGGCTACATATTGCAATTGAAACACAATTGCCGCTTGTAAAACAACTTGCAGAGAGAAGATGTGCGCGCAATGTCTTGCAAGTGCAAATTGCAATAGTCTTGAACAAAAACCTCTTTTTGCTGCAATAGACTCTCTTGAAGGTATTTTTATTCAAGTTTGCACCGCCTTCTTTGTCTTCTTTCCACCTTGCTGGTTTGCAGAAGAACAACAACAGCAATATTTAAGGAAACTGAAAAACGGCCTTTAACGATTTACTTATTTTACAATCCATTTTAACATAACAATACTTAAATATATATGATTATGACTGGTAATAGCAGACCTATTTTTAAATCTAGTTTTATTTTAATTAATTTGTCTATATTTATCGGGAAATTATCTCTTGCCGTTTGTGTGTTAACACTTGGGATAATTAACAAACAGTTCAACCTTAACATAGTGTAAATTTACTGCACGAATATGCCAATAATCAACTTCTACGTGCGTGACAGTAATATAGATAATGAAGAAAAAAGAGGAATACATACATATTCCATACCTAATTTATTTATATTCAGCAGTAATTTTCAACAGTATTTTTATCCTGCAGGCCATGCTAGTTTAACGTAATTATTAAGTCTGTCTAACAAAAAGGTGTGATCACTCCTTACATAATAGAACATTTTCTACTTGATTTCCCTAAGGCAGTGTAATAAAATGCCGTTAAAACTCATTTTGCTGTTTATATTAATTCAGATATTGATATTAATACAGTTATAGTCTTTTATATTCGTAAATAAACTATATTACTAATTCATGGTTTTTTAAAATTTGATACAAAGCTATAATTGACACTAAATAACAAAATAAACAGTGTTCTTATTATGTTCTGTACAAAATAATTACAATATTAAGAATTTGCTGTGACCTTAATTACAAAAAGTTAAAAATTGCTAACACACATTGAAAATAAAATAAACAGACAAAAAACATCTAGGAGCAGTGAGCAGACCGTTTAATCCATGTAAGTGACATAGCCAGCCTTGATTACCATATATTTACTAAATTGAACATTCATGGGCTAACCTAATAATTATCAAACAGACAAATAAAAAAAAATCAATTAGTAAAAGTTAGGAAAGTGCAGTATGAAAAAACATCGTTATTAATAAATGAAAAAAACAACAGATCAAGAAATTTTTCTTTTTTTAAAACAAAGTTCTGGAATGGCAAGCAATAATAAACGTGTGTAATTTCGTTATATAGGTACTCTGGCAATATGTTACGCGTGGTTTCTTTGGCCTTTTTTTTTCGCTTTATCCCGCTGATAAGTGTAAGTTACTTTTATACGCGTATTGTAATTATCATTTATAATTATTATATTAGACAAGAATGAGCTTCTAATCCTGTTACTAGCTTCATCAGTGGTATTTTTGTTTTTATATTACCATAATTTAACCACTTTTCTAAAATTGACCTCAATACTTTTAATTTGTTTTGGATTAAACCTGTGACAGCAAGGAATTTGACCACAGCTTAACCACTTTGATGCTCGCAATAAATGTAGAATATACTCGTATTACAAGAAATCAACATTTCATTTAAACTAGTTTAGTAAAGTCAAAAATTTTAGCGTTAAATCGTATTGTTACGATGGGTGTTAGCAGGTTGGCATGAAAATCGAATATAGAGATGTCCAAATATTTTAACTGGAAGGATTAATATGCTTTATAGATCGCCCCAAATTTTGAAAAATATACTTTTCTTAATTCGTAACATTTCCAAATAGTTCACTAACCCTGTACAAAAATAAATAATACGAAAAATCTCTAGTTACTAAATTAAAATCGGAGGTTTTATATGAGCTGCCATGTTTGAATTAAAGTTTTTAAAGGTGCGAATATAAAAATAACACTATTTGAAATCATCCTTTAAGAATATGTAAATTTGGGCTTGGATACTGTTGTAATTAAGAACTTATATTACTGTTTATGGAATTGAAATCATAATTTACTAACAATTGATATCTCATTATTTACCAGGGTCGCACACCAGGAGCTCCCTACCCTCAACAAGGTTACCCTCCACCGACCGGGGGAGCACCATATCCCACTAATTCCCCGTATCCTCCTATGAATCCCAATACATTTGGTTTTAAAAGCAACGCCCCAATGCAAATGCCACAGCCATTACGCATACCTACTTACCCCTCTAGTGCGCCTCCTGCTTCAATTAGTAGCGGATACCCACCTTCAAGCGGAGGATATCCTCCAAGCAGTGGAGGCCCACCATCAAATAATCCATATCCTCCTTACCCTCCATCTTCTGGTGGTTGCTATCCACCGTCAACCGCAGGATACTCACAACCATCTAGTGGTTATCCACCAGCAAGTGGTGGATATCCACCTTCGACTGGAGGGTACCCACCTTCAAGTGGAGGATATCCCGCTTCGAGCGGGGGGCACCCTCCTTCAGGTGGTGGCAGCTATCCGCCGTCAAGCGGGGGATATTCTCCTTCAGTTGGCAGCTATCCCCCTTCAAGCGGGGGACATCCTCCTTCAGGTGGCAGCTATCCTTCTCCTCATCATTCCGCTCTTGGCGCCGCCCCTGGGGGACATGGATATCAAGGACCGAAAGGGCCATATGGCGGTGTTAGCTACACACAATCACCGGCCGCTATGCATCATCTCGGGAAGTCAAAGGTATTGTTGTGAGGTCTCGAATATGTACTTAATTATATTTTGACACACACTTACGGCCGTTATTTTTGGAAATATATTTAAATACAAAAGTTGTATAAATTTTACTCCATTATCTTTTGGTATTTTTGGTTTAAAATATTTTATAAATAGGTCAAAGAATGAAGCTAACTTATATTTTTTAAATGGAACTCCTGTATATTATATGTCCATCGAATAAATATACTAGGTGTTTTACATCTATTTTTAACAGCTGAGATATTTGGGAAAAATCCTATCAAACCAAGCAATATATTCCCCTTAAATCCGTTATGTATACACATCTTGCACTCCAATTTAAATTTTTTGCCGAAAATTTGCGAGCGAGGAGAAAGGTGCCACCAAGAGAAAGCGATCCGGATGGTAAACGAAAGTCAGCATTTACAAAAAAGTTAGGCTTACTATAAATGAATTTTCATGTGTATTTTTGCAAATTTAACCTGTTATCCTTAAAATATGATGATTTTTTCGATAAACATGTAATAGGATATAGTTTCATTAAGGTGGAACTGCACGCAGTATTATAGATCATTTGCAAGCCTTCCGCCGTTGCAATATTATGTTAAAGCTGTAAGAGATATTTATTAGCTTCAAGGTGATTTAATTAGGGAAATATGTATAGTTGGGCGCTAAATACGATTTTTTATGAAATAATTAAACCTGAAATTATAAAACAGAAGTTGATTTCTCTATTTTCGACGATTTTTTGACCACTTTTTGACGCAAATGCCATCGCATATAATTTTTTTATTCACAAAATGGCTCTTTACCGCCTTGCATTGATTTGAAATGGTAAATCGTACTCATGTCTTTGTATTTCTGCAGCGCGTGAACCCTTTTGAACCCATTTTTAACTGAAATGTAATTTAAATTGCCTATACATAACACATTTTTTTGAAGAAGGAATTTTTTTCTAATATGTAGGTACCATTTCATCCTACTTTGAACTTGACTAGACCTTGTCGTTAATTTTTCACTTTTTGCGTGCAGTTCTTCCTTAAGGGGGAACTGACCCAGTAATATGGATCATTTGCAAGCCTTCCGCCGTTGCAATATTATGTTAAAACTATAAGAGATATGTATTAGCTTCATTGTGATTTTAATAGGGAAATATGTATAGTTGGGCGCTAAATGCCAATTTTTGTGAAAAAATCAAATCTAGAGATATAAAATAAAAGTAGATTTGTCCATTTTCGACCATTTTTTGACCACTTTTTGACTCACGTGCCTTCGTATATAATTTTTTTCCCACAAAATGGCTCTTTACCGCCTTACATTGATCCTTTGTCTACGTAACTGAAAAATTTGAAATGGTAAATCGTACTCATGTCTTTGTATTTCTGCAGCGCGTGAACCCTTTTGAACCCATTTTTAACCGAAATGTAATTTAAATTACCTATACATAACACATTTTTTTGAGTTCGGACGTGCAGGAAGTTTTTTTTAATGCCTAGGTACCTTTTCATCTTACTTTCAACTCGACTAGACCTTTTCGCTGGTTTTTCACTTTTTGCGTGCAGTTCTCCCTTAAAGAAAATTTTTGATCTATTTATAAAATATTTTCAAATTTGACAATTCCAAAAGATAATTGAGGAAAAATCATATACCTTTTCTATTTACAAAAATAATGGTGGGTGCCAAAATATGATGAATAAACCTATAAAAATTAATGTATACTTTTTTATTGAATTGAATGTGACCAATTTTTAAAATTTGGAATAAGATTGTTAGAAAACCTAAATAGGAGCATAAACAGAGTTTATGCCACATGCTTTAGTGCTTATGAGAGAACCCTTATTTGATTCCCTTATAACTGAGCTATAATAAAGTTTCCTATTAATGGATCATATAGTTTTTCAGATTATTCAAATATAAAAGAAAAAAACAATTGAGAATATTTTAGGTAGGTTCGATTTTTGAAGTAGTAGAAATTGTAAAAGTATAGCGTAAGAATTAAATGTGATATAGAGATAAACTGGTAAAATTGTGGTACAAGTTCAAAATTTTTGTAATCGTGAAAAAAAATCACCCCTCCAGGATTTTACAAATCTTTACGTTTGTTTGTCTATCAGTCAGTTCACGGCATAACTAAAAATCTACTTACTTGATTGATTTCAAATGTTGGTCGAAAATTAGGGGCTATATGAGGATGACCTGGTAGCATTTTTATAAAAATTCAGTATGGCCGAACAAAATGGATACCTAGTGAAATGTTAAATGATTATTATTAAAAAGCTAATTACCTAATTTATCTCAAATTTTGCACAAAATTCAAATTTTACATTGGAAAGAAATGGTAACATTTTGGTACGAATTCAAGATGGCAAAACGAAATGGCGAGTTATAAGATTTTTCAAATTTTGTGCAAAAATTAAGTGTGTTATAGAGATAACTGACTTCAAATTTTGCAAGAAAATTAGATGCGGTAAAGGGGTAAATTGGTAAAATGTTGGCAGGGTTTCAACAGGACGGAACAAAATGGCGATCTAATGAAATTTAAAAAAAACAGTGTAAGTAATTTATTTTAAACTATGCACAGACGGGCAAAATTTCAAAAAGCTGGCCAGAACCCCAATTCGGGAAGATTGCCATTTCACACTTTTACGCGTCTAGGGGCTTTAATAGATCATTGGGCTTTTTAAAATTAGAAATTCCGTAGATGGCGCTCTTCGTTGAATACGGTGACAATAGTTGAATGTTAAATGTTGTTCCCGTAAGTGTTTTTGCGAAAAAATATTGGCTGTTTTTGTGTACATATTGTAGACATTATAATGCTCAAAGTAAAATGGATTGTACTCCTGGTGGTAAGTAGTACCTTTAGCTATACTATTTATATAAAATAATAATATTTTTTAATTATGTGATTTTATACAGAAATAATTTTTTGGAGTAGTGCAAAATTATAGTTTTAATTTTATTGTTAATATTTTAGTAAACTTCCGGGATCTTCCGGGCTTAACTTTCTGGAAAGTTGTGTAGCTGAATACTTTAAATAGTAAATGGAGAAAAATATTTGCCGCTTTTGTCTGCCTTTTTGAGATAACTTAATCAACTTTGTTTTGTGTCACTTGGAATTTTCCCCAATTTATCGCTTTCAAATCGTTTAGGGCTAATTATTTTTATTTATTTCAGGATTAAGGGACGTAGATCCGGATGAAAATGTTGTTTTAAGTATGAGAACGCTCTCTGAAGTAATACTGACATGCAATTCAACAAAAATTGAAGCTAATTGCGAATATTTGCATTCGTATGTAAAAGATCTAACTAATTGCCCTGAAGTATTATCTAATGTAATTAAACAAAAGCTTTCACATTTTCTTTCTGATTTTAAATTAAAATATAAGACTGCCCAATACAAGAAAGATATTTTGCCCAAAACAAAACTTGGTTGGAAACAAATTTAAAATTTCATTTTTTTGTGCAATCACCTACAGCGAGTTTAGGTGGTCGCCCTGCTGTTAATTTCCAGACTAGTAGCGAACGAACAAAGCGAAGACAAACCGAATATGTTGGATCAACAATGAGTTCCTCAGAGCCTGTGTATGCTGCTCAAATGAGTCTGCGCGCTGAAGGAAGTATAGATGCTGCAGCTGTTATAAAAGATGTACAATTTTCAACCCCAAAAAGGGCCCAGAACTATAGAAAGGCATATAAAGAGAGAGCTGAAAAAGTTGATCAGCTATCTGGTGATAAAGCATTGTCAGTATTTGTTAAAGCAAATAGACACCAATATCAGATCATAAGGAGTGAAGATAAAAAACGTTTTCCATCGTATAAGAAGATTCAGTAGGCCAAGGGGCGCTGTTACCCAAATCGGGATGCAGTTACAATCACGGGGCAAAAAGCTGAAGTAAAATTACAAGCCTTACTAAACCATACTGCCCATCGTATAGTGGAGGTGCAAAAAGATGTATTGGAAACATTAACAGAACCTCAACTTGCTTGTGTGACACTTAGGTATAGCCAATACAAGCAAAATTTTGACAGCGATGAACGTTCGGATGCCAGTATATTTTTAACATCCTTTGTGCCACTTCTATTAACATGCGACGATCCAAATAAATCTACAAACAAAATAGTTTGGCAAAATCCACGTCCAGGCTCACCCCGCTTTTCGTCCAATCAGAATTCAATTTATACATGAGACCACTGATTTAACACTTCAAGAAATAAATACCATGCAGAATGAAATAGAAAACCTTACACCTACTTCCATTAGTGTAGGCACAAGGACATTGAACACAACTTACTTTTTACAATGGTAGATGGCAAAATGTGCAATGCTGCTTCATCTACGACATCCACGAAAAAGTGTTATATATGTGGGGCTTCTTCCAAGTCTTTCAACAACATAGATCTTAAGTAGAAGTATTTTAATCAGTTTGTTAAACTGTGAAAATAGTGATTTTTTTTAGAAAAATATGATCAGTAGCAAAAGTTATGGTACGAGCGGGAATCGAACCCGCACCTCTGCGTGTCTAGCGCATCGCCCTAACCAATTGAGCTATCATACCACTGATAATAATAATATTTTTGCAAACTATATCTAGTGGATACCGTATAAATATACAAAAATTTAAAGATTATGCTTTAACAACAGCTAGGATACTTGTACAAATATATCCTTGATACAACATGCCTAATACGGTCCACACAATTTTAATTAACTCGTCAGATATTATTGAATCTTTTTTATTGCCTATAGGACAATTATCTGACGAGGCCCAGGAGGCATTAAATAAAGAAATTAAGAAGTATAGAGAAGGATTTTCCCGAAAGTGTTCAAGGCAACAAAACTTGGAGACTGCTTATATCGTCTGATCCAGTCATATTAAGCATGCGAAAACTTCCAGGGCGAAAGTCCAAGTCATTCGAAAAAGAAGTTTTAGATTTATTATTAGCCCCCGTCCAGAGGGATCTGCCACTAATACTACTAATGAAGACTCAGAAATTAATAGCTCAAGTGACTCAGACTCCGGGTCCGGGGATTAAAAACAATAATTAGTTATGCGACATTATTTCTGAGAATAAATGATGCTGTTATTAGTTTATTAATTATTAATTTTACGCCGTTGATGACATTAAATAATATAAAAACAGTAAAATGTAGGCAGTATTTTTTAAAACAATTTAAATTCGGTTTTATACACATAATTATGTTTTTGTCAAGTATTTATTTATTATATTATTAAATTTTCCACCAGATTAGTAGCCAATTGACAAATATGTTAATTAGTTTTTACAATATTATTTCTCATAAACACATTAAGGAAATTTTATTACTACATATCATCGTTTAAGTTTTGGCCAGGTTTTTTCAATTTTGCCCGTCTGTGCTATGCCCAAAAATTAAGTGTGGCATAGGTAGAAACTAGTAAAATATTGGTACGAATGCAATATGGTGGAATAAAATGGCGCCTAATACAAATATTTGAAAAGGCAGTATATATGTTAAATGACTACGTGCGGAACTAAATTGGGTCATATTTCATTAAAAGAAAGATTCATAATGAGGGAAGTTAAAAAACTTTCATGCGAGTTATTCATCAAGGTAGGAGTTGACAAAAAAGAATTCTTTTTTAGTTTTGAAAACAGTTTTAATAAACTAAATGGTTTAGAAACCATAAGCCTCTAGCCTTAACCACATACTATTAACTTTAAAAAAGCCTTTTCATTATATAAAATCATGTTTATTTATAAGGTATATATGAGAGTTCTTATCAATATAATATTGTATCTATGCATTTTATATTTTTTGTCATTTCATAAGATAGACTATTTATAGAACTCAGTCATCTTCATCAAACATTTCTATATTGTTTGTGCAATCCTTTCCACATAATTTTTTGCAAAGTGCTGAACATGGTAGCCCACATCTGCGCAGGGGCGGATCCAAAATTTCTTCAAGGGTAAATACGGATTAGTATTGAAAGAAAAAAAAAATTAAAAAAAAGAAATTCGAAGCATTTTTCTTTTAAATAAATAGTAAATAACATTTATGAGAATTTTGATAATGTAATTTTTGCTACTAATTAACATTAAAATGCTCTAACAGTTAATATAAATAATTGAACAACCGAGGTTTTATATTTTTAATGAAGTTTTTGTCGCAAGGGGGGGGGGGGGCAGTTGACTCCTTTGCCCTCCGCTGCTTGGATCCGCTAGTGAATCTGTCATGTTACAGATGCATTGCATTACGTTTAGGATTTGTCTGAAATTCTCCATCAACCATTTGTTAATCCCTTTAGATGGAATTTTGCTGCATTTTGAGTTAAGAGTAAACGAGTTATGGTAGGAAATTTCTGTATGTACTCTTCTTGGTGGTGTTTTATTTGGGGTTTAGACAACAAAAGTATTTTTTAAAATGTCGGCGTTTCGTAACTGTATTGTTGCATCCTCAGGACACATATATAGATTCTATATCCTGCGTGAAACCTATATTATCAGTCTTTACCTACACCGTTGGTCCGTAGATATTTTCCAGACATTAAGTTTCTAAATGGTTTTCATTAACGATTCTCTTGTTTTTATATTAGAGTGGTGTATTATTTGGAGTTAAAATCAAGTAAAAAAATCTTTTTTTAAATTGTTGACGTTTCGCAAATTTATTGTTGCATCCTCAGGACACATATAGATAAAAGCAGAGAGGGTGATTTTTTCACGATTACAAACATTTAGTTAGTTTATCCCTATACCACAATTAGTTATGGCACACAATTTGAATCAGCCCATTAGTAGTTTTTTCAGGCTCAATTTTTAAAAATTTTGTTATTCCGCCATTTTGGATTCGTACAAAAATTTTACCAGTTGATTCCAACATAATACTTGATGTTTATGCAATATTTGAAAAAAAGTAGTTTTTTCATAATAATATTTTTAACATTTCACTATGCCGCCATTTTGTTTTGCCACACTGGATTTTTACCAAAATATTACCAGATCATTTCCATATGACTCTTAATTTTTGGTGAAAATTTGAAGTCAATCGGGTTAGTTTTTAAGCTATGACGCGAACTGACAGACAGACCGACAGACGGGTTGAAGGAATTGATAACACATATTTTTTGGCATCTAGGGACGCTAAAACGTGAAGATATGTAAAACGTGAGAGGGTGATTTTTCTCAAGATTACAAAATTAGTACCACAATTTTAGTAGTTGATCCCTATACCACAATTTGAAATCAAACCATTAAGCAGTTTTTCAGGTTGAAAAATGTTACCAGCTGATTTCAATATAATACTTGATATTTTTGCAAAATTTGAGATAAATTGGATAAGCAGTTTTTTAATAATAATTTTTTTAACATTTCACTAGAGCGCCATTTTGTTTTGCCACACTGGATTTTTACCAAAATATTACCAGATCATTTCCATATGACCCTTAATTTTTGACCAAAATTAGTAATAAGGGTAAGTAATTTCTCAGCTACGCCGCGAACAGACAGACAGGAATTGAGAAAACATATTTTTCGTCATCTAGGGACCCTGAAACGACGAAAAGACCTGGAAAAATCTCCTTTTACGAAGGAAGTAAAAACATCTTTTTTGCCATACACCTTCTTTCTACTTTGCTTAATTTTTTATTAAGAAATCTAACAGAAAATTTTCATTCTTCCTCCAATTCGTTATAATTTGATAATTTACATGA
Organism: Kuschelorhynchus macadamiae; assembly: GCA_030620095.1. Lineage (NCBI taxonomy): Eukaryota > Metazoa > Arthropoda > Insecta > Coleoptera > Curculionidae > Kuschelorhynchus > Kuschelorhynchus macadamiae. The sequence goes on from JAUTXW010004690.1 coordinate 865,400, forward strand.
AAGTTTGTGATTTTTTTTTTAAATGATGCTGGCCGAAAATGCACATTTTGCAGGAGACTATACGAACTTATATTTTTAGTATGTTAAGTATAGGTATGTTCTCTTCAATTTGAAACAAAATTAGTTTTGTGGGATTTTTGTTTAATGTGCTAAGAACTGAAAATAAAATAGGATTTGTCAGATATTTAGAAAATACATGAAACACTTCATATCCAGAACTCAATAAAATTGAACCTTAATCTCAGGTTAAATCCTATTACTGGGTTTAAAAATGTAATATCTGATCAAAAATATACAAAAATAATATTTTCATGCATTATTTAGGCTAACAAGCTATTATGTCTGTGTGATGACATGAAGCGAGCTAAAGGCAAGCGGGGTAAAAGTATACGTTTCTAACTAATTAAAATATAAATTAAATTAAGATCGTTGGTTTTAAACTTCTTGTAGTTAAGTGGGTAAAGCATTAAGTTGAAGGTTAATGGAAGCCTTGTCCTTTACGAATATATGTTTATTTCTCTATCTAGGAACTTCCCTTGCAATCTATGTAGATTAGGTATACTTATTTGTATGTTATTTTTTTATAGCGCTCATTGCCCAAAACCGAATTGCTCCAAGATAAAGATTTAATTTTTTTTTATGTTAAATGGAAAGAGTAATTGTAAATAAATAACCTCGACTTGTAAATAAATAACCTTGACTTTGTTGTACATGCTCCATAAGTTTTATTTATCGTGGTTTAAAACGTAAAAATTGCTGCCCATTGTCTTAAAATGAAATCATTTTGTTCGGTACATAATCAAGGTCGTGCTAAATATAAATATATATGTCATATGATGGTTCTCGGTAGAGAGATCACAAAAAAAATATGGATATAATTTGGGATAGCCTAAAGTTTTTTTAGGATTTTAAGAATATTTACTCCCCACTTAAGTTGTTACACTTACGAAAGACTGCAATTTTGGAATGTGCAATTTTAATGACCCGAAACTTTGGGACAAATTATGGCTGAAAAGGCCATTAGAACCATGTGGTACTCGACCCCACAAATTATTTAATTTTTGAGTCCAAAATGAGTCCCATATATGTGTAGCTTTTAATTAATACTTTGAGTGTTACGAATTTTAAATATCTAATTATGACTTGATTTACATATCACTTACTAATGTCTCATACCTAGGTGCATTGTTCTATAATGACACAACAAAACAAATAACTTACATTTTAAAATATATAGAATTTTCGCTATTTAAGTAAACAATTTTTTTTATAGAAATAATTATGATAATTTCGTAACATGTATTGGACTATACCAAATTATTAGAATGCCACTTTGATGACAAACATAATTGAATACAGAATTGGAAGTAATATAAAAAGATCTAGGGAATCGGTCTTTTTTAATCAACTTCAAAAAAAGAAGAGGTTCTCAGGAATCTCTCGGATCAGATTTTCAGGAAGTATTCAGTGTAGTGCCGGGGTTTCCACAGCAAGCATAGCAAAAAAAATTAAAATGGTGGAATAACGCCATTTTGATTATTTTTCTGCGTAAGAGTTTGGGCGATAATTTTGAAATGCTTCAACATGTTGCTTTAAAATTTTGTATATGAAGTGTAATTAACAAAAAAAAGTAATTTACAGGTTACTTCGGTTAGATACTATAAATACGTTTATTCTTGGCACAAGACATCTTTTGTGTCAATAAATGAAGTATATGGAAGGGAAGGAGGGATTATGAAATACAAAAGAGGGACACCTGACCTGAACATATGTTTAATTTTGTCGGGGTTTTTAGGGAGTTTTTATTGGTTCGTAGTTTTTGTAAGACCTTTAGGGGATGAAGGATGTGGACTACTTTTTCCTTCCATGGCCTCTGGGTTACCTGTGAATCCAGGGAAAGGTGTATTAATATTTTTCAATTAGTTAGTATTTGGGTTAGTTTTTTCTACATATACATTCTCGTGCAATTGCACCGTATGATGGTGAGAATACACAACTGAAACGTCAGTTTTTTCGGTTTGTTTTTTGGGAGTTTTTATTGGTTCGCTCTGTAGCTTTAGTTTTAATATTTGAATTAGACAGAAGGGTATTTAATTTAATTAAATTTGGTGCCTCTAGGGTACCACTGTCAAATTTCTAACTTTGATTTAATGTTTTGTACTCAGTGCCGCATTTGGCAGACACTAGAGATTGCTGATTAAATGATTTGTAGCTTGAAGAACTTTGTAAGTTTTTATTGAGTTCCAAAGAACTGTCATTAAAAATTTGACGCTGCGGACAGCGACGCGACGTCGGCTGACCAGTAAATTAGGCAAATTCATAGAGTTAATTTCATTATGTAAAGGGTCCAATTCGGCACTACATTTTTAAATTTTCCTTTTGGGACTAGCCATTGGCTATTTCTATAAAGCTATTAATTTCTGTTTTTATTTTCTTATCTTCATAAGGTATGTAATTTATATAATAGCTAATACTATTCAGTTCGTTCTTATTGCTAAAGGTACTAAGAAACTACATCATGATCGTTTTTCAAGTTAGTCATACTCAAGGGAATACTTTTTAAAAGGGTATTATTTATTAGGGCTAACCACGAAGGATTAGCCGAGGTCCCGCCACCATTTACCCGGTTGCCGTCTGAAAAGTGGGCACTTCCGCCTCAAAGAAAATTGGGAGTCCCATGGACTCTAAGGGGGAAGTCGCTGGACTTGAATTTCCCAAGTAACACAAATTAGGTGATGAGCTTTTTTGTCTAACAGTTAGCCATAAAAGACACATAAAAACCAGAGATTTGTCAAATTTTGGCAAATGATTCTTGGTTTGTTTTCTAGCCATGAAAGCTCGCTTCAAATTAGATTTTTTAGCTCCAAAAGTAGCAGTTTTTAATGTAGATAGGCTATAGCGTAATTACTTGGTCAAAAAATATCTTTTATGGGGTAATTAAACCTTCAACTTTTTTTTTGTAATATTGGATAGTCAAAAAGTAGAAATATCTGTCAGTTTAGTTGGCACAACATAGCCAGATATATTCTAGTAAATATTGAAATTAAATTATAGTAAGTATAGCTGTTTAAAATGCCAGAATATGGTATTTTTAATCAATAGAAATCGAGGTCAGAATATAATCAGTAAGTAGGTATTTTTCCCAAATTCCAACCAAACATATTTTAGCAAGTATTTAAGTTTAATTATAGTAGTAATAACTATATAAGAATGCCAGATTATGATATTTTAAGACAACAAAAATTTAGAGGAAAAAATATGGCTTTATCATATTTTTGTTTCAAAATTAAACTAAAATTGGGTAGTTTTATTTCGCTTATTTTTGCTATAATATTGCCAAAATATGCCACATTTTCAAATTTACGTTTATAACCTATAAAACTATATACAACCAAACTGATGATATATTTAGAAAAATGAAAATATAAATTATTTACCATACAAAATGTCTAAAGATTAAATATTCCACCACATATCATAAAAAAACGCGGTCTTGGGGTAATCGTCGTTTAATTTTGTTACGGTGGCTCCTGGGTCTTAAATTAGCCATTTTTTAGCGAGTACTAAAGGCAAACCAAGTAGGCTTTTTTATTGGCAAATTTTTAGTAAATGTTGCTACATTTTGGCTACATTTGAAAATTATTTTCATTTGATAAATATTTGCTTAAAAACTGGCCAAGTTCAAGGAATATTTGCCTAAAAAATAGCCCAAAGCTTTTTATGATCCGCCATGATTGAAATTAAAATTAAACTAATTTCCTAGCAGCCATTACTTGACTACTTTAAACACACATATTCTTTCTACCTATAAATACGTATTTTCATGCATGTTTTTTTACGTCATGAATATTTTAATCAATTTTCTTAGTAAAATACATTTCCAAACTAAAAAATAAAAAAGATATTTGTAGAAATTTGGAAAGAAATAGAATTTTTTAGTTTCAAGATGGGGCGCGTGTTTTACATGCCTCTCTTAGATTCTTTTAACAGTTGAAGTTCCTTCGCAAGTGTTTTTTGTCCCTACCAACCGTCAAACCATGATTTGTTATCTTTGCATTTTCTCTTGGCTCATAAATTCTTACAACTGATTGGCTCTGTCAATACAATTTCCAAATAATTTGAAATAATTTATGATTTTTTATATAAATGAAGAAAAGGCAAAAAATGAGAAATTATGTAGGTACATTTCGGAAAAAAATGTTTCTCAAATTTCGGGTAAAAAACAAGTCAGAATTTAGCTAAAAAATGCTCGATTTTAAAGTCAAAAAGTAGTTAATAAACCCAACCATAAAATCAAAAGAGAGGGCCGTATAATTGCCAATTGGCCATTTTTACCCCATTATGGCCAAATTATTATTCCCCACTTTAGCCAAATTTCCGTCTTTATACTGTAATAGAACTGTTATTTTGGCTAGCCATTTTAGCTAATTAGCCAGGGATATTAGCCAATATTGCAGCATTTTAGCCCATATATGATTATATATGTTACTTGGGTTAGCCATATTTATTGGAAAACAGAGCCTGAAGGTGGTCTCTGCCCAAATATGCTATTTAATAATTATTTTTATTTTTACCAAATTTTACAATTGTGAAACCAGTTCTATGGGGGAAGTCAGTTTGTTTAATTGATAGGTTGCAAATATACAACTCTAATTTATATTTCTTAAAGTTAACTACGTTCAGTTCACCTTACTAACGTGGACCCGGGTGGATAAATTTCTATCACTAATTTACACATTTTTGTTAAAATTTAAAAACTGACAAAAGTGGCTTACTTTCTGAATGCTTGGCGTAAAGTCTTTCAAGGGACCTGCAGTTTAGTTTTTGTTTAAAATAGTTCAAAAGTTTATGTTCACTTCACTGATTTTTTGACTAAATCAGTTAATTCACTTCACAGTTTTTTGCTCAAAGTTGGCTCAACTGAGTAAGAGTTTAGATTTATTGTCTTTGAAAGCCAAACTTAGCAACAAACACCTTGCGCTAAGTACACTGTTTACAATACAACAATTAAAAAATTAACAAACTTTTGTCCTATGGATCTTTTTGGTGGGAAATATTCTTCTTTTCATCAACGTTATCAAATTATAACTTCCTTTCAGGAAGTTATCAAATAATTCTTTTGATTAGCTACAAAACACTTACCGACTTAACCACTACGTCGGCTAGCGATCAGCTGTTTATATTTTTGACAAAAATCACTTTTTCTATCAAAGCTTATTTGAAAATATTTATCAAAAGAATTTTACAATTAATAAAAACGTGGTTAAAAGAAAAAATTTCAAAATTTAGCGATAATAATAAACACTACTTATTTCACCAAGGCGTTCCACGCGCCTAGAAAAGGTTAGTGACGAAATTACTACCGTACGGTAATTTTAAAATACCAATACAACATGCACATTAAGTAAAGTGCGGGACACGAAAGAAAACTGGGCGGAGTCAATCGGTTTAGGAAGGTTGGCCAAGAAATCTCTTTAAGCCAGTGGTGTTCCGTCGTCCTTTAAATAATATGGCACTCCTTTTTGACTATACGCACTTCAGATAATTAGAAAATGTAACTATGCTTAATGAACCTTTATCTATATTTGTCTGTTTTCTTTCGTGTACCGCACTTCTATATCTCTTTTGTGTTGCAAAAACGACGAACTTTCGAAATTTAAAATGATTTAATTTTGATTTTTCTTGATCGATTTACCTATAAATATATTTTTTCTTGAGTTCTGTCATTAACGGTTACCGGCCTACTGCCTACGTCCACTATTATTGGACCACCCAGTATAGTGATACACGATTTACAAGTCCAGATTTTAGAAGGGCAGCCATCAAAATTTTAATTTATGCAGTTCGACTTTGGGCTACTCGGGTATGCCAAAAGTGTCCGTCTGTCTCCGTTTGTCATATTACATTATACAGGGGTTGTCATTGTGAAGTATTATACAGGGCGCTTCCTAATTGCGTGCTGATGTTAAAGGGGGTGTTTTTAGGTCCTAAAAGTCTTAACTTTTGAGATACAACATGGTAAAGTTTAAAAAGAAAAAAAATTTTTTCATCCCAATTCTATGATGCTATTGTAGATAATTAAATGAAATTTGATACACGTCTTCTATGCATTAAGGAGCATACGGATTTACCCAGGTTAATTACATATGCACGCCACTGGTTGAAATTTCCAAAATTGATTGTTAATAAAAAATGCCCTTTTATGCATAAAAGACGTGTATCAAATTTCACACAGTTATTTATCTATAATAGCATCAGAGTTAGGATTTAAAAAAAATGTTTTTTTAAAACCCTGTATTTTCAGAGTTAAGACTTTTAGCTTCATATTAAACGTTTTTCTTAAAAAGGTCCAAGAATCACCACCCTTTAACATTAGCACACAATTAGGAAACGCCCTAGATAGTACTTCACAATGACGCTCCCTGTACAAAGTAATATGACAGATGGAGACAAACGGTAACTTTTGGCATACCCGAATAGCCCAAAGTCGAACTGCATAAGTTAAAATTTTGATAAATCTTGTTCACTGGAATCAGTGCTGGCTCCCCTACTATAACTACGTTGAGGTGTTAATTTTGGAAAAGTATGAGTTCTGTAGTTTTTCAAATATTAATTGCAATATTAGATATTTTTTGACACCCTGTATTGAACAGAAAATTAGTTATTTTGAAGCAGTTTATTGACAGCTACTTTATGAACAATTTTACAAAATATATGAAAAAAAAAACTAAGACATTTTTGAGGTTGACGGCTGTGATTCTAATGGTTCGATTCCTTCTAAATCGTTGTCTTCCTCTGAAAATGATGAGGTTTCATCGTCACTACTTGATCATTCCAGTGTGATAACTAAATCATCAATAACCGTTTCAATTTTGCCATCTACTTCCCAGTATTTATCTTCAATAGAACGAACATGATTAACATACGATTCCCAATTTTCAGCCGATATTGAGTCAATCGCTTCTAATGTTATTTTATTTAAATCTTTAATTGAAAGTTCACCGGTGTTGCGCTCTCGAATATATTTTTTTACTCCTGCCCATGCAAGTTCAATAGGGTTGAGGTCGCACATGTATGGAGGCACCCTTAAAGGTATGATTTGGCAGGAATGTTAGGTAGAAGCTTCTCGAGCAACCACTTTTCAATATTATCTCTATTCATCTGTCCATGATAGTCTCGAGTTGTTAGTCCCGGGCGAAAAACTAAAGTAGCCCTGGAACAAATCCGGCTTCTGAACCAGCGTGAACTATAATAAAGACTAGAGCGGATTCCCTGAACAACACCTGTAACACTTTCCCTTTGCCAGCATTTGTCCACTGTCATATCAATATCTATCCAGGTTTCGTCTAGATTCACAATATTGCGTCCTTCTTGCCTATATTGCCTTACAGTTGATAGATATTTCACCCGCCAGTGAAACATATTTGGTTTCTCAATGAGCAATTTTCGTTTATTTTGGTACTTGCGCCAAACAAAACCATTTAATCGTAAAAGCCGATTTAAGGTTTTATACCCGTACGGAAAATCTATTTTGTTCTTTACAGCACGAAGTAGGGGTTTGCAAGTCGGAACCTTCTTCAAGTTTATATAAAAATCCTCAATTGTTCTTTGAATTACTTGAAAATCACCATCGTCAATTTTATCGTTGTATGATAATCGGGGTCTTTTTTTACCAGGAGATTTTAAAGGTGAAGTAGAACATGAGCGATCATTATCTTCTCTTTGAATACTTCTTACACTACTTTCCGAAACACCAGTGTAAAATACAGCGCGTTCTGTTCGATTTTGAATTGGAATAGTCAAACTATTATTTTCAGTTTTTCTAGTACAGGCCTCTATAACGCTCGCAATAACTTCACGTGCACCGCTTCGAATTGTTTTTCCTCTTTTGCTCGCCATCGTTACTTCGAAATAATACTTCAAATTCAACGCAACGCATTTATATAGAAATGAAAACAAATGCTCGAAATGTATAGGCGCCACTGGAAATAGCTAACCTTCTAGCGGCAAGTGCATGGAGAGTCTAGGCACATTCCAATTACAAGTGGTCTAGTGCGAAATTTACTAAATCCTCGATTAATTTTCCGTACCGCTTAGCTGGCGCACTTTATAGGTGAAGCGGCAAACTATCAGAACAAATAAAATAACATAAAATTTATTTGCGTACACAAATTTTACTTTTCTGCTTGCTTAAGACTATGACCTTTATTTTAAGGACCGCCCGGTTTTCTTTCGTGTCCCGTACTACTATATGTCACGTATTTAGGAGATTAGTCTCCCAAATACGGGAATAAATTCAGTGCTGTAAAGCGTCAAGTGTTGGTTCCTTGAAGTTATGGCAACCCTATTCATAGGCTAGATTAATATTACTAACAAAACAGATGTATTGTGTTTTTATATTTTCCAGAAAAAAAAAACGTTTTTAAAACCTTTTGGAATGTCAGTACATTTGTTGGTAAATTATTATAAATAATATGTTTCTCTGAAACGAAAAGTAGACACTATGACGCCTATGAAATAGTTATATAGTATCCTGAAACATACTTTAGTAAACTTAATACTATGAGGCAGACTAATTTTTGATGAACATAATATTATCTACTCGTTATATCCATATACTGAGCCCTATAATTGTTATGCTTAACAGTTTTTTTCTATGTCGTAAAATGAAAATAATTGTTGAGGTGGCGGATTATAAGGAAACAGTAAACACCCTGAACATAATATTAATAGTACTAATTACAACAATTTTTTCGTAATTTAGAGGACGCCAACTGTAGTTCCGGCCAACCCATTTAACGCCAGAGCTGATGCAGAAATTCTACGTAAGGCTATGAAAGGTTTTGGAACCGATGAGAAGGCAATCATTAGTGTCTTAGCTCATAGAACCAACGCTCAAAGATTACAGATCGGCTTTGAATTTAAGACATTATATGGAAAGGTAATAATCTTATTAACATTTTCACGTAGAATTACTTTTAGTACGCAAAAATATTAGAGATATCTGTAATGTTATAGACGGGGATTCATTCTGACAAAAATAACTTGCCGAATTTGCATTGTCTTTAATTTAAAATGTTCAATATTGACAACGATTCTATGTATCTTCGATCCTTGAAAGGTTTTGGAACCGATGAGAAGGCAATCATTAGTGTCTTAGCTCATAGAACCAACGCTCAAAGATTACAGATCGGCTTTGAATTTAAGACATTATATGGAAAGGTAATAATCTTATTAACATTTTCACGTAGAATTACTTTTAGTACGCAAAAATATTAGAGATATCTGTAATGTTATAGACGGGGATTCATTCTGACAAAAATAACTTGTCGAATTTGCATTGTCTTTAATTTAAAATGTTCAATATTGACAACGATTCTATGTATCTTCGATCCTTGTTATGTATAAACTAAGACTCAAGTCTAAAACTACGGACTTACATAGTAGAGTTGCGGCTACGGATCGGCGATATTAGATTTTTACCTATCGATAGGGATGATATATCACTTATCGATATATTTTATTTATCGATTGTCGATATTTATCAATATATCGATATTTATCGAACTATCGACCGGCATTTCTACCCATCGATAGTTCATTGCTATCTATCGATATATTTGCGACAAAATTAGTGAAAAGTAAAAAAATCCATCCTTTATATAGCGCATAATTTGCTTCTAAATATGTAATTTTTGTTCATAACTGTCTATGTTCTTTGCTACATATCGATATTGTCAGTTACCTACCGGTACTATTGCTCACCTATCGATAAAATGCCCATCCCTAGTTGTGGATAGTGGCTAGGGACGGGCATTTTTTTCGATATATCGACAGTTATCGATTTATCGAATATCAATAATTATCGATAACTAGCCGGGTTTTTGATTTGCGGATCACAAGTGCGGTATGCTAGATTTTTTTAGTCGATTTTTCTCTTTTATTGTTTCTCTTAAATCCTGTGGGATGGACCTGGAACAAAAGTATCTGTATACATAATTACTACTGGTTTCAGTTTGTATTTGCTATGTGGCTAGGGACGGGCATTTTTTTCGATATATCGACAGTTATCGATTTATCGAATATCAATAGGTAAATTAAGAAAATATTAATATACCGATATATCAATAATTATCGATAACTAGTCGGGTTTTTTGATTTGCGGATCACAAGTGCGGTATGCTAGATTTTTTTTAGTCGATTTTTCACTTTTATTTTTTCTTTTAAATCCTGTGGGATGGACCTGGAACAGAAGTACCTGTATACATAATTACTACTGGTTTCAGTTTGTATTTGCTATGTAACCACCTTACACTATGACATTTATGCGCAGCAAAATTGTATTCTTCACCCTGTACTAGAAAGCCTATGAGGGCATAAGTCACCATGTTTTAAACTCCAGAATTAGTTACCTACCAGCCAAACGAATTTGAGGAATCGGTTTACAATCAAGAAAATTACGTGTTTTTTAAACCGACTAGTATTTTTATCATAACCGTAATTTATGGACAGTTTATCGAATAATAATTAAACAGATACCACTAATCGATTGGAGCTAAAGGTTGTTTATTTTAAATAATAATAAAAAGTTTGAAATGTGGCAAAGTCAACAATATTTTTTACAACGGCTTCAGCATCTTTATAATAGAAAATTGACAGTTCTTGCATATTATATTAAACTTGTTTAATTTTGAATGTACCTGAAACTGCATGGCGAAATACATATGCCAATAATCATTATTGATAAGCCCCTAATTGAGACATACTATAAAGATAAAGTTTTATTTAGCTGGTATTAGCTACGCAGCTAACATAATGCCTCACCCTGTAAGTACAAGAAAGCCTTTTGAGGCATTAGTTAGCCTGCTCTTAACTCTAGAACAGGGGTTCTCAAACTTTTTTCTCACATACCACTTATGTGTATCAGGGATCAGTCGCGTACTACCAAACTATTAAACATTTCCTTAGTGTAGAGATCGCGCTTATTTCTCAGAAAATGTATATCGGCTTGGGTACCACCAGTGGTACGCGTACCACAGGTTTAGAACTCTTGCTCTAGAATAAATTACCTGAGAAAATTACGTGTCATTGAAATTGACTTGCATTTATATATATTCAAAAAATTAATGTACGTGGTGTAGTTCCTTGGGAAGGTTTTTAACCTTCGTCGGCGTCGTCGAGATACAATTCAAGTCCGACAAATAAATTTTGTTCTAAATATCAGTTCAAAAAGATAAGCGGTTCTTTGAACTTTGGAATTCATTAAAAGTTTAAGGGTCTTGTTCAAGTATAATTAATTAGTCACTGGTTTTTCATAGGCCACATATTCAATAATGTTTTAATCAGTGGCGACTCGTGGCATGAAGCTAACCGCTTCACCTAAAAATTAAAAGAAAAAACCGTTTTTCCACGTCCAGTGAGTTTTTATAAAAGAAACAACTTTGTGTTAAAAAATTAACCCCCATTGGTAACTCCTCATGTGATGCGATACCGCTGCGACTCTTTAAAACCAAACTGATAACTGTGATTGCTACACCGTACTACATCGAGTGCGTGATTCTGCTCACGATAATTTGTTTGAAACACTATTTTCTAGAAATAATAATGTTAACACAAATGTTAGCAAATATGTAAACGCCAGATCTAGAACCGCAGCAAAATCATTCAACTGAGGTGTGGGTGTTATGAACAGTATCCCTTGAAAATTAATTGCTGTTGGAATTAACATCAAACAAATTATTAGAATGACATTATTGATACATTTGCGTTGCTTAAATATAGAAGAATCGACCTTGTTAATAAATAGTACCAGATAAATATACGATATTTTTTCGACAAAAAATATTTCATATTTGTTTTTTCTGTTATTTCTATACCTCTTATTAGCCTCAAGTAGTATTAACGCTTCACCTACTTTCGTATCCATGAGTCGCCAGTGGTTTTACTTAGAAATGCTGGTTACTTTTAGTTAATTTTATAATTCCTTTGTAGATCTCCTTTGCCAGAACTATTTTTTATAGTAGGAGCCAGCCCTTTGTCAATAAGTACTCTGATGGAAAAACATCATTAAAAATTATTAATGTTTTTATCTCTTTTACATTACGTCATGACAGTACTCTTTACGAGCTGGGATTTAGGCCAAATTTGAATAATTAATACTTTCACCGAATCACAGATATTACCATAAATAAATTTGCAATTTAACAGTTGGTTTCCCGCATAGCGGAAAGTAATTGGGTTTTTCCTTCCTTTGGCTTGATAGAAACTCATTAAAGTATCTTTTTCTATATCGTAAACGTAATTAAGTTTTTTCATTATTATTGTTTGCTGTAAATGAAAAAAATTAATCAGAAAAATAAGTTGTAACTAATATTAAAATAACAAACACTTCGAAAACTTTATGGACTTAAAACCTACTTTTTTATAGAAAACATGAGACATAATCAGATATTAAGTAGGGTTAAGGAAGAACTAAAAAGAATACTCATTTTGATTCTTTTCTTGTCAAAGACAGAAAGCCGGTATATAGGAATTTGAGAATATGTCTTTTTCACATCCAGTTTGAAGATTTTGACATGTCGAAAAACGCATTTGAAGCTAACAGTACTAATAAATATATACTCTTCTATTTAAAATGTTTGACCCAACCCTACTTTTGGAAATATAGGAAGCCGTATTGAGTTGTTTTTTATATGGGAAATAAGAGTCTCGATAAGCTAGGCTGAAAGGCGTTTTGTTTAACAATTTCATTGGGAAGAGCTATATGCATAATAGAAATTTATTTAGATATATAAGGAACGCAAGATTCAGCCCTTTAAAGTATTTCGGAAAAAAGAGGTTAGGTTATCTAGAGTTAGTTAAAGTTAGGTTAAATTAAAGGTAATTCAGACCTTCAGAGCCCATATTTTTCCTTAGTGAGTTCAATCGATTATCTAGATTAATTGAAGCTAGTTTAGCATAGTTCAGGTTAGTTTGTGTTGACCTAAATTGATTTTGGATTAATAATAAATAAATAAGTAATAGATAAAAAATAAATGATATTTCCGATCGTAGAAAAATAATATTACACTAGGCAAGATGTAAATGAGATTTCTGTTAAAATAACGTGAATTCATCTTAGTTTGGGTTAAGCAGAGTTAGTTTAAAAGTCCGAGAAAGTTTGGGTTGGTTTGAGCTGATATAAATCTGAGAATCTCGGGTTAGCTCTTTACAATACACGAATATACGAATATATTACGATTCTTTTTTTCCAATTGATATTACATAGATATTTTATTAGATCGTTTTCTGTAGGGAATATATCACCAACCTTGTAATTTCCACTTCCACCCCAAAATCTCAAATGGGAATAGAGATCGAGATTATTTTAAGGGCAATCAAATTCTCTTTTCAATGCGTCTTATTTTTCCAAATTTGATGCAGCCGTTTTTGGAAAAATAAGGTTGGAGCAATAAAAAAAGTCATTGCTCGGTAAAAAAATATTGAGATCCGTTGCTTTTTGTATCGAGACAAAAATTTAACCTCCCGCTGGGATAAGCTACATCCGTTAAAATATTCCTGCATCCATACAATAATAGAGATTTTGTGGCTTTCATTTCTGGTGTAATGGTTCAACATTCATCAATGATCCGCTGCCTTAAATTATTTAATGATTATGGCTGAGTTTTATAAATCTTACTTTTTAAGTGACCTCGTAGAAAAAAAATCAAAGGGGGTCAGATGATCTTGCAGACCACTTTATTGCTCCTCTTCGGCCGATCCATCTACCAGGATAGGTCGGATTTAAATATTCACGAACAGCAAGGGTTTCATGAGGAGGTGCACCATCTTGTTGAAATATCAACTCATTGGCATTGTAATTGTTATTATTTTTAAGCGTTTCTGTCAATGCAGGATCAATAGCGTCTTTTAATAATTGCAGATACATTTCTTCATTTAGATTCCCTGCGAGAAAAAAGGGACCAATTAAACAATCGCCATAAATTCTAAGCCAGACATTTAATTTCTCAGGATGTTGAGTATGAACCTTATATATTAGATGTAGATGAAATTTATGTGTTTTTAATATTCTTACGAAATAAGTCACACCCTAAAGGTGGTTGCCTGGTGCTTAATGTAGGGTCCATATTAACGTGGCCCAAAACAGCAAGTTCCACTGCGTCGTTTCCCACTATTATTCGATTTGGAGCGAATGGTTTTTAAACTTTGCTACCAGTTCAGTTATGTATTTTCAGTGAACATGTTTATCTGGATTTATTTGATTAAATACCTGTGCTTCAATATTAGCACATCTACCATTTTCTTAATAGATTTCAATCAGCGATACTCTTTCTGCAGTAGAATAAAAATCCATTGTAAAACCCTACGAGATACTAAATTGAAATAAATTAAATGTAAATACTCTTTAGCCTCCACTTTTAAGAACGATAAACAACTGCAATATTTATAATTTTGTTACACAAACATTGAATTCCACAGGACAGAAAATTATTAAGATATAACTAATTGCAAAAAGACTAGTACTTACTACTTTTTTCTTCAAATGATAAAATTGGAACTTAAATTAACTTTATTGAGTGATAAATGTAATGAGAAATGTAAAAAATATTTCCTTATTTTTATGATCTATCTGTTGAAAAGAGAATTTGATGACCATTAAAATGTGGTATCACATGAAGTTTAATCCCATTTAATTTAAGGGTTGAAGCTCACCCCCGTGGGGTGCTGAAGTGACAAAGTTGAAAATGTGTTTAAAAGACCTTCTTCCTTTATTTTCTTAAAAAGGGCTGCATCAAATTTGAAAAACTAAGATGCGTTGAAAAGAGAATTTAATTAACATAGAACCAAAGCTTTCACGGCTGTGGTCAATTAAGAAATCATGGTTCTTGGGATTAGACCGTGTCAAAATGGAATCACTTTCCGAGGTTTCGCCTTCGATTGCACGAGGCATCTTCAGGGATCTTCACTTCACGAGATCTGAACGCTGAATGAGCTCGGAGAGACCCAGGCCGGTTATTTTCAGTAGACCTGTGTTTACCGAAGCGTAACTCGGTGTAACGATCGATTTCCACGTATGATGTGGACTGAAGCCCGTATCTCTATTAAAATTGTTAGGATGCTTATAAATTTCAATAGATTCTCTAATTTTGCGTTTATAGAATCCCGAAACCGATGCAAGAACTTTGGTTTCAATTTCATTAATAACATGTCCAGTAGAATATTGGTGTTCAGATACAGCAGATTGTACAATTTGCTTCTTTCTGATACATCGTTCATGTTCCTTAAGCCTAGTCGATATGGAACGTCCAGTTTCTCCAAAATAGACATCACCACAGAAACAAGGAATTGCGAATACTCCTTCCGTTTGAAAAGGAATAATGTTCTTTGGCGATCGCAAGCATTGTCCAATTTTCTTGTGTGTGTTGAAGATTGTACGTATGTTGCATCGGTGAAGTAACCTTACAATCTTGTTTGTGGTTCCGTGTATGAATGGAAGAACTACATTTCCTATCGGTAATTCCTTATTATTATTATGGGATTATTATACTTTCTAGTTGATCGTCGAATATCATCAGTGCAATATCCATTTCCTCTTAAAGCTTGAGCCAGTTTCTCTGTTTCCGATTGTAAAGAATTTTGGTCACAAATCGCGAGGGCTCTGTAAATCAACGAATTAATAACTGATTGCTTTTGTGCTGGATGATGATGGGAATTTGCATTTAAGTACCTGTTCTGATGCGTTGGTTTTCTATATACAGAGTGCCTAAGGAACCATTCCCTTTTCTTTGTACTAGAACGTCTAGGAAGGAAATCGTACCTTCTGATACAATTTCCATTGTAAATTTTATATTAGCATGTTGTTGATTCATGTGATTAAGAAACCCAGGGAGGTTTTCTGGATCACGAGGCCGTATTACAAAAGTGTCGTCTACATATCTGTACCATGATTTGGGTTTTAGTGGAGACGACTCTAAGGCTTCCTCCTCAAAAGCTTCCATGAAGATATTGGCTACCACTGGTAGCAGCGGAGATCCTATGGATGCTCCTGAGGTTGGCTCATAGAAAGTTCCTTGAAAGACAAAATACGTTGATGTAAGACATGCTTCAATTGGATCTAAAAGTGAGTTGTCAATACTATTATGGTGAAATAAGTCTGATATTATGGAAATTGAATCATTTATAGGCACATTCGTATACAGCGATTCTACATCAAAACTGACTAAGATATCTTTGGGATCTAATTGGATTTTTCTACAAAATGAGTAGAGTTTCTATTATAAGCATGTGTTTTTCCTGTAAAATTATTAAGAATATTTGAAAGATATTTACCAATTTTGTAAGTAGGAGATCCTATTGCACTGACGATAGGTCGAAGTGGTACATTAACCTTGTGAATTTTAGGTAGTCCGTAGAACCGCGGGATCCTTGAGCTGCTTGGCCTTAACATCTTCTTCTCCTCTGCTGGGAGGTTTGATGCGTTTATGAGGTTGGTTATCCGTCTTTCAATTTTGTTGGTCGGGTCTACTTGGATTACTCTGTAGATGTTGTGGTCCAAAAGTAGTTGTATTTTCTTCACGTAATCTGTTTTATCCATGACGACAGTGGCATTTCCCTTGTCCGCTGGAAGGACCAAAATGTCTGTATTGTTGTTTAATGTTTTTATCGCCGTTCTTTCCACAGCTGATAGATTCGACTTAGGAGGGTTAGAGTCTAGATGTTCTAGTACAAAGGAAAGGGGATGGTTCCTTAGGACACTCTGTATATAGAAAACCAACGCCTACGAACAGGTACTTAAATGCAAATTCCCATAGTCATCCAGTACAAAAGCAATCAGTTATTAATTCGTTGGTTTACAGAGCCCTCGCGATTTGTGACCAAAATTCTTTACAATCGGAATCAGAGAAACTGACTCAAGCTTAAAGAGCGAATGGATATTGCACTGTTTCCTACCTTATTGAGTCAGCTTCTTCTGCTGGAAGTCTTCTAATTGCCGCTTCAATGGATGACACTATGTCTTCTACGGGTATGTCCTTTGGTGTAATGGCGAAGTTTTGATCTTTTGAGAGGACGGATTTTTCTGCTTCAGTAAGGATTTTGGAAGATAAATTTATAACGGTGTCCTGTGGTCTTTGGAGAAACTGGACGTTCCATATCGACTAGGCTTAAGGAACATTAACGATGTATCAGAAAGAAACAAATTGTACAATCTGCTGTATCGGAACGCCAATATTCTACTGGACATGTCATTAATGTAAAAGAAACCAAAGTTCTTGCATCGGTTTCGGGATTCCATAAACACAAAATTAGAGAATATTGAAATTTATAATCATCCTGACAATTTCAATAGAGATACGGGCTTCAGTCTGCATCATACGTGGAAACCGATCGTTACACCGAGTTACGCTTCGGTAAACACAAATCTACTATAAATAGCCGGCCTGGGCCTCTCCGAGCTCATTCAGTGTTCGGATCTCGTGAAGTGAAGATCCCTGAAGATGCCTCGTGCAATAGAAGGCGAAACGTCGGAAAGTGACTCCATTTTGACACGGTCTAATTCCAAGAACAATGATTTCTTAAGAGAATTTAATTAGCTTTAAAATAAGATACCATTTGAACCCTATTACCATTTAAGATTTTGGGGTTGGAGCCCACCGTCCCCGCGAGAGGGTTGATGTGACAAGGCTGATCTGAAATCGACAGGTCCGAGTATTTTTGTTTAAACGAACGATATGTGAAATATTGACCTTGTTTCGTTTAGATTGGCCCACCCTGTATATACATATAATATAGTAATAAAATATAACCAAGAATTATGAAAAATAAATAGGATGACTTATCTATGTTAAATAAATATAATCAATATGTAAATTTAATAGTCTTGAAAGAGTTTTTTTAATTTATGTTTATTTAATCATTTAAATCACATGATAAAAAGTATGCCAACCAGTAAACTCAAACTGATTGAGAATGTCTAATGAGGTTCTTAAATTTATCAAAGTTGTTCACATAAAATGTCTTCATTCTGTTTTAAATGATTTCAACGTATCATCCTTGAGTCGCCTTGGCAAAGTATTATTGAATTTTGGCGCCAAGTATTCTACAAATTTCAAGGTTATAGATTTTACAATTGTTTGGTACTATTAAATGTCTACTAAGACCAGCCCTAGTTTGGGGTTGATGGTTCAGAAATTTCTTTAAATATTCTTTTCTATGAATATAAATTCAAACGGTGAGAATATACAAGACATGTATGTTACATATTTCCTAGTTGTATATAACATATTTCTCTTGAAAATTATTTTCAGTATAGAATTTTGTATTACTGTAAGAGGTCGCAAATTACTTTTATATGTTCCACCCCATATCTATAGCCTATACCTTTTCGAATAGAGATTTATAAATCAGTATACACAATTTGGTACCAAGGGACTTTCAACTGGAAAAAATTTGTACTCGTATATTAAGTTACGGATTTTTGTTCTAAGTTAAGTAATATGTTCTGTCCATTTCAAATGTTGGTCGATAATAATTACAAGGTACTTAGTATGTCTTACATTTTTAATTATATTATATTATTATTATTAAGTGTGATATTGTGGAGGAAGGCTCTAAAATGCTTTCCTGTGGAACGCCTATTTTTAAGAAATATATAAAGTAACGATTGTGACCCCAGATGCACGCTTAAGTGTCCCAAATCGAATACATTGGGTGCTAGCGAAAGGTCAGGCATTACGTCATAAATCTGTTTATAGTCCTGGAAATACACCAAGTGCAGCAACAAATGACTAATGGCCGGGGGAATTAAAAAAAAACCTCAGAAATTGAATAGTTTGTGATAATAATCCGTGTTATTTCACTGAATTAACATCAAAACCAGATAATTAAAATTACTTTAATTTTCTGACATGAGGGACATTGCTTAATAACAATGATTTAACGTTTTATAATAGTTGGCAACTTAATATTAATAGGTTATTCACTAAATATAATTAAATAAAGAGGGAATTTGCCTTGGTGTTTTTCAAATACTGTACTTTCCAAATTAAGAAATCATGGTTCTTAGGATTAGACCGTGTCAAATTGAAATTACTATCCGACGTTTCACTTTCGATTGCACGAGGCATCTTCAGTGATTTTTATTCCACGAGATCTGAACACTGAATGAGCTCGAAGAGATTCACGCGGGCCTTTAGACCTGACGTGCTCGCCGAACCATGACTCTGTGTTAAGATCGGTTTCCACGTGTGATGTAGACCGTAACCCATATCTCTATTGAAAATGTTTGTATGTTTAAAAATGGCCTCATGGACAGGATAATCTCCTCATATTTCTACTTAATCAACATCATAATATCAATTTTTATTTTATATAATAATATACAAATCCTTTGGCATCGGGCTGCGTTTTGATATAAAAAGACCTAATGCCTCATGTCCCGTGCACCCCGTGTTTTCGACTGGATACACTTTAGCGTTGCCCTAATGACGGCGTAAAGTAAATGGTAAATTGCCACAAAAAAAAATCAATTACTGGGCTCATAGAAGCAAAAATATTATCCAATTTTGGTTAACATAAGGTGATCCAAATAATAATAATAATATTATTTCTGATATTTAGGATTTAGTAAAGGATCTAAAATCTGAAACTAGTGGAAACTTTGAAAATGTTTTGGTTGCCATGATGACCCCTCTTCCAGAATATTATGCTAAAGAGCTGCATGATGCCATGGCTGGATTAGGCACTGACGAAGATGTATTGATAGAAATCCTGTGTACCAAGTCCAATGAAGAAATTATGGTTATTAGACAAGCGTATCATTCAAGTATGTATATTATTTTGTATTTTGGTAATCTGTCCATGTTTTACACAGTTCCTCCTGGTCTATATGTTTAACAATTATTTAGATATTTACCAAAAAGATAGTTCTTTGAAGGGTTTACTTAAATCCTGGTTACTTTCGAAATGTTGGGCGTTATCTGAATATATTTAAGAACTATTTATTCAAACGAGGTCAGTATGAATGGTACATGAATCTTGTTTTACTACCTAAAACCTAATTCAGATATACTTAAAACACAATTTTCTCGAAAGCAAAAAAATAAAAAGCTCAAAATTAATGCGGTAGATATATAAAGATGAATTTTAATTAAATATGTTAAAAAACAAACAGAATTACGGATTAAACACTAACTAAATAATTTAATTGGTAACTGTCAAATGTGATAATTTTTGATTTTATTTTTTAGTTGTTTTTATTGTATTTCCTTCCGGTTTATTAGAGAATGTCAGAACATAGTTGGAACAGAATTACTCTAGAGTTTGTTTTAGATAATTTCAGAACGAACGTTGCGCCTTTAGCGATCTAAAATCTTCTAGTATGCCATTGAATCATCAAAATTGGCTTCGGCAAATTTTCCCAAATTTTTTTCAAAATTGTCTGGTACCAACATATATTGTGACTTTAAGAACTATTTATTCAACTAATACTTGTCTTTTCTTAAAGGTGAAAATACTTTCTAAAATTTAGTAAAAGGTATTTGACCCAATTTTCTGGATGTCAATGCAATCTCAAACAACTGTTTTTCAGAAACGCTCGCATATGTCATATCTTGAAACTAGTATGTATAGGTCTCAGATCAAATATACATAACAAAATACCAAAAGGGTGACACAGTCACATGCCAGATGTATTAGTGAGAAAGTGATCGAGGAGTTGTCATCGTGGAAAAACGTACTTTTCACGTTTCGGTAGCTATATCTCGGAAAAGGTTTCAGATATACTTTTGAATTTTGGTACGTTTTAGGGACTCTCGAACGGTATGAAACAATATTTTGGGTTTTTTTCCATGACATTTGATACACAATAACATTCCTTCTTACGGTCTTCTGTACACTATTTAAAATGTATGTAAAAAAGTATTTTTTTATTATTTTTAAAACTTTTTTGTGTAAAAAAGGGTCAGTCTTTAGAACGCCCTAAACCATACATGGGCAACTTCCGAGCCATATCCAGCCCTCCACCAGCTCCAGAGATTCAGATATTTCAAATAACGCGCAATAAAATTAAAGATTTAGCACACATAGTTTATTTGTAATTACTGTCAACCAACCTAAAACTGTATTCTTCAAATCATAAAAACTAAACTCGTTAAATAATTTTATTAAGGCTAAGCAGTGAAACACCACGGATCGAGTCAGAAATAGTTGTTAGAAAGAGACAAACAGATAAACATTCCGCTCCGAGCGACGCGTAATGAATAACAGTCAGCTCTGAGCGCTCGCATCGCATATTCGCGTACGATCGAGACTCTCGATTCGAGTATTGTAGTTGCTTATTGCGGGTAATATATAAACAGCTCAGCGCGCGTTGTCAACTCATTACTTCTTAAGGGAGAACTGCACGCAAAAAGTGAAAAACCAACGACAAGGTCTAGTCTAGTTGAAAGTAAGATGAAAAGGTACCTACGCATTAAAAAAAACTTCCTGCACGTCCGACCTCAAAAAAATGTGTTATGTATAGGTAATTTAAATTACATTTCGGTTAAAAAATGGGTTCAAAAGGGTTCACGCGCTGCAGAAATACAAAGACATGAGTACGATTTACCATTTCAAATTTTGCAGTTACGTAGACAAAGATCAATGTAAGGCAGTAAAGAGCCATTTTGTGGAAAAAAAATTATATGCGAAGGTATGTACGTCAAAAAGTGGTCAAAAAATGTTCGAAAATTGACAAATTTACTTTTATTTTATAACTCTAGATTTGATTTTTTCATAAAAATTCGCCTTTAGCGCCCAACTATACATATTTCCCTATTAAAATCACATTGAAGCTAATACATATCTGTTATAGTTTTAACATAATATTGCAGCGGCGGAAGGCTTGCAAATGATCCATATTACTGCGTGCAGTCCCCCCTTCGAGCAAATTCAGCTCAGAAGAAAAAAAATCTATCAAGATGTCTGGTTTAAAAAAGCGGAAAATGGACACAGAATGTCTTCAATTCCAAAACAAATGGACTGATGAATACTTTTCTATCATGCACAGTGGTAAACCTATGGATCTGTTGTGAAATGTAACAAGTTCTGTTTTAAAAGAATACAATATGAAGCAACATTACTTCAGTAAGCATTTTGCTCAATATTATTCACTTATGGGCCAGTTTTGACAAATGTTCCATTCACAAAGATCAAATCTAGGCAGTGTTCAAAATACAAGAGTTCTAACCACACTACACCACAACTTGTTACGTTCTGGACGCGCGTTTCGCTCACCAAGTTAGCATCATCAGCATATAAATAGTTTATATCATCTGCTGATGATGCTAACTTGGTTAGCGAAATGCGCGTCCAGAAAAATCTATGGATCTGTTGTGAAATATAACAAGTCCCGTTTTAAAAGAATACAGTATGAAGCAACATTATTCCAGTAAGCATTTCGCTCAATATTATTCACTTATGGGCCAGTTTTGACAAATGTTCCATTTACAAAGATCAAATCTAGGTCGTGTTCAAAATACAAGAGTTCTAACCACGCTACACCACAACTTGTTACGTTCTGGACGCGCGTTTCGCTAACCAAGTTAGCATCATAAGCAGATGATATAAACAGTTTATATCATCTGCTGATGATGCTAACTTAGTTAGCGAAACGCGGGTCCAGAGAAACCTATGGATTTGTTGTGAAATGTAACAAGTTCTGTTTTAAAAGAATACAATATGAAGCAACATCACTCCAGTAAGCATTTCGCTCAATATTATTCACTTATGGGCCAGTTTTGACAAATGTTCCATTCACATTTGCAGTGGTGTAAATTAGTTGGAGTGTGCAGAATAACCGCTATGAATGTGGAAGAATGTGATTTAATAATTCTGCATTTCATTATTCACCAACAAAACTTGTGCTCTAAGTCCGTTCGACTGAAGAATGTTATGGATGTGGTAGTAAGTACCATTAATTTCATTAGATCTCGCGGTCGTAACCATCGCCAGTTTAAAGCATTTTTGGATGAACTCTCTTCAGAACACGATGATGTGACATACTATTGCGAAGTAAAGTGGCTAAGCAAAGGTAAAATGGTAAAAAAATTTTATGATCTTAAAAAAGAAAAAGCTGATTTTATGGAAATGAAAGAGAAAACATTGCCGTAAATTTGTGATCCAACATGGCTTCGTGACTTGGCATTCCTGATAGACATCACAGGACACTTAAATGACCTGATCGTGAATTCTTCAAAAACAAGGGCAATTGGTAAATCAGCTGTACAGTCATCTTAAAGCTTTTCAACACAAAATCGCTTGTGGGAAACACAAATGAAAAGTAAAAACTGTTTTTATTTTTTAACATTATCCAGTCACGAACACCTTGAACACGGTCGCTATGCTGAAGAACTGAATCTACTCACTACAGTCAGAGCAATTCATCGATCGGTTTTCCGATTTTAAGAATATGGTTAACACTTTCAATATTTTTCCCAATTGTTGTAAGTGTAATGTGGAAGATGCTCCGTTTCACCTAGAAATTGAGTTGATCGAGCTTCAAGAAGATTAAAATTTGAAGTCTAAATTTGATTGATTAGCTTTCCGAAGAAAAGTATCCACAGCTGAGAGTTTTCGCACGAAAATTAATTTGTACATTCGGTAGAACGTATAAATGTAAGCAGCTTTTTTCATTTATAAAATTAATAAAAATAAGCATCGTAATCGGCTTACAAATGTAAATTTAGAAATCACTTTGCGCCTATGTACTAGTGATATTAACCCCAATATTGATCATTTTGTTTCACCGCTTCAAACTCAGGTCTCTCATTAATTTTCATTAAATTTTTCTATCTTTTTTTGTTAATTTGTTTTTTATATGTTTGATTACGCTTTTATAATTAATAAATAAAAAATGTGTGAATTTTTATTGCTTTTTTATTCACTACTACCTACTTATTTCTTACCTACGGCCCACGACCTGATTAAATCCCGAAATTACCTCCTCAGCTAAGCAAAGGTTGCCCATAGCTGCCCTAAACTAATATACACGAGAAAAAATTTTTGTGTTTTCTTTTTAAAAGTCGAAAAAATTGCAATTCTCGCAGTACAATATTTTTTATGTTTTTCTTTTTTCTGTCGTCGTTTCTAACATAAAATACAAATAATGAGGCAAAAAACTACAAAACTGCGTTTAAAGTTTCGAGCTAAATGTTTCATAAAAAACTACTTGTGTGCAAAAACTAATTTTTACCCCGTTTGGAGATTTTACCCGTCACTGACCAATATTAATTAAATTCTCTTATAGTTTAGTCGTACCATTTAAAGTTCGGAGGTAATTTCCGAAAGGTACATTGATGCCAAAAACCGACCCTATCAGATAAAAACTAAAAGTTACAATTTTTTAAAAATTGACCTAAAGACGAAACGCAAGAAAGAACGCAAATATGCTTGCTTTTGCAATCAAATAGTTACTTACTAATAAGCATTATTTTTATAGGGCATATTAGGCTAAAATTTAAAAATGATGTTAATTAATTGTACTTATTCTAACTGAAATTCTATACAGTATACATAGTGGTTAGTCGCGAAACATGGTAGTAGTAGTATTTTCTGGTAGTAATAAATCCACTGCAAATAAAAAAAAAATATTCCAATACCCCCTCTGACACTATTTTATATATTTTATTAGTTTCCTGCCAATTGGTTTTCTTGTTACAGAAATTAACTTCTTTAATATGTGTTTTTATCTTTATCATATTTATTTGCCCATTATTACATATAAAAATAATGTTTTCCCGAAGGTTAATAAGTCATCAATCAGTTTTGTAGGAAATATAAAAATAAAGTAACGGTGTGAAAGTTCATGCACATTGACGATAAGAGTGATTTCATTTAAGGACAATGAGTAATTAAACACAATATCACGTTAATCGTCGTCGCCGAAATGTATTTATTACTTGGACCATGCGGTTAAATGAGTTAAGTTTAGGTTAAAATACAGTCTATTTGCCATCAGTTTGGTTGCAGTGCAGGTTAACCTTGGGTATTTTATTCATTCGCATTCGCTTAATACGATCTGCTAGCACAAAGTGACCCGTTTGGTTCGCCTGCGCGGTTCTGGCGATTTCTTACATATCGGCGGGACGATTCTACGTTATAGAATCCCCGAGGGTAACCTCTTCAGAGACAATCACCTCTATCGGGTTCTTTTCATGTATTACTTTTATTCGGTGTATGATCCAAACTTGGTGACCTAATTTATCTTCAAATAATCAACTAAATCAAGTTCAACTACCTGGTTGGGGTTAACGCATCCAATTTATTCTCCTCAATTTTTTTATGAGAGGAAAGAGGGTTAATATCAGTCTGTTCAGCCTGTAGTTTGAGGCTGCCACTTTATTTTCGTGAAACTTTTAGAGGTTACCCTCTTCTCCTTCCAAGGAGGGCAACTGTGTGAACTTAGAGGTTAGAGTTGTCGATCTTAATTATTGCCAAATTTAACCCTGTCAACATGGTTGAGGGCGTCACTTTATTTCCCCCAAATTCAGGGTTGGAAGGTAGAAGATATATCTGTTACCGTTGGAATTGAGAGCGGTCGTCTTCTAGTATAGGGGTGGCAGCCTTCCAACGTTGGGGGTGTTCGCTATAATGCTTCACACAACAACTTGCAGAAAGAACAGGTCGAATGGACAACATAATTTTACATATCACAGGAATTGTAGAAACTATTATGTTTTGGTTACTTGGCGATTTAGGGCCAATGTCATGAGAATAACATTTTTTGGGAAAACAAATTTTCCTAATATAGAGTGAGTTAGAAGTTACATACTAGTGATGAGATCGTTAAAGGGCTTACTCTCGTATTTTTTCTTGATGGGGTCTTATTTCAGGCCTATAATCCCCACACACTATTTTTACACACCTTATGGCAGCACAGAGTCTGGAGTGTAGGTCAGTATTAAGGATGGGGCTATATGGACTATTTATAGCCGTAGGTCCCATAGTAGGCAGGGGCCCCAGCACAGAGGTGGCGCGAGGTATTACGGGGATTTACCTTTGAGTCGCCGTAGGTCCCAAATGTCCTGCGAGGCATGGACAAGAGGAGGGAATATCAGTGAAGTACAAGACGGAGGACTTTTTTTAAAGTCATCATTAATTTCTAAAGTTTGGCCTCGCAAAACCTCGCGCGGCTTTCATATATTTAAAATACTATGGCCCCATCAGTTCAATGACTTTATTTTAGTTATCAGTTATTTGTGAAGGACGACCTCGCCGAACCTCGCGCATCTCAGGGGCCCTTAAATACTTAAAGCTCTAGGCCCCATAAATTAAGCCCTAAATAAATCCGGCCCTGCTGGAGGGTCGGTTACCAGGGTTGTTCTAGATGTCCGCAGTTATTTTTTCCTGTTGTTTGTTTTGCCTAAGAACCTCTGACAGAAAGGAGTACGGTAATGCGTTGTTGTATGGTGTTAACAAAAAAATTACTAACAAAACCTTGTTGTTCTGGCGTGTGCAAAAAAGGTCAGACCTCGATTCTAAAGCGAATCGAGCTTATATGTGATTCTTGTAGGATTATAAAAAATACGCATGCGCCTTTGCAATGTGATACGCATTAGACCACTGAATCGGCATGTAATCAGTGGTCTGTCATTCTTCAATGGCATAGTCCAACATATTTGTAGCAAAGTTTAGAAAATTGTACTAGCTTTTTACGATTAGAAGTTACTGGTCAAGAAGGAAACTTTTAGCAATGTATTTTTTTTTAAAGCAGCTTCTTTAAAGAATGTAAGGTTTTAAGTTTATAAGGATCTATACTGAGCCACCATATGAACGCCATGCGAACTTAATCAAAGTGCCAACATACGTATTCTTTCAAAATCTAATATTACAAGTTTTTAAGTTAATTGATAAAAGATCCGATAAATGGAAGCACTTGACAGATGTGGCATCATCACTTGACCCGATGGGATACCAGTGGACACTAGAATTAAAAACGCTTGGCTTAACAACCAACTAAACATAACCTTACTTCACATTTAAATATAATTTTTATATTGTATAGATGTCACTTTTTTTGCCCATATTATGCTTAATTGCGGGTACATAAAAATTAAGAATTAGGAACATCAGTTCCATCGAACTAAAAACTGGACGCATGTAATAAGCAAATCTGTCTTTGTCCAATTAAATTTTTTAATTCCTTGTTTCCTTTTAGTGTACTACAAGCCTTTGGAAGATGACCTTATAGGAGATACTGGCGGTACTTTCAAAAGATTGATGGTTTCCCTGTGTAATGCTGCGCGTGACGAAAGCATGGTTGTCAATCAGGATGCGGCTAGATCTGATGCTCAAGCTCTCCTCAGGGCCGGAGAATTGAGACTAGGAACGGATGAAAGTACTTTTAATGCCGTGTTGTGTCAAAGGAATTGGGCCCAGTTGCAATTAATATTCCAAGAGTATGAAAGATTAACAGGTAAAGCAGTATTGTTTGGGAGTATAATTTAATATTTATATTAACTTTAATAGTGTTACTTATTTTGAGCAAATTAAATCAGTGCAATTGCTTTTGGGAAGGGCTCAGAGACTTCACAGAACTAGGTTGTATAGGAACTCTAAATAATAAAAGCCATAAATGAACGAGTTCATTGATTTGCAATCCAAAAATAGTCCGTGAATATTAGTATTTCTCCTGAATATTTCAGAACATCTTTTTAAGGACAGGGATATTACTAGTTTAGTAATTTACACTAATTTATTTCCGTTTGACAGCTGTTTGGACACACTGTGTCTTTTTCAAAAACCAACTTAGGACTACTAAAACAAGATTTTTTAAGTGTGATAAAAGCGTCTACCTACCTAACCCTGGCATATTTTAGCTATAAAGATTTAACAGTGGGGAACCGTTTAGGTCCATTTGATCGTTTAATAAAATACTATGGTATTTCCTATTGTTAATTTCTAGACTTTCCAAGTAATTTAACTTGTAACTTTTATTGGCTGAATGCAACATTTTAAATTCATTATTGAAATTATGATTTGTTACTAATAAATGTTTGCATAATTAGAATCAGTTTTTTGTTTAATATATGATGTTTTGTGTCCTTTGATACTTTTATAAAAAGATCAACCCGTTTGACCAATATATACTTTTTCGCAAGAACCACATTTTAATTCATGTACCCCTGATTTTTTGTCCTTATTTGTATTAGACTTGTTATTCTTAATATATCTACCTAACTACTTAATATTGTCTTTTGTATTGAAATTAGGATAAACGAAATTGAGTGCTTTTTTATGTTGTTTTTTATTTACGATTTTGTCTACTATGGTTGCATCATAACTATTATTAACTACAATATGTTTTATAATATTAAATTCCTTGTTAAAATTTTCACGATTATTAAACGATGACAGCCATCTTATGTGTACATTAATTAAATAATGTAAACAAAACGTGTTTATTATTAATGATTTTTAAATCTAAAAAGCTTATGGAATTTATCAATTATTTGAGAACCTTTACATTTGTCTGCTGGCCAATTTTCAAATAATTTTATTATAGTTAAAATATTAGGGAAAAAATTGTACAAAATTGACTACGATAAAGGAAAAACGGTTTTTGGACTACATTAAAAAAACTTAGATTTTCTAAATTCACAGATATATTTCAAAAAATGATTTAAAATGCCATCAAAGAAAGTAATGTATTTGGTGACAAAATAAAATACAGTTTAATGTTAATGAACCTACAAGCACCGCAGCTATATTCTTGTATTAAGTTATGCCCTTTCGGCCAGTAGTGTCGTATGTAACAGTTCCAGCACACCATGTATCTAACAAATTAATAGAAATTATAAATTACGTAAAAATAATAATGTTAAAGATATAACAATTACAAATAACGCTATTTTAATTTCTGTTAGAATTAGTGGATAATTTGCTATTAAAAAAAAACAATTGTTGCATAAACTTTTTAGTAAAGAAGGTTTAATAATTTAAAAATCGTTGAGGATATTTTGGCTTGTTTTACAGGCACAGGCAGGTTTTAAGAGAGACAACTTAACCTCTTTCTAAATTCTATTAATAAATTACATAAAAATTTAAATTTAAAATTAGAACAAAACGTCCATAAATTTTGATATTTATCATATACCATCCTATACAGATATAATAATACATCAAACCACCCGTTCACACATAAGATGGCAGCTTGTGGTAGTTTTGTACATCATTTAATTAATGTACCTCTATCAACTGAAAATTTTAACAAGGAACTTAATATTATAAAACATATTGCAGTTAATAATAGTTATGACGCAACCATAATAGACAAAATCGAAAATAAAAAACAATATAAAAAAGCACTCAATTTCGTTTATCCTAATTTCAATACAAAAGACAATATTAAGTTTAACACATTAACATATACCGAAAAATTAGCACCAAAATAGAGAAATATCTTAAAAAAAACAAATCATAAAGTAGCTTTTTGTACCAATAATACTTTAGGTAGATATATTTAAGAATAACAAGTCTAATACAAATAAGGACAACAAATCAGATCAGTATCAAAGAACACAAAATATCATATATTAAACAAAAAACTGATTCTAATTATGCAAACATTTATTAGTAACAATTCATAATTTCAATAAAAGTTACAAGTTAAATTACTTGGAAAGTCTAGAAATTAACAAGAGGAAATACCATAATATTTTATTCGACCATCAAATGGATCTAAACGGTTCCCCAGTGTTAAATCTTTATAGCTAAAGTATGCTAGTGTTTATTACACTCTTTTATTACTACTAAAAAATCTTGTTTTAGTATCAGTTCTAAGTTGGTTTTTGGAACAGCCGTCAAACGGAAATAAATTAATGAAAATTACTAAACAAATATATAATGTAAATAGCAAAAATATATAATTTCTGCAGGTGCAAAAAAACGGCCTACAAGAAGAATTGCTTTCGATTATGTCACAGGTACCCTCCGCAATCATGATTTCTGGGCCTCTACCCTCATCAGGTTGGCTTGTACCCATGGAGATCTGAAATAACAGATTACTTGATATGACAAAATCGAAAACGAAACGTCTATCATACTGGAACAGTACTACATGCTAAGTGTAACACTTAGCGCCACCTATTGGGGCTCCGGTGGTTTCCGGCTGCAAACCCATAGGTATTTGGCAAAGTATGCACTAGCACCATCATGCGGAGAGTAGATACTAAGATCAACAAAAATGCGCTTTCACACACCTTTATCAAAAAAGTTCTTGGCCGTTTTGCACCTGCAGAAATTATATATTTTTGCTGTTTACATATATTTTTCCGGCCAAGAACTTTTGATAAAGGTGTGTGAAAGCGCATTTTTATTGATTTTAGTATATATATAGTTTATTTATTTATTATACTAGTGATAATGAATTTCCATCAAGTAACGGCTAACTCGATAAATTATTTACAGGGATATTCAAATAAAAGTGAATAATCCTTATAACTTCTTTCTTTATAAAGGTGGAAGAAAATATTAAATATAAAAGTTTTGTGTATTTTTATAGATCATTCATAAATATTATCAGTGAAATAACTGAGCATCGAATAAAAATGATATAGTACAAAAGATCGATTTTTTTCACTTTTTGTATACTAGATGGTATGGTTTTTACCATAGTTTTTGATTCTACTATAAGTACTAGATTTATTTCTTATGACATACTATATCTAGATTTATTTTCTACCACATCTCTAATTGTTTTAGAGTTATTCACATTAAAAAAATTACATTATAAATTTGAATGAATCTAAAATCTAAACGGTCTATCCTAGGACAAAACGAATTACACATTCTTGTCTTAGATGTTTATTGTCTTTCTTATGACATTCACTCGTGGTCCAGGCTTATTTTTTTTTCTTTAAAAAAAAAACATATCAGAAAAAGGTTAGTGACTCCATAATTAAGATAATACAAAAATAAAATACAAATGCGCATTTGTTTTGCCCTAGATCGAACCATTTTTTTTACAGCCTTCCCAATTAACTGTCAATTTTTAATCGTGAACATCTCTAAAATAAAATTATTGGAGATAGGCTTAAAGTATGTTATAAAAAATAAGTTTAGGACTTTTCATAGAATCCAAAAATGCGATCCAATTTATTCGATGCTCAGTTGTTTCGCTGGTAATATGTATGAATAATCCATAAAAATCCACACATTTTTTTATTTATTATTTTCTGCCAAGAATTTATAAAGACTGTTCACTTTTAATTGGATATCACTGTGCATACTCTCAAATTTGAACAACTTTAATGATCAACTAAGCCTTTTTGCGCGTTATTAAAGTATTTAACACTATAGGTTGCTGAAGTCTAAAATACGAAGTAGAACAAACCTAGATATCGAAGAACGTTTGTAATATTTTAATGATAAAAGGTGATCAAAACACGGTTCTCAGTACCCCAAAAAAAACTATAAACTTTTGTTCAATTTTAGGACAGTTATGTTTAAGTATGGCGCAAGCAATAGTGTCATATTATGCGAAGGGGTTAGTATTAAAATTATGTTTATATAAGAAAAGAATAGACCCAAGTGTGAACTCTTATGGTGTCTGTCTGCAATCTAGACTTAAAATAAAACCTAAGAGTCCACTATCATTTTCATAAAATCAATCCATTGTATTACTTTTACTCAGTCATTTTTGAGTCAACATAGTTAAATGTTTAGACAAGGCGTAATACCTACTGCATTGTATTAATACCTCACAAACTAATTGAGATATATAAAAAGTGTTTTGTCCCACACATCTCTAACATTATGACTAGCAGTTTTTCTACTCATTATAAAAAATGAACCTATATTGGTAAATAAATACAGCTTAGGTTAGTTCATCTTGTGAAGTTGATGGTAGTTTGGCTCATAGGTATTATGTAGAAGCATCCACACATCTAACTAATTTGGGAAATGTAATTTACATTACTCTAGTCTTGATATACAAGGTGGAGCATTTAATAAAAATAAATTCTGTAACTTGTAAACTATTCATAATTTGTAAAAATGGTTTTACCTGTCAAATTGATTTATTTAATACCAGATAATACCGATTTGATCGTGACGTCAAGGTCATCTGGGTGAGAATTATTAAGTCTTGTACTTTTTAAATAAATTAGTTTATTATTTTTTAGATCAGTCATATATTCTAAACACTTTTTGTATAATATTGTCATTTCAGACCAATCATAAGTTTATGTTATCTCTAATTATGCGACCTCGTTGACATGTGAGAATATCAAACATATGATTCGACCTCGTGCAGCGGCACCACGGTGAACATGTGACACGATTACATAGGCCTTTGCCAAATATAAAGTTAATGCAAGCTCGTGAACTAAATGCCACGAGTTAAGTGTGATAAGTTGTGTATATGTATAACAGTGTGACTTATACAAACAAATCAGTTTTTCTTTAGGTGTTTCAAATAAGAGAATGCAAGCTTGTGAACTAAATGCCAAAAACAGGTCTTATATCGTCGGTGTTTCAAAGAGAGTTATATAACTAACTTGAAACGGCAGATTTTTTACGAATTCAATGCGATGACTCTGATGTCTCAAATTATTGTGAATTGATTATAATCTTAAGATATTTTTATAGTCTTTATCTTATTTTTATAAGGGTTAAAAATAAAACAGCAACCCAAACGTGTATTGAAAATGAATTTTACCCGCTAGTTTTCAAAATTCCTCGAAAATTAATAGCGCAAAAAAAAATAGCGCAACTGATCGTGCGAGTGTTTTGAGCGATCCTAACACAGGTGTTCAGGCTCGGCTTAAACAAAAATTTCCCAATGCTCATTTTATATATTATTTTGTCTATCAGTTAAATCTTATTATGTAGAAAGCCGCATCACAAAATTCTAAAGTATACGCTTGTTTTTTAATATCTTGTCGCTCCTACCAGTTTTTTTCCAAACTAATTGCATCCTTGTGATGTTTTGCAAGAAATCATAAATAAAAAATTACTAACGTGGAACTCTAATATTCGCACAGTAAATTTTGTACGCTTCAATCGCGAAAAACTTTTAGAAGTGTTTGAAAAGATTGAAGACAGATCTGACAAAAGAGTTACCTCAAATAAAGCTTCTAGTCTATCCTCTATTGTATTTGGGAGGAATTGCAAATAATGTTCTGCATCCAGGGGCTCATCAAAAAAAATGGGATCTATTTTTCGAGTTCCTAGTACTCCAAACCAGACGTTAACACCAAATCTTTCTTGGAATGCCCCTTTCCTTACCAAGTGCGGATTTTCGGTAGCCCAGTATCTAGTGCTATTGCGATTAAACATTCCTATATTAGTAAATTGGGATTCATCTTAGAATTACTGTCCAGAAATTGGGCTATCTTTGTTGCATATCAAAATACCAATTGCAAAATTCCAGTCATCTCTGATAATCCGCTTCATATAAGTGGTGATGGATTTGGTATTTGAATGATTTAAAGTCATGCTTACGTAAAATGTTTCGTGCACTTTCGCGGCCAGTCCCAATTTCACTGCTTATTTGTCGCATTGATATAGTAGGATCGATTGCTATACAAGCCAGTGTATTAATTTCAGGCTCTTCACTAACTGTGAAATTCTTGCCTGGCTTCGTTGCGATTTTTTCTAGTTTCTCCGTATATCATTATCATATCAATTTGTTCTTCGAGAGTAAAATACATTTTCAATAATTAAAATTTATAAGATCTCGAAAAACGTAGTACTTATAATTACCGTTTAACTCTCAAAGCGAACCATCTGCATATTATAAGAATGATTGCAATGCATATTATGGAACGAATACTTATGTATTGTTTAAAAGCCGCCTTAGATCAGAAATTTAATATTTGTCTTTTATCAGTGTTAAAAAGGTAATTGCACAGTTCAATTAGAAATATCTCGAAAAGTACTTGATATAGGTATAGGGTATGATACACAAAAGTATTTAAAATTGTTTGAAGATTTAGATGTTGAGTAGGTTTATAGGTCGTCCCGTTAAAATAAAACGAGAAAATATCCATTGAAAGTGATTTTTTTCTACGTTTCCTGCTAAACCGGCAGTATCCTAATTGTCACATTAGATGCAACAAGTTGCATAACAAACACTATTTACAGTATTAAATTGGAACTGTCTTCATTTGTTTTTCCAAAAAACGGAATTATTCATTGAATTTTTTAAAGTTTCATTCGCCATTTTCTCGAACACTAATCAGGAATTGACATAGAGTATGATACATGTTTTATGTTTGGAATTCAGTGTAGAATTCAAAAATAAATCAATTATACAGGGTGTTTTATTTAAAATATTAAAGTTGATAGCATTTTCGGTTAAGCCGGAAACGGCAGTCGATTGTTTATACAGCGAAAATCTTCCTCATAAGTAACCATATATCACTGTAAAATTTCATGTTAATAGTACTTATCTTAAAAAGTTTTGCCTTGTTAGTAATTTCGTGGTTACCGGGTATATATTACCAGTACAAGACAGTTAAATGTTCCTTTTGTATATACATTATTATTTAGGGTCGTTGGGAACTGTTATGTTAGTGAATGCATTTTTTTTAGGCCATGACATCGAAAAAGCCATCAAGAATGAGTTTTCGGGAGATGCTGAGCAAGGTTTATTGGCGGTAGTACGCTCAATTAAGAACCAGGCGGCCTTCTTTGCGAAATGTTTATACAAGAGCATGAAAGGATTAGGGACTAACGACAGATCTCTGATTCGACTGGTTGTCACCAGATCGGAAATCGATATGGTGGAAATCAAGAGAGAATACCAAGCAAATCATGGAGAATCTCTAGCTGATGCTATAAAGGTAAATGTGCATTATTAATTTTATAAAAAATATAATATAGGGCCAAATTCTTCATTGTGCATTAAATTATTTAGAGAGACATTAGAACAAATATTTTAATTATATTTAATAGAATATTTAGAATTGGTACTTTATAATACTTAAATACCAAATTAGTGAAAAATTAAACGTTAGAAAAAAAAATATAATAATGAAATAAGAAGTAATTATACTACCGCAATTCTCGTAACACCGCTGTGTCAACATAAACCGATTATTTTTAAGTCCCATTCATTGAGTTAAAGCTATTTTTGTAATATCTACATTAGGTTTTCGGAGAGTGGACATATCCAACACTATATTTTGACATTTCGATCAGAAAT
Organism: Kuschelorhynchus macadamiae; assembly: GCA_030620095.1. Taxonomy (NCBI): domain Eukaryota; kingdom Metazoa; phylum Arthropoda; class Insecta; order Coleoptera; family Curculionidae; genus Kuschelorhynchus; species Kuschelorhynchus macadamiae. The sequence continues at coordinate 900,585 of JAUTXW010004690.1, forward strand.
TGTGTTGAGAGAAGTAGGTCAATATTTCTGATGGTTTCTGTCCAAAAGATATTAAGTATTCCTAACAGCAGTTGAGAAACGTTTGAAGAGATATGTTACTTTCCTGGTCATCCTTTAGGTTTTGCAATCATGGAATTAGCACTGATTTAGTTTGCATATTTACCTGCTTAAATTGACAGACCACTGGATTTCTCGAATATTCTGCTTTTGCCTTGTTTAGTCAGGATATGCGAAGCAGGATGTCATGCTACAACCTGATTTACACTTAGCAGATTGAAACAGCCGCTGATTCTACCGTTATACATGACACTACAGCTTGCATTCTTGTAAAGCTCCTCCATCATAGTAGGAAATGTAGTAAGGACTCCCTGTTAATTCGAGACTTGAACTAACACACGAAAGCTAAAAAGTTTGCGATTAAGGGATGGCAATGTCATTCAAAACAACTTTATTTTTTTAGAAATGCACAGATATACAGCCTGTGATAAGATGAGCAAAAATCGTTATCACTATTCGTTAAGAACCATGTTAGGTCATTAGAATTCGTGTTTTCTGGTCTGTTTTGTCAACACTTACAACTAAAAATAAATAAGCTGGGCACATTCTTTTTGAGCATTTAAACACCGATTGACAGAGGTCAGGTGTACCTAGGCATAACATTTTCACAAATTAACACTTGGCCTAAATCAAAGACAATAAAATTAAGGCAATCAAATATTTGTGACGTCACGGAATATAATTTTTTTTCTCCGCTTAAACTTCTACGTGTAATAAATCTTGGAGCTAGAGACACTTCGTCAGAGTTACTGCAAAAACCTGTTAACCAGCCAGTCAGTTCGGGTCAAAAAACTGAGTTATTCTTCTTGTTTTTTGTTTTATGTTGGATGGAATGGTAATATTACTTTTCAGATTATATTTATTTATTAGTTGAGAAATACTTATTATTTACTTACATTATTTCTTTGTGGTATGAAAACAAATATAAATGCGGTATCTTAAAAGGCAGTAGAAATACCTAAAGTATATAAGTGAGTACCTCATGCTATGGAAGTATTCAGAAGCCATTAGCTAACCTGAATTTGTTAATAAGGTAAAAGTGGGAAAAGTTATAAAGAACAATAATAAATCGACTGCAAAAATAGAACATCCCTTGGAACATCTTTAGTAAATCGGTTCAAAAATGTTACTTAGAAGAATGGCTTATGTTAACAGGACCATATGCCAAATTACATAAAGTTGAATTGCAATCATTGTTTGTAATTTACATCGTAAGTAACTGATTTTGTTATAGATATATTTGCATTATTGCTGTTGTACAATATGCTTATTTATGTTAATAAGATATACTCGAAAATAATTCTACTTTATATTGCTAAATACAGTTAATTGTCATCTACACTATTCTTCTTCCAATACACAATGGCTTAATTCCTTCTATCGAAAATGTCTTCTACAGCTATAATATGACAACGCTCTCTCCCCTCCAACATATCGTTTGTCATTCTCGTCTCCTAAACCAAACTGAACAATATAGAGTGATGGCTAATTGATCTAAGGGGCAAACGACATACTCTAGCTTGTCATCGCCTTGACCTCGACAGCAGCTGCCAAGAAACTAATGTATTTTCTTAAAGTATGTGTTTTCATTCTGAAAGTAATTTTGCCGACAGTTTCTACCCCAGCACTTGTCAAGTTGGAATTAAAAGTTATTAATGTTCTCATATTATCTGTTAAGCAACTTCCTTTTCAGACTACAATCCTTGACTGTTCCCATTTCTGTATATTGAGGGTAGTTCACGTTCAAGCCACTCCACTTAGTCTTTTCTGAGTCAATCCTGTACTTCTTATGATAAAATATGACATAATATGTTCAATCACTATTTAGAACTTTTTAAATTTTGGCAAAATATTATGTCATCATATTGTCCGCATATCTGTTGTGCCTATCCTAAATTACATTGGTATTAGGCACTAATAAACGACTTTTTTGTCAATTATCTATTTTTTTAAGAAAAAGATTTTCTAAATTTCGTTTATAAAATCCTGGAACCGACGCTAGAACCTTGGTTTCTTTTACATTTATAGTATGATCAGTGTTATGTTGGTGTTCAGCTACAGCAGATTGAACAGTTTGTTTCTTTTTAACACATCGTTCATGTTCTTTAAGCCTAGTGGATATAGAGTATCCTGTTTCTCCCACATACACTTCTCCACAGGAGCAAGGAATTTTATATACTACTCTTTGAAAAGGGAAAGCGTCTTTCGGGGATCGCAAGCATTGTCCAATCTTCTTATGTGTATTGATGATTTTACGTATGTTGGACCGACGAAGTAATCGTCCTATTTTATCTGTAGTGCCATTTATATAGGAGTTGTGGTTTGTATTACAATATATTTTAAATGAACGCGTAGTATCTTCAGTGCAATAGCCGTTCCCTGTCAGAGCTTCGATGTTAGACAATCTTGATCATAATTCGAAATGGCCCTAAATACTAGTGAGTTAATTACCGATTGCTTTTGTTCTGGATAGTGGTAGGAATTGCATTTAATAATCTATTTATATCCTTCGGTTTTCTATACACAGAATGTCCTAAAGTACCATTTTCCTTCTTTTGAACAAATACTCAAAAGTAAAATAAAGACACGGATCACCAATCTGATTACCGAACCCAACCTACCACCAGCATATAAGAAATCATTAAAGCCAAGCAGGTTTAGGTAGATCCCCAGGTTCTACGGCATTCCCTAGATACACAAGAACAATGTATCACTTTGACCAATCATCAATGCAAGAGACTCGCCTAAATACACTTTAGGCAAATATGTTTCAAAATTTTCTTAATCCGTTTACCGGAGAAACAGATTCTTTTATAAAAAATCTCTGCACATTTCGTGGAAAAACTTAAGTCAATACAGCTGGATTCCGAAGATATTTTGGTCAGTTTCGATGTAGAGTCACTATATAGAAATTTTCCTGTTAACGACTCAATTTCCATTATAACAGACCTAGTGGAAGCTTGTCTTACATCTACTAATTTCATTTTTCAAGGAACTGTTTTTGAACAAACCTCAGGGGCAGCTATGGGATTGCCTCTATCTCCTGTGGTATCCAATATCTTTATGGAGGCCTTTGAAGATCTTGCTTTAAATCCGTGCCACTAAAATCAAAACACTGGTTCAGATATGTAGATGATAATTTTGTTGTTTGGCCTCACGGACAGGAAAATCTTATATCTCTGGACCACCATTCAACATCATAATATTAAATTCACAATGGAAATTGAATATAATGGAACGATTCCCTTTCTAGATGTATTTGTTCAAAGGAAGCAAAATTGTACTATAGGACATTCTGTGTATAGAATTGGACCCATACAAATAGATATTTAAAAGCAAATTCCCATCACCATACAGCACAAAAGAAATCGGTTATTAACTCACTAGTATATAGAGCCATTTCGATTTTTGATTAAGATTCTCTAACATCGGAAACATAGAAGCTCTGAGAGAGAATGCTTATTGCACTGAAGATATTACGCGTTCATTAGCACTTCAGTTGGGAGGCTCTCTTTAGAATGTCCGTCACTTTGGGCTGTGCTCGGATCCAGATGTTATTTATGGTGTTTTAAGTTAATGCTAAGAGTCTGTCTTCATCTGGGCTCTCGTCAACTTCTTTGTTTAAAGTCCAAGTTTTCAGCACCATATATATAAATTTTGTTTTGCTTTTTAATTTCAAATAGCTCAAAAATGCGCATTACAATATTTCAGAGCAAATAGACTTAAATTGCTACTGCCAACAGCATGCCAAGACGACACGAGCGACTGAGATGATGAATTTATAAATTGATAATAAAAACCGTGTTTAATGATGACCCCAACATCACAAGGCAGTTTTCTTTATTCAAAGATTTTACAGATGTACCACTTTAACAATTACAGCCTATAAATTTAAAAAAATAGATATATCTTCTCATAAGTTCGCTTTTTGCTATTTTTTTGCTGTCGTAAAGCAAACAGCAGCAAATACGCTTTTTGTTAATGATTAGTTTTTTATTATAACTCTACAATTTTTTAATGCTATTTTCACTTACATTTCTCAATTCATACACGTCATGCATTTACTAACTAGGTTATTTTTTATTATACATAGTAAAAGTTAAAAGAGACAAAGTTCTGCAGATTCATATTTTAAGTTATAACGTTATCCTACAAAAGGTAAGAAAAATTTAAAAATATGTTCGAATTATGGTAGTAGTTCTAGCAATGGTAGCACTGGTAGTTGCATGCATGAGTTGTGTAAATCATTTGTTTTACATTATACAAATTATAAATAGTATTTTTTAAAAATAATTTAAAGAAATTTTATTTATAAATATCTGTAGTGATTTTTATAAACTTTAAGAATTTGCAAATAATGTATTTGAGAGAAATTTTGTATTATAATACTAATTTACTTTAGAAGAACGTTGCTTATTTTCTTTTTGTTAATTTTCAGGGTGACTGTTCAGGAGACTACAAAAGATGCCTTTTGCACCTAATCGGGGAGGCCTAGTTTTTGAGACCATCTTTATGCTCGATCTGATCACTTCTTTCTTACATGAAGAAGAAACTAAAATATTTTTGTTTGACATAAATACTTGTATAATCACCTTTTTAGTTCAGTTAAATATTTGATTGTCTACAATAAACTAATGTGTAGTGGCTACAATATATCTGGAAAATATTTTATATTTGGTCAATCAATTTGCGCCAGAGTCATATGAATTTACGAAAACGGCGATGAATTTAAAATACCTTTTATTTTCAGGAGAATTAATTTGAAAAAACAGTTATTATTTTTAAAGTTGAGTTAGTACTCAACACACGAAGTAACTATTTTTTACTTTAAATTTTCATTACATTAAGTGGTTACTGGTTACCTGGTTAGTTCACATTAGGTTGTATTACACTTGAATATACTAAACAGACAGTGCTATGTATGAAGTAACGATGCTTGAAAGTGGCTACTCTGCCTGTGAAGTCACCGAAAATAAACCAAAGAATTTGGTGTAGTGGAGCAAGTTTAATGTAATCATTGACTCCATTTTGTACATTTTAGTTATTTTTCTCTTAAAATAAGAAATTTTTTAAATGTTGACGTAATTACGCTATTTGGCGCAAACAGGTAGCCCAAGGTTGTTTAAAAGTATCAAAAAAAAAACAAATAAAAAGGTTGCAAATTTAATGTTATTTCTTATATGTTGATATTTAATTTATATAAAGGTGACTACTGAGTCCTAAATGTCAGTGTTAGTTCTTAAGCTATTCAACCTGATTACCTTATTTGAAATTATGAATATTTTTGATATGCTTTATGCGTTGTTTATGTATTTTATATATGAAGTTTTGTCAGTTTTTACATGCATTCGATTTTTAAATGTTGTATAATGTTTAAATAAAGTTTGTTTTTATGATATGGCCTTTTAAATTTGGATAAGTTTAAATATTTGTTGATATATGTGTATATATAAATTGTATACAAAGTGTCTGAGGACAGACGTGTTTATAAATGTTTATTCATATTTTTTACTATTGAACGTGTCATTAAATTTTCCGTATTTATTTGCGACCACATTTTGTATCAGCATAAATACCATTAGTCAGAATTCCACAATGACCTCAATACTACGTAACTGGCATAGCATCGTCGATCTGCAGATGTGGGACAAATACGTTTTTATGTGAACCGCCATCTATTGGGCTCTCCATCTCTTTCTGTCTTACTAGGTTAAATCGGAATAAGCTGCAAGATTTTATAAAACTTTATTTTTAAACTAATTACGATTCAATAATTCAGAAAAGTCTATTATACTATAGTATATAGTTATATCGTCTTAACATTTGGTTTAACAGCTCTTTATACAAGGTTGGGAGAAATTACAAAAGATACAGGGGTTATCAAAAGTAAGGCTTTTAAAAATCTACATATCTGTAATAAATTGGAATATACAGGTTCGTCTACAAAGTTATGGAGAATTAATGATATATATTTTTAAAATGGTCCAGTCAGTTTTCAACACTTTTTATTAACCGTATGTTATGCCTAAATTCATTAGTTTCCTAGATATCGGCGTTTCAAAAATATCGAAACACATTGTGATATGCGAATGTAATCGTATATACCTGAGCAACAAATTAGGTTTGGCCTTTGACCAGTGGCGGCTCATGGTGAATTATATTGGGAAGCAAATTTAAAAATAGGCATATTTAAAATAAAAATAAATATCTTATCTTTAAATTGAGCTTTAAATTTTCTTGAAGTTCAGGTCTACTCTTCGTTCTTTAGAATTGGAAAAATGCTGAATGACACGTTCGTTAAAATAGCACGCACATTCCTTTGCTAAAATTGCTAAAGGAGATACTCTATCTTGGCCCAACTCCTCAAAAAAATTTATAAGCCCTCGAAAAACGCTTGGATTTTCAGACAAAGCCGTTTCATCATGGCCATGTAGTGCCAGCTCGAATACCACACAAAATTTTACACAGTCTATAATTTTGTTCAAAATAGAACGATTTTTTGATACATTTTCATTAAAATCTCTAAGGGATTTTCTATAAGCTGTGTCTAGCTGAGTGCGAATATCAACACTTACGACCGTAGCATAGTTCACCGAACATTTCATGTGATCTGCAGAAAACGCATGTTTTTATTTTTTCTTTTAAGTGTTTTAAGTCTTTAACACCGGTTTTGCACCATAATGAGTCCTTAGAAAACAATATACAAACATAACAGTAAAATGAGTTGGAGACTTCACAACCACATATATCCAGTCAGCTAAATTGTACATACTTTTGCGAAAGTTTCGATGAACCTCTTTAATTTTGTCTTTATTAGTTTGTCCTATACTAAGTTCTGGCAAATTGCGACCACTTACCTTGAATTCAGTTATTTTCTCAAAATTAAGTTCGTTAGCACTCTTTAGTTGTTTAATTTTTTGCACTACCGGCATTTTTTTCATCTACATTCACAACTCAAACATAGACCACCTTGAAATTGGTTGTTTTTGCAAAATTAAGTTCGTAAGCACTTTTTAGTTTTTTATTTTTTTGCACTAGTTACTACGAACATGTTATTTCTTGTATATTTCCGACTCACACATGGATCATAGAAATGAAAAAATATATATTACAAAAAACAGTATATAAATCAATTTTCATCGATTAAAAACGTCCGAAACAATATCGAGTTAGAATATCGACCGCGCGACCTCTGAACAATCGAACTTCGCATGTCGGCGTGATCGAATTATGAGAGGAGAACGGCTGATGACCCAAATCGCGATTTCATATTCCATTTGCTATCACGTTCGGCTGCCGCTCGGTAGCTGTGAAATCTTCGGATCCTTTCGTCAAGCTTTAAGGTAATCAGGGCAATTCGGACTGCCCAGCCTAGCTTAGTATAGCGTATTTTATTATGTCTAAGGAACGCAACGAGACCATTCGAACCGCCGCGCCGCGCGCGGCTAATAGTGTAGCGTATTTAAGTTTTCTCAAGGTTCGCGTTTCATTGCAACTATTAGAGGGACGGTCAAATGAATACTTTATTTTCTGAAATATTTTTGGGGGGTCATTGACCAAATGACCCTATGGAAGAGCCGCCACTGCCTTTGGCAATAATGATTTGGCACCTGAAAGTCATGTTCTGTCAGAATTAAATAAAGAAGGAAACTACCATGGTGTTTTTACTTACTGAAATAGAGAGAATTGATATTTTAAGAGGATTTGCCGATAAACAGATCATATCAAGAGGTGTGATATAAGAATTTGCACTCAGACAGGCAAATTTAAAAAAATGCGGTTTTTCGAACTGTATAGCATTAAAGAATAACTGAAAGTGTAAAAAATCGACCAAGATCAGGAAGACTTAGGAGTGTGCTACCGCTGATGATAAAATAGTAGACATTCTGCTTTCTATGCAAGAAAATCCCAGACATTCCACCAATCAGCTTGCTTTGGATCATGAAGTTCATCAAAAATCCGTAAGAAGCATTCCTCATACTGAGAAAATGCTATCCATTCAAAGTTCATGTTGTACAAGAACTTTGTGACGTTGACTATGATCGAAGATTAGAATTTTGCGAAGTAAATACGAGAAAGATTGAAAAGAATCCGTATTTTCCAAACAATATTGTTTTTTTTTATAAAGCGACCTTTATAATACACGGTGGTCAATAAACAAAATTACCGTTACAGGGGATGAAATAACCCAAACTGGCATTAAGAACCGTATACACAGATCCCAGAAAGAGTTAATGTCTGGGCTGGAGCAATAATTGACCAGATCCACTCACTTTTAACCTGGGCTGGATTGTTTGTGGAACAGGAATTGAACCCTTTTTTATCGAAGGAAATTTGACGATATATATAGCTTCTTCGGCAAGAAATAGTTACATGTATAAACAATTTAAGTCCCTATATTAACTTAACCTGGTATCAGCAAGATGGAGCTCCTCCGCATTTTACTCGTGAAGTTAGAGAATTTTTGGATATCACGTTTCCATATATATGGATAGGAAAAAAAGAGCCTGTCGAATAGCCTTCACGGTCTCCAGATCTTTAGCCCTCAGATTTCTTTTATTGGGGTCACCTGAAAAATAACGTTTATCAGATTATGTCCAATAATTTAGAAGAATTAAATTTATAATTTATATTTTTAAGTAAAAGTGAGATAATAATAAGGGAATTGGTTTTAAATAAGCAAAGACATTTTTGCGACAATGTACATCACTGTCAGTAAATGGAGGCCATTTTCAACATTTATTAAAAAATAGAGCGGTTTTCCATGACTTGTTATACCGATTTTTTTTATTAAGTGCATTTATTGAAATTCATTTTGTTTTGTAACTGATCAAAATGTCATGATATCTCTATTGAAATTAGGCATAACGTATGATTGAAAAATGTACTAAATTAACTGGCCGATCAAAATAAGTAATAATGTACGGGGTGTTCCATTTAAAAAATATAACTAATTCTCCACAACTTTTTGGGCGAACCTGTATATTCCAATTTATTACAGATATATAGATTTAAATAAAGACAACTTTTATGTAAATCTTGTATCTTTTGAAATAATAGACCGTTCTGATAATTTCTTCTAACCTTGTATATTATTTGAAGTAATTTGGGAGAGTAATACAACGATAACAATAACCTGATAACAACTGCAAATATTAATTTTTATGGTATTTTCGGGTGTGTAAGGATAACGACGGATACGGCATAGAGTTTTACTTTAATAAAAATAATAACAGGTTAGATAAAGTGAATCTGAAATTTTACAATCTGACACTATAGGGAAACAAAATGTGTTTTTCTTTAAATATCTTTTTAACCACATGAGTCTTTAAAACAAATTTTTTGAAATTCAACCCTTGAGGGAGCAAAAAGAGGATGATGTTTTTCAATTTTTCCCAATATCTCTTCAACTCAATGTAGTGTTCAATGTACGTATTTAGGTACAGCTTAAATTTTAAAATATACATGTTAAAATCGTCTATTGTAAATAGGAGGTATTGTTTTCTGTGCTGAAAATCTAATTACTTGCATATAAAGTATCATTATATAACACTAAACACTTGCAAATGTATTTTATCAGCATAAGGAACATTTTAGCAAAAAAACAAACATTCCAAACTACCTAAAATTTGACCCCAAAAATGTTTATGTAAATAAACCTATTTAATGTCATATGTGGAAGCGAGAGGAGAGCCCGATGAGAAGGTATCTTGTCCCATTTGCCCCTGGTCCACTTGTAAAAAACCTCTACAATGTTCGGTTACTAGCGAAAAAAACATACCCTAAAAAAATATATTTTTCTTATCGATCGGGTTGATCCCGCAATTGCTCCAAGTGATTGGTGTGAATGTTAGAACCCTTAAGTCTTTCAAGAGCAATACTTAGTAGTGTTTAGTTTGCTAAAAAATAAAATATTGGTAAACTGGATTTTACCAGTAACGCTCCTCGTAACGGATTCTACCACACATAACACAGTTTATATATGTATGTTGTTATTTGGTAATTTCATACCCTACGTAAATATTAGAGCGTACATGAATTGCGGACGAAAAACCATTACTTGTTTTCAAGGTGGTTCAGTTACGGGCGTTCACTAACGATATCTCGAAAGTCCTTCATGATTGGGTCTGGAAAAAATAGTATAACAAAAGTGGCCAAGAGCAATTGACTGAAAATACTTTTAAGTTTCTAAACTGACCGAAAGGGGAGCAGTTGCTGGGATGAACAACAAATTTTAAAAAATTCTACAAAAACTCCCAGAACTAGATATAACTCCAGAACTAGATATAACTTTTATTACTCCATTGGAAAGCTGAGTTAATTTCCTATAATTTTTGATGGCAGCTGTTGGCTTAAGAAATATTTAAATCTCTATTTCTTCTGAAACTCATCCCAATTGAATAAGCTTAGGTATATTTAGTATTTTAGGTTGTTTTAAGATTCGGATTGAGTGACACTCCCTAGTTTTTCATAAATCGATTGGATGGCGTTGTTTGTAACGATAACAAATTGATTATGAAATGAATAATGAGGATATCGGAGTGAATTTAAATCTCGAGGAATGTCCTTAGACCCTTGCTAGCTAAACAGAAAGCTAGATGCCGGTTTTGCGGGTTGGTAAATGTACCTCGTAATTTACGAACTTTCCAATATCCAACACAACCACAATTTAGATAACTGCTAAAGTTATTGGAGGGGCCTTGAGTAGTTTGCTGCAATGTGGTTGACTAGCTGGCTATTAAATGGCAAATTACAAGACACATTTATCATCAAGGAGAACTGTCATCTATACCGAAATAATTACTCTGTAATGAAGAAGGCATGACAAAAAAACAAATAACTCTTGTAAAAATATGTTGGTTTTTCGTTAAAATTATTATATTTTTATTTTGAAACAGAAAAAAATTATGAAAAAATACTGACTTTCCGATAATCTTAACAAAAATAAAATTTACCGACTTTTCTCGAGACATTTTTTTCTTCGTCGAAAAATAAGACCTTCAGAGGTCAATACGTTTTAGAGTTACTCTGATATCCTCTTAAAAACGGTATTTAACAACTATTAGGTTTGATTATCAAGTCGTTGGGGTAATAAAATAACGACTCTGTTCGTCGGGGTAATAAAATAAGGCCTCTTACTCAACACATACACTACACGACACAACTGCGTAGAAGGCAACGGGAAACCACTATGTAGAACACATTCCCCTAGTATAATGGTGTAGTGTAGTGGATTCAAGAAACCAGATACATCTTGATATAAGATAGGTTTCAAGGCGACTCACTGACCATCGCGAACGCCCGAATATGGGTACGGCACTTGAAGAAGGTTTGATTAGACGAACTATGAAAACAATATTATTTTTGAATACTGCAATAATGCAAGATTATTTGTCAGTTCTGGCTTTCCCCCTTCACACTTTATCTAGGCTTAGAGCTGGTGAAAATTTTGTCAGAATCGAAGTTTGGAGCATGTTTAGAGGCCAAGGAGCCAAAGCAACAACAACTAACAGTAAATGTAACGCTAAAACGCAAGTAAACAATAAAAACATTTTGTACGTAACTAGCTAACAAAGGAAACTAAAAATTTCAATCCTCAAAATATTTTTCGTTATTTAGGATGCATTGATTTGGCATTCATTTGATGTACTGTTTATAGCAATTTATTAATTATACCTAATATATTTAGCTTAACTGCTGGAAGACGTTACGGTTACTACTCTGGAATGAACATGTGGTATTAGCATGATGGTTGTTTGACCCATTTTAATAATAATGGCCAAAATTATCTCGGCCCACATCGTTCGATTGGAACTAGGTCGCCGGATTTGTTTGGACTTCTAACTTGGAGTTTTTTTTTCTTTGCCGAAAAAGAAAACCTTGAAAATTTGAAGCATGTTTTAGGTCAACCGCCATTGTATTTGGCTGATCTTTTGGCTCTCTCGCTAGACTAATGAGATTTCTTTCAGAGGCCCACATCAACCAGTCATACTCCAGATATGAGATTTGTGTGTAGCAGGAGATGGAGATATTCAGGGATGTCTGTAAGGAGACAGGGAGGCTACGCCCTTCCAATATTTTGAGCAGTTGGCAAGAAATACAAAAGGCTTTACCTTTTTCTTTTGTTTTTTTTAGTCAGCAAAAGTCTAGATACGCCCTTAGAGATTTTAAATTCAGTCGGATATCCTCGTTATTATATATTTCGTTCGGAGAATACGTATTAATTCACTTATTTGGCAATAGCTTAAAAACTAGTAGATATATTAATGTCTTATTATTCTTAATATCTAGCATAAGAGAAATATAACCTTCCATTTAGAAATTTTAAGAAACATGGAAAAGCTGTAATCGTTGCAAACGACGCCATCTAACTAATTTCTGAAAAACTAGGGAGGCCCAAGTAGCATATATTATCATATATGCACTAAAATGCTGTCATATTGGCTAATATCCCTGGCTAATTAGCTAAAATTGCTAGCCAAAATAACAGTTCTATTATAGTACAAAGACGGAAATACGGCTAAAGTGGGGAATAGTAATTTGGCCATAATGGGGTAAAAATGGCCAGTTGGCAATTATATGACCCCTCTCTTTTTTTATGGCCGAAATTTGAGTAACTTTTTGACTTTAAAATCGAACTTTTTTAGCTAAATAATTCCTGATTTTTTGCCTTTTATCATTTCTATTCGAAATTTGAATAATCAATTGTTTTTTTGTAGAAATTTAGCTAAATAAGCCAATTTTTTGCCAAGAGGAAATTTATATGACAAATAATCAATTGTTTGAAATTATGTATGGTGTAAAATATTTGAAGTTTGACGGTTGGTAGGGACAAAAAACACTTACGCAGGAACTTTTACTGTTAAATGAATCTATGATAGGCATGTAAAACAAGCGCTCTTTCTTGAAACTAAAAATTTCGTTTTCAACAAATATTTTTTTTTATGGAAATGTATTTTGCTAACAAAAATTGATTAAAGAGTCCATAACGTAAAAACATGCACGAAATACATTTTTATTGGTAGAAAAAATTTTTTTTTGACGTGGTCAAGTAATGGCTGCTAGGAAATTAGTTTCATTTTAATTTTAGTCATGGCGGATCATAAAAAGTTTTGTGCTATTTTTTAAGAAAATATTCCTTGAAATTGGCCACTTGTCAAACAAATATTTATCAAATAATTTTTAGATGTAGGCAAAATGCAGCATCATTTGCTAAAATTTTGCCAATAAAAATGCCTACTTGGTTTGCCTTTAGTACTCGCTAAAAAAAGGCTAATTTAAGACTTAGGAGCCAGCGTAACCAAATTAAACGACGATTACCCCAAGTCAGCCTTTTCTTTTTCGATAATATGTGGTGGAATATTTAAACTTTTTATTAAGCATTTTGTATGGTAAATAATTTATATTTCGTTTTTCTAAATAAATCTTCAGTTTGGTTTAAGTATCATTTTATAGATTATAAATGTCAATTTGAAAAAAAGGCAATTTTTGGCAATATAGCAGAAATAAGCGAAATAAAATATAGCTTATGTACATTAAAAACTGCTACTTTTGGAGCCCAAAAATCTAATTTGAAGCGAGCTTTCATCGCTAGAAAACAAACCAGGAATCATTTGCCAAAATCTGACAAATATCTGGTTTTTATGTGTCTTTTATGGCTAACTGTTAGGCAAAAAAGCTCATCAGCTACTTGGGGGTCACTCGATCCGAATCCTAAAACAGCATGAATTTCATTTTGGATAAGGGTTGATGAGAAAATAAAATTTTGCTCGAAAGCAATTGTCCAGCAGTTTACTTGGGCTACCCATGTCAGATTCGACATGTTATTTGGCAGTATAAGAATATGCGTCACATAAAAGCAACCCTTTTCATATATTGTTAACATATCTATTATATATAGTGTATAAATATATTTAAATACTTCCGTAAATTTTGGCAAAGTATGTGTACCTACTACTACAAAATTTTGTGTTTCAGGGCGAGTGCTCTGGAGATTACGAAAAATGTCTGTTACATTTAATTGGAGAAGCCTAACTTTACATATTAATTTTCAACGTAAGTAAGTGTTTTAAACTTTTCCTCGCATATTTCTCAGTGCTTTTATATTACCATAATAATTTAAGAATAATAAACATAAATTAGAAAATTAATTTTGTTAAAGTTATATTAAAATGGTAGTTTAAAGACCCTATGCAAAATCCTATATGTTGATTTCAAAAAGGAGAAAACCTATTTTGTGTATATTTACAGCTCTGATACATATATACTATTATATTACATTGAAAAGTATTTAATAGGGTTATGTTATTTCCATGGTAAAAATTAAATACATTTTATGTAAGTCACGAAGCTAGATATATGATTGTTACCATTGTCTTGTCTTAACAAGAAGTGTTGGTGTTATTTTGAGCATTTTTTAAGTTAATAAAATAAAATTATATTCTTTAAAAATTGTCCATATGGTCGTATAGATTGAGCATAATTCTAATATGTTCTTGTACCTTTCTTTTGATATAGAATAAGAAATAGAGCAACAATTTAAAAATTAGAGTATGCGGTCTGCAGTGTTTTGTTTTTAAAATAATGTGAACAACGTAGTTCTGTTATTCAATTTATTGTTTCAAGAATTTATTAGTACAAAATAATATAGTATTATTTATTCTTTATTCTCAATGGGCGGTTATAATTAAGGCAAAAGGTGCCTTATAAGTTACGACCACCTTTTCCGATGATTAACGGTAAAATGTAGTGGCCACTCATCACAGTGTATCACTGACCCTAATTGAGCTAACTAATCTGTTTATATTGTCATATAGGTGGTCACCAGTGTTTCCAGAATATTTTAATAAACGGTAATAGATAGGCGTTCGAAAAGGTAACAAAATTTTTATTGAATACTATTTTAGTGACACACTGCGCTTTAAAAAGCAAAAAAAAGCTTGCGTTTATTCCTTTCGTAGGATGATTCGGTCATTCAGCAATTCTAAATAAACATTTTTTTTTCTTATTAAGGTTAGGTTTTTTATTTCGAGCTTTACGTAAAAAGGTAATAGATTTCATCAGAAGGTAAAAAAGTAATAAATCTCTCCAAAAGGTAATAGATCTGTTACAATTATAATAACCTGGCAACACTGGTGGTCACTAATATAGTGCAGAGCATATACTCGTATAGTGTATTCTGGAAAACAGTCCGATTTTTTTAGTAGTGCACATTTGACGTTATTTCTTTCTATTCTAACAGCTGTCAAAGATATGATGTCATCGATATTTTTTTAAATGGAAACCTTGCTCATGTAAGGTAGGGTCCTCATCTTCTTGAAATCAAATCTGAGAAGAGCTAGGTTGGTTTGGCATAAGGATATTTGTGAACAACAAAATTAGGGTTGGAATCAGACCAAAGTATGTCAATCTCATAATTATATCTTATTATATCCTTCCACACATTTTTGAAGTTTTATTTGTTTACTGTTCCATGTAAATAAAGTCTTATCATAAAATAATACATTTCTTGCAAAATTTTCATTTTGTTACAAAATTCAAAATTGTCTTAATTAATTTCCTGGACCAAACATATTTTGTATAGATGATACTTTTATTTGTGCCAAATATTTTGAACTGACTTGTTTATATAAGCAACAGAAGCGATTTGACGTCTTCAGGAGCTAGTACAACGTATAGATACAATAGTGTTCAAAACAGTAAACTTAGGAAACAATTTATCAAATTTGACTCTTTGACTTGTTTTTAGTCTAGGCCTACTAACTGTACTTTGATATTATTTTTAATAGGAGAACTAGCAAGTAAATAAAATAGTTGTATTACATGTGTAATATTTCTTTTATAATATCGAATTGAGAAATGAGTTTAACTATTTAGGCTGTTGCCTTTTGAAATATATCACAAATTGTCACTAAAGTTTGGAAGTATATTCAGTTTGATAACAGCTTATAAAAGAGAGTTCACATGACCTTGGTTGTCATTAATTTAAAAACACATCGATAGCATCATATCTTTGACGGCTGTCACTGAAAAACAAACGAATGTGTGCCATTTAAAAAAAAATCAGTTTACATATTTCGGCGTTTTCTGCAAAGCCTAACAATAACAAAAATACAAAGGGTAGTCCAGACTTTTTTTACACACTGTATAATGTCACCATGTATTGTAATTCGTATAGATGTGTTTGCTTATGCCTATTCTCATAATGTAACTAGTAGTTAAGTTTTAAATATATATATAATGGTAATACATACTGTGTATTTTTGATAATTTATATGGTGTTATTGTAAAAGTTTTAACTCTAAAATATCAAAATGTTTATATAATTGAATAAAACTCAAATGTGTCAAAAATATGTGCCTAAAATTAAATTAATCTCTTTGGCTTATTCTCAGGGAAATAATTGTCTTAATGAATGTATACAGTTCGCATCAAAGTAAAATGAATTTATACCTTTCTCTCTTTTCTATTTTATCAGGTATTTTAATATGTGTTGTTCTTATTAAAAATAAATATTTACACAATGCTTATGTCTTTTATTATAATTAATTCACATTTACCAAAACTATCTTTGACTTTTGGTTTCTAGCTTTTTTTCAATTTAATTTGATATACCTGTGCTATACTTGAAATATATTCGCCTGTCCAAGCATCCAAGCAAAGGGGTTAATAAAATGGAAACTTTATCCCCTAAGGCACAGATAGTGAGTATTTTAAGTCACCTCAGCCAGGGTTTTGGCTTGCAACGAGTTTTGTTTTTGGGTTCTGGAAACTAAAGCATTTATTTCCAACCCATTCTCTCTGGGATGCCTAATGAGACGGTATAAATAAAGAAATATTTTATTAACGGTTTCCCATTTAAAGTAAGTACAATAGATTAAATAAAATAACAGTCGAAATTTAAAAACAACAGATAACATTATATACATGCATATACACATACATATACATATACACATACATATACACATACATACACAAGATTGCTGATTGTAAAAATCCAGCTAAATGTGCATTATGCGCTGGAAACCAAAGTACAGAGAACGCTGCACATCATGCCGGGACTAACAGATGCCCGGTATTCAGAGAGGCGCTCCAGAAGATGACGAATAACAGAACATGAAGATACTGCAGCTCAACATTAACCACTGTGAGACTGCACATGTTCTGCTTATGCAGACAGTACGCGAGTTGAAGCTGGACCTTGTGCTGATAGCAGAGCCATATAAACATCTAAATGGCCAACCATGGGAAACGGACACGACCACCAAAGCTGTCATCTGGTCCTGTGGCAGACTTCCTTTTCAGAGTGTAGTAAACATTGGCAGTGCCGGCTTTGTAGCAGCATCAGTAGATGGCATCGGCTTCTACAGTTGCTACGCACCACCTAGCCTCTCCATTGGTGTTTTTACTGACTTCTTAGACCGACTGATCGAAGATGCGAAGCAGTATCAGCTAGTGGCAATAGGCGGAGATTTCAACTGCTGGCAGTAGACTGGGGTAGCAAGCAGATTAACACGCGAGGTAAAGCACTTCTAGAGGCCTTTACGGCACTAGATGTAGTCCTGCTTAATAGTGGTGACCCGCCAACCTACACCAAAGGCGAGGCAAAATGCATTGTAGATCTCACCTTCGTTAGCAACAGCCTCGCCAGAGGTAACTGCAACTGGAAGGTGATGGACATCTATATTGCCAGCGACCACAACGCGATTCTGTGGGAAATATCTAACGACCAGATTCCCAGGAGACCACACAAATAATGTAATGCCATTGGGTGAAAAGTCAAATCTTTCGACGAAGGCACACTGGTGATAGCACTAGATAAAGACCCGATCACCAGTGGAGATGCAGAGGAAAAGACTACAGACGTGATGAAGAGAGTGATCCAAGCTTGTGACGCCTGTACGCCACGTAAGCGTAGCATAAATCAAAGACCCTCAGTTCAAAGGTGGAACGATCACATTAGCAGCCTTCGTAAAGGGTGCCTCAAGAAAAGAAGAATATCTGGCTTTTGTTCGACCAGACTCTGTGGAGCTGGTCGCAGAGTATAAGAAAGCACGTCGATCCCTCAACAAAGCCATCAGAGAAAGTAAGAAGAAATGTTGGCAAGAGCTCATCAGCGAGGTGGACAAAGATCCTGGGGTAGGCTATACAAGGTGGTCATGACTCACCTAAAACTCCAGCCAATGCCGTCACCCACATGCCCACAACTCCTGCAAAGGATCGTTACTGTGTTGTTCCCACAGCAATGTGAATTCAACTACCAGCTAGCTCAGGGGGAACTAGAGGATATTCCACCAGTCACGGAAGAAGAACTGATGGAGGGTTGTAACCGCGTAGAGAATAACAAAGCTCCGAGATTGGACGGAATCCCTAATATTGCCTTGAAAACAGCTATAAAGGCAGGACCGGCATTATTTCTGGACGTTTACACCATATGCCTCAAAGAAGGAAGTTTTCCTTGGAAGTGGAAACAGCAACAACTGGTACTGCTCCCTAAAGGAAAGAAACCACCCGAAGAACCATCATCTTATCGTCTACTCTGTATGCTAGATACAGCGGGTAAGATATTCGAGCGAATAATTCATCAGAGAATAGAGGCAGTTGTCGATCCACTCCTGGCAGACAATCAGTATGGTTTCCGAAAAGGACGATCAACCCTGGACGCAATCAATCTGGTTGTTAACACCGCCAAGGATGCAATCGTAGGTACTAGGTGGAAGGGTGCTGAGAAAAAGTATTGCCTGGTGGCCACCTTGGACATCAGAAACGCCTTCAACTCTGCCAACTGGGACTGCATCATCATCAAGTTTTTTTGAAGGCATGAAATTTCATATTAAAAAGATCGAGATTGTTACAATATATGTTTGTAGTTTTACATATTCTTGAAATAGGACTATTAAATCCGTAATTTGTCCGAATGAATGTCTATGTGGATTAGATCATTTTGTCGTAAGCGCTAGAAAATGAATTGACTCTAGTAATTCAGGGCTATCAATTATGCCATTCACATTTCAAATAGTGAGCATCTCTTCGCAGTGGTATCCTTAAAAGGTATGAGAATTTTGTTAGGAAATGTTCACTAATTACTTGCCTCTGCAGTCGCAGTCGCACTGTATGGCTGCATTGGCTGCTAACTATTTTCTTTTAATTTCTCGGAAACTATACACGGAATCAAAATAATATTTACAGGAAATATACCTGCCTAATAGAGCTACACTTGGCAGCCAATGGCGTACCCTTGCAGGGCTTTTCAACTTCCATCATTTATTGACTGCACTATGTTCTTCTGATTTCGGGAAACTATACATAGAATCAGAACAATATTTACATGGAATATACCTAACATAGAACGGAAGCTTTCACGGCTTTGGTCGATTATGAAATCATGGTTCTTGGGATTAGACCGTGACAAATTGGAATTACTATCCGACGTTTCGCCTTCGATTGCACGAGGCATCTTCAGGGTTCTTTACTCCACGAAATCTGAACACTGAATGAGCTCGAAGAGATTCAGGCGGGCTTTTATACCCGACTTGTGCTCGCCGAACCATGACCCTGTGTTAAGATCGGTTTCCACGTGTGATCTAGACCATAACCCGTATCTTTATTGAAATTTTTTGTATGTTTACATTTACGAAATGGCCAGTGTTGTGATGGTGTTTAGCTACAACAGATTGAACAATTTGTTTCTTTTTAATACATCGTTCATATTCTTTAAGTCTAGTTGATATTGAGAGTCCTGTTTCTCCCACATACACTTCTCCACAGGAGCAAGGAATTTTATATACTCCTTCTGTTTGGAAAGGTACAAGATCTTTCGGGGATCGCAAGCATTGATCAATCTTCTTATGTGTATTGAAGATTGTACGTATGTTGGACCGCCGAAGTAATCGTCCTATTTTATTTGTAGTGCCATGCATGTAGGGAAGAACAACACTACCTAATGGTGGCTCTTTATCAATCTCCTTTGGCGGAGTTGGTTTACTATGTCTTTTAATCGAACGCGTAATATCTTCAGTGCAATAGCCATTCCCTCTGAGAGCTTCGGTCAGTTTCGATGTTTCCGATGTTAAAGAATTTTGATAAGAAATCGAAATAGCTCTGAATACTAGTGAGTTAATAACCGATTTCTTTTGTGTTGGATGGTGATGAGAATTTGCGTTTAAGTATCTATTTGTATGCGTTGGCTTTCTATACACAGAATGTCCTAATGTACCATTTTCCTTCCTTTGAACACATACATCTAGAAAGGGAATTGTTCCATTAGATTCAATTTCCATCGTGAATTTGATATGATGTTGCTGATTAAGGTGGTGCAGACATATGAGGAGATTATCCTGTTCATGAGGCCAAACAACAAAAGGATCATCTACATATCTAAACCAGTGCTTCGGTTTTAGTGGAGCGGATGTTAGAGCAATATCCTCAAAGGCTTCCATAAAGATATTCGCTACCACAGGTGATAGAGGCGATCCCATAGCTGCCTCTGAAGTTTGTTCATAAAAAGTTCCTTGAAAAATGAAATAAGTAGATGTTAGACAAGCTTCTACTAGGTCTATTAAGTTCTTATCAAGATTATTGTTATCCAGTATGTCTGATATAATGGAAATTGAGTCGTTGACAGGAACATTTGTGTAAAGTGATTCTACATCGAAACTGACCAAAATATCTTCGGGATCCAACTGGATTGTCTTGAGTTTTTCCACGAAATGTGCAGAGTTTTTAATAAAAGAATCTGTTTTTCCAGTAAATGGATTAAGAAAATTTGAAAGATATTTACCTAGTTTGTATGTGGGCATTGCACTGACGATCGGTCGAAGTGGTACGTTGTCCTTGTGTATCTTCGGAAGACCGTAGAACCAGGGAGTCTTGGAGCTGCTTGGTTTTAGTGATTTTTTCTCCGCTGGTAGTAGACTGGATGTGTTGATCAAATTGGTAATGCTTCTTTCTATTCTACTTGTGGGGTCTGCCTGCATAACCTTATAGGTGTTGTCCAAATGTTGAGTAACCTTTTCCACATATTCTGTTCTGTCCATGACGACTGTGGCGTTGCCTTCATCTGCTGGAAGTTCCAGAATGTTTGCGTCTTCGTTTAAGGTCTTCATTGCTGTTTTTTCGGCTGCGGAGAGGTTCGACTTAGGTGGTTTTGAGTTTTTAATGATTTTCGCTGTCTCATCTCATCATCTCATCTCATCGCCAAAACTTTTGGCGATCTCCGGAACAGCAAGAAGAAGTTACTCTGCCAGTTGGCCTTTCTCCTTAGATGCCGAGATGAAGATGTAGTACCTAAATCGCTACAGGTGAGACATCACATTACTTCTAGAACTGCTAAGAATATTTATAAGCGTGCTAGCAAAGCATTAGTTAGAGAAAGGATTAAGGAAACACGTCGTGATTTAGATAAAAATGCCCGGAAATTCATCTGAAATTAGCTTCTGGACTAGATGGAACTACATTTACAACTTTGGACAACATTAACAACGCACAGGCAGCAAAAATCCACCAAGAAGTTACACTTAAGCAACAAAAGAAGTTTGAAGCCCTCCTGAACAGAAAAAATCCAGTGAAACTTCCGCAGAATACAGTTATCAACCTCATCGAAGCCGTTATCCGAAGTAAAACTTTCCGTCTTTTCCAAGGGCCAAAACTTCGCAATACCACCGAGTACCATTCCCGTAGAAGACATAGTATCTTCTGTTGAAGCAGCAATCAGAAGATTACCAGTGCAATAGACTCGCCCACATACAAACTAGGTAAATATCTTTCAAATTTTCTTAATCCATTTACTGGAAAAACAGATTCCTTTATTAAAAACTCTGCACATTTCGTGGAAAAACTCAAAACAATCCAGTTGGATCCCGAAGATGTTTTGGTCAGTTTCGATGTAGAATCACCTGACACAAATGTTCCAATAATAATAACAATCTTGATAAGAACTTAATAGACCTAGTGGAAGCTTGTCTTACATCTACTTATTTCATTTTTAAAGGAACTTTTTATGAATAAACTTCAGGGGCAGCTATGAGATCTCCTCTTTCACCTGTGGTAGCGAATATCTTTATAGAAGCCTTTGAGGATATTGCTCTAACATCCGCTCCACTAAAACCGAAGCACTGGTTTAGATATGTAGATGATACTTTTGTTGTTTGGCTTCATGAACAGGATAATCTCCTCATATTTCTGGACCACCTTAATCAGCAACATCATAATATCAAATTCACAATGGAAATTGAATCTAATGGAACAATTCCCTTTCTAGATGTGTGTTCAAAGGAAGGAAAATGGTACATTAGGACATTCTGTGTATAGAAAACCAACGCGTACAAATAGATACTTAAACGCAAATTCTCATCACCATCCAGCACAAAAGAAACCGGTTATTAACTCACTAGTATTCAGAGCTATTTCGATTTCTGATCAAGATTCTTTAACATCGCAAACATCGAAGCTCTCAGAGGGAATGGCTATTGCACTGAAGATATTACGCGTTCAATTAAAAGACATAGTAAACCAACTCCGCCAAAGGGGAACGATAAAGTTAGAGAATCTATTGAAATATTTAAACATACAAAAAATTTCAATAGAGATACGGGTTATGGTCTAGATCACACGTGGAAACCGACCTTAAAACAGGGTCATGGTTCGGCGAGCACAAGTCGGGTATAAAAGCCCGGAATCTCTTCGAGCTCATTCAGTGTTCAGATCTCGTGGAGTAAAGATCCCTGAAGATGCCTCGTGCAATCGAAAGTGAAACGTCGGATAGTAATTCCAATTTGACACGGTCTAATCCCAAGAACCATGATTTCATAATGGAATATACCTGTTTGCTAAAGCTACACTTTGCACCCGATGGCGTATCCTTGCAGGGCCTTTAAATTTTCATCTTTTTTATCTGCTAACAAATTTCTTCTGATTTCTCGGAAACTAAACATAGAATCAAAATAATATTTACAGGGAATATACCTGCTTACTAGAGCTACACTTTGCAACAAGTGGCGTACCCTTGCAGGGCTTTTCAATTTCCATCATTTATCGAAAAAAGCGTTTGACTAGGTCGTGAATAGGTATTGTTCCGGGCATTGAACTATTTTTATTCTATCTATATCTTTTGTTATTAATGTAGATACCAATCAATTTTTATATAGCTAAAAACGGCTGTATTAATATGAGAGGATCGTTAACGGAAACCATTTAGAAACTTAATATCTGCTGACAAACGGAATATGTAGACTGATAATATGGGTTTCATGCTGGATATAGAATCTATATGTGTCCTGAAGATGCAACAATAAAGTTGCGATACGTCGACTATTTAAAAATAGTCTTTTGTTTTTTTTACTGGATCTTAACCCCAAATAATACACCACTCTAACATAACAACAAAAGGATTGTTGACGAAAACCATTTAGAAACTTAATATCTGGGTAATATATGCGGAACAACGGAGTAAAAGTACTGATAATATGGGTTTCATATTATGCAACAATTAAGTTTGCAAAACGTCGAAAATTTAAAATACTTAAACAAACATTTTTTCACATTGTTCCGCATATTAGATTTTTACCAAAATATTATTAGGCCATCCCCATATGACCCTTAATTTTTGGTCAAAATCTAAAGCTATGTCGTGAATTAACACAGACTAACAGACGGACCGACGAAATTGATAAAACATGTTTTTTGGCATCTAGGGACACTAAAACGTGAATATATGTAAATCGTGAGAGGGTGATTTTCTTCACGATTACAAAAATTTTATTTGGTCGCAATTTTGTTCGGCCATCTTGAATTAGTAGCACAGTTTTACTAGTTGAGCCATAGGGCTGTGGTATAGACCACAATTAGTTATGGCACACAATTTGAAATCAATCCATCAAGGAATTTTCTCAGGCTGAATTTTTAAATATTTTATTATACCGCCATTTTGTTCCGCCATCTAGGATTTGTACCAAAATTCTACCAGTTGATTCGAACATAATACTTGATGTTTATGCAAAATTTGAAATAAATTGGATAACCAGTTTTTTCATAATAATTTTTTTAACATTTCATTACCCCGCCATTTTGTTTCACCATTTTGGATTTTTACCAAAATTTACCCATATGAGCCTTAATTTTTGATAAAAATTTGAAGTGAATTGGGTAAGTAGTCTTTAAGCTATGCCGCGAATAGATAGACAGACATACCGACAGACGGACCGACGGAATTGATAAAACATATTTTTTTGGCATCTAGGGACGCTAAAATAAAAAGACGTGTAAAAACCTGAGAGGGTAATTTTTTCACGATTACATACTTTTTATTTGGCAGCCATTTTTTCGGCCACCTTCAATTAGTACCAGAATTTTACTAGTTGACCCCTAGAGCTACACTTTTAATTGTGTGTCACAATTAATTGTGACACACAATTTGAAATCAAACCATTAAGCAGTTTTTCGGGCTGAATTTTTGAATATTTCATTAAGCCGCCATTTTGTTTCGCCATCTTGATTTCAACATAATACTCGATGTTTTTGCAAAATTTGAGATAAATTGGATGAGCAGTTTTTTAATAATATTTTTTTTTAACATTTCACTAGGCCGCCATTTTGTTTGGCCCTATTGAACTTTTACCAAAATGTTACCAGGTCATCCCCATATGACCGTTAATTTTTGACCAAAATTTGAAGTCAATCGGATAAGTAGTTTTTTAGCTACGCCGCGAACAGACAGACAGACAGACCAACGGAATTGAGAAAACATATTTTTCGTCTACGGACCCTGCAAGGTAAAGATCTGAAAAAATCTCTGAGAGTGATTTTTTCACGAATACAATACTTCCCTTTTACGAGGCAAGTTAAAATGGACTTCTAAGGTAGCTTTTAACCATCTTTGAGTTTGAATTTGTTATATTTTAAAATTAAGAGTCCAGAAAGAAGCAGGACTGACTGAAAGTCGCCCTCCACTCTAGCCAAATAGTTTTCATCTTAGAGTAAGAATAAAAAAAATAGAGTTCATTATTTACATATTTAGCCACTGCCAAGATTACCTCACGATAAGGTCGATCGTACGACAATGCCAAGCCTAGCCAGGAACTCCAATGTTTATACCAATTTATATTACGGTAAATATGTTTAAACATGATGCAATAAAATTTTCATACAAAAAATAGTAATGTTTGTCCAGTATTAGTTTCTAAGCAGTATAAAGAAGTTATTTTTATTGCAAAATAGTAAAATACAAGTTAAATACTCAAAGCCTTAGATCAGATTACACCAGTAACAAGAGTTTTAGTTAGATATGGCAACTCCGATCGACAACTCCACGTATTAGACCATCCCACTGTCGTACCAGACCATCCCACTTTCATTGACAAGGGATCCTTATAGTAAAAAAGTATAATAGTCTACAGTACAGATTGTTACAGGGTCACGTGACCGGCGTGGCTTAAAAACCAATAGCGGGTCGTGTAACCACAATAAACTTTAACATTTAAGAAATTAATTTGCTGAAAAATATTTTAACCCAGAAATTAATTCAATTAAAATTGTCATTAAGTACCAAGCTTTTCTTAGCTTTACTACTGCATGGATTTTAATGTATTATTGTGTAATTGTTAATATGGTTTAAATCTTCTAATTATATGTTGCCTTACTTCAAGAAACAGCGTTCTAAAGATGCGGTGACATTAGAAGAACATAAAAATTCAATGTAGATAACTACTGCATCGATTATGTTCGAATTTTGCTCAAAAATTAAATATTATATAGGGATGAACTGGTAGAAATGTTGTTGGTATTAAATGTTTAAAAATATCTGAAAAAAGTACTTATCGGACTGATTCATTGATGACATCCCCATTTTGAATATTTATTACTAAAAATGTATGAACTGCTCACTTAATACCGATTTTTAATCAAATCTGTATAAATATTAAAATTCGCTCGCAATCTAGGCATTCCTACTCTCATTTTTTAAATATTTACTAAAAATGTATGATATGTATTCTCAAATACCGCCAGATGCCTACTTTCTTTCAGCCAAATCTATAGAAATGTTAAAATTCCGCCTCCATGTTGGCATTACAATCTTGAATTTTTAAAATGTTGACAAAAACTCAAGATATGCAGTCTTAAATACCCCTAAATGCCGAATTTTAATCAAATAAGGAATAGGTTAGAATCCTTTTTGTCGACGATAATGAAGCATGACCCATTTCTTCATTTTTGTACATCAAATGTTTTAACAAATCGTCATTTTATTTCGCCATATTGAATTCATACCAGTATTTTACCAGTTTTTTTTTTATCAGACGCAATTTTTGTGGAAAATTAAATAAAATTAAATTTAATCGAGTAAGTGGATTTTTTAGCTATACCGGAACAGACCGATCGACCGACAGTAATGGAAAAACATGAAGATCTGTAAAAACCCGGAAGGATTATTTTTTCACGACTAATGATATTTCCTTATGCGGGAAGTGAAAACTCACGCCGTCACTGTCATAAAATACACACACATTCTCTGATGCAGGGTGATGCATATTTTAAAGTGAATTTGTACTATTTTTTTAGCAAGAAGTAAACAGCTCCTTTAAATCCTTTCAGAACGTTAAGGAATTGTTTACGTAAATATTTTTCTTTTTGCGTACCGAAGAAAGAAGGATCCCTTTCTTTTCTGTTGCATGGAGTTTCCTTTATTTGTACAAGCAAAGGGTGGTTTTCTATTATCGGCAGTATAGATGGCTTTCCCTGGGATGTAAGATTAAGTTCTTAGTGTACATCAAATGAATACAAGACACGATTGAATTGATATTTTAGTATACAAAATTTAAAAAAAATATAGTTATAGGCAATGTAGTTTGGTAGTTATGTGGCGCTGAAGGTTGGATAAGACGGTGCATTATTTATATAATAATAATAATAAAAATCTTTATTTCAGATCACATTACAAATACATTTCCTGTACAAGTACATAAAAACATATAAACATGAAGTGAAAAATAGAGAAATGCGCATACACTTATCTAACATAATCACTACTATAGGGCTCCATCAACAAATTGCCACGGTTGCACAATTCTTCTTTTATCGTAAACAGTGGTCGATAGAATGTGAAAAATAGGAGAACCATGTTGGCGCATACCCCTAACGTGATTTATAAATGAATTGTGTTCTCTGTTTTAATTCTTACTCTAAGGTTTTCATGGCAAATCGATTGCATACGCTTGAATGTGTCTCTAAAAATAGAACATTTATTATAAGAGTCAAGTGTTTCATTTTCCTTATAATTTTTATGTGCAGATTTTTCTGTAGTATCAATATTTATAGCTCCGCTGCCTCACTAACGATAGACGATGAAGCATCTCGCAGTACAATTTTATTAGTCAATAATCATAAGTATCAGATAATAATAAAGATGGGTTCATGTTTATTTTCTTTATTTTTCTATTTTTCTGTAACAAAATACAAGTTTAGTTTAGTTTTAGTGCTTTAACCAACATTTCATTTATTTTTATCTTTTACTATAATTTGACGTTTTTAACACAACTTAACCTGACTTTTTTTTGGGGAGCCTACATAATTTTTAGATTAATTTATTTGTTAGAGTTTGTTCCTGCAAGTTAGCTACAATAAAATAAATAAAAGTGAGCGACTATGGAAAAATATTGCTAAATATTGCGGAAAAAATAAAAAAGTCTTGTTATATAAATCCGCCGTTTACTGATTGCTTATGGTCACTGTGCGTTTTATAAGACAGTGTTCTCGCCGTGCGTGTCTACTATTTTGTGTGGACATTCTTTTCTACAATTTAAAGAAAGGCTATCCAAAATAAAGTTACTACAGTTATTCCGTAATACTCATAGTCATAATACAATCTATCCTTTCGACGAATCCGGAAGAAGGTAAAAGTTCTAATTTAGAATATTCTGTTTTTATTTGGCTAAACCAAAGTTTACTGAATATAATATAGTAAACTTTGGCTAAACTTATTTTCTAAATTTACTACATCTAATAATGAATTATTTAACCACTCTAAGTTAGGCCTTTAAAATGTTTGCACTAACTTTTTGTACTGAACTGTACGTTTCCTTAAAACTATTAATTTTTATACTACCCATTTATATTAAATTTTATCAAATAAAAAGAAGAGGCAAATAAATAAAATAAGAATTATTGTCGCAACCAAAAGCTTAAAAAAAACTTTTCGTCTTCGGGAGAGTGTTGCTTAATCCAGTACCTTTGTCTTCTGAACACTGTCCAACATTGCGAACTATAGCGGCATTTCGCCTACTTGTAGTCCGTGCCCTCGATGCTTGCCACCGATTTTAAAAATCGATCCAGTTTTATCGTGTGGTTGGAATTCTTATTTATGGAAATTCCTAACTTCTTGCAATTTCCCGCCGTATTATCTTTCTCAGGTTTTTTTTGCACGTAGGTGGCAATAACTAGCTATTTCCAAAATATTAGTTGCCCCTAACAGTAATACCATTACTTCAAAAAGAGACACGCCCTTACTGTAGTCGGAAGAATTACTTGTGCAGCCACTGTTACCTGCTTGTGCGATAGCTATATATTCTTTGGACTGATTGGTGCCCCTAATAAATTTCTTTTTCCGACAGCGCGATAATATAAGCAAGACTACGTTCTTTGTAGGCACTACTATACTTTTTCGTAATATACTACATTTTTTCCACCGGCTGCATCGCGTTTCCGAAGATCGGGGCTGGCAGGATCGCTATGTAATGCACCCGAGAGTAACCTCGAAATTAGCTGAGATTAACACATCAATAAATCTTGGTTGATAGCTATTTTTATTCCAGTGTAAACAAAATGCAACTCAACAGTATTGTATAATAACAGACTTATTACTAATTAAACAATACTCAACAAAAGCTATGCTGGAGATTTGCAATAGTTAAACATTGCTTAACGATAAAACAGCATTTCAAATCAAAGACAGTGCCAATAATTATTAGAATTACCCCCGACTGGTTAAAAATACACACAGCACTTACACACATGAATTTAAAATTTTCTCCCTCCCCGAAAAGTTAGACTGGGAATATCACTCACTCCTGACTTACCAAACGACCACAGGCAGCAAAGTAGAATATCACACTTACTTTTTACCAGAAGACGAACAACTCGACATAATAATTAAAGGACTAGACAAAAAGATACCCATAACCGATATACAAAAAGATTTAGAAGACCACACTACTACTACTACTACTCCTAGCGAAGTAGCCTGGTTCAAACTCGGCAACAATAAAAAATATGAAACCAGTATGGTCAAATGTCTAATCTCCAAAGACCAAACCCACATATACGATATCAACAGACTATGTCATATGTCGGTGAAAATAGAACCACAAAAAAGCTCCCAAATCAAATACATCCTCCAATGTCACAGATGCCAACAACACGGACACTCACTAACTTCACCAAAATGCCACCGCTGCGTCGGTGATCACTTTTACAAAAACTGCCCAAAACTAGACAAGACGACCCCCCAAATGCTGCAACAGCAGTGGAGATCACCCAGCCAGCGACACAAGATGTCCCAAAAACCCAAACAACAAATCAAACAAAACAAACCAACCCACAAACAACATTTCCAAAACTCCTGCAAGACAAGTAACACAAAACATATCCTACACACAACTCGTAAAAAACACCAACACACAAAACACCCCACCGAACTACGAACAAAACAAACAGGAGACAATAACATGAACCCCCTCATGTTACTATTAACACTCAATGAAGGCAAACTTGACTCAACTTGTGAAAAAACTAAAAAACCGTCCACTATTTAAAGCACTCTTAGACATTACCAATGGCTAATTCAACAAAACCAAAAGAACTCTTCATTATAAGCTGGAATGCTAACTCTGTATACGCAAAAAGACAAGAGTTCGCTGACTTTCTAACATAAAATAAAGTAGACATAGCCTTAATACAAGAAACTTTCCTAAAACAACACACCAAATACACAATTAAAAACTACACAATATACAGAACAGACAGACCCAACAGAGTAGGGGGAGGCACAGCAATAATAATCAAATCTAACATAAAACACGAAACCTTCCAATACGCACACACTGAAAACCTATACATACACATGCAAGACAACATAATAAAAATCACTCTGCATACAAACCACCAACACTACCTTTAACAACAGAAGAACTTGACGAACTTTTTAACTCAAATCACCCCACAATTATAGCAGGAGACCTCAACAGTAAAAGTCGACTCTGGGGCTGCAAAGGCGCAAACAGAGCCGGCACAACACTCAGAAACTACTCAAACCAAAAACTCGTTACAATACATGCCCCACTAGAACCCACACACTATCACGCTATAACACCAGACATACTAGACATCGCAATCACAAAAAACTTCCCCTACAACACACAAATAGACAACATGCACGAACTCGGATCATCAGACCATACCCCAGTAGCTATCAGAATAGGAAACCTTTATGAAAAACAAGAAAGAAACTGACAAACACTCACTCACAGGGGACCACAGAATAAACACACAAGCTAACAGACTGACAAACAGAATTAAAATACAAATTAAAACCTACAAAAATGACAAATGGCAGCAATTCCTAGAAGGACTCTCCACAGAAGACAACTCAATATAAAAATTGAACAGGAAAAACACACATAAAAGACCCCCCACTACAAGGCCCAAGAGGCATGGTATATTACAATGAGAAAATAGCAGAAACTTTTGCGCACTCTTTGGAAAATCAATTTACATTAAATGAACACGCCAACGACGACATAGATCACGAAAAACACATAGAAAATAGACACCACACAATCCTCAACACACATACAGACGAAATAATCCAACAAACAGACATAGACGAAATAAGAGAAACCATAAAAAACATAGACAGCAGAAAAGCACCGGGGCCGGACAAAATAACAAACAAAATACTCAAAAAATTACCAGACATAGAAATTTAATTATAAATAAATGCTTTCAAAAAAGATACTACCCGACAGTATGGAAAACTGCATCAGTAATGCTAATTCCCAAAACCTCAGAAAGATCTTAAATTCTCTTAAAACTGGAGACCGATCAGCCTGCTATCAACAATGGCAACAACTCTTGAAAAAAATCTTTCTGACAAGATTACAAACTTACATACAAGACAATAACATAATACCCGAAGAACAATTTGGGTTCAAAAAAGAACATTCAACAGAACTACACTCACACTCATTGAAGAAATAATTCTAGGACTACAACGCCGTGCTTCCACAGGACGTAGAAAAACCCTTCGACAGAGTTTGGCACGAAGGCCTATTAACCATACTAAACGAAATACTAAACATACCCACTCACATAACTCAATTTATAGGAAGCTTCTTAACAAACAGACATTTTAATACCAAAATACACAACGAACACTCAACAAACAAAAACATACTAGCAGGAGTCCCCCAAGGTTCCCCACTCTTCCCAATCCTTTAAAACCTTTACACCGCCGACATACCAAAACCTCAATACTCTAAAGTATCTATCTACGCAAACGACACATGCCTCTTTTCAACCTCCAAAAACCACACACAAATTCACAGAAGCTTACAAAACCACCTTAACCAAATAATAGGCTGGGCAATACATTGAAAAATCAAAATAAACTCGGAAAAACACAAGCACTACTAATAACAAGAAAGAGAAACGCACAACATTACATAGGAAAATAACCTAGAATATTTAGGTATTAGACTAGACAACAAACTGACATTTAACAAACACAAACAAAACTATCAGAGGGGAAATCCCTCATAAGCCAGCTTTACCCAATGATTGGCAGAAAGAGCCAAATAACCAGGACAAACAAACTACTAATATATAAGCAAGTCATCAGACCAAAAATTTTATACGGAGCAATGGCTTTTTGCCATATGTCCAAAACAAACAAAAGAAAACTAGAAGGATTTCAAAACACAATATTAAGAATAATAACTTGTGCACCATGGTACATAAGCACCACCGAAATCAGACAAGCATAGACACAGTTCATGAATACTTTGTACAAAAACACACTAATTTCATAAACACGCTAAATAACCATACAAACCCAATCATCAGAGAACTTTTTAACAGGCCTATCAACATTAATACTCCATACAAAAACTTTTTGGCAGATTTTAGCTCAAATTATTAACCGTAACTAAAAACTTACAGCTCATTCATTCATCCCTCACCCCTTCATCTACCCCCCTACCCCATCCCCTTTCCTCCTATTCCCCCCTCATTTAAATCCTTAAAAATAAAAAAAAATAAAGAGGACGTAAATAAAAAAGAAATTTGGCGGCCCCCATATAAAAACAGTGGAAGAGTTCCCTCGAGGAACTAGCATAAAATAAAACTTCAAGGATCGTTTTTAAGTCATTACTATTTTTTGAGTATATAACGCACTAGTTTTGATAGAAAATAATGGTATAATTAAGTAAATAATGTGAATTTATATAAAACATACTACATTTTTATAATACTTACTTACTTAGTACTTGATTTTTGACTAAAATTTGAAGTCAATCGGATAAGTAGTTTTTGGGCTATACGCCGTAAAGGCAGACCAACAGACAGGCCGACGACAGAGCGGCTGAATTGAAAAAACATATTTTTTGGCATCTAGGGACCCTAAAACGTGAACACCTGTAAAAACCTGGGACTATACAGTGTTATGTAAGACTTTCATTTTTTTCGAAATTTTTTTATGCGAAAACTGTGACAAAATTACATATTTTATTAATCTTTCCTGTTATGTGCGTATTATTTACTTTAAATACTTTTAATATTACGTCAAACGCCAACACATAAGGATTCATTAATTTTTATATAGATAATAATAAATATTCCTTTTTGCCGAAACATCTTTTGGCATTTGAGATTTCATTCATGCCTAAACTTCCAAATGATCTTTTGATTTCACCTTGTCCGTCTATTAAATGTGTATATCTTCTTGATGAATAAATATAAATGTAGTTGGTTTGATATCTTTGTTTTTAAAGACATCCGAGAAATTTGACAAAAACTCTGCAATAAAAGTAAAGTATGCCATTGACTCCTATATGTAGTAGAACGTACTGCGTCTCTTTATAACACATTGCCTCTTATGACAGTGTTTTTGACAATTCACGTTGATCTTTGAAGATAACGGCATTAAAAAGTTATAATTATTGGCAAAAAACGACCCAGTTGATGGACATTTAATATACACTGTGTTTCATTAAAAAGTATATATGTTTTATCTGCTACAAACATCTTATTTTGTAACGGTTATCATCAGAGAAATTTTGAACAAATAACAAGCTATCTCTGTATTTACGTTCCCTATTCTATATACTAGTTTAGTTCTTGTTGAAATTATTGAAACTTGAATTTTGCCCAAAAATTTGTATGTAAAAGTCAATTTAGCGGTTTATTTTCAGTATTCATATTTATTATTTAGACAAGAAATAACATTATGTCTAGTTAAGTTCTGAATATTAGACATAAGTAATTTGGACTACAAACCTTTGCTTTAACAATTCATCATCATATACAGCTTATATTTAATCAACCTAAAAACTTTTAAAAACAGCAACATTTGGACAGAATTAATAAAAAACATGCATGTTTTGGCACATATTCATGCATCTCATCTGGAATCCATTTATCTTTTACGGTTGTCTAGATGTTTTTGTGCCTCGGGAATTGCACCAATTAACTTTATTTTTGGAAAGCATTGCAAAGCCTTTGGTGTCTGATGTCTTCACAAGAAAAATAATTATTTAATATCTTATTACATTTATGGGGTTGGTAAGTTCTGACGAAAACAAAAATGCTAATATTTGAAATAGTATTTTTTTTTTAATTTCTTAACATATACGTGGACAATTTTTTTCTCTGGAAATATTGTTTAAAAAATATTTTTCACTTCGTTCAATATTTTAATTCTAATATAACATAATTTGAATAATTTTGTTCCAATTTGACTCACAATGTTTATCCTATTTTAGAATATTTTTTAAATTCAGTAAAATTTGACTGGTTCGTATTGTTAAATTATTAAATACTGTCACGTATGGTTGCTTCTCCTATAAGCTTCCAGCATGATCCTAAGATTTATTTTTTTATCTATGGGCAGACCACGAAGGCCGAAGGCCTAAGTACTAGGTACCGTGGTAGCTTTAAATAAAGACAGGGAAAGTTTATTGATGCCAGATTTAAAGATTTGCGGATTAGGAGAAGATCGCCCACAATTCGAGGATGTTCTAGTGTTGCAAGCTTCCTTGTGAGGTTTGGATCATCAATCAAACGAATAGCTGTTCTCTGGATAGAGTCAAGAATATTAACGATTGAAGGAGAGGCTGCTCTCCATATATGCGAGCAATACTCAAGGCAGAGTCTGATCTGCGAAGTGTAAAGGGTAAACAGGTTGGAAAAGAAAAGTATTTTTGAGCCCGGAAAAGAAAATCCAATTTGTTCGCGGCTGATGTGACAATTGAGGTGATGTGATCATGCCAGCGAGGATCTTTCTGAAAATCTTTGGCTTCAGGCATTTGATTATTCACTTGAATGATGTGGGTACTAGGAAATGATGAATATTGGAGTGGAGTGTGCTATCGTCAGCATAGCTGTGAATAGGATTGCTGGTAGAAGAAAGCAGGTCATTGGTATGCAGGAGGAATACGGTAGGTGTTAACACTGTGGAACGCCTGCGTTCGCTGAAAGTTTGATGAATGGCTGTCAACCACTACAGAAATACTTCTGTTGAAAAGAAAACTGGCAATCCAAGTACCAAGTTTTGGAGGAAGACCATAGGTAAGAAGTTTGTTAAGAAGCGCGTCAAGCTAGACTTGATGAAATCATTTGGATATATCGGGGGCAATAATTTGGGCTTCTCCGTGGAATTCAATAGATTTATTCCAGTTGTGGGTTACCATGGCAAGAAGATCCGCTATAAATCTTTGGCGGCGGAAGCCATATTGCCTGTCGTGTATAGGTTTATACTTTTCAAGGTAATTTAAAAGATCATTATTGATATACTTCTCCATTGCCCTACTCATAATTGGGAGGAGCGATATGGGTCTGTTTTTAGAGGGAAGAGTCTTGGAAACATTTTTGAAAACAAGCTGTACACGAGCAGATTTCCAGCTTTTAGGAAAAATGCCCTTGTTATAGGACATTTGGAATATTCTGGTGAGGATGGGATCCAATTTAGAGTCGCACTTTTTTACGACTATGACGGGAATATCATCAAGACCAGAGTACTTTTGGTATTAAATGTTTTGAGAATGTGTCGCATCTTTTTAATCTTGAAGGTAATTTCGTGCATATTGTATGGCAAAGCTAGTACTGGAAGGAGGACGTGAAGAGGAGGGATTAAAGTTGAATTTGTGGCGAACTGTTCTACAAAAGGCTCAGCTTTTGCTTTAGACGTTCATCACCAAAAGTTAGGAGTGGAAAGAAGCTTATGGAAAAGTTTTGATTAATGTTTTTGGTAAGCGACCAGAAGTATTAACTTCCATTTTGGCAAGAAAGAACTTTGCCCTTTATGTGTATATTGAAAGCATTTTTGGGTTCGAGAATTATACGATGTAATGATTTTGGCCTGTAGATTTTCTGAAGTTGGATTCTCGAGAAAATTGTTGAGTACGAATTTTCCTCAGTCTGGCATTATCGCAAGATTTTGAAACCCAAGGGTTATTTTTGTGAGGTTTTTAAGTCTTAGCAGAATGTGGTACAAAGGCTTCTACACCTAATTGGATTACTTGCGAGATTTGAGAATAGATCTCGGAGGGATCGTTAGAAGAGAAACAAACATTGTTCCAAGGGAAGGAAGAGTAGAAATCCCGTAACCCATCCCAGTCAGCGGAATTAAGTGTCAAACAGTACCAACTGGCATGGCTTCTATAACCTCCTGTTGTATGGGATGGGAAACAGTAATTAGACCGTGGTCAGAGTTGAGGTTTTTACCCAAGCCACAGATATTGGTGAATGAGGAATAACATTTCGATGGTGGAGCGTAATTCTGGGCTGGACGTGGAGAGAAACACTCGGCTTTAGAAATAGAGCTATATTGTTCAATAAATCAGTACAATTTACCACAATAGTAGAACGTGCATCTTTCTTCTAACTTTGGGGTTTCAATAATAACAATAACTTAACTGGACTTTTATGTATAACTAATACTTATGGTGCTTTAAGATTAATAAATATTTATAGAGTTTTTAAGTACTTGAATTATTTACCTTAGATATCAGGTAGGTTAGGATATATGGTATAATGATATATGATAAGTACTAGTTATCTGAGTTGGCATCGCACTTACAGCTAACACCGCAGAAAATTAGAGAAGGTTATTGAGACTCAAGTCAAATTTGAGTCTACTGGAAATTGTGTCGCTTTTCATAATAGGAAAAATGATTACTATAAACAACTACAAGGTTAATAAGTTTATATTATGTTTAAATAATTAATTCAGTTAATTATCTGGGCAAAATTTAGTTAGTTGCGAAATTCTCAGACCATAAACAAATGTGTCTGAAATAAAACGAAGGCTAATTAGAAAAGTACAGAAGGCTACAGGTAGTCCAAGCACATGCTTCCAAAATCATCACAAACCAAGGGATCTTGGTAATACAGCCCTCTTCAGGAGAAAAAAATTATTCCCCTAAACATTTTTTTTTGTAAAAAACCAACATTGGATTTAACTGAAAAATTACATTGCCGTCGTTAACAAATATCAACGTAATTAAAAATATTGCCAAAATATGGGTTTAGGTTTGATTTTCCATAACGTTAGTGGAGAAAGATTCATAAACAATGTATTTAGATTCTTTCTTATTTAAAAGAAACAAATATAGTTTTGTTTTGACTTGTGTTGAGATAAAATATAAATTTAGTTCTCGTTTCACGCAGCTCAAATGTACCAACAAAAAAATGTTGAATGTTGGTCAACCCGCCGCCGGCCGCCCCCCCTACAGGATGTAAATAATTCATACCAAAAAATTTTAAATATTATTTATCTCGTACACGTCAACTAAATAGTAAATATTACATGTTAATCATCATAATTACAGTGACATTTTTTATTTGAAAACAATTATACGTTAATTATGGCGAACAAACTAGTTTTAAAACATTTTTCGTTAGCTCAAAACGACACCAGAAAGGAAAATATACCAGGTAAACCCTATAATTTTTTAAATATCTACTTTGTGAGTGCTGTTTTGCCTGATTTAAAAAATATATGTAGATTTAGAGATATTTGGGTTTAAATATGCATTATATTAATTTTTTAAATTGTTAGAACATTTCTTTAGAAATTCACATATGGGTCATTAAAACAGACTCTGCTATAGTAAAATTGTTTTATACCAAAATAATAATAGCAGTCGCTCACCGTTTATAATTTGTCTGGTATAAATAAAAATTGGCAATGTTTCGTTCCCATGTTAAATGCCATGTTTTTTCTAAGTATTGGTTGTTCCTGTCAATTATATTTCGAAAAAATTTTATTATACTGATATATCATTTTTAATTTGCTTCCTAATTTCCTTGTTTTCGAGCCAAAAAAATGAAATTTGGTTGTTGACGATACGCGTAGGCTGGGTTTTTGGAAAACATACCTTTCTAAGTAAAATAAATATTCATTTGGTATAAAATGATTTTTAATTAATTAATTTTAATCTGGCTTTTTTATTTAATAAATTGGCGAAACTTTCTT
Source organism: Kuschelorhynchus macadamiae (assembly GCA_030620095.1). Classification (NCBI taxonomy): domain Eukaryota; kingdom Metazoa; phylum Arthropoda; class Insecta; order Coleoptera; family Curculionidae; genus Kuschelorhynchus; species Kuschelorhynchus macadamiae. The sequence goes on from JAUTXW010004690.1 coordinate 938,383, forward strand.
CATATAGAAACAATTTAAATTCTAATCCAATCTGTAATGTTAGCCCAAAGTAGTAGGTATTTAATGTTAAAATGTGAAGGAAACCATTAAAGTGTCTGTAACAATGGCTCATAATGCGCAATTATGCTACTAACCATCGTACGCAAAGTTAACTCAGCACACCGAGGGTTAGAATTTTTTTTAATGTTAACAAAGGTGAAAATAAATATCGAGTTATTATTTTTTTATCTATTCATATATGCATCCCTCATTAAAAACATACCTGGATTAAAGAAGAAATAAAGGCTCATTATAGAACTCCCAGTTCAGTGAATTCCAGGCTAAAGTATTTGTACTTAACATTAACAAATTTGTTCTTTTTTGTGGAGTTTACTATTTTTGATTGTGGCTTCAGGGACGAGGTTGTTTTTTCGACCAATACTTATCAGAGAGTAAAGAATGTGAGATTAAAGCAACAACAGGGAGACTATGTAAGGATAAACAACGCTAATGTATCAAGGGATAAAACTTTTAATGTCCATAAGATATTTTTGAATTTGACTGACGTGTCGTTCAGTCCAGGGGAAGAACAAATATTGCGCTATAATCTTAAGTACAATTTTTCAAATAATATTTCTATTAAATGCAAAAAAACTTTGGGCGTAGAGGCTGAACATATTATTCAAACTACCGACATTAACAACAGAAACATTCTAAGGGCAAAATTAAAAACTTTTATAAACTCTAATAATGAGGTTAACAATAAAAACACAAATTTTAATAAAGCTAACCTTAACAGTTTGAAAGCAAAGATGAAAGATAGTGATCTTTTGATTACTAAGGCTGATAAAGGCTCCTGTCTTGTTATAATGAAAAGGTCTGATTACATTAAAAAAGTATTAGTTCCTTTTTTACTAAAGTGAAACAAGTTCTGGATAAGACTCTTGTCATGCTTGAATATTTTAAGATAACAAAAGAAAAATTTTATTCAGTAAACTTCACAACAACATTGGTATATGGTTTGCCAAAAATTCACAAGGAGGGTACTCCAATCAGACCAGGGGTTTCTTTAACAAAATCGCCCTGTTATCAACTTTCTTCTTAGCTAAATACTTTTCTAAGAAAGGTCACTGAGTTTGAGAGTAAATATTCCACCAAAAATTATTTAGATTTCGCCAACTACTTAAAAAAACATATCCTTACCGCTAAATGCTAGACTTGTCTCTTTAGATGTTAAAAACCTTTTCCCTAGCATTCAATGCATTGATTTAACTGAAAAATTATTAAGAAACAAACTCTTACCAGCTGTCTTAATATCTGATCTCATTCTACTGCTAAAACTGTGCTAGAACAAAACTTTTTTAAATTTAATAATAGATATTTTCGACAACGTTCGGGCTTGGCAATGGGTTCTTGCCTTTCATCATTCTTGAGTGAAGTTCTTATTGACAACTTAGAAAAGAAAATAACGTATAGCTCGTTTTTAGAACATCTGGTAAGCTATAAAAGGTACGTGGATGATATTTGTGTTGTTTCGAAATTTTTAGAATTTATCATTTCTTTGGACGAAAAAATATCCTTTACTATAGAGAGTGAAACTGATGGCAAACTTCCTTTTCTAGACCTTCTTTTAATTAGAAATGATAACAAAATTAGTTTTGAGGTATATAGAAAACTCTCCTGTACTGATAATATCATTCAGTTTGTTTCAACTCACCTTTTTCTCACAAATTTGCAACTTTTAATTCGTTTCTGTACAGACTTTTTAAATTACCACTATCCCAAGCTGCTTTTACTAAAGAATTAGATATAAAAGGGAAATTGCCTTAAAGAATGGTTTCCGAATGAAACTCTACCCTCTCTGCGGCCAAATATATGGAGATTGTCATGTTAGAGCGATTAGAGACGGAGGGCGACCTTAATTATAAAATAAAAATTAAATTAAACTAAATTGCATTTTGGACGAAACAAAACTCACCCAAAGTAAAATACATTTTACCAAAAAATAAATAAATTAATACAAAAATAAGAACATTAAAAGTAAAAAACAATGTCTGACAAAACTCCTTTTTTGGTTTTAACAGAAACCACTCGGGTGGTGCCATCTGCGCTCAGGTGTAATAAAAACACACGACCTAAATGCCACATTGATGAATGCGAGAGTTCATCTTTGATCATCGGTGTGCAAGTGTAGTACCACGTGGTTCAGTAATTAAGCGAATGAAAATATTTTGAATGTCACCTATTCTAGAAATCTTGATGCAGATGTTGCATTGCGAAAGTTTTCCTAACTTAATTTCTATTAAGTCAGGTTTGATAAATTAATTACGGGGTTGGCTGGGAGATCCTAATTTACTAGACACAAGGGCCGAGAATTAAGTACAACTTCGATTGAAATCAGAATTGTTGAAAATTCCTCATATGTAATGTGTCTTGTAATATGTTTTTTATTGTTTTTATGCTGGCTTCGTAAATTCCATCGAAATAGTGACTAAAGAGGGGTTGAAATACCAAATAATGCCTTATATAGAAGAAACATCACGAATATTTTGTAAAAGTTGCTAGAAGCTCCAGGAAAATTTGTTCTCCAATCATTAAATATATCTGTAACTGGACCACGACGTGCAATAAATCATCGCAATAAGGCCAAAATGGCCAAGTAACAAGCTTCAAATGAAGAGCCTTGAAAGCTAAGCATACAAAAAGACAAACATTTACATACGACTTATAAGCTTTAGAACCATTTTTATTTTCCTCGTAAAAGGAAAATATCAGATCTTTACGATTCAGAGTTCCTAGATGCCGAAAAACATGTTTTCTCAATTTCGTCGGTTTGCCTGTCTGTCGGTCTGTTCGTCTGTTAAAAATTCAGCCTGAAAAACTATCTCTAGATGCCAAAAAATATGTTTTATTAATTCTGTCGGTTTGTGTGTCCATTTTGTCAAATTTTCACAAAAATCAAGTATTATGCATAGTTTAAAATACTAAAAAATTATCAATGAATCAATTCTCAAATTTTGGCCAAAAATAAAGGGTCATATGTGGACGACCTGTAACATTTTGATAAAACATCAATATGGCAAACAAAATGGCGGTCTTGTAAGACGTAAAAAAATTGTTCCTGAAAAAACTGATTATGCAATTTACCTAAAATTTTGCACAAAAGTCAAGTTTTATATAGGAATGAACTGGTAACATTTTGGTAAAACATCAATACGGCAAAACAAAATGACGGTTTAGTGAGACGTTAAAAAATTATTACTGAAAAAACTAATTATGCGATTTACCTCAAATTTTGCATAAAAGTCAAGTGTATATAGAAATGAACTGGTAACATTTTATGAATATTAGATAGCAAATGGCGGTAAAAAAACGGCTGAAAACACTACTTTTTTAATTTAAAAAAAATTAACTGTGTTATAAGAAGAACTTATTCAATTGACTTTAAACTTTGCAGAAAAATTAATTGTTATATAAGGATAAACTGGAACGAAATCGACAAAATGGCGATGTGTGTTAATGTAAAAACTACTTATTGCAAATTTTAAATTATGCTCAAAGGTCCAAGTGTGCCATAGGTAGAAACTGGTAAAATATTGGTAGAGATCCAATTTGATGTAACAAAATGGCGACGAATAAAAATATTTTGAAGATACAGTATATATCTGTTACTAAATGATTATGTACTGAACTAAATTTGGTCTCACTTCACTATTTCTAATAAAAGGACAGATTCATAACGAGAGACATTCCGAGTAAAGGAAATTTACCGATTTTTCGCATTGTGACTGAAAATGGACCACCAAAATCACTTCCACATTTAGCGAAATACTTCATTTGGTTAACATGCATAGCAGGTAGATTGTCCATAAGAGGTACCCTAAAGGTAGGCCCACATTTAAAGCAGCATATACTAGAAGAAAATAGTTTGAAAATTAACATGCAAAAACTTTTTATGATTATATTCTATAATAAGTCGATTGTTGCGTAACAAAGAGCGATGCTTGCTTTTATATCAAAGGGAAGAATGGTATAAACGTCCGCTTATTCTGAAAAGACCATTCTCACTAAGAAATCGATTTAATTTTCTAAAATATTTAGAGAATGGTTGTAAATTATGGTTGGTTTTGGACAGTACAATAATTTCTGGGTTCAAAAGAAATTATTATTGAATATATTTAATTAAAATTATCAAGCTCGCTTAAGGATAGGGAGCCTTTCGGCCAGTCATCTTAAAAACAGGAGGCAAATCTCAGTACGTAGGCGAAAATTCGATTAATTTTTGAGAGGGAGGAAAATTTTTCAATCAGGATAGCTTACAAACAGATTTTAGTGGTAAAGTTAGTAGTAGATTTTCGCCTTTCCAGTACTATTTCGTCTTCGCCAATGCTCGTGATGAGAGATTAGGACGGAAGTCCCCGACCATCATGTTTGAAGGCGAATTATTTCCGATCTAGTCTCACGACCGGCAGGATTTTTTTCAGATAATACGTGCGACCAATTCCTTAGTGATAGTTTGTTCTAAATTTAAGTTGCACTATTACTAACAAAGGTCGCCCATTTATGAGGTAATGATTTCATCCATGAAAGAGCCACAGTCGAATTTGCAAGCAAAGATATCATGAAAATTCCCAAAAGCTCCCCTAAAGGCAAAAATAAGGTTGACTAACAAAACGGTAGTACGTAATTTAAGTCTAGGAATCGAGATTCTTTTCAGAGGGACAACTCTAGATTTTGCACCTAAAAAAGAGGTGTTGACTATTACTGATTGATTAATTACTACCCGCAACTATTCTGAAATAAGCGACTGCTGTATAGGAATTCTCGAAATTGTTACAGAAACCGTGAACTTCCAAAAATGTTATATCACGTGGGATTATTTTGCGGGATAAGCTGAGAGATGACAAGCTTAAGAGACCATTTTTGTATGAAGACCATCAAGTAGTTATGGCAATTGTAGCAGTTTAATCCCTGTCAAGACCAGAAGACCACAAGTTTTGAACAAGCAATTTAAGCAAAATAGTTTAAGAGGTTAAAAATCCATAAGAGTCTAATATACGGGCCAGATCGGATAATATATTCATCTTTGTACATTCGACGTCTCAAATGTATAAGCATAATCAACCGAGGGATTCTACTGCAAGCCTAAAATTTCGATAGTTGACTCTTTTTCTTTATGAAAAGAGAGATGGTTAACCCGAAACAATGAATCACCTAAGTGAGAAATCAGACGTAGATCTTTACGCGCCCACTTTCCAAATTCAAAACGACCCAGAGCTAAATGCGCAATCAATTCTTGCTGAAGAGCGAGTGCCTGTTTGTAGTGTCAGAGCCAGTAAGTACGACATCAACGTAACTTTGACTTTTCAGTATTCAGAATCTTATTAGTATTATAGGGAGATGAAGATACTCCAAAAGTTAGAGTGTTTAGTCTGTAGTCTTTTATCGGTTCATTTCATTTGGAAAACCTTCAGATAATACGTTGAGTATAATTTGATGACACAACAATTGCTCTAAACATATGCTTTATATCTGCAGTAAAAACTCCAGGATAGGTTCGAAACCGTAACAAAAGAAGGAATATATCCTGTTGAAATTTGAGACCAATAAACAATCATCAAAGGAATGTTATTGACCGTTTTAACCGAAGTTGAACTTTCTTGTCGAAGTACACAATGAAATGGAATATAGTACTCACACTGAGAGCTAAGCTTGGGCGATACAAGCTCCTTGTGACCATGCTCCATGACGTATATATTTTAATATTCTTTGTAGATTTCTGAATTTGCCTGAAGGCGGCGCTCAGGAGAATAAAACCTACGAAGTGCAATATCTCGTGAATTTTCAAAGTGAGGCCGTCCGGAATCCATAAAGGGAAGAGATATATATATATATATATATGTATATATATATATATATATATATATATATATATATATATATATACCACTACTAGTCTTGTTTTAATAAAGTCAGATTTAATGAGGAAAGAAGGGAAAACTATGTTTGTTTGATTTTAGTAATGCTTTCGATACCTTAAATCACGCAATGCTGTTGGCTAAGCTCCACAATTTTGGGCTGTCATATAATTCAGTAAAATTTTTGGAAGCATATCTTTCTCAGAGAGCCCATAATGTTGATGTTAGCAAGGGATGCAAATCTCTAAAGTCAAATTACGTTCCCATGAGAATGGGGTTCTTCAGGGGTCTATTTTGGGACAGTTATTATTTTGTTTGTATGTTGCTGATATGGATAATATCGTAGAAAATTCAAAAATACAGCAATATGCTGACGATTCTCAGTTATACATATAATTCTCAATAGAAAATTTTCAAATTGCCCAAACGCAGCTTAATGAAGATTTAGAAAAAAATAAATATTTACATAGCAGACCACAAAATTAAATGCCAACAAATCTTGCATTATCTTTTTTGGATATCACAGAAATAATAATGTTATTGACTCTAATAATTTTAATATACATATTAATAATACACCTTACCGAAGCAAAAAATGTAGGCGTTTTTTTTGCTGTAGGGTTGACCTTTCAAACCCATACAAAAAATAAGCTCAAAAGAGCATACATGCGCTTAAAAAAACTATATAATTTAAAAAATTGTTTACCCTCAGCGACTAAATACTATTTATGCAATACCCTCGTTTTATATTTATTAGACTATGGAGGTGTTGTATATAGTGACTCGTTGTGAGAAAGTTTGTCTTTATAGTATACAAAAAATTCAGAATTCTTGAATGCACTTTTCATTTAATATACTATTTAGGAATCACATAACTCCCTATTTAGGTAATAATGTCATTCTGAAAATGAAAAATAGTAGAAAATATCATATGTATTAATTTGTATATAGAATTTTAAAAAGTGGGGAACCACCCTATCTTAGAAAATATTTTAGTTCTCACGATCATAATCTTCTATATATATATATATATATATATATATATATATATATATATATATATATATATATATATATATATATAATTTCAGAATACCTCAAAATAATCAAAAAATCATTTGCGTTTGTGTCACTTCAAATGTGGAATAATTTACCCAATATTGCTAAAGAACTATTACCATTTAAATTTAATAAATTTATAAAAAGTCATCTTTTGGAAACAAAAATATCGGAAAATTAATTCTTTGTACTTTTTTCCTTTGCTTAGACAAATTACTATGTTATCCTGGTCTACCTGCATTAATTCTATCATTTGTCATTCTATTATTTGTTTTTTAAGTATTGTCATACCACTTAGTTTCTCCTTTCTTCGTCCCTTGCGCCTGGGCAGGTCTCTATTTCGTTGCATTGTTTTTTGAGTGTCTGGTTTACTTACTGCGTGACTTATATCATGTATTAATATTTATTTATTGTGATTTTGCTGTTACTATTATAGTTTAAGCATTTCACTTTAGAATATTTTCTGTGAGTCGTGCCACACATGTTCAGGTTCTCTGTGTATTGTGTTTTGTAATCGCGGCATAGTCCAATTTATCAAATATTTAATCAAAAGAAAGATGTTGTTTCTTATTTTGATAGATACATTGTTACATTAAACATATTTACACTTAGGAAGAGTTATAGAAACTGACATAGCTACATTCCCGCGGATAATGTGTACCTACTAAAGCCCAAAGAAAACTATAGATGACTTTTTTTTTGTTTCTTAGTTTTCGTTTTTTAAAATGATGATATATATATATATATATATATATATATATATATATATATATATATATATATATATATATATATATATATATATATATATATATATATATATATATATATATATATATATATATATATAAAATTCCCTATCTACAGGTTAATGCAGACAAAAATGTCTAATTTGTTAAGGAATATAAAAAAACGTGTTACGTTTAAATAGGTTTCAGCTGCGAATAAACCAGAAATTTGTTGTTAATTGGGTTCTGGTCACAAAAGCGTTTATATTGTGTTAAGGACATAAATTGCTAAAGTAGATCCAGTTTTTCCATTTTTTGTTTAACAGTTGCAGAACTGTATAAAATAAAATTTACAAGGGGTTATCTCTTAGCCTAATTTTAAAACTTACTAAATACTGTTGCTTTTAATTTAACTTCTGGTAACAGAAACATTTAAATTTTATTTTTATGTTGCTGGGAATTAATGGCCAAAACTAATTTCATTATATTTATCAAAACAAACAACAGAAAAATGAACTTAATAATGCGCAATAAAACCTAGATCATGTAGTTAATTTATCATCAACTAATAACAATAAAACGTTGGCATCTATTTCATACACATATTATTGTTATATCGTATGTTTCCCGATTTTCTCCCAACTTCTATATTTATATAGCAATAAAGTCCAAAATGTCGTAAACTGTAAAAATCTAGATACATTGCAGGATATTTAAAGCCACTGTTTGTAACTTTCTGTTAATTTTAATCAACTAGAAAATTTTCTATAGCGTGAATCAAATATTATTGTTCTGTTTTATTGACTGGACATAACCCAAGATTTTATTGAGTGTTCTCAATTGATATTGTTTAAAGAGTAATTTCTGGTAACTTAATAAAATAACTACAAGAAACAAATCTGCCAATAAAGAATAGGAAACATTAACATAAGGGAATAGTATTTATAACATGAACGTGATTAACGTCTCTGAAATTTGGTATCTTCTAGAAAAAATTATAAAAATTAATTAAAACGCCATATTTGGTGGTGATTTGCCAGTCTCTTCTATTAGGTGGTGCCGTTTCAATTAAAATTAGTTGACTCAAACAACAAAACATATTGCAAAAGAAAAGGTGAAATATTATTATGTTCTTTCCGCTAACCTTTTTAGGTCAAACATGTATGTTCATTTTATTTAGATTTTTTTTAGTTTATGACGTTTTTTCAGGGTGTTAGGTATTTGTGCCCTTTTTATTTTGTTTATTTTTCTATTTGTATCTTTCATGTTGGTATCTTGACAGTACTTAATAAGATATATTAAAATCAATGGAGTTTAGTTTAAGATACATTTAGCTATACGAATAGAATAGTAGCAAATGTTTTTGCTTAATTTTTTTCAGAACGATTTATATAGTGCGCCAAACGGATCTTGGGCCGCGAGGATAGAGGGGGGATTGTCAAAAACAGCCCATTTCCATAGATATGCATAGTTTTAGCCAATCACCAATGAGTAATGCACCATTTTCATAGTTACACGCATTATTTCAGATTCGTGCGGCAAACTTTATACTAAACAAATATCACAAGGCTTATGTTGAAAATATTTATTACATTTTATGTACAAAAAATAGTTTTTTCTACGAGCGTGCGCAAAGTTGAATTTTGAAAAACCTCTCAAAAAAAGTAATTCTGCTTAAAATGGATAGTTAATAGGATGAGGAAATACCAGTTGGCTTGTTGGCTTCAAACCAAAGAAAGCAAAGATTTTTACAAAAGAAAACAAATCGGATTTCATGGATAAGGCGCCAGATGATATATATCTTTTGTTGAAAGTTGCGACTATTTTTAGGCTTGCAGGTGCCTGCAAGAGAAATTAGCAAAACTAATAACAGTTGACATTGAAGACAAGCGAAATTTAATTGTGGTCAAAATTCAGGATTCACGCTCTTTTGTTATATCCGACGAAATTAACAATGGAAAGTATCTACTGTTTTATAGAAAGTGTACAGCCTTACAACCACCATCAACAACATATCAACGTTTTTTTATAAATTTCATTACACAGTAACGGAGGGATATATTAACGACTCAACTACATACAAAAAAGAGTTATGCAACAATATTTTAAGTGGCAGTGCAAAAAACCGTCCAGTTGTCAATTTGCGAGAAAGCCATTGAAGTTCCATTTCATTCATTAACGCCGGATAACGAACCATTTTCATCAGCTTTCCCAAGAAACCAGTTGCACTCAGCTTTAAATTTGCAGCATGCCATAAACTACACTTTCAATATTAATATTGTTAATAATAATAACCAATATTATTTCTGTTTTAAGGTAAAAAAAAGTTTTTATAATTTATTTAAGGTTTTTTACAATTTTATGACGTATAAGAAATATTGTTTTATCCGCGCTTAGAACGTACCTATATAAATAGGTAAAAAGTTTATAAAATTTGTAACACTCGTAGAAATAATCATGTTCCTAACACATGCGCAAAGTGTTTTTCCCGCACTTAAAGCTTATCCAGCTTGCTTTTGCATAAGGGAAAGCATCAATTTGCACAATTGTTAGGAAAATAACTATAGCACGTTATAAAAAATAGTAAGTTTTCTACTAAGTGCCGAAATTCTTTACTATGTCTAGACATGAGTTTCCCTAACCAAGTTAGTATAAAGATGATTGCAACAGTCTAGAGATTAAATGGATAGTTGTTTCGCTGGATACTGGATACCGAATATTCGGCGAGCTGAGAGGCCAGATGGCTGAATATATGCAGCGAAGTTTTTTTTGTTTGGTTTTCTTAGTATTTTTATTTTTTATTTTATTAATTATTATATTTTGTATAGTATATAATATATAAAAAACCATTGTAACATGTCATCAGTGAAAAACAGATCACCAATTTGATATTATTTCGACATTAATAGTGAAAATAATAAGTATGCTTATTGTTTGTTCTGCCGGCTTCAAATTTCTCGTGGTGGTGAAAGGAAAAAGACAGGTAACTTGGTAGTCGGCTAACTCAAAAGGAGGAGGTTGTTTTCTGAAGCTGGTTTGGTTTACGAAAACCAGCGAAATCGCATGTTGCCGGCACACACTCAAAATTTGCCACTTGTTAATTTGAACTATACTATTAATTTTAAATATTGGTCCTTACATCTAAAGTTCCAGTCATTATGCGATTTACTTAGCTTTATTAAATTGTCTCCTATAATGTTTGTTAAAATTATTTAATCATTTATACAGTCTCCAAGTTACTATAAGATTGTTATCAATTTCAAACAAATATTTTTAATGGGATTTATCCTGTATAAAACTTTCTAAAAGCAGACATAAAAGGATTTTTTATTTTTATTTGATCAATTTAGATAGAACAAATATTTTTATAGTCTGGTTTTATATAAATAGTTACATCTACTCACTCTGATTTTGTAACTCTTGCTACCAATTTTGTGCTCTAAATCCTAACTGCCCCGGACCGAAAAGTTAGTTAGCTTCATTAAATTGGTTCCTCTGACGTTTATTAAAATTATTTAATCATGTATATAGTCTCCAAGTTACTATAAGATAGCTATCAATTTTAATTCAATATTTTTAATGGGGTTTATTCTGTATAAAATTTTCTAAAAGCAGACATAAAAGGATTTCTTTTATTTGTATTTGATGAATTTAGATAAGACAATTTTTGTATAGCCTAGTTTTATATAAATAGTTACATCTACTCCCTTTGATTTTGAAATTCTTGCTACCAAATTTGTGCTCTAAACCCAAACTGCGCTCGTCCTAAAAAATTAAGAGTAAAAGCCCCCAAAAGTTATATATGATATGATATGATTCCTGCAGTTTGACAAGTGATTAATCTCCTACTAGAAACCCATTTATAAAACTAAAAAGCTCATATAACTCCTCTTCCATGTTGGTTTTTGTTTTAAAGATAATGATTGACATTCAGATTGCTACGAATGGTATTTCCTTGAACGGAATCTAAGGATTATAGTAAAAATCATAAGTAGGAATAATATTATAAATCATGTATTACAAACGTAGCTTGTTAGACGTTTTGCACATACAATTATTGAACAATTTTTTAATAAGAAAATCTAACCAAGTAACGTAAAAAGGATCGAATAAATCGGAAGGCTTCTTTAATATCTTTTAAGGATAATTTTAAAATATATTCAGGTCACCGTGTACCAGTCTTTCAGCCTTATGGCAAAATGAAATAAAACAAAAACCAACACACAAGCGGGCATTAGGAATTGCGTTGGTCATAAACTTAATAAAATTTGAGCAATGAAATTTTATTTTTGGTTTGATATATAAACGCGAGAAGAAACTCACACTCTTTTAGTATACCATCTGTTTCTTTAGTGTTGTGTTTTCCTGGATTAACTAAGCGAACGGCGAAAAGAAAAACAGAAACATGTCTGCCGTAAGTAACTTTTGCTTTGTACATCATTAAAGGTGTGGGTGTGTTTCATATATATTTTTGTCTTGCGGTATTTATAGAGGTAATATGAGAACCTTTAATTACCTTGAACGTTGACATGATATATATTTGGTAATATATAATAAAATTCCATCAAGTGGTTGGTTATGGCTGACATGTAAAGAAACGCCGTTTTTTTCAATTGTTATAGAGTTTTAGATAATCTCATTGCTGTTATTTGGATGTTTTACTACTATACGAAAAGTTGCATGGAGAGCGCATCATTTGATATGCTAGGAACTGGAACGAATTAATTAATTTTTTTTACGAACCGGAACTGTGCTCTGGTCTATTTTTAACCCTAAATAATCCCAATAGAAATAAATCATTTTAATTTTAAAAAATGTTAAAATTAATACTACTTATAGAAGAGCACCGCGCGATTGAAATAAAAACCGTAACCGTAGTTTTCGTGAAATATTTAAAAGTCCTTTTTATTTTATATAAAAAAGAAATATAAAATTACTAATAGTATGTAACAAAAAGAGAAATTCAAGCATACAGCCATTAACTTTATGTAAAAAAGTAGCTAAACTTGTTTGTAATTCTAATACAGTTACTGAGGAATGCTTAAAATCATTGCAATTAAATAGTTTATATTTCTTTTTCGGTGACTTAATTGTGGAGATCTATAACACATCAGTTTGATTTTTCAAGGAGTCCCTTTTCCGTATAGCAGGATTTTGTTAGTGCCATATTTGTATGCATCAATCCAGTTAAAATTGTCGAATTTTCAAAGTATGCATTCTTGATAATTTCCGGGGGAATTTGTGTTGGCAGACTTCCAGATTTGATTCTGCTGCACCTACCAGTTTTGGCCTTTTGCGAACAAATGTGAGGAAAACAGCTTGATGAGTAGATACTGATATTAGATATCGTTATTATTTGGTTAATTTAAGCACTTGCCTTGAATTTTCCTTTTCTAGTCTCAACCCTTATTTTTGATCTTTTAAATTCTTTGGTCTTTTTAAATTTTTTTCTACCATCGCTAGTAATTTTCTTATGTTTTATGTTCTGTTTTATTTTTCCGGAGTTTCGCAGAAATATGTTAGTTGCTTTAGGAAACGCCCTGTATAGTACTTCACAATGACGCCCCGTGTACAAAGTAATATGACAGATGGAGACAAACGGTCACTTTTAGCATACCCGAATAGCCCAAAGTCAAACTGCATAAGTTAAAATTTTGATAAATCTTGTTCACTGGACTCAGTGCTGGCTCCCCAACTATAACTAAACTGATGTGTTAATTTTGAAAAAATGTGAGTTCTGTAGTTTTTCAAATATAAATTGCAATATTAGATATTTTTTGACACCCGGAACATTGAACAGAAAATTAATTATTTTGAAGCAGTTTATTGACAGCTACTTTATGAACAATTTTACAAAATATATGACATATAAAAAAACTAAGCCATTTTTGAGGTTGACGACTGTGATTCTAATGGTTCGATTCCTTCTAAATCGTTGTCTTTCTCTGAAAATGATGAGGTTTCGTCGTCACTACTTGAAGATCCCAGTGTGATAACTATATCATCAATACCCGTTTCAATTTTGCCATCTACTTCTCAGTATTTATCTTCAATAGAACGAACATGTTTAACATACGATTTCCAATTTTCAGCTGAGATTGAGTCAATCGCTTCTAATGTTGTTTTATTTAAATCTTTAATTAAAAGTTCACCGGTGTTGCGCTCTCCAATATATTTGGTGTATAAATAATAAATATATAAATAAAGGTGTATGGCTGATATTACTTCATATAATTGATATTTTCTCCATGCTGGATCACATACAAGATTGTTCAATTTAAGCCAAGATATCATATGAGCTTTTGTAGAATATTTAGTTGGACCTTTATCTTCTACGTGAGAATGATGAGACGCATTAACCATTACCATGACCGATTTGGGACGAATGTTAGGTAGAAGCTTCTCGAGCAACCACTTTTCACCTGGAACAAATCCGACTTCTGAACCAACATGAACTATAATAAAGCGACTACTAGAGCGGATTCCCTGAACAATACCTGTAACACTTTCACTTTGCCAGCATTTGTTCACTGTCATATCATTATTTGAAAAAACCCAGGTTTCGTTTTCAAAGATACACAATATTGCGTCTTTCTTGCCTATATTGCTTTACAATTGATAGATATTTCACCTGCCAGTGAAAAATATTTGGTCTCTCAATGAGCAATTTTCGTTTATTTTGGCCCTTGCACCTAACAAAACCATTTGATCATAAAAGCCGATTTAAGATTTTATACCCGTACGGAAAATCTGTTTTGTTCTCTACAGCACGAAGTACGTTTCTAATGTTGTTTTATTTAAACCTTCTTCAAGTTCATATAAAAATCCTCTATTGTTCGTCGTGTAAAATGCAGCGCGTTCTGTTCGATTTTGAATTGGAATAGTCAAAATATTAGTTTCAGCTTCTCTAGTACAGGCCTCTATAACGCTCGTAATAACTTCACGTGTACCGCTTCGAATTGTGTTTCCTCTTTTGCTCGCCATCGTTACTTCGAAATAATAATTCTAATTCAACGCAACGCATTTATGGAAATAGCTAGAACCTTCTAGCGGCAAGTGCATTGAGACTCTAGGCACATGCTAATCATAAGTGGACCAGTGCGAAATTTACCAAATCCTCGATTGATTTTTCGTACCGCTTAGCTGTCGCACTTTATAGGTGAAGCGGCAAACTATTACAACACAAATTTTACTTTTCCGCTTGCCTAAGACTATGAACTTTTATTTTAAGGACCGCCCGGTTTTCTTTCGTGTTCCGCACTTTACCATTTTCCTTTGTTTTTATATTTTTTGGAGAACGTTGGGTGGGGAGGACTTGTTTCATTGTCAGTACTTAATGTGAAAAAAAGAAGCTTTTACTTTAATTTAGGGTGAATCCAAAGGGTTTTTGGAAAATTGTTGGGTATATGAATGTATCTAACAGCAAGTGTGATAACGATAATTCAATGCAAGCTGAGAATCCGACGTTAAATAATACATTTTTTATTGAAAGTGTCCCATTTTAGTGCAGTTACCAATAATTTACTTAACAGAGAACAAACGTTATCTAATATTATTGCCAACAAAATCAGATGAAAAAGGGGTCGACGGTATTAATATAAAAACTTCATCACTGTTTATTCCGCACCTTGTTTATATATATATATATATATATATATATATATATATATATATATATATATATACACTGTCTTTTCAAATATTTTTATTGGGCGCCATTTTATTCCATATATTGTATTCGTACCAGTTTGTACTTATGCTATTCTTGCTTTTGGGTATAATTTAAAATAAAGTGAATAAGTAGTTTTTACACTTTTTTTTTAAGATTGCCATTTTGTTTCATCATGTTGAATTCATACCAGGTGTCACATTTAATTTTAGTTAAATTAAAGTCAATTAAATAAAAGTTTTTTTTAAATCGCTGTTTTTAAACCATGTTAATAAACCGTACCAGTTTGCCTTTATATTAACTTAATCAGTACTTGCTCTAAATTTGAAATTAATCTAATAAGTAGTTTTTTTCAGGTTGATTTTTTAAATATGCTAAAATTGTATAAGGCCGCCAATTTTTTTGATATCTCGAATTTCAAAATATGACCAGTTTTTAACATTAAGTAACGATTATTTTTGTACAAAATTTGAGGTAAATTGGATAATTACTTTTATCAAAATATTTTGATCTTCTCATTAGTTCACATCTTCTTGACATATTGGAAGGGGTAAATAGTTTTTAAGCTATACCGCGAACTGACGGACAGAAGCAGTACATTTTCCATCTAATACAGAAATGTTATTTTAAACTCAAAATGTTAGAAGATATGTAAAATCTGGTAGGGTTATTTTTTTCACGATTACAAACATTTTATTTCGCCGCCATTTTGTTCCACAATCATGAATTCATACTAAAATTTTACCAGTTATCTCTAATTATTGATTAATTATTGCACAAATTTTGAAATCAATCCATTAAGTGGTTTTTTTTTTGAATTTTTAAATATTTTATCAAGCTGCTATTTTGTTTCGCCATCTTGAATTTGTACAAAAAGTTTACCAGTTGATTCCTATATAATGCTTGATTTTTGTGCAAAATTTGACATAAATTGGATAGTTTTTTCATAATAATTTTTTAACATTTCACTAATTTTGTTTGGAAAACTTTTTTGGGTCACCAACATAACCTTCAGTTTTGGATCAAAATTAATTTAATATTTTTTGCTATGCAAGACAGACAACACAGGAAGTTGCGCAAAACATGCTTTTTATTACTCCTATTGCAAAAATCTCGCGGGGAGGTTTTTTTTTTTACATTCCTTCCTTATGAGGCTTAATATTAGTAAAAATACAAAGCCGTTTGAGGTACAAATATATAATATTGGTGACGTATCATTTTATGACGCGTATATATTGGTTTTTGTTAATGGTAATTGTAATCAAACTTTGTTGATCACCTCCTGTAACACAGAAATATAAAACTTTTTCAAAAATCATTTTTTAAGCAAGACGGGTTTATTAAATTTCAAAATTTGATAAAAACAAAGTTGACTTTTAGAAAATATATAATCAATTTGAAGAAATGATAAATTTTAATATTGTTAGCAGTTTATATAATTTTCAATCGAACGTTTTTGTTACTTTATTAATTATGTAACTTCCCGGAAAGCTTTTGTCCAAGGCGTGGATAATGGTTCCAGTAGGATACAAAAATTTGAATTTTTCACATTTTACAATATGACATATTATGTGAAAAACAGGATTTAATGGTACCTTTTCAGAGTATCGCATTTCATTAGAGAAATTATTACATGGCTAGTTTAGTTCCATATATATATATATATATATATATATATATATATATATATATATATATATATATAACTGTCTTTTCAAATATTTTTTTGATTCATACTCTGATATATTGACCAGTTTGTACCTAATATTATGATAATTGCTTTTGGCTGTTATAATTTTAAAGTAATTGCTATAATCAAAATTATTATTTTACTACAAAAAAGTCAATTAAATAAGGAGTTTTTTTAAATCGGTTTTTAAACCATGTTAATACCACCTTACCGTACCAGTTTGCCTTTATATTACACTTAATCAGTACTTGCTCTAAATTTGAAATTAATCTAATAAGTAGTTTTTTTCAGGTTGATTTTTTAAATATGCATTGTATAAGGCTGCCAATTTTTTTGCTATCTTGGATTCATACCAAAATATGACCAGTTCATTCTTACGTAACGATTGATTTTTGTACAAAATTTGAGGTAAATTGGATAATTACTTTTAGTAATAATATTTTTATCTTCTCATTAGGCCGCCATCTTCTTCGGACATATTGGAAGGGGTAAATAGTTTTTAAGCTATACCGCGAACTGACAGACAGACAGATCGAAGATTGACCGACGAACATATTTTTGGCATCTAGGTACGCTAAAACGTGAAGATATGTAAAATCTGGTAGGGTTATTTTTTTCACGATTACAAACATTTTATTTCGCCGCCATTTTGTTTCACAATCATGAATTCATACTAAAATTTTACCAGTTATCTCTAATTATTGATTAATTATTGCACAAATTTTGAAATCAATCCATTAAGTGGTTTTTCCTTGTTGAATTTTTAGATATTTTATCAAGCTGCCATTTTGTTTCCAAATCTTGGATTTGTACAAAAAATTTAACAACTGATTCCTATATAATGCTTGATTTTTGTGCAAAATTTGACATAAATTGGATAGTTTTTTCGTAATAATTTTTTAACATTTCACTAAGCCGCCATTTTGTTTCGCCATTTTTACGAAGGTCACCAACATAACCTTCAGTTTTTGATCAAAATTTGAAGTCAGTCTGTTAAGTAGTTTTTTAGCTATGCAGCGAACAGACAAGTCGAAGGAAATTAGAAAACATGTTTTTGGCATCTAGAGGCTCTCATACGTAAAGATCTGCAAAAATCTCGCGGGGAGGTTTTTTCACGGCAACAATCCTTCCCTTATGAGGGAAGTAAAAACTAACAAAGCCGTCTTGAGGTATTGATTTTAATATTGGTGACTTATCTCTTTAAGACGCGTAAAATTGGTTTTTGTCATAATGGTAAGTAATCAAACTTTGTTGATCACCTCCTGTAACACAGAAATATAAAACTTTTTCAAAAATCATTTTTTAAGCAAGACGGGCTTTTAAAATTCAAAATTTGCATCTGAAAAAGTTGACTTTTAGAAAAGTTAAATCAATTTGAAGAAATGACTAAATATTGAAATTGTTGAGCAGTTTATATAATTTTCCTCGAACCAATTTAAGATTACTTCGCCTGGTAACTTCCCGGAAAGTTGGTCCAAGGCGTGGATAATGGTTCCAGTAGGAACAAAGACTAGAATTTTTTTCTATTACTGGAGATTTTGTGACAAATAGGATATGGTACCATTGGTACTCGAGAAGTATCGCATCCCTCATTAAGAGAAATTATTACATGGCTAGTTTATTTTTATACTGATTCTTTGATACATTAGTAAACCCTTAATTTGGGTGTCGTGTCACATTTTACAATATGACATATTATCTTGAAAACGACTTAACGGATTTAAACGACCTTTTCAGATTTCGTAAGCTTATTTCACTAGGAATAGTGAAGTGTGTCCTAATTTAGTTCCATATATATATATATATATATATATATATATATATATATATATATATATATTACACTTAATCAGTACTTGCTCTAAATTTGAAATTAATCTAATAAGTAGTTTTTTTCAGGTTGATTTTTTAAATATGATTAAATATTGAAATTGTTGAGCAGTTTATATAATTTTCCTCGAACCAATATAGATTACTTGATGGTAACTTTGGAAAGTTTGACGTGGATAAAGTAGGATAGAATTTTTTTCTATTACTGGAGATTTTGTGACAAATTAACATTTCACTAAGCCGCCATTTTGTATTACATGGCTAGTTTATTTTTACTGAAGGTCACCAACATAACCTTCAGTTTTTGACAAAATATGAAGTAACGGATTTAAACGACCTTTTCAGATTTGTAAGCTTATTTCACTAGGAATAGAAGTGTGTCCTAATTTTTTATATATATATATATATATATATATATATATATATATATATATTACACTTAATCAAACTTGTTTAAATTTGGCATCTAATAAGTAGTTTTTTTCAGGTTGATTTTTTAAATATGCTCTCATAGTTTATATCGTCGAACCAAAAGATCTGCAAAAATCTGGATAATGGTTCCTGTAGGGAGAATTTTTTTCTATTTGGAGATTTTGTGACAAATAGGATATGGTACCATTGGTACTCGAGAAGTATCGCATCCCTCATAAGAGAAATTATTACATGGCTGATTTTTATACTGATTCTTTGATACATTAGTAAACCCTTAATTTGGGTGTCGTGTCACATTTTACAATATGACATATTATCTTGAAAACGACTTAACGGATTTAAACGATTGGTTTTTTCATAATGGTAAGCTTATTTCACTAGGAATGGTGAAGTGTGTCCTGTAACACATATATATATATATATATATATATATATATATATATATATATTACACTTAATCAGTACTTGTTCTAAATTTGAAATTAATCTAATAAGTAGTTTTTTTCAGGTTGATTTTTTAAATATGATTAAATATTGAAATTGTTGAGCAGTTTATATAATTTTCCTCGAACCAATTTAAGATTACTTCGCCTGGTAACTTCCCGGAAAGTTGGTCCAAGGCGTGGATAATGGTTCCAGTAGGAACAAAGACTAGAATTTTTTTCTATTACTGGAGATTTTGTGACAAATAGGATATGGTACCATTGGTACTCGAGAAGTATCGCATCCCTCATTAAGAGAAATTATTACATGGCTAGTTTATTTTTATACTGATTCTTTGATACATTAGTAAACCCTTATTTAAAAAGCAGTCTTTTCACTTTTTTGAATCATACTCTGATATATGGAGCAGAGTCTCCAATATTATGATAATGAGTATTTGGCTGTTATACAAATAGTTTAAAGTAATTGCTATAATCAAAATTATTATTATTATCTACAAAAACATCGTGTAAACTTAGGCAATAAATTCTATTTTTGAGGTAATATAAAGGATTTGAAATTGCGTTTACTGTTCATTTAATGTAGTGCGTTTTGTTGTTTAGGATAATTTACCGCAACGATAATTTAAGACAATGTCAAAAGTAAGTGAAACCCGTTGTCTTAGGTCTATAACATATCTTAGTAAACTGCAATTGCTGTTCAAAATGATTTCTTGAAATTCCAATAAACAAATTCTTAAACCAGGGTAACATATTTATACGAAATCTGGCTTTAGTTTCCCAAAAATATTACGAAAAAACAAACACATTTCAAAGATGTATTGACCTTATTTATTGAAGTGTTGGTGGCACGAGCTCAAGAGTTTAAATGGTTTTTGCTTAGCTGACACAATCGAATTTTTCAACTGTTAGTCAATATTTTAATTTTATACTTTATACTTAAAAAGCAAGAATATGAATACATTTAAAATATGTGAAGCATATTAAGATATTAAAATTATTTTTTATTTATATACCTACTCAAATACTAAACATTTTCACTTGACCTTTGCTTTCTTTTAAACACGATATTTTTATAAGTTGTATTTTTACGAATAGAATCATCATATGCCAATGAACCCGCTTTATATTTGCTAAGAATAAATGTTGTTTCTCAGAGGTAAAATTGTGAGGAAAATAAACCACATCGAAACCATTCATGATAAAAACATAGATTTATTTAAAATGACATTAAGTCATAAATCATACGATACCATAGTATCATTCTGTCTGTGCCAAAACCACATGTGCATGATTATCAAAATTCATATGCCAGATCTTGACAATCCTCGAACTGACCTTTTAGGAAACGATTTTAGCCTAAACCTTTTTTTTTATCTAAATGTGGCTTGTTTACATGTTAAGATTTTCAATAGCTGTCAAGTTTTTACGCCATATCTTCAACACCCGGAAACTTTTAATTAAAGCTATGTTCGGGAATTAATAAAAAATAATTTATTACGATTTTTTTTTTAATAGAGAACGACGCCTGAATATCGTTATATTCGAATATTAGTATTACATTCTAATAAAAGTATATTTTTTCTTAATTTTTTACAAACTTCAAAAAAGAGGAGGTTATCAATTAGATCCCATGTATTTTTTAAGTATGTATACCGATTACTCCGTCATAGTTTGACCAATTTGGATTAAATTTTTAAGGAATATTCAGGATATTACCGGAGTGATCTCATAGCAAGCATATTAAAAAAATAGCGAAATGGCGCCATTTTCAACTGGTTTTATTAAAGTATGATTAAGTTGCCATTTTTACGGTTTACGGTATAAATACGTAAACTTTGCCATTGTTTATTGTATAATGGGACACGTTATTGTACAATGATGTTACATAGTATGCAGTGGACCCAGTGACTATTTGTTAAACTTCACTTTTACAATAAAATTCGTATAAATTGAACTAAAAAGGATGAAATAAAAATTCATAAAAAAATAAAACCGAAAAATGTACAAAATAGTGAAAAATAGTTATTAAATACATATTTATTGAATTATACTTATAGTTATTGGCCTATGTTGTATAATATTTGTAAATATGCCAACAATAAAATATTCATGTATGATGTATAACAGTGTGGTAGTTCATATCATATAAAAACAGGGGGCCTCTATTTGACTGTCAGATTTAAAATCACAAAATTGTCTATGTATCGTAAGACATATCCTAAAAATAACTTGTGTCACAGTATATAACATATTACTTATAATATGGCATAGAACGTAACTTAAACCAATTTTATAGCTGCCCTATAGAACAAATACCCAATAG
The DNA here is from genome assembly GCA_030620095.1 of Kuschelorhynchus macadamiae. Taxonomy (NCBI): domain Eukaryota; kingdom Metazoa; phylum Arthropoda; class Insecta; order Coleoptera; family Curculionidae; genus Kuschelorhynchus; species Kuschelorhynchus macadamiae. Next base: position 960,457 of record JAUTXW010004690.1, read on the forward strand.
TGTAAGAAATCAGACCCGAAGCTGTTTTTAATCTAATTTAAGTTCAATATAAATAAATGAAAAAAAAACTATTGACATACTGTCATGATTTTTCAAAGGGTAAGGCACAAGAAAAACCTTACTTAAAAGATATAAAGAGGATGAAATTTCAATCAAAATGTGTATGCACGAGTTATGTCACGTTCCATCCCCAAGAACTGCTGAGCCAGCGGATCCTATGTCAACGAGGCTGTTATAATATTACGCTTCAGCGGAGCCGAGTCAGTCAGTTAGAAGCATCCATTTTTATAACTTATAAATTTGTACTTTTAATATAGACATTTTTTTTTTTGTAAAATAAAGTTTTTAAAAAGGGAAACCGTCGGTCGTGTTAGTTAACTGGCGCAGTCGGAACGGATTTTCGGAAATCGATACATATCGACTGTATTGATTTTTCCGTTTCTACGGATTAACCGGAAAAGAACAATTTGTTGTGACGTTGTCGGAGGTGCTTGAAGCAGAGTGAAATTTTCCGAACATCGAAAATTTCCAATCTATCGCAGAACTGTGGATTACCATCGAACAGCTGACCAACGGAGGATAGGACTAATATCGCCGCAAGGACAAAGATTGGGGGAAGGACCTCAATCGCCCAACCAAAGCTTGCCTTATAGAAATGACCAGAGTTGCCCTTCAAATACTTCTGTAAGTGTAATTGATTTACTCTTGATGTCTATTGAAAATATTGTCGCGGAATTACAAGGTTTAAAAATTTCAACACCTTCAACTGACTCTGTTTCTAATACAAATTTAGAGGCATTAGATTTAAATACAAACACAAACTCAAATAATATTAGTGAAAATTTAGAATCTACAAATTTAGATATCAATAATCAATCAATAAATAATTTAATTACAAGCAATATGGCTCAATTTAAGCCAGAGTACCTAAATTGCGTCCCTGTTTTTGATGATTTAAATAGGTATCTTTCAACTTGCCAATCACTTATCGATAGTTTTTATGATACGAATAATGCACAAAATTTTCAAAACATTTATTTACTTAACTCTATAATAGGGAAACTTACTGGCCATGCAAAATTAGTTGCAAATATTCAAAATGTTGGTACGTGGGAAAGTCTGAAGGACACCCTGCGTCGTAATTTTGCGGATCATAGAGATGAAGCTTGTTTAAATAGAGACTTGGTTATGATGAAACAATTACCGAATGAAAAGCCTAATGATTTCTATGATAGAGTATTACACATTTTAAATCTGTTATGTTCATATATAGATTCACATGAAAATACTATATCTGCGAAACATTTAAAACGCGAGCTATATAATGATCTTGCTCTTAAAACTTTCTTATCAGGGCTAAAAGAACCGCTTGGTACAACCATAAGGTGTATGCGGCCAGAAAACTTAATGCAAGCATTGCAATTTGTAACCCAAGAATACAATATACACTATTTTCAGAATCAAACCAAATCTAGTCCAGCAATCCCAAAAAATAGTAATTTTAGGCCCATGCAACATAATTTTAATAGTTTTCAACTCAATTTCGCAATAAACCAAAATCGGCCTTTTAATTCGCAAACACCACACAACGCTTTTAGACCCAGCTTTCCAACACAACCTATAAATGTGCGCCCAAACCCAAATAGGCCACAACCAAAATATTTTTCGAACTCTCAAGTTTTCGGCAAACCTGGCAACAGAACAAACGTTTTTAAACCAAACCAACAGAAACAATTACAAACACCCACGCCTATGTCGGGGATAGAGATGTCGGTCTTTAAACCCTTGCCTAGCACATCAAATTATAACCCTCCAAAACTAGTTTTTGAAGAGGTCTATAACGCCGAAACTCAAGATCTATACCAACCAGAGCAACTCTCATATGACGATAGCCAATATTGCCAATATAATCAAAATGATCAATATAAGTATCAATATTATGACCAAAATAATTCTTATTCTTATGTAAATAATGAATATAAGGAAGCAAATGTCCAATCTGACATATATAATACCGCGCCTCTTGAACAATATTCTTATGAAGAAACAACCGAAAATAAGGAAAATTTTCGGAACCCGACGCAACAAGACAAAAAGACTTAACTGAAGTAATTTCATTTAATATGTCTAATTCTAGCGAACTGTCCTATATCGTATTTCCCGAAAAAAATTTAAAAATACTAATAGACTCAGGTTCGACTAGATCATTTATCGACCCAAATATTGCCAAAAAATTATATCCCAATTGTATAATTAATGACCCATTTTTGGTTTCAACAGTATTCCAAAAATCGGCTCATCAATACAGCGCTTTTATACCTTCATCAAAAATATTTAATTGACCCGTAAACAAGAATATGAAATTTTATCTCTTTAAATTCCACAATGTGTTCGACGGTCTCCTAGGACTCGACAATCTTAAACTTTTGCAAGCCAACCTTGACTATCATAAGGGATTCCTAGAAACACCTTATGCGCGCGTTAAATTGCAATTTCATAAAACACAAAATCAAATACATTGTATAACAATTCCGCCTCGTGTCGAGCAAGTTATAAAAATCAAGACTTCCATAAAAAATGGTGACATAATAATACCTCATCAAAAATTACATAACTGCGAGATACCGGAGTGTTTATCAGTTGCGAGAAAAGGCATTGCGATAACAACAGTGTTAAATAACACTTGCGAGCCCGTAACGTTAGATCTCTCAGAGACGATTACCGTGGAAAAGTTTAATTCAAATGAATTACGTGAGATCGAGTTAAATAACTTTGATGACTGTCCCAAATCGAAATTAGATTTTTCTAAATTTGGCATAGACCATTTAAATGATGAAGAAAGAATTTAAATTTTAAAATTAATTCATGAATACTCGGACATATTTTATAATGAAAACGAACCGTTAACTTTCACTAGCAAAATAAAACATCGAATTAGAACGTCAGATGAGATACCGGTGTATACAGAATCATACCGCTACCCCTTTATACACAAAAAAGAGGTGGAAAACCAAATAAAAAAGATGCTAGACCAAAAAATTATACAACCTAGTAGTTCTCCGTGGAGCTCACCCATCTGGGTGGTCCCTAAGAAGGCAGATGCCTCGGGGGTGGCTAAATATAGGGTAGTTTTAGATTATAGGGGTGTAAATTTTAAGACCCTTGATGATCGTTATCCTCTGCCTAATATTACAGACTTATTAGACAAATTAGGCAAATGCCAATATTTTACAACCTTAGATTTGGCTAGTGGATTTCATCAAATTCAAGTACACGACAGTGACATTGAAAAAACGGCGTTTAGCACCGAGAATGGGCACTATGAATTTTTGCGAATGCCATTCGGGCTGAAAAACGCCCCCGCAACGTTTCAGCGGGTAATGGACAACATTCTTCGCGGAATTCAAAACGAAAAATGCTTAGTATACCTAGATGACATAATAGTCTTTTCTACATCACTTCAAGAACATATAGAACGATTAAGAAGTGTTTTTCAGCGTCTGCTCGAGTCTAATTTTAAAATCCAATTAGATAAATCGGAATTCTTGCGAAAAGAAGTAGCGTATCTTGGCCATGTAGTCACAGCAAATGGCGTTAAACCAAACCCGGACAAGATAGAAGCTATCAAAAAATTTCCGATTCCTAAAACAACGAAACAGATTAAGGGTTTCTTAGGATTGTTAGGGTATTATAGGCGATTCATTAAGAACTTCGCGGGAATAACAAAGCCACTTACTAAGTGTTTAAAAAAAGGTGCCACTATAGAACATAATAAAGAATTCTTAGAATGTGTCGATATGTGTAAAAATTTGCTAGTAAATGAACCTATACTACAGTACCCAGACTTCTCAAAACCCTTTAACTTAACCACAGATGCAAGTAACGTGGGTATTGGGAGTGTCCTCTCACAGGGTGTAATTGGACAAGACCTGCCTGTAGCGTACGCATCAAGGACACTAAATGATTCCGAAAGGAATTATTCGACAATCGAAAAAGAGCTCCTGGCAATTGTCTGGGCCACCAAGTATTTTCGTCCGTACATATTTGGCAGAAAAATAAATTTAATAACTGACCATAAGCCACTTCAATGGCTTTTCTCCTTAAAGGATCCTAGCTCTAAATTACTAAGATGGCGAATTAAACGAGTACGATTACAACATAATATACAAAAAGGGTAAATTAAACACAAACGCCGATGCTCTTTCTCGAATTGAACTGCATACAAAAGAGACAACGGAAACAATATATCGAAGAATTTAACCGAGAATTACAAGAAAACCTAAGGGAAGAAGAAAATCTAGACCAAATGTCTACCGTAGCACAAGCTGATGATAATGACCTCGCACAGGTCAATGATATGAGAGCACATAAATCAGCTGACGACAAAACACCTGATGAAAATATGACAGTACACACCAACGAAAGCGAAGATCCTATAGTAGGAATCCCCATCTGCGATATTCCCGTAAATTATGGTTCTAACCAAATAATTATTTCTTCAGTACTGCATTCCCCAGCAAAACCAAAAACTACCATTTTATTTGAGAAAAAACGTCGTATCAATATTCAAATATCCGAAAATAACTTTGACCAGGACATATTAACTTTTGTTAAAGAATTAATAATTCCCGATAAGCAATACCACTTATATTTCGAAAAACCGGAAATATACTAGCCATTTTGTGAGGTCATTCGAAAAACATTTAAATGGCCATCTTTAAAATTTAAAAGATGTCTAAATAAATTGATAGACGTCACCGACAAGCAAAGCATTCCCGAAATAATACAAAACTATCACGAATCAAAAACCAATCATCGCGGCATTGATGAAACATTAAACCGAATTAAAGATAAATACTATTGGCCGCACTTAAAAAACTCTGTTCAAACATACATTAACAACTGCGAAATTTGCCAAAAAAGTAAATGCGAACGTCACCCAATTAATATGCAAATGAATGTCACACCCACAGCTACCAAACCATTTGAAATCATACACTTAGACACATATACACTTGAAAAAACCAAATTTTTAACTATAATAGATAGTTTCTCAAAATACGCCCAAGCATATGCACTCAAATCTCTCGCCGCCACTGAAGTGGTAGACAAACTACTGTTGTTTTTCTCTCATCACAGTATACCTAAACAAATCATAGTCGATAATGGTACCGAATTTAAAAATACTATGGTGACAGAACTTTTAAATCTACACAAAATTAAAATACATTTTTGTTCCCCTAATCACGCCCAGTCGAATGGTTTAGTCGAACGATTCCATTCCACTATAGCGGAGCATATACGCTTACTTAATAACCAAAATTTTAATAAAACACCAATAACACAATAATCAATCCATTCAGCTATAAATTTAAAACCAATCGATGTAATTAATGGTCATATCTCCCCAAATGACCCGTTTAATATTAACTTATATATTAAGTGATTACATTAACACCCACAAAGAAAAATCACAATTAATGTATTCAAATATAAACCAAAAATTAATCGATCATAAAGAAAAACTTATCTCAAAAATCAACGAAAACCGCGATAACCCTGAATTATATAGCCCAGACCAAAAAGTCTATATTAAGAAACACATAAGACAAAAACTCTCTGACAAATTTGCAGATCCTACAAAAGTCGAAGCAGTGAATCAAAATCGTAAAACCATATCAACTCAGTCTCATTCTAAAATTCATATGGATAATTTAAAACGCCCACTTAGACAAACGTACAACTTTGACTAAAATATAAATATTATATTTCAGCCTTGTCGGGGCCGTTATCGGAGACGGAGATAAAGTCACGATCAGACAGCTAGACGACAACCCAGGAATTTTGCCGTTAAAACTAGGACAAGCAAAACTTAAAGAATACACCTTCACACCTATACATTATTATGATTTAAATCCCATTATAGTACAAATTAACAAATTACATTATAAATCACAAAACATAACCAACTCCTTAATTACTCACAAAGAATATTATGCTGAGTCGACTAATTATTTAAAAATATTAAAAATTACACAAGATAGGGTAGAAAACAAATTAAAAGAAATTATACCTCATCCTCAACGAAATAAAAGAGGCTTAGTAAATATAGTAGGCTCTGTTTTCAAAGTAGTGACAGGAAATTTAGATGCAGCCGATGGCGAACATTATGAAAAACTAATAAAAGAGTTAGAAGAAAATCAAAGTAAATTGGCTGAAAACATTCGAGACCAAAACTCAATTTCCTCAAGCGTCATCGACAAATTTAACACTACTATTCAACAAATAGGCCAAAATGAAAATCTTATCGAAAATAGAATAAATCAAATTAGCATAATCGTGCAAAAAACTACATATAGGGAAAACATGCACTTTATTAAAGATATTCTAAACCAAATTATCAATTTGTATGAAATCATAGATCTAATCCTACAGGATATTGAAAACTCGATAGCATTTTCTAAATTAAAAATTATTCATCCAAGTATAATAAAATTAACCGATCTGTCAAAAGAAATTACGAAAGTTGGAAAAATAGTTTCAATAGATTACCTTTACCCACTGATCTAGAAAATATTTTCCACTATGAAAAACTAATCGAAATTAACTGTTTTATACTAAATAACAAAATAACGTACCTATTAAAGGTACCAATAGTTGCTCCTTACAATTTTGAATATTATCATTTATATTCTGTACCAGTGGCGCACCAGAGTCTGTTTAAGGTTGTCATACCGCATATTTAATTAAAAATCAGTTACACTACTCTCATCGAGGAACACCATGCCAAGAAATACAGCCCAATCTGTTTATCTGCGAAAATGAAGAATTGAAAGAAATAGATCAATGGAGCCCCTGTGAAGTTCAGCTGTTACAGCCCAGTACAAGCACCTCCACATGTAAACAAGTTGACGTCACTGTAACACGACCAGTCGCAAACCAACTAGATACTTCTAATAAATGGTTACTCATTGTTCCTAGAAGTACAGCCATCGACATAAAATGTTCCCAGGAAGAAGAACATCAGAAGTTACACGGAAGTTACCTAGTTACTCTGCCGACCGGTTGCCGAGCCAAATTTGATGGAATATCATTAATCAACAACGAGAGTCCAACCAAATTCGAGAAACAGCCAATAATCTTTCCTGATTTTGAAAAAACGCAGCCATACCTACCACTACTGAACTTAAGCATTCACTTGCAAAAAATTAAGCTAGATGAATTACATGCACTAAAGAACAAGATTTCAAAAAACCAACCACGAATTATTTTTGACAAAATCTCAAAATTACCCAGCTTATGGACAATTATAATTTACATTATTTTAATTATACTATGCGGCTATGCATTGTGCAAAGTGATGGTTCAAAGAAAGTTCTTCAAGAAGACAACCACCCAGCCAGAAACTAGCCGCCCACCAATTGAACTACCCCATACCAGGTGTAGTTAAGTCTGAGGAGGGAGGAGTTATGTCACGTTCCATCCCCAAGAACTGCTGAGCCAGCGGATCCTATGTCAACGAGGCTGTTATAATATTACGCTTCAGCGGAGCCGAGTCAGTCAGTTAGAAGCATCCATTTTTATAACTTATAAATTTGTACTTTTAATATAGACATTTTTTTTTGTAAAATAAAGTTTTTAAAAAGGGAAACCGTCGGTCGTGTTAGTTAACTCACGTGTTATTATTTACAATACAGCGTTCGACAATGACCTAATGTCCAATCTGATAAAATAAAACAATAAGGGCTAAAATTGTCTAAATAATGTGTGCGTATTGTCACAGAAAATTTTAGTGTTTGCTTCAAACAATTCAAAACAAGATCAAAGAAATAGAAATATTGAAAGTACATGCATTATCGTTCATATTCATACGGATCAAATCAAAAATGAATGGATTAAACAGTTAAAAAAAGTTCACATTTATTATGGGCGTAGATATAACTAGAGTCGAATGCGGTCTTATCGTGCGGGTCCAAAGGTCACAAACATTCTGAATCAAATCGGAAAACAAAGTGAATACTAAAATGTTGTGTGATTCTTTTATCGAGCTATTAAATCTCTTTGGGCTATTTACAAATATACAGGGAGAAAGAAAATAGTTTTTTTTTATTATATTACGCAATATTATTAAGGTAGCCACTTAATATTACTTTATATATTAAATGCTGAGGGACTAAATAAGAAAATTCGCTAAATATATATTTGGTTAAAATTTTTTGGTTGACAAAAACAAAAATACACAAAATGGCAAGCGCTTTAATAAAGTCGGAAGGCGGTTCGAATGAGTGGAACAATCAGGATATGTTCTGTTTATACCGCCACTGACTGAAAGTGAGATTTTTTTATCAATCACCAAAAATTATGAGCCCCGCTTGACCTAAAAATCTAACCACTTATACAATGTCATTTATTTAAATGCGGGCCACCCCTGTGCAAAGAAAAACTGTTTTTTTTGTATTGTGATAACAAAAAAACTTTATTTTGCAAAAATATTATACACTTTTGTTAAAAACACAAGATAATTAGTTATTACTTCCCTCGTGAGATTTTTTCAGATCTTTACGTTTAAGGGTCCCCAGATGCCGGAAAACATGTTTTCTCAATTCCGTCTGTCTGTCCGGCAGTCTGTCTGTTCACGGCATAGCTAAAAAACTACTTATCCGATTTCTTCAAATTTCAGTCTAAGATTAAGGGCCATGCATGCGAAAAATACAGGTTATATATTTATATATATATATATATATATATATATATATATATATATATATATATATATATATATATATATATACAGGGTGTCCCAATAGTGCGTTCTCGGTTGATATCTTGATAACGGATAACGATATAAAAAAAGTTCAAATACAAAAGTTGTAGAACAATACGGGCTACATAACCTAAAATTTTTTTCATTTATCAGGGTGTCTCAAAAATCTGTATGGGACACCCTGTATATTTTTGCATATTTAGATTCTGCTCGTGATTTTACACATTTTTTGTATAACATTTCCTATGTCTAAATCTGATAGTTTTTCTAATATCCGCCATTTTGTAAAAAATTATGAATTGCAGTGCCTTTTTTCAAACGACGTGAGCCGTTAGCTTTTTGATATAGGATTATGATTTTTGGCAGGAACATTAACAAAAGTATGGGTTGACTTTTAACGTGAACAAAATTTGTCGGCGTTGTACAGGGGGTCCTAGATAAGTAGGAGAAATTAAAAAAATTAAAAACATCATATCTTCATTTTTTTAAAGGGAATGTATAGTATTTTAATATTTTAGACTATTCTTGACCCAAAACCCTATCTTTCGTTATAAATATGTTCTATACCTATTTGTCGTAGTTTCCGAGATTTTGACATTTTTGTATTTATTATTTGGTTTTCAATGGCAATCGCCTTAGAATTTGAATTGAATTGAGTTTTCTGATTATAATACACTACAAGTGACGCAAAATTAAAAATTCAGCTCATAATATTGTGTTAAGAATCGCGACCTAAAGAACAGATATTTTACCAACTATTCTTAATTATTTACTATTTTGGCTATTATAAAAGCGTAGGTAGTCTCAACATTTAGTTAGAACTTAATGTACGAAGATGCCTTAGACAATCCTAAAGTAAAAACAAATGAAAACGGGGAAAATGTTGTCATGGCGAAATGTCAAACTGTTGTATTTGTGTAGTAATGGTGTTCAAATTGATTCAAAATGAATTTTTCTAGAGAAGAATTGATTAACATGATTTATGTTTTGGGCGCAAGGGACCAAATTGTCTTTTAGCAAGTAGAGTTTATGCGCAACGGTTTAGCAATGCCGAACGTCATCCTTATGAGGTATCATTTGTCAGACTCAAAGAACGATTTGAAAGAACTGGATGTGTCGATTACGAACAAAAATTGGAAAGGCAGAAAAGAGCCGCAAATGAAGAAACTGAATATCTAGTTATGCAAACTTTAATTGAAAATCCTCATATTTCATGTAGGCAGTTAGAAAAGGAGAGAGGTGTTGCTAAATCTACGGCAAATAGAATAATTAGAAAACATAAATTTCACCCATACCATATTCAACTGGTACAAGAGCTGGATCAAGACGATTTCAATCGAAGACTTGAATTTTGTACTTGGGCATTAGCAAAAAATAGAGAAGAACATGATTTTTTCAATAACATTTTATTTACTGACGAAGCGACATTTCATAAAAATGGATACGTCAACCGACATAATTTCCACTATTATAGTTCTGAAAACCCCAGATTCATTATTCCCTCGTATCACCAGCATAGATGGTCTCTTAATGTATGGGCTGGTATAATCGGTAACCGTATCATTGGACCTTATTTTTTCGAAAATAGAGTTAATGGAGACACTGTTTTGTTAAATTTACTGCAAAACAGTTTGCAGGAGTGGATTGACGAATTACCTTTGAATCTAGTGAGGCAGATGTGGTTCCAACTAGCTCCGGCACATTTTAGCAGGCAGAAGAGGCAATTTTTAGATGCGAATTATGAAAATAAATGGATTGGTAGGGGAGGTCCAGTATCATGGCCGGCAAGGTCTCCGGACCTCACAAAACTAGATTTTTTTCTTGTGGGGTTTTGTTAAAGAGCAAGTTTACCAAACGCCACCCACTACCATAGAGAATATGAAAATGAGAATTAGAAATGCATGTACAAATATCAATGCCGCGATGCTGAATAGAGTTAACAATTCCTTTGTGAATCGGCTACAAGTGTGTGTTGAAAGAAATGGTGGTCATATTGAACATTTAATCAAGTGATTGTAGGACTTCTTTTTCTGTTGTGTCTCTTTAATTAAAATATTTATTTGCCTTTTTACATAAAGAAAAATAGTAGACTGAATCTTTAATTTTTCATTTTTTACTACAGGGTGATTCACCGAGATTTGCTACCCCCTTAATTCATTTATTTTTAATAACAGAGAAAAAGTTGAAATACAAAAGTGTCCCTCGGATATCAACTTTGTTATTTTAAATGGAACACCCTGTATATTATTACATATTTGGATTCCTCGGAAAATTCTATAAATTCGTTAATAAAGCAAAGTCTAAAGCGATTGCCATTGAAAACCAAATAATAAATACAAAAATGTCAAAATCTCGGAAACTATGACAAATAGGTATAGGACATATTTATAACGAAAGATAGGGTTTTGGGTCACGAGTAGTCTAAAATATTAAAATACTATACATTCCATTTAAAAAAATGAAGATATGATGTTTTTAATTTTTTTAATTTCTCCTACTTATCTAGGAGCCCCTGTACAACGCCGGCAAATTTTGTTCACGTTGAAATTCAACCCATACTTTTGTTAATGTTCCTGCCAAAAATCATAATCCTATATCAAAAAGCCAACGGCCCACGTCGTTTGAAAAAAGGCACTGCAATTCATAATTTTTTACAAAATGGCGAATATTAGAAAAACTATCAGATTTACACATAGGACATGTTATACAAAAAATGTGTAGAATCACGAGCAGAATCTAAATATGAAAAAATATACAGGGTATCCCATAAGAAAAAACATAACTTTGCTTCGCTACAGATTTTTGAGACACCCTGTATAAATGAAAATAATTTTAGGTTATGTAGCCCGTATTGTTCTACAACTTTTGTATTTGAACTTTTTTAATATCGCTATCCGTTATCCAGATATCAACCGAGAACGCACTATTGGGACACCCTGTATATATATATATATATATATATATATATATATATATATATATATATATATATATATATATATATATATATATATATATATATATATATATATATATATATATATATATATATATATATATATATATATATATATATATATATATATATATATATATATATATATATATATATATATATATATATATATATATATATATATATATATATATATATATATATATATATATATATATATATATATATATATATATATATATATATATATATATATATATATATATATATATATATATATATATATATATATATATATATATATATATATATATATATATATATATATATATATATATATATATATATATATATATATATATATATATATATATATATATATATATATATATATATATATATATATATATATATATATATATATATCCGAGTTTCTAGTAAAGTGATTTTACCGATTTTTATATATCAAATTTTGTCTTATAATTAATAAAAAGATTTACTATATTTGACCTATTCTATAATTATTTATTTATTGCCTAGAAAATTACAAATGTACTAAAAAAGTAAGAAAAAAAAATGGTGTCAATTCTAATAAAAAAAATTTTAAATTAAAATTCACTGGCTAATATCCAGGAGCCAGTGGCAAAAGCTCTGAGAATCGGTCTAAGGAAAGTACAGAAACTTGTGCATGAAAAAAAAACATAATTTACATCCGAAGAAGATTAAGAAATGTACACGACAAAATCCAAAGGCAAAAGACTTAAGTTACAATGCAGAAATGGATATTCATAATGCAATTTATGATTTATACACGTCAAAGACTAATATAATCCTTCAGAAACTTTTTAATATTATAGACTGAAAAATATCAGCATCACTTAAAAAGCCCTCATCTTCTGAGTCGTCCTCAAATGGCGCAATCATCATTGGTGCTATTTCGACTTCTAGAACTCGTTCTCGATTCCACCAATCCCATATTAATTTCTCCGTATGTTCCACAGATTTCTTCCAGTACTCCGGCGTAATATAATTTAATGAATCTTGCCAAACAATTTGCACTTCATCTAATGTAAGACCATCGTTCACGTGTTTTTCGTAATATGATTTTGCCCCAGCCCATATTAATTCTATTGCGTTTAACTGGCAATGATATGGCGGCAGTCGTAGAACCTCATGTCCATTTTCCCTTAATATTTCATCTACGGCACATATTGTTGGTTTTTTAATAGATTTTTCCATTAAAAGAAGTTCTAGTTTCAGCATATTGGGAAAGGATTTTGTTTTTGTTTTATTAGCCAGTCATAAATATCACTTTTCTTCCAGGATGAAGTAGGTTGTTTATTTAAGATTCTTGAATGATAAGATGCATTGTCCAGAATGATTAAAAATGGAGCTTCTAAATTCGGAATCAGTTGTTCTTTTAACCACTTTTCAAACAGTTCACAGTTCATATTACCATGGTAGTCTATACTTTTGGATGTTGAAGAAAACAGTAAACTTGCACCTGGGAGAAATCCTGTTGAAGAACCCGAATGCAAAATGATGAACCGTTTTCCCGTCCCACATCCCTTTTTTCTCTTGACACTTCTTACAGACTCATCCTGCCAAGATTTCGCACCACTTCCATTAGAAAATATCCAAGTCTCGCCTAAAAATACCACTTTTCTAAATTTTGAATTAACATTTTCCGTGTATTTTTTTAAAAACTGGATACTATGACTTGCTATATGTGGCCACTTGCATAAAAATCTTCGATTACAGTCCTTTTTATATCGAAAACCCAACATTTTTATTAATTTTGACAACGATTTTAGTCCAATTTCCAATATGCCTCGATTTTTTAAAGCTTCTTTTAAAACTTGAAGGGTTATATTAGTTTTTGATGTGTATAAATCGTAAATTGCGTTACGAACATCTATTTTTACATTGTGACTTAAGTCTTCTGTCTTTGGCTTTTTTCGTGTACATTTCTTAATCTTCTTCGGTAGTAGAAGTGCAAGTAGGTGCACAATTTTCTGCACAGACCTTATTCCGATTCCCAGAGCTCTTGCTACTGTCTCCTGGATATTGGCCGTTGAATTTTCATTTTCGCAATATTTTACTATTTAGCACTATAATTTCGCTGACTGGGATTTCTACTCTTCCTTCCCTTGTAATGATGTTTGTTTCTCTACTAAGGATCCTTCCGGGATGCGTATTTACAGATGCTTCTATACAACCGCACTAGGATCTGGAAATCTGTTTTTATAGCATGTTCACTGATTTAGGCACCGTCGTGCCATTACAAAAACATCTTGTGCAATTCTGAGGACCAAAAACTGATTGGTGTGTTGTGTGTATGCTACAGGTCAGTATATTTGTATTCGTGGACATAATACAAATAATATGGTGGAAGTATTTATAACAATTTTTGAAGACAATGTCTTTCAACGCAACAAATCGTTTAACTCTGTCGCTAATTTTGATTTTGTATATAACCAATTGGAACAACACTATACGTTAGACGCCTAAGAACATATGCACTAAGTCGTAACACGAAACTAGATTTGCTCGTTAGAGAATTTTGTATAAAGTAATAACTTTGCAGGTCAGGAAACAGTCAAGTACATTTCTTGCTACTTCGTCTGACAATTTATTTATATAAGTAGTACACTCTGACAATTTATTTATATATGTAGTACTATTATCGATATGTATGATTGTCCAGCAGGTCAAGGAGGTGCATTTTGTAAATATCTGTATGCTGTGGAATCAAAAGAGAAATATTATTTAAAAAACTATCCTATGCTAACTTTTGAAGATCGAATTTGTTTAGCAAAACTAAGTGAAGGTAAAGAAATTTTGACGAAACCTTTTTTAGAATGTCGCTGATAATAGTGATTTTAAAAGTAAAGTATCAAACAATTCGAACACTTTGTAGCAACAGGCAAATGAACTATTTCTTAATAAAGGTATGGTTTCTACTGGATTAAATAAAAGTCAAACTTCTTATGACGATGACGATTTTAATGTATCTTGCTTCAAGTGGAAAAATAAAATAGATACAAAGCTACATACACACCCAAAAAAGCATATTGTCCAGCAAAAACCACGATGCGGCCTGCTGACTTCTAAAATAAATTGCAAATGATATTTTAAAATAATCACATGCAATTATTTCGTCACCACATATAAACATGTAACATGGAGAAAAAAATTGCTAATATAATACACTGGCCCACAAAAAAAGTGGCGAGCCTAAAATTTGTATCAATTTCAACCCTCATAATTTTAGAATGGATTCTTAGATTCTGTTAATTTTTTTTTGCAATTTATTTCGATACCTTTTCACAATGATTTTGTGATATAAATTTAAACTTTGGAATAATACTGGATAATATACAGGGTCAAACGCAAAGTTGTGTTTTTTCACCAATTTTTGAGACGCTCTATAGAATAACCTGGCTTAAATATCACTATCGTTGTTTTGTTGCCTGTTTAAATCATTTTGTTTTTTAAATGATCGTTTTATTTTTTTTTATAGAAAGTGCAGCTCTATATGTAAAGTGCTGTTTTTCTAAATAAAAACATAAAAAGACTGCGTATCTATAGACAACATTTATTTAAAGCAATAATCAAACTTTTAATTTAAATTTTATAAACAAGAACTTAAATTAATAACGTTTTATAAACAAGAACTTAAATTAATAACGAGTGTTTCCCCCTCTGGTCCTTTTTACACTTTGTAAACGCCTTGGCATGCTTTCAATCAGTCGTGCAATTGAATTTTGGGAGATGTGATCCCATTCTCCAAGTTCCTCTAAATTGGCGGGTACATGTGGACGACTACGAACACGCTTACTAAGCTGATCCCAAACATGCTCAATCGGATTTAAATCCGGGCTCCTAGCTGGCCAGGGCAAAAGATGTTATTCCCAGTTCGTCTAAATATTGCCTCACAATACGAGCAGTGTGAGGTCGGGCATTATCATGCATAAAAAGGAACTCCTGTCCTATGAAATAAGCAAACGGTACGACGTGTTCAGCCAGTACATCAATATAACGCTCGCCATTGAGCTAATTTCTTGGTAATATGCAAAGTTCTGTGCGCGCTGCGTGGGAAATCCCAGCCCATACAACCACTTCCAAAAGGTTGCTTTTCTACAAACATACCCTCAGCGTACCTTTGGCCTTCCTCCCTCCAAACTCGTTGAGGTCCATCGGAGGAATGTAAGCAAAACCGTGACTCGTCGGAAAATAATACTTGGGACCACGTCGTACGTTCCACTGAATTTTTTCACGTGCAAAATTAAGTCGAGATAAACGATGTTCTGGTAGCAATCTCGGACCATTTGCTGGTACTCTTGACTTTAATCCTCGCTCTTTAAGCCGACGACGCACTGTCTCATCAAATACATTTTTATTACGAATCTCAAGTAAATGTCTCTTTACACTCACGGCATTCTGAAAATGCCTTCTTAAGGTTTGCAGGGTAACAAACATATCGTCTAAGTTTGATGTAACTCTGGGACGACCCGATCCTATTCTTCTCACAAACTGCCCAGTTTCTAGAAACCTGTTCCTTGCCCTTCTAGCCGTGGTTTATATTAACCATCATTAGTCATGACTAGAGTAAAGAACTAACTAAAATTAATTTAAAAATAAGTAGTATCATTTTATAATAATTACATTTAATGCCTGTAAAATGGTAGTATTCAATTGGAAAAAGTTCCGGGGATACGGTCACATGGAGACGGTCCGGTATTGGGTGATTTAAGCTACGACGAACATTATAGCCTTGAATTAGTAAATGAAGTCTAGCATGTGAGATGATGGATTAGCTGGCCGAGCTACCGTCTATAATAAATATATGAGAATATCTGTGGACGGTGTCCCGTGGAGTTCTGTTAATGGCGTTATTTATTGTTAGTCAAGCTATTATAATAGGGATATCTACCGCTATGTGCCCAGGAAATAATAAACTACATTTTGGTTTTGTGCGTTTTTGGGATGTTTGCAAAATTATTTTTGAAAAATATTTACTTTTTTAAAAAGAGAATTTTGCCTGTATATTTTCTGTTACGGCCCCGCCGACCCTGACGAGCCGTCACTGATGACTACTGTAATAAAGAAATTGTAAAATTAGAAAACGTTTTTTTTTTATAAATATGGTTAAAAATATTTCCAGTAAACATATGCTAAAAATATTTAATAAAAAGATGGATCAATAAGTGACTCCTTCGGCGTTTTACGAATTTTGTTCATTGCTATCAAAACAAAAAATATCTAAATAAAATATTTTTTGGCTTTATCGCAACTGAGTGAAAATATTTAACTTTAAATTGATTGAAGCAAATATTTAACAAAATTACATATCTCAACATGTAGACTAGTGGCAGGAAAATCCTGGTACAGCTAATATCCATGAGTAGAAGAAAGCGAACACTAACTTGGGGATTCAGTCTGGCAAACCCTCAAAAAGGAAAACAAGAACAAAAAGATCTCGTAATCTTTGCAAAAATATAAACCTTAATCAGCCCAATGAAAAAGGTCATGCTACAGCCCAATAATACATTTATTCAATAGGTATTAAGTAGTATATCTTAAGTAACATACTGCATCAATGTAATATATACCTTTGTTGTAATGTTAATATTATTTAACCTCTATTAGTTTTTGACCCTAGGACAACTATAAAATAAATTAATGCATTCGCTAGGTGCCTAAATCAGTGAGCATTTGTAGCATAATTATATGCTACAAAAACAGATTTCAGCACCCTAGTGCCGTCGTATAGGAGCATTTGTAAATATGCTTCTGGGATTTGTGAACAAATCTACCCCATCCAATTGGGTATATATTTATATCACATTCTATTAAGACTTCCGAATCTCCCTAAATGCTGGAAAGCTGCTCGTGTACCACCTGTTCCCAAAAAGGGATTCAAAACTCCTCCCTCTAATTGCAGCTCGATATCCCTCCTCCCAATTATGAGTAAGGCAATGGAGAAGTATATCAATAATGATCTTTTAAATTATCTTGAAAGGTGTAAACCTATACACGACAGGCAACACGGTTTCCGCCACTAAAGATCCACAGCAGATCTTCTTACCTTCGTAACCCACAATTGGAATAAGTCCATCGAATTCCACGGAGAAACTCAAGCCCTCGACATATCCAAAGCATTTGATCAAATCTGGCATGAAACTCTGTACTTGGATTGCCAGTTTTCTTCGTAATGGTTGACGACCATCCATCAAACTTTCACCAAATCAACGCATGTGTTACACAGGGTTCAGTGTTGGCACCTACCCTCATACTCCTGCACATTAATGACGTGCTTTCTTCTACCAGCAATACTATTCACAGCTATGCTTATGATAGCACACTCCACTTCACTATATAATTTCCCAAACTTGTCTCTAAGACTGAAATTGATGATAGGCGTAGAGTAATGACTATCTCTAACCGAGGACCTCATTAAAACCGTAAAATGGGGAGCAAAGAACCTTGCTCAGTTTAACGACACAATCTTGTTTATTATCTCACAAATTATCTCCCAGTACTCACACCATTCAAATGAATAACGAAATGCTTAAAGTCAGAGATTCCTTTAGCCTAGTCGGAATCACTTTTTAGAAAGATCTTCGCTGTCCAGAAGCTCGAAAATACTTTTCTTCTGCCAAGCTGTTTACACTTCCCAAATCAGACTCTGCCTTGAGTATTGCTCGCACATATGGGGAGCAACTCTTGCTTCGATCCTTAATATCCCTGACTCTGTCTAAAGAAGAGCTGTTCGTCTGATTAATGATCTAAACTAACTTGCATCACTAGAGCATCGTCGAATTGTGGACGATCTGTTTTTGTTTTACAGACACTATTACGGATTCTGTTCTGATGAAATATCCTCCATTATGCTCTCCTTAGTCATTCCTACCAGAGAGACACAAGCATCGACCCACATGCCTCCCTTCACCATCCAAGTACTAAGAGGAAGGACCTCCCATTTTGTTCGTTCCCTTATTCCCAGAGTGTCTCGATTATAGAATGTGTGACCACCAAATGTATTTCCTTGTTCTCCTAATCTGCAAGCTTTTAAATCCCCCATCAAAAAAATTTTTTTATTGATAAAATTAGTACATTGGTCTGCTTGTAGATTAAAAAAACAGCACTTACATAAAATGGTAATAATAATAATAACCTCCAAACAAATCCTTGACGTTTGAGGCTTTAACGTGAAACCTTGTTATTGATGTCTTTGTCTAGCAAATTCGTTTTGGTACTTTAATCTTTCAACATATTTCTTAAATTTATTTATCGGAAAACAATATTTCATGTTTCGTTCTTTTCTTTTATTATTGATTTAAAAAATGCTAATCGATAAGAGAAATACGATTTATAAAAAGCACGTTTTTGATATTTTCATGGATTGGTCACACATGGGTAAACATCCAGCGGCCCAACTGTACAAGCTTCAGTGTGAAAGTATGAATCATAAATATGCTTTTGATGATAAGTACGATTTAACGTGAAATTGCATAACACAAATTGAGAAAACGAGGCCAAACAAACAATGAAATTCAATATTAAGTAAAAGTGCGAAACATTTTTAACATGGCAGTTAAACTATTTTTCCCCCGACCCCCGCCTTATTTTTTACTATGATGCGGAGATGTGATTCAGATTCTTTATTTTTGAACTATATATGGCATTCATAAAAATAGGTCACTTAAATTCACAGGCGATATATTAATTCGGTGCAGGAGTCACACTTTAAAATATTTAATCATTTAGAAAATATTTTTATTACCAATTCGTTTTTTTTTTTAATTAATTTAACATTTAAGGTTTATTTTCGAAATAACTTATTTTCTTTTACGACTTATTACATTTTCGTTTCGCCTTCGATTCCACGATGGATCCTCAAGAATCTTTACTTAACGCCATTGGACCACTGAATGAGCTCAGAGAGATTATAGCTTGCTATTTGGATCCGATCTGTATTCACCGGACCTTGACCCCGCGTAAGGATCGGTTTCGTCGTGACGTGGGCTATAACCCTCCTTTCTATTAAAATTATTAGGACGCTTATAGATTTCAATAAACTCTTTACACCAACGCGAGAACATTAGCTTTTTTTACATACCTTATGTTCCTTAAGCGTAGATGATATGGACTTTCCAGTTCCTCCTATATAGACATCACCACAGAGACCAGGAACTGCCTATACTATACGTTTGGAAAGGAATAACGTACTTTGGCGATCGCAAACTTTGTCCAGTTTTCTTGTGTGTTGTAGTTTGTACGTACGTTGGAACGGCGAAGTAACCTTGCAACCTTGTCTGTGGTGATTTAATAAATGGAAGTACTATTCTTCCTACCGGTAACTCTTTATTAGTTTCCTATCGTGGATTCACGGCAATATCCATTCCCTCTTAAAGCTTGAGTCAGTTTCTCTGTTTCCGATTGTAAAGGATTTTAGGCAAGGGCTCTATAGACCAAAGCATTAATAACAAATTGCTAACTACCAGTTACTATACCACTTCGACTTATTGTCAGTGCAATAGGTTCTCCCGCTTACAAAATGGGTAAATATCGTTCAAATATTTTTAATAATTTTACAGGAAAAACAAATTCATATTAGAACCTCTACAAATTCTGTAAAGAAATTTGAATCAATCGCTGTGTACGAATATGCATATTAATGGTTCAATTTCAATAATATCAAACCTATTTCACCATAATAATCTTAACAACTGGCTGATTCTGATTGAAGCATGTTTCACATCAACATATTTCATTTTTCAAGGAACAAACCGCAGGAGCAGCATAATATTAACATATTTATTCAACGATATTGTTGCGAGTTTAGCCCTAGTTATAGATTTGTTAAGTTTAAGGGAAATTTATTTATTATTTGTTATTTTAATGAAGTAGGCTTACCTTAATTTTTTTTCAAGTAACGACTATGATAGTGTCAAAAATCGTTCTCGAAGGTTCTATTAGGTTTATTTATTTTCACCCTTTGGTATTTAGATTATTCTAGAATTTTCTAGATCATTCCATGCTTTTCTAAACGCTAGTGCGTAAACAAGCTGACAGTGACAAGTTTAAAGTTACCTTTTTAGGTTTATCCAGTGTTTACCTTTGCAACCTGTAAGATGTGTTTTGAATAAAAGAAACACAGAGACAGTGTTTGTGTACTGGCCAATTCGAAACATTTGGTGTCAGAAGTGGAATGGTTCCAGATTCTGCGTCGACTTCTGCAGGGTTAATGACGTCATCTGAAAAGTGGTTATTGGTAAGTTAAGCTTGATCCAGTGGATCACTCAAATGGTTGCTACAACTTATAATCCCGAAGGACAGGAATATGATTTTAAAGTGGAACATCGCAAAGGGTTACACCATAAAAATGCTGATGCGGTATCAAGAAGACCATGCCCAGAAAGTTGTAAACATTGCAACAGATGCTAGGAAAGAGAATATCCTGATGATTTTCATTGCCGAACAACAGCACTTCAAAGCTCTCAAGAGAGGGACTCTAAAGGGTTATCCAAAGAACAGCAAAATTCACCAATACAAATGGTGTCATCTTGGTGATAAAAGAGGTTAAAAACATTTCTGATGGCAAAAATAACAAATATCAAACTATTTTGCCCTGAAAGAGAATTTCTGAATTGTTGCAAGCCGTACACAATGGTGTACTCTTGGCAAAATGAAGCGGTACAACGTTGGAGCACCCTTCGAACGAATTGCCATAGATGCAGCAGGACCATTTTCAGTTAGTAAGTCCGGGAATCGCTTTGTGTTAGTAGCGATGGAGTACTTCAGCAAATGGCCAGAAGTCTACGCAATACCCAATCAAGAAACCATCACTGTTGCCGACGTACTATTTCATGAATGGATTTGCCGATATGGAATTCCAAGGAAAATACACTCCGACCAAGACAGGAACTTTGAATTCGATATATTCAAAAGCCTGTGCATCCTATTAGGAATTCAAAAGACAAAAACAACACCTCTTCAACCGCACCTAGATGGAATAGTTGAAAGATTTAATAGAACTTTAGGGAAATACCTGAAAATCCAAGTTAATAAACAACAAAGTGACTAGGGATAAATGCATTCAACCATTTTTACTGGCCTATCGCTTTGTAGTTCATGAATCCACTGGAAAAACCCTTGCCGATATATTTTGATCTGATTTACAGCTTGCAGTCAACCTCTTGACTGGACGCCTTCTTGACAATAAGATAACTACTACGGATTATGACAACCAGGTTAGTAAATGCCTCAGAGAAATCCATGAAGAGGTCCGCCATTAATTACAGATAGGAAGCTATGAATGAAGTCACGTTATGATCTACTCGGTGAAATACAATTGGTTATACAATAGTTACACAATCCAAAAAAAAAAAAAAGAACGCTCACCGAAGTTGCAGAAGTCATGGGAAGGCCCGTATCGTGTGGTGACCCGACTGAATGACTTGGTATACCGTATTCAGAAGAGCCCTCATGCAAAAATGAAAGAGGTGCACCTCCATCGACTAGCCCGTTACCAAGATACCGTCCTCCCGATCAGACATCTGGGAAGGGGGCAATGTTGCGAATTTAGCCCTAGTTATAGATTTGTTAAGTTTAGGTGAATTTATTTATTATTTGTTATTTTAATGAAGTAGATTTGCCTTAATTTTTATTCATGTAATGATTATGATAGTGTCAAAAACCGTTCTCGAAGGTTCAACTAGGCTTAATTATTTTTACTCTGTAGTATTTAGAATATTCTAGAATTTTCTAGATCATTACATTTTGATTCAGTTGTAATTGAGATTTCGAAGTGTAAACAAGCTCACAGTGACAAGTTTAAAGTTACCTTAGTTACGATTGTTAGGTATATCCAGTGTTTACCTTTGCAACCTGTAAGCTGTGTCCTAAATAAAATGAGTGCATTCAGAAACCGTGTTTCTGTACCGGCCAATCCAGAACAATATAAAAACTCTGGAAACTATCTGGTCATATTTGATTTAACACGAAATATTGATTTCTGAATTGAATCTTAAAAATTAAAAAAAAAACCATTTAATTCCCTATGGTAGATCGTAACTTAATTTTGAGAACCACTGGTACAGACCCTTCATTTGTTAAATTTATGAGTAACTCAATAAATTTCTTTAAATAAATATAATTTTGTGGCGCAATAATTTTAAAATGTCAAATTTAATGTGTCATTCGTTTCACACGATCCTAAAGTTTTAAAAGACTATTCCTTAGAATGTCGCGGGTGGGTGGATTTTCAAATGAGAACTACTATAAAAACCTTTTATTTTAAAGTACTTTCTTACATATTTATAAATTAAATTTCCTAAGATTCAACATGATGTTTCAATTACCAACTCATATCGTCATCAGGAATAACATTTTATACTTATTTCAAGTGTCGTTTATTTTCAAATGCCGAGGATATATTTAGCACGGCGACATCTTAATTTAGAAATCTAGATAAAAACTATCTTAATTTCGAAATTTATCAGAACTAAAATTAAATTTTAAACAGCACATAATAATTTAGTAAAAACATGTGGGTTTTGAAAAAATGTGTAACATATACATAACTTATACATTTATTTTAATTAATTAGATAAATTTATATTCCTATATTTTTTATCATCTTAATGTTTAAAACTGAATTCCTCCAGTTCACAAAAATTTGTTATGTAAGTTAAAAAATTAAAATTAAATTACAAAAATGTCCTTTAGTCCAGATTATTTTTACTTCCCTCGTAAAAGGGAAGTATTGTAAGATTTTTTCAGATCTTTACGTTTGAGATGCCGAAAAAACATGTTTTCTCAATTTTCCGTCAGTCTGTCTGTCTGTCTGTCGGTGTGTCTGTTCGCGGCATAGCTAAAAACTAATTACTCGATTGACTTCAAATTTTGGTTAAAAATTAAGTGTCATATGGAGATGACCTTGTAACATTTTGGCAAAAATTCAATGTGGCGAAACAAAATGGCGGCGCAGTGAAATGTTAAAAAAAATATTACTAAAAAACTACTTATCCGAACTATCTCAACAAAAATTAAGTATTATGTAGCAAACAACTGGTAAACTTTTGGTAAGAATCACATAAAATTATTGAAATTTCAACCTGAGATTTTAGTCAAAAATTAAGGGTGTTATGAGGATGACCTGGTAATATTTTAATAAAAATCTAATATGCCGGAATAAGATGGTGACCTAGTGAAACGTTAAAAAAATAGTATTAAAAAACTACTTATTCTACTTATTTCAAATTTTGCACAAAGATAGGAATAAACTGATATAACATTTTAGTATGAATCCAAGAAAGAAAAACAAAATGGCGTTCTAATAAAACATTTAAAAAAGCCAGAAAAAACAAAATTAAGTCTAAGTAAAAACTAGTTATTGAATTTATTTTAAATTATACCCAAAAATCAAGTGTGATACTGGTAAAATATTGGTAGCAATCCAATGTGATGGAGCAGAATGGAGCCCAACAAAAATGTTTAAAAAACCCATATTTTATCAAGTAACCAAAGCCGTGAAAGCTTCCGTTCTAACAAAGGAGCAGTAAACTATGACAGACGAAAGAAATGTAAAAAATGATACATATTATAATTATCTAAAATAGCCATAATAACAAACAAATGAAAACACTTATTGTAATGTTAACAAAATTAAATACCTCAGGCAAGCACGGATCTTCTATTAGGCTGAGTAGGTTGAAGCCCGGGCCCTCAAAGTCATAGGATCCCGCTGAAGCCCTTTTAGCAATTTATTTGTTCAAATAAAATCTTATAAAACAATCTACTACGGGCGGAGAAGCCAGAGATTTAAGCCAAGCAGCTCCAAGCTCCCCAAGTTCTACGGCTTCTACGGTCTTCCCAAGATACACAAGAACAATGTACTACTTCGACCGAACGTCAGTGAAATAAACTGGCCCACATACAAATTAAATAAATATCTTTCAAATGTTCTTAATCCATTTACTGGAAAACTGATTCGTTTATAAAAAACTCTGCACATTTTGTGGAAAAAACTTAAGGCAATCCAATTGGATCCCGAAGATATTTTGGTCAGTTTTGGTAAAGAATCAGTATACACAAATAATGTTCCTGTTAACGACCCAATTTGCATTATATCAGCCATATTTGAACATAATAATCTTGATAATAATTTAATAGATCTACTGGAAGTTTGTTTTATTTCATTTTTCATGGGACTTTTTATGAACAGACCTTAGGCGCAGCTATAGAATCTCCTCTAGTACTCTAGTAGCAAACATTTTTATGGAGGCCTTTGAGGATATTGCTTTAACATACCTCCCACTAAAACCTAAACACTGGTTCAGATGTGTAGATGACACTTTTGTCGTTTGGCCTGATGGACAGAAAAATCTCCTCATATTTCAGGACCACCTTAATCAGCAACATGGTTATATTAAATTAACAATGGAAACTGAATCTAATGGAACGATTCCCTTTCTAGATGTATTTGTTCAAAGGAAAGGAAATGGTATATAGGAGATTCTGTGACTTGAAGTTCGACGCATACAAATAGATACTTAAATGCAATTCCCCCCAGTATCCAGCACAAAAGAAATCGGTTATCAACTCACTCGTATTTAGAGCTATTTCGATTTCTGATCAAGATTCTCTAACATCGGAAACAGCGAAATTGACTGAAGTGCGCAAAGTAGTCTAACTCCGCGAAAGGAGAATGATAAGGAGATAAGTTAGATAGTGTTGTTCTTCCCTACATATATGGCACTAAAGACAAAATAGGAAGAATAATTCGGGGGTCCAACATACGTACAATCTTTAATACACATAAGAAGATTTGACTATGCTTGCGAACCCTGAAGATGTTGTACCTTTTCAAACAGAAGGAGTATATACAATTCCTTGCTCCTGTAGAGAAGTGTATGTGGGAGAAACTGGACGTTCAATATCCACTAGACTAAAGGGACATGAACGATGCGGTTTTTTGTAACAAAAGGTGATTAAAGACTTAACGAATTCACGATGAAGAAGTAAATAAATCACTTAGTTGATACTTTTAATACTATGAAATTATGTATGTATCTATTTAAGTCTGTTTGTTTATATATTAAAAATCTGTTTAGTGAGTTAATTTTATTTCCGTTTTTTCTTATGCTTTAATTACATTTTATTTTTCATATGAAGCGAGGGTAAGTTTTACTTATTTTAAGATTTTAACGCTAAGGATGAAAGAAACCGTGTACGACGCGACGCCTGGGTCCCTTTCGTACCCCCTCCCCTTCAATCGCATGTCAGTGTATTTCTTCACAAGGGTCCTACATTTTGTTCTCTTTTAAATACTCAAATGTATGTATATATCACTGGGTGATCTGGGTCCGACGATTTACTTATAGAGAAGGTTATATCAATTTTTGAACTGAAAAATCGTACTATTAACGGCGCAATGCGTTCGCTACAACTTAAATTTTGATTTTGTAAGAAATAAGTTAAGTGTGGTATAGAGCGGATTCCAGAAATACTTAAAGCAGAGACAAAAAAAAAATCTCGAAATAAATGAAAAAAGGTAAAGGCACAGGAGAGGGCAAAATAGCATCAGTTCGCTGAAAATATTATAAATACATGCCTGCTACAAGAGAGAGTGTCATAAACTGGACCATCGCCAAGTTATATAAATTTGCAAGAAATGAGAGCCAAATGAGTAATAAAAAAGACCCCTCAACTATTTGTCATACCTTTATACTTACTAAACATCTAAAAACTAAATTTAAATAAAAAAACTATTAAATGCAGGACACTATTCGAAAAAACTACTTAATACAATGTTCCTATACACTTAAACTAAACTTTCTAGATTTCCATAAGAACATGGGACTTTTTTAAATCTCCGCATTGACGTAGGAAATTATAGAATCCAAGTAGTCTGAACTCATAAAAAAACATTTACCAGAACCAAAACGCAACAATAGAAGTGAAACTTGATATATATGATAAAACAATACAGACTGAAAAACATAGATATGAAGAGAGGGCTTAGTTATCCGCCAAAATCTTCATACTAGCACTGGAGGATTATCAATGGATTGTACTTAAATTATCTGCTCTTTTTTTGATGACATCATATTAATCTCTATCATTCTCCATGACACAAAATCTCTAAGATGTAGATGAACTAAAGACAATGCAAGAGAAAAGAAACACGAACACAAATGCTCGAGTCCAAATGACCTCTATGAAGCAAAGTGCAGAAATCACGAACGAATTAGATTCATATGGGCGGCCTTTTGAAAATTGGGATGTGTTGATGAACAAAGAACTACCCATCAGTATCATGAAAAGGTGTCTAACAGGAGTGTATTAACAGTAGCTACGTACGGACTAGAAAAAATATCAGCTGCAAAACGAATAAGTCGTCTAAAGGTGCAGCTAGTCATGAAAAGGGGTATACCTCAAATCGCCTAAAAGATTGGGTACAAAACGAGGAAATAACGATTCGAGTAGAAGAAAAGATTGAAAAATGTAAGTAAAAAATCATGCAACGAACACCAAGTGAACTAGACAGAGGCAGGTTTATGATGAGGTTAGTTGACGATAAGGTAAGAACGCTATCCAATAATGCTACCAATTAGTTCAAAGTAGGGATGAAAGATAAACACGTGAGAAGTTTATACTCAGGAGTGGACAGCAGAGGGATAAGAAAGAAAAATAAATACGGGTACTTCGGCTGCTTAATAATTTAAGAAGGTTAATTTAATTATCTTTATTTTGTTTGCATCTATTTGCCAGCTTGTTGTTGATGGTGACAATAAATAAAAATACCGACTAATTGATCATTGTCGAATGTTTTATCTTTTGAAACCTTCGTATTTAGTTCAAGAGTCCAATCTTTAACTATTTAATGCTATTGACATAACTGCTGACTTTGCTCTAAAGAAAATAAGGAGAATTTTTGCAGTTCAGGTTTTTTTGTAATATAAAAATTAATGTTTATATTAGTTTTGTCATTATTATTGTTACTTTTAGTTTTACGATTATATGTTTATTATATAATTTATTGTACTGCTGTTTGTGCTCTTAAATAATTTTAATGTGACTTGTATTTATGTTTTGATTTTTCAATAATATTACTAAGAATACTTAAAAAACTGCAAATATACATGGTGTTTTTTTAATTCATGGCTAAAAATGAAGGACGTACTTTTTGCTTTATTTTAGGACTAGAAATTCATATAAACATGTTTCCACAAGGCCTTCGTTTTTCATATACAGGGTCTCAAAATTTTGATTTTTTTTTTAGTTTTTTTCATAGATTTTCTACATTTCTAGAGATATATCATTTAAATTTGACACACATTATTCTGTAAGTAATATCTACGAAGTGGCTATAATACATTTTACAAAAATATACAACGTATTACTTCTTTTTTCTAGGTCGAAATCGCATTTACTCCTCCCGAAATTTTTACTGTGTCGTAACTGGCGGTTTGTATTTATAAAATCAGATTCCTCATTTTGTTTTCTAATTTCTTGGTTTCTTACTGTAACCCGATATTTTGAATTATTTAGACGTTAGTTAGCAAAATGCTAAGGGTCTACATATTTAAAATTTTGTTTTTTTTTCCTATTTTTATTTTGATTGCTTAGAATGCAGGATGTCACTTCTGGGTTTATTTTAGGACTAAAAGTTCATATAAACATGTGTTCGAAAGGCCTTAGTTTTTGAGATACATACAGGGTTTTAAGATTTAAAAAAAATTAAACTTTTACAACTTGTGTCTCAAAAACTTAAGGCCCTTCGAACACATGTGTAGAATTTTAGCATTTAAAATAAGAAACCAAGAACTTAGGCCAGTGACGTAACACTAAAAATTTCGGGGGAGAAAAGAGGTCACGACCTTGAAAAAAGTAACATACAGTAGATTTTTGTAAAATGTATTATAGCTGTTTGATAGACATTGTTTAGTGTGTGTCAAGTCTGAACGTTTTATCTCTAGAAATGTACGAGATCCATGAAAAAAACATCAAAATTTGATACCCTGTATCTCAAAAACGAAAGCCTTGCGTACTTATGTTTATATAAACTTTTAGTCGTAAACTGAGGCAAAGACTTACGACCTTCATTGTTAGCCATCAAATAAAAAACACCCTGTATATTAGCTATGTTCACAACTACTACTTAATTTCAATTTGATTAACAGGGGTCGCCAAAATAATTCTTACACGCGGGCGGCAACTATACTGCAAACAGTATAAATTATTAGACGAAACTTCTTGTTTATATTACTACTTAGGTTTGTAATTCGCTGAAATTCGGCCTTTAACTAAAAAAAAACGCATTTCAGCCATTCACAGCCCTTAAATATTTTCGCTTGTTCCATGGTTTCCGCACATGAAGACGAAGCATAAGCTACCAACTATGATTAAACATGATCCAGTTAGATCCTTACCTAAGATTTTTAGACTTAAAAGACCAAAATTAATCTACATAATATTGCTGGCGCCATATTAATGTCATCACGTTGTTGAATACAATTTTAGAATGTTTACCTTAGCGCTACCGAAAAATGCAATATATTTCCCGATAATTTTGGCAAATGACAACTTTTCGAAAATCAATATGCGCATATTCCTCAGATTAGCATCGCAATAACAAAACCTACTTTTAAAGAAAGTATCGTAAATATTTACTATACAATATATACATTCAGTCGCCATTAATTAAACTTATCCTTAAACTTGAATTGTGTTTAGTGAAAAGGTGTTGGCATTAGTTTCAAATGAATACCTGCGTCTCTATTTTGAACGAATCGTTAACAACAGGCGGGTAATTAACAATGCATATCTGTTGAAAATTGGCCGTAAAAATAATCCTAAAACAAATTACCAGACTGAAAACTACGTTATTTTTATTAAATCAACAATCAGAGACGGTCGGAAGTTGTTTTATTCTTAAATATTCATTTTCCGCATAGAACGTATCACTATGCGTAAAATTAAATTACTGAGTAAGAATCTGCTTTTCAATACACAATCATATAAATGAAGGTTAATATAGTTTTTGCAAATAATAAAAAAAAAAATTAATATCACTCTTTCTCCTTTGTCAATGTTTTATTTCCTCTGCCGTCTCCAAATATTCTATTATTTTTAAAAATATTTATAATCAAAAGCAAAAGTTATGGTACGAGCGGGGATCGAACTCGCACCTCTGGATCACTAGTCCATCGTTCTAACCAATTGTGCTATTGTACCACTGATAAGCAATTCGTTAGAACTTGTACATATTCAGATCCACCAGTATCATAACCATTGTTGATCCTGCCAAATATTCCAACCTTATGGCACGGCGTTCCGGATTGGATGTCAAATCTGAAATCGCTATTAGGTACCGTCCATATTAGTAAATTTATAATTTTACGTTATGCCCATATAAGCCAAATTTTGAATAGAAGTATTTAATCAGTTTATTTTAAAACTGTGAAATATATTTTTAGAAATATTTATAATCAACAGCAAAAGTAGTTATGGTACGAGCGGGGATCTAATAGTACCTAATAGTGATGTTAGATTTGACGACCAGTCAGGAACGCCGCGCCATACAGTTAGGATATTTGGCAAGATCAACAATGGTTATGATACTGTTGGGTTTGAATATGTACAAGTTCTAACGACTTGCTTATCAGTGGTACTATAGCGCAATTAGTTAGAGCGATGGACTAGGGATCCAGAGGTGCGGGTTCGATCCCCGTTCATACCATAACTTTTGTTGATTATAAATATTTCTAAAAATATTTTTCACAGTTTAAAAATAGACTGATAAAATACTTCTATTCAATATTCTATTATTCTTATCACCGACTTTAGGGAGTTTCTTTCAGAATATACGGCAGCAGAATTTTCTTACTGTGGACAATATACACAGGAAATCAGTTTAAGGAAGTTTTTATCAGAAATCACGTGTCCCTGTTTTCTCTTCAACTAAATTTTGAAGTGAGCTGTGCAACTTAACGTGCAAAATGTTTAAACAAATTTAATATTATTTCATAGTCTCAAGTGTTATTCTATAATTTACATATTTACCGTTATTGTTAAAATGTAGGCAGCTAGGGGAATGTGAAGTTTGATGTATACAATTTCTGGTTTTCTTTTATCTAACGTTTTTCGAAAATGTTTAAGGGAGCTGTGCAGTTAACTGGGTACTAGTTATTTAAGTAAACAACTATAAATTAACAGAATATTTAGAAAATTAAATTTTAAATTATTTTGTTTCAAAAATTAGCAAGAAGAGAAACGGTTGTTCGAAATGCAGTGTAGTTTTGGTTTTCACATCAACAAGAGAAACAATCAAAATTTGGAATAAATTTATAACTCTCAAAATAATAAAAAAATTATAGAAAACAAACGAATATAAACAACTAATAGGCTCTTGCTAGCTGCTATCTATTATTTTCTAATAACTGGCTGAGGGACTACATTCCACTTTTCAAGAAAAACTTTTTCTAAGTCTAAGAAATTTGCAAGAGCCATATAACGACTTATAATCTTATAGTCCTTTATGCGGTTACAACTTGAAAAGTGAACTGGCCAAATCAGTCTTTGAATGTAATTTTCTTTAACGAAATTGTGAATTTGGGTTCTCCGGTGAGGCGGGGCATTAAATCTTATTAGGTACAATTATTGGAAAAATAATTTCGTTGTCCTGAGTCAGTTCTGTCTTTAAAGATTACCAGCTCAGTGCGATTGTCTCGCCAAATTCCGCTCCAGATTTTAACGGAGCCTGGACAAAATAAAACTCTCCGATGTTCAGTCCTTTTTCTTATTTTTTTCCCTACTTTAACTCTTCCGTCGATTTTATATAAACAAAACTTGGACTCGTCTATGAAAATTAGGCCAATTCTGTATACCCCAGTTTAAATGTTTCTTTGCAAAATTTAAACGATTTGTTTTGTATTTCCTTGTTAAAGGTACTATTTTGAATGCCTGACATGAAGTCCAATTTCATGTAATCTAGATCGTTTCTGCTGTGTAGAAAGCTGGGCACCTCTAGTTTTTAAATTACTTATTATTGTAGCATCTCCTGCTGCTTCAAACTCTTCCCTGGCATTGGTATTTCTTGCTCGACCTTCCTCTATGAACGGGATACGGCGAGCCTGATGTTTGAAACCTATTCCACAAACGGGGTAATTAACGGCGTGGGATTTTCCGAGTTCACTAGCTATGCACTGATGACTCTATCCAGCCATATAAGGCCAACTGCTATACATTTCGGCTTTTTGTAGACGATTGTAATTCATATTTCGAGGGCTATTTAGTAGAGACGCGATAATTAAAAAGATATTTTATTGTATCTAATAATAATAGAGATTTCTGTCAAATTAGAAACCCTATATTTTCACTGGCAATAAAGATAACTCAATAATGTGCTACATTTTTATGCAAGCTTTTCGAAAAATGGTAAATAACATGTATAACAAGGAATTTTAGATATGAAACATCAAACTGCTCTAGCTGCCTTCGCTTTAACAGTACCCGTAAAAACACAAACATCAAATTTGTTTAGAGATTTTGCATGTTAAATTCCACAGTTTACTTAAAAATTTGGTTGAGAAACAAGCGCAAGTATTTCACCCTAAACATAAATCTAATAAAACTATATAAAGCACATTGCACAATAACAGTAGATTCTTGTAGCTTCAACATCAAATTTAAAATTTGAAAATCAATTGGCAATTAATTCAAAGTAGGGAAGATTTTTCCGAAGCCCAGTTCCATACCACATGGTTCAACGGCTATATATCAAGTGGGTTCAGGCACCAGCCTTAATCGATTCATTCTTGTTCAGACCATTCAAATTTCTGTGTTCTGATTAGGATAGAAATGACTGTATTATTTATTCTTAGGCTAATTAAGGGCATAACATATTATATTCGAATGTAGTGTGATTAAAAAGTGCAATTCTTTCAGAAGATGCAATTTTGCCTATTTATGACATTATAAATAATATGGTTATTAAAATAAAAACGAATTATCCTGCTTTTGAGGTGTGATTTTTGAGTATTGTTTACAAATTTTCCAGATGAGGGTTATTTTCTAAATTGTATGTCGCATTTGCAAAGATTTTCATTTTTAGATTTCGGTTTTGCCATATCAGCTTAATATTTTTGGTGTGCAGCACTATAAAATCGAATCGAAAACGAGAGGAAACTATTAATATTCATTACTACAAGTTTCAGTGTAGTCTTAAAATTCAGCGAGGAGATTTGTTAACATTTCTAAGTTAAAACCTCGTTTTCAGAAAATTGTGGGGAAAGATATTGTCTAGCCTACATAACACACTAAAATCGATGTATTTGTATTTTTTACGCTGTGACTAGGTACACGCTAACCTGTACGTAAATCAGAAAGTTATATACACGCGAAACGTCATAAAAGCGATGACGTCATTTCTTAGCGTGCTCGTATCGATTGTATTGTCCGTGAACGCTAAAACAAAAATGTAAGATCGACATCGATTTATTGTAAGGTACTAGGTAGCTTGGGGTTTCTTAATTTTTAATAAATCAATGTATACTTATATGAAAACATGTATTTAAGATTGCAGAGTCAAAACATTGTAAAAATAATTTTTATACATAAGATAATTATTATTAGTGTTAAAGCTTAGAAAACTATTTTTTAATTCGTTTTCGCTTTAATCCAATAACGGTTTGATCGGCGCCTCTAGGTCTTCCTTTTACTTGAATTTTGGGTGGTAATACTATGTCACTTAAAACTTAAAAAAAAACCATTAATTTATGGTGATTACAAATAATATGTATCTTACTTTTGATTTTTTTGTTGGTTTCCTTAGTCAGAAGGGATTTGCCACCATTAGGTACAAGCATTTCATTTGCATCTAAAAAGTTATTAGATTGTTAATTAAACTTATATTTCAACAATGATTTCAATGCAACAAACCAAATATATGTGAGTCTAAAATTTCTCCACATCTACTTTTTTGCCCATTTTCACGAATAATTTTATCTTCTCTGTTTTCGTTACTTTTGGTAGCTAAATGAAATTCTTTTTCATTTGGTACTAACATTTCATTAACATCTAGAAAAGAATAAGAGATTGTTAATTATGTAAGTTTATTTTAACATAATTTCAAAGCAACAAACCCGTTACATTTGAGTCCAAGATGTCTTTTGACATAGTTACTTGACCATGGCCATGTAAAATTTCGTTGTTTGTTTGGTCTTCCATTAAATCTATGAATTCAATTTGTACATTGGGCACTTCAGTAAAATTTTTAACATTATTATTATCATTCTCAGTGTCACTATGAATTACATTTATGGCTACCTCATGGCCTTCTCGCCAAAGAGTCTCCATTTCTTCCAGTATTTTCATTTTGTAATTAAACGAACTACCGGAAGATAAGCTAGCTAAATTTGCCAGCGAATTTGTCACAAAAAGAGCTTTTTTCCTCTTTTGGTTTACTGTCTGTACAGTAGGAGAACCAGCTTGTGTCACAGAAAACGGTTGCACTGAAATGTTTTCTCCTGTAGTGGCAACTCTTGTAACCCTTTGATGTTTTACATAAAATTCTTTTGACCATCTTTCACTGCATAACTTTTTGTCAAATAACGTGATTTTTTCGACTCTTCTAGTGGCAAAAATGTGCTTACAAGGCAGAAACATTGATGTGAAGTTTATGCAGGTACAATCATTTGTTGAAACATTATATTTATTTCCCTTTGACTCTGCTTCGTAGGTATTCAAAATATGATCTTTTAAAGTAACTGATACATTTTTTGAGGCTATAATTTGAAACTGAACATATCTGTTTGCGTAGGGTGTTAGATATTCTTCGTACTTAAATTCACAACTATCCTTACTGAACAATGTAATAGGCCTCGTTAAAATTAATCTAGCTGTCCGGTTATCTCTTTCATACTCGTGAGAATGTAAAAAAATAAAAAAACATTTTACAAATTCTGCTAAGCTACTGTTTTTCTCTATTACTTGCTTTAATTTTCCATTGATTGCCTCCAATCTATTGTTTGTTCTATTTAATAAATTACCATGACACATACTGTAAACCGTCCATTCATGTTTTATGGCATGCCAGTTTTTGTTGTAGTAAGTAATTATTGATTCTGAAGCAGTTTCTTGCAAAAGCTGATAATTTCTGTCATATTCTTCTTCACTTCGGCTGTAGACAAGATTTTCTAATAGCTTCAAAGCTTTAATCCTTTCCACATTTGTTACATTCATTTTTTCTCTGGATATCTCCCTTTTCATAGTTTTCAAAGTGTGGAATAAGCAAATATATACTTGGGCTTCAGGAAAAATCTCTTTTATCACATTTCTCTGCAGTAAATCCTTATCCCCCATAAAACATTTTATTTGATTTTCACAAATATAATTTTCTTCTTTAAAAATATTCATAAACCAAGAAAATGTTTCTTTGTCTTCACGTGCAATTAAAGCCACTGCAGCTATTTCACTCTGACCATTTGAATCTTCAACAAGTATTATAAAAACAGTAAATCCTAGATTTAATAACTTGTAGGTGCCATCTACAGAGACAAATTCAGGCCAGGATTTTATTGCTCTCCTCATGGAATCAGTAGAGAAATATAGGGCTTTAAATTGGTTCACCGAATCATGTAAAATGTGAACATTGCATTCTAAAAAAATCAATGTAGAATAAATAACTATATGATTATATTATGTTTATAATAACTCACTGTAAACATCGGTCAACACCTTCACTACATGTTCTAAATCATTACTAACATTCTTCATACCATATGCAATGTTTGATAGATCTTTCATTGTGCTCAATTTTCCTGTTAAACCTAATATTTTTTGGTGAATTAGCTTTTTATTCCCACGGACATCTAATAAATCCTCGATAACATTTTGTTCATTAGTACTTAGTTTACGATTTGAGGGTAAATAATCATACACCACCTGAAAATGAGAGTCTTATAAGGTAGCAAAAAAATCATTACAAAAAAAAGTAATAAAATGTACATATTTTACTTACTTCTGACATGTCATGATTTTCATGTTTCTCTACTAACTGTTTTATTTCAAGAAGATCACCTGTCTTAGTAGCCCGAAGTTTGATTAAGGCTGGACAATTCATTTTGCAAGTTCTAAAATATACATAAAATGGGACGTCCGGTTATATATGGAATTTTCTAGAGAATTCAAAAATTAAATGAAGAAGTAGGGTACTAATTTGAAATAAGAATGTTGACCACGCCCAGACTTTCTAAGACACCCTGTATATGTAAAATATTCAACAAGAGTATGCCAATGACCCCAACTAATAAATATATATGTATTTGTTAAATTGAGATAATAACAAATTTACAATAATTATTATCTAATTTCATACCTTGTTTTACGAATGCCTTTTCCACGATTTCTTACTGCTCCACCATGAACACAAATATATTGAACTTCGTAATATTTAAGATCATTGTTCAATTTACGCTTTAAGACTCTTTGAGCCATCTCAATAGTTCTGCTACCCTTAATCACAAATCTTTGTCTGTTATCTTTTTCATATTGTTTTAAAATGTTGTTAAACTCATTAAAAGAATTGAATAATTGGCCACACTGCATAATAAATGCAAACAAACACTAAACAAGCCAAAAAATATGAATATTCTTTAGTCACTGTAAATCACAGAGCTACAACAACAAGCATACCTAACCTCACATAACAAATTTTAGCGCTCCAAGTTTTAGCGTGTACGAAGAATACATTTAATACGCGCACGCGAAAAAATGACGTCATCGCTTTGATGACGTTTCGCGTGTAGGTGTTGTTGAATAAGTATTTTGGTAATTATTGTTTGATTTCCTGGTGAAATAGTCATACCGAGTATCATTCGCGAAAGAATTGCGTCTTGAAAAATGTTTAACTTTCATTCAAGTTTGCTGCTATCTGGCAATTTGGTTCATGACATTTTTCAAATTTTTTTGTCTTAAATGTCATTCACAAAATTCCCTAGCATCAAACTCTCATAATAATCCAAATATTTGCCTTCAAAATTGTGTATGAAAACTTGTTAACTTGTGGTGGTCAGTACTGAACATTACCTTTTAATTCTTTGTGTCTAATAGAACGGCTAAAATTGGAATTACATTTTTTTGTTTTAATGCAAACTAGCCATTTCAAATATGTATTTTTGTAAAAGCGTCATTAAACTTTATTTAAGGCTTCCGGCCGTCGGGCAATATCTAACTGCGAAACAAAACATCCTTCCTTGTTGATCTCACCAACTTATTTAGGTTAAAAAAAACAAGGATAAGAGCAATTCGTTTTTCATAAAAATTTCCGGAAGATTAATTTCTCTATTCGTACAGTAATGTTTTGTTGTTCTAAATTAAGTGGTTCCTAAGTAAATATAGAAATAACAATTTAACATCACTTATTATTAGACCGATCGTTTTGAAACACAATTGGACGGTAAAGCGACAAATGAATTGCATGTTTTGCATACCTTTGCAATATATTCACATGTTTTGCTTTACTGTACCAAGGAGATAAGCATTCGTTTCTAAGTTAATAACAAACGTCTTGCAGTTTAGACGTTTCTATTTGTTTGACCAAGATATCATCTCGTAAATTTTATATTCCGCCACTGCAAGTTTTTTTTCTTGATTCTGTCCAGGACCTTGTTGCTTATTTTGGCCCAGTATAAAACGACATTCTTGACATTTCAAAACACAGTGAATCTTTTGTTACCACGGGATCATGGTCCTAGCTTTATCTAAATAACAATTACTATTATTACAAAATAATTTGTCGAACTTAATTTTGATAATTAATCAAACATAAATGACGCGCCGCGGAAGTGTGGTCGATGTGCAACTGATCAGCTTTTCCCCCAGGAAGTTTTCTATATCTCCATTTATATCAGATGTAATAAAACAAAATGTATGTACAACTTTTGATAGTTTAATTAATATTATAAGAAACGTAGGTCAGGATGTATGTATAGAAACCATCTCTACAATAATCTGAAATATATAAAATTGAAACCTGTTCGGTTAGAAAATAGAAGAAAATGTAGGGGTAATTTTATTATCTTTTCTTTTTTCAAAACAAATTTAAATTAAACAGTTCAGTCCATTCAAGTAAATTTTATTAAAAAAATTGATTATGTTTTAATATGAGGATATAAACATTTTTTTTTACCTAAGAAAGAAAATCGGTTATAAAATGTTATAAAATTATATAGGTATAAAATTTAATATTGCTTATTATTCATATAGCGGATATGATAAACTTTGAGATGAATAGTAAATGATACTATTTGAATAGTTTGGGGCGCATGCGCGTTAGAGCTAGAGCTGCGCGCCTATAGTAGTTCATCAACTGGCGCCAAATCTGGTCAAGAGCTAGAAATAAAACGTTGGCATAGGACAAGATATTTGTTTTGACTGCTTTTTATGGGACCGCTTATGTGACTTGTCATCTCTCCGTTATATCTGAAAACGTTTTAAATTTATTTTATCTATTTTAATTAAATATATTGTTCTAAATTAAAAATCAAAAATTTTTGACTATATTTGTTTTAGTACTTTTAATTAAGGATTGAGTCTAGATATATATTTCTATATTATTAAAAAACACATATTTATACCGCTTTTGAATAATAGGTAAAGTGACACCTCTTAGTTTCTTTAAAAATTTGAAAGATTCGCAGTCATTAATCAACATTTTTTGATATCCAAACCTGACTACCTAGGAAGTCGTTAGGTGCAGAGTCATCGACTGAAGTTTGACCACCCGTTAACTACCTAATAATTATTTAAAAAAATAGGACAATTATTTTTTCATCGAATTGTATGCGATTTCTTTTTTTTTTAGTGGCCTTCTTGTTTGTGAAAAAAATAGGACAAGCGTGTGTCCCCGTCTTTTAAGTGTTTAGGTGTAAATAATAATTTTAAGTTTGGAGAAAAATATAATAATAATAACGATACTTGTAATGATAATAGCTTCTCTCGTACTCATATAAATTGGCCAAAACACTTAGCATGTAAGGCCAGTCCACAGAGAAAAAAAAATTGTATGCGATAAATTATAATTTATTGGGATAAGTGAAAGTAAATCACAGGGTGCCTCAGAAGAACAGGGAACGGTGAAGTAGTTTTACTTCCCTTGGAAAAGGGAAGTAATATAATCGCGAAAAAATCAGCCTCCGAGATTTCTCAGATCTTTACGTTTCAGGATCTCCAGAGGCGAAAAACATGTTTTTTTCAATTCTGTCGGTCTGTCTGTTGTTCGCGGCATAGCTAAAAAACTACTATACTCCCATTGACTCCAAATATTGGTCAAAAATTAAGGGTCATATGATGATGACTTGGTAACACTTTGGTAAAATTCAAATATGGAAAACCAAAATTAATTAACTTCAAATTTTGTACAAGAATCGAGCATTATGAGAAAATCAACTCGTAAAATTCTGGTTCGAATCCAAAATTGCGAAACAAAATGGCCTCTTAATAAAATTCTTAAAAAGTTAGCCTGAAAAATTACTTAATGAATTGATTTCAAAATTTGCGCAATAATTAATTATGGAATACAGATGAACTGAAAAAATTGTGGTAGGAATTTAAGGTGGCGAAATGTTTTTTATTGTGAAACATTCACCAGGTTTTACACATCTGCACGTTTTAGCGTCTACAGATGCAAACAATATAGGTTTTATAAATTGCGTCAGTCTGTCTCTTTGTTTGTTTGTCGGTCTGTTAGTTCGCGGCATAGCTTAAAAATTACTTCTCTAATTGACTTACATATATGTGGATGATCTGGTAATATTTTGGTAAAAATCTTTGGCGGAACAAGATATGGGTCCAGTGAAATGTTAAAAAAATATTACTAAAAAACTTATTACAAAATTTACCTCAAATTTTGCATAAAATTTAAGTGTTATATAAGAATAAACTGGTAACATTTTGGTATTAATTCAAGGTAGCAAAACAAAATGCCGGCCTAATGAACTATTTAAAAAATCCGCATTGAGAATACTGATCAGCACTAGATATTTTAAGATAATATCGGAAATAAATAGAAACTAAGAAGTATTTTTTTTCAAACGTTTTCTGATTTGGCTAAGAAAATATGTACTGTAGCCGACAAATAACCAAGACATTACCTTTATTGTGTGTTTTGGAGTCTTCTGTTAATAAAACTACATATTGCTTATATTCTTATCTTTTATTTTTTTTAGTGATGATTTTGCCAGATATATTTTTTAAATTATCTTTTTGCTCACCCGGTATTATTATTTTGAAATACTTACAGTTCTTATTTTATTAGATTAAGACAACCTAATTCAAAAATGGCAATAGTAATGTATCAGGTATGTTACTAAAAATAAAAATAGTTTTTCATATCTAAATATCTTATCTATGTATACATGGTATTAAAACAAATCAACTATATCGCACTTTGTCTCTCTAGAGCGTTCCGTATATTATTTTTATAAACTGAAATACAATTTGCTGACAAATTAGTTAGGACAGTGACCAGTTTAAAAATTTTTGGATTCCAGTGAGGTCTAGGTACTATGGATCTAATGAGCCATTCTCCCACTCCTACAGAATACCGAATGCTGGTGATCAAAATTAAGTTGCTTATACACCACTGGATTCACACAAAAGTTGATAAATCCATTTTCCGTTGGAGCTATTTAATATTTGTAATGCGGAAATATTGCCTTTTGCTTGAAGTTCCTGATGACATTTTTATTATTTTACCATTTTATGAACTTATTCTGATTGTAGAGGCAAAAAATCCTTTAATGATCTTAGACATTTCAACACATTTGCTGTTTAGGCTTTTAGTTAGCTCTGAAGCAGTAAAATTCCCCGAAGTAGCATCGTCAGGGTCACTTTTTACGGTAGGCGACATACATTGTGGGGAACTGTTACGTTTACGAATATAAAAAGTTTTTTTTTTTAGGAAAAACTTACAAACAAAACCAACCAAAGTTGTTTCAATTTCTTCTGCATAATTTTATTTAAAGTGAAAATGTAGTATTTTAGTATTTTTCTTTTAGTGCACTGTTTTTAGAGAAATTAGAAGAAACTGAAGCTAAGTAAATTATTTGATTGACATAGCGTATATTTTTAATTAATTGTTAAACATGTTATTTTCAATTTTTTGTGTTAGTGTTTTTTTTAGCAGAGTAGCAAAAGGGGGAGTAGGGGAGAAGGGCCAGAAATTCATATACTCTTCTCGTGCCTAGTAATTTTTTCTCCAGACTTTTCAGTTCATATTTAGATTTATTATTAAGAAATAAATAAAACATATTTATTGATATCAATATTTTTAGTGTGCATTCCTGATTTTAGTCTCAGTAGCAGCTCCTATACCAAACGTAACACAGCTTCCAGTTCCTTGATCTTATCTATAAAATGATTTTTTATATTTGTGGGAAATATACGACAAATTAAAGCTTACTATATGTTGTGATGGAATTTGGTATGTGGATTTTCACATAATAGTCTCATCTTTTTCCATCATTTTATTTTCTTTCACCTACCAATCATTTTAGTAGGGGGTTTAGCTCATAAAAAAGCATGCAACATAAAATTTTATTAAGAACATTACAAAACGGGATTTATAATTTGGTATTACCCCCTCGAGCTTGAATAATAGCACTTATTATTTCGGGCATGCTTTGAATTAATAACAATTTTATTCTGCGCCATTTGATTTATGATTCATCATAATGCGAAAGAAATTTATAGCAATACATCATACCCCAAAAACCTTCATGATTTAGAGAGCACAGCTGACGAAGACCGGGCTACCGTATAAAATACGAGAGATCCATCTTAAGGTTTTTAGTCTACAAATATTTTTTTGGGATCATTCCAACCACATATTGAATGTAAAGAGACTAAGATCCTTGTTTTCATACAGACGAACCACGGGCTGTCTAATTTCATTTAGTCATAGTCACAGTTGTGTAAAGAATACCTATGTGATGCCTTATTTATAGGTTGCAAATAGCATTATATATCATAAAGCTTAACGAACTTTTTCAACTGATTATACCTCAATCGTTTCCCGACACATATATAAACACTTTAATAAGTGTATGTATCCCAACCGAGAAAAACTTTCAGCCATATTGCAGTTAAAACAATGCTAAATTTATTGCCGAAGATATCTCAAACAATGAGGAATGCAGATAACGATTTTTATAAACTGAATACTGAAACAAAGGAATATTTTTAAAAATGTTATAAAGAAAATAATAATTAATTTGACGAAGTGAAAAAGAAAATGCAAAGGTTGTTCTAGAAAATGACATGGCAGGGATGTTTTTACTTCCCTCGTAAAAGGGAAATATTGAATCGCATTTTAGGGTCCTTAGATGCTCTATGGGATTCGGGTCCGGATTTCTGGGTGGATATTACTATATCTGAATAGCAACCTAATTAAAGTATTGGGGTATTATCTGCTCGTTGCAGCTTTATCCTATACTGGGATAGATAGTTTTCTTATAAAATGCACTTATGGCAACACATGCTCTTCCAAATACTCACTTTTGTAACTATCACCATTGAGGCTTGCAATTGTTACCAGTTCGTACTTCCAAAGTGGTCTATACCATCACACCTCCACAGCCAAATCGTACATTAGGGGAGAAGCCACACTGGGCATATCATTCTGCGGGTTTCCTATACACCGGTTAGCGACCTTGTAAATCGGGACTCATCTGAAAAAAGAACACTTCAGCAATTCACCATACCCCAATCTTTAACAGCTGGAGCAAATTGTAACCTCTGTCTGCCATGAGTTGCCCTGTACAGTGGGCTTGTAGCAGGTATGTTAAATTTTTATCTCGCAACTTGTTTCGTACAGTATCTGACGAAACAATGCTACTAGCTAAATCTCCTTTTACTAAAAATATTTCAGCGTCAAGAAAAAAAAAAGACGAGTCTTTCACGTAAAAGTCAACATGCCGTTCATTAAAGTCTCAGTAATTGTACAAAAATATTCTTTTCTTTACCCTGTATAATACCAAATTATTGCATATTTTTTTAACGTTAAAAATTGGGAGATACACAGAATATATCTAGCTACATTTTGACGAATTTTCTTTATCGAAATCGATATATCTAGTATACATCATAGTATCATCAGATTATTAGTTTAGAAAATTTTTACTTTAGAAAAGAATAAATTCGATTCTAAATGTAAAATTTTAGGAATTCTAATTAAAATAAAGTAACACTTACATTTTAGATATTTTTAGATTAGATTTTGTTAATATTGTCCAAAACATTAAAAAAATAGTATTTCCATTTACACTTCGTTTGTTTTTTCCGGAGTTTAATGGCATGTAACCAACTATGTTTTCATGTCAGTCATTTGTTATTTTCAGTCTGGATTAGTGGGATGTCTTTAATCTCCTGTCTATCGATAAGTGAGAAAATAATGTTAGATCCCATTAGGGATAATTAATTCTAGATGTTTCCAACAATAAAGGGAAAAAGAGGGTATTATAAAAATATCGTGTTTCAAATGGTTTTCAAGGTTTTGAGGTTATGAAGTCTCGTCAAACTAATAACATTAACTTTTTAGGAAAGCCAACGCTTATAAAGACAACAAATAGACATTAACTCGTGTTATTAGATTTAGGATTTATAGGTTATAGAAAATTATCCTCATATCGACTTGTGATGAAAATACATATATGTATTTTAGAAACACACTGAAAAGACAAGAAACATGAATTTAGA
Source organism: Kuschelorhynchus macadamiae (assembly GCA_030620095.1). Classification (NCBI taxonomy): domain Eukaryota; kingdom Metazoa; phylum Arthropoda; class Insecta; order Coleoptera; family Curculionidae; genus Kuschelorhynchus; species Kuschelorhynchus macadamiae. Next base: position 1,003,947 of record JAUTXW010004690.1, read on the forward strand.
AAAGAGTGAAATAAAATTTATTTTCCAAAATACGCAAACGGTTTAAATTTTTTCTCCTCGGTTTTAAAGAACAAAGTTGTTTATACCCCGAATAGCAAAATAAGTTCTACTAACCTACTACTATGACAAAAAATCGAATCAATCTTAGCACGTCCAATTAAATATCTGTAATGTGACAATTATCTACGGAAAGATAAGTGATGTCAAGTCTAGTGAACGAGTCGTCATGTCAGTCTATCGATATTGATATATGTCATTTATCCAACCTTGAACAGATCTGAAATAGAATTAAATAGCATTGTTCATAATTCGTAGGAATTGCATTAACTGTTTCTGGAACCATCAGATTTATTTTAAAAAATCGGTAAATTGTCTTTACATGAAACTTCCCTTGGTAATGAATTATTTCTTTCATCAAGGAAAGTGAAGCATAATACATTTAGTTCTGTACCTAGTTAATTAGAAATATGTATAAATTGGGTTCTTTCATAATCCTTGTAAAGAGGATGGATTCATTACGATGGAGTTTTTGGGATAATTGGGTAAGGTAAAACACATTTCTAAAGGTGTTAAGAAAGTGAAAAATAATACAATTTGAGCCACACATTTCTAATTAACTATTTACAAAACTGAAGTTGATACGCTACGATATCGTTGTAGGGATTCGCAACGAGAGAAAAATGTTGAATGGTGACGGGAAATATCATATGAATAGATTAATATAATTTCATTTAAAAAAGTAAATATAAACTTCAAAAATGAAGCTGCTGATTCAAAGTTTCAATATTTTGTCAAATAGTTTAGAAGTTATGACTGATTTTCATTAATTTGTGCCTAGGCATTCCGATACCAATTCTGTTTCATTAAAATTTTCTCACTTTTCAAATCTTTTAGTCGAGAACTATAAATAAATACATGTATATACAGATACGTCTGTACAGGGTATCCCATTTTCGGCACTTTTGCGGGGTATCTACCCTATTTTTAAAGATAGAGTGTTGCGGTTTTTACGACTTTTTTGTGAAATTAAAGATGGCGCCAGCAGTCTTTTCATAGCACTTTTGGTTTTTGGTATACAGGGCGTTTTTGAAAATGTTACATTTTCAGGCACCCCTTGTTTTCCAGCTATCTGATAACTTATCAAAAAGACGTAAACCTTTGCTTATATGACTTTTCCGTAGAATTTAGTGCCACTTTCAGAATAAGTATACGGGGTAAGGTCAAAAAGTTATCGGTTATATTTTTAAATGGGACACCCTGTATATTCGTTATATTTATTAGGAATAATATGGGCTTTCCAAAAATATACACATGTATGCAGTTATTTTGAAAAACTAGCTCAAAGTTCGAGATTTTCTAATTTTTTTTTTGTGGTTAATTAGTAGGTAGGTAGTAGGCTGTAGCTTAAATGTATTAAAAACAAAATTCAATTCATTCAACTTTTTATAATTTTCGCAGACCGTATTGTAAAAAATGTAAATTAAATATAGTATATAGTTAAATAGAAGCACCAAAACAACAAACATATTTCATTAATAATCAAAAACTGACAAAACTGCAAAGTTTTTGACATTTTGCTTTTTTCTCCAAGCAAATTACTCGTAGCCTACTACCTACTAATGGGCCACAGAAGAGAATTTTAGAAAATCTCAAATTTTGAGCTTGTTTTTCAAAATAAGTGCATACATTTAATATTTTTATATTTCTCATAATAAATATATATAATAATATTCAGGGTGTCCCGTTAAAAAAATAGATTAGGGTCCGACAACTGTTTGACCTGACCCATATAGTTATTCTGAAGCGGCACTAAATTCTGCGGAAAAAGTCATATAAGAAACAGTTTTCGCCTTTTTGATAAGTTATCAGATAGCTGGGATACGAAGGGTGCCTGAAAATGCAACATTTTCAAAGAAGCCCTGTAGCTCAAAAACCAAAATGGTTTTAAAAATTCTGCTGCGGCCACCTTTAATTTCACCAAAAACTAACTATGGCGAAAACCGCAACCTTCTAAAAGGATAAGGGAGATTCCCCGCAAAAGTGTCGAAAATGGGATACCTTGTACATACATACATACATAAACTTACACATACGTATCATCATCGAGATCAAATAATTTTAGTACAGTCTAATACTGATTATACGTGTGTGCAGTCAATGACCTAAAATTTTAGTTATGTTTTATCGAAGCACGGCACATCCACCTGACAATTTAATTATGACAACGTAATGCAATCCATACGTCCGGATTTTTTTTAACCTGCGGTTGTCCAAAAATGTCCAGTTCAAAATGTTATTATGTCCAGTCGTAATAAAAAAAAAAATATCCAGAACTGATAAAAATTGTAAAGTATATTGAAAAGTCCTAACATCTGGATTTTAGGTTATAATTGTTATAATTAGGAATACCATTATCTTTATTTTTAGAAATTCTTTCAATATAAGCTTAAACTTTTTGTGTTGTGTAGAAAACGCTGTAATCTTTTTGCTGAAATGCCAAAGTTCTTATTTTGTTTTTCCAATATTACGCAAGTACCTAGCGACTAACCTTTCAAAATCAGCAAATATATGTCAAATAAAATTGCAAATATATGCGCAAGATGCATATATGGATGGATACATGCATACAAAGACTTAATATGCACAAAATCACTGCATGGAACGAATTATTTAACATAAGTGACCTAAAAAGGGATTCAAAATGACAGACATACAGGCGGACAGAGTTACTTACCCGCAAAAATATTGTTAAACTATTTGAAAACCTTGTATACCATTTTTTATTTACTTAATTTGTTTAATTTTATGTTATTTTTAAGTTAGTTTTGTTTTGTAACTTTTTCTTTTCGCGTGAAATAAAATTAACGGTGTCTTATTGCCAATCAGTTTCATTACGGATAAATTCGTTCACCAATTTTTTTAAGATTTTATTAGATCCTCATAGTGCTCGTCAATGTTTGGTTTTAATTATATTTTTTAATTCCTGTGTCACATTTTATTTTTGTTTTATTTCAGGTCAATCGGACAGTAGTTTTATAATGTAGCAGCCGCGGTCCGCCGCGCCAATACGACGGAATCGAAAAACATAATTTTTGGGATCTGGATCTGATCTGAGTATCTTAGCCGGATTCATGAAAACATGAAAAAATCCGGGAAGACACTTGCCGTTTACGAGGGAGGCAAAGAGTGAATGACTTTTTCGGCATTTTCTTTATCCTCGACCAAGCTAGTATTGGAATTTTTTGATAAACTAGTGAAATACGTTCATAGATTTGCACCACTAGTGGCATTACTTTCAAGTAGGGGGAATTTTCTCTTTTTAGGGGTAATAAAAGGCAATGCTGTGATGAGATAAGCTGTGTTGATTATGTATTTGTATTTTACATAATGTCTAATGTTTCGTGTTATAATGTCCTAAAAGGTAACAAAATAAAGATAAGAGCATTTTTACCTCCCTTGTAAAAGGGAAGTATTGTAATCGTGAAAAAATCACCCTCGAGATTTTTTCAGATCTTTAAGTTTCGTCTCTAGATGACGAAAAACATAATTTATAAATTTCGTCGGACTGTCTGTCTGTCTTTTCGCGGCGTAGCTAAAAAACTACTTACCCGATTGACTTCAAATTTTGGTCAAAAATTAAGGGTCATATGGGGATGACCTGGTAATCTTCTGGTAAAAATTCAATACGGCGAAACAAAATGGCGGCCTAGTGAAATATAAAAAAAAATGTTATTAAAAAACTACTAGATTGGAATCAACTATTAAAATTTTGGTTCGAATCCAAGATGGCGGAACAAAGTGGCGGTATAATAAAATATTTAAAAATTCGACCTGTAAAAACTACTTAATGGATTGATTTCAAATTGTGTGCCTTAACTAATCGTGGTATAGGGCTCAACTAGTAAAACTGTGTTACTAAAATTTCCCTCTAAGGTTCACATATCTTCACGCTTTAGTGTGCCTAGATGCCAAGAAACATGTTTTATCAATTCCGTCGGTGTGTCTGGTAGTTCGCGACATAGCTAGATACTACTTAGCCGATTGCCTTCAAATTTTTATTAAAAATTAAGGATAATGTGGGTATAACCTGGTAATATTTTGGTAAAAATCCAATATGGCGGAAAATGTTAAAAAAAATTTGTTACAGTGGTGTATTATTTGGGGTTAAGATCCAATAAAAAAAGTCTTTTTTTAAATTGTCGACGTTTCGCAATTTAATTGTTGCATCCTCAGGACACATATATAGATCCTATATCCAGCATAAAACCCATATTATCTGTATTTACCTACTCAGTTGGTCAGCATATATTTCCCAGATATTAAGTTTCAATCCTTTTCTTGTTATGTTAAAGTGGTGTATCATTTGGGGTTAGGATCCAGTAAAAAAAACAAAAGTATGTTTTTTAGTGGGCGTTTCTCAATTTTACTGTTGCATTCTCAGGACACGTATAGATGCTCTTATGTTGGAGTGGTGTATTATTTGGGATTAGAATCCAGTAAAGAAACAAAAGATTTTTTTATAATTGTCGACGTTTTGAAGATTTATTGTTACATCCTCAGGACGCATTTATAGATTCTATATCCTGCATGAAACCCATATTTTCAGTCTTCACCTACCACATTGTTCCGCAGATATTTTCCATATATTAAGTTTCTAAATGGTTTTCGTTAACGATCCTCTTGTTTTTATGTTAGAGTGGTGTATTATTTGAGGTTAGGAAATATCTGCGGGCCAACGGACCAGGTTAAGACTGATAATATGGGTTTCATGCAGAATATAAAATCTATGAGGATGCAACAATACAGTTGCGAAACGTCGACAATTTATAAAAGGACGTTTGTTTTTTTTTACTGGATCCTAACCCTAAATAATATATCGCTCTAACATAACAACAATAGGATCGTTAACGAAAACCAGTTAGAAATTTAATATCTGGGAAATATCTGCGGTCCAACGGAGTAGGTAAAGACTGATAATGTGGGTTTCAATTTAAGATGGCGAGACAAAATGACGGCCAAATAAAATTTTTAAAAAATCAACATAAAAAAATCTTGTTCAATTGACTTTAAATTTTACAGAAAAATTAAATGTGATAATGGAATAAACTGGTACGAATTTAACAGGATGTAGCAAAATGGAGGTATGTGTCAATGTAAAACCTAATTATTGAATTTATTTTAAGTTATGCCCAAAGGTCAAGTGTGACGTAGGCAGAAAGAAAATAGTAAAATATTGGTAGGGATCCAATATGATAGAACAAAATGGCGCCCAATAAAAATGAAAAGACAGTATATGTAACACATATATACTGTGACTATGTATTGAACTAAATTGGGTCACACTTCACTATTCCTAATAAATGGAAAAAGGTCATACAAGGGAAGTTCCAGGTAAAGGAAATTTACCGATGTTTTAGTTTTTGTGTATTGGCTGAGGATTATATTTAGATGTTTTTAATGGATAAAAAATATTTCTATTATTACACTTTCAGTTTTTCTATACTGACATGTTGTTTTCAAAATACATACCAGACCAGTGTTATTAGTCTTTTCATCTATCCGCACTTCACTATTCTGTAACCTGTAACTACAGTAAAAGTTAATTAACCCCAAGAAAAAATACGTGCTATTTTTTTAAACACTTAAACTTCTTCCCCAATGTTCAAAATCTTACTGGTTCTCATAAATATGAAACAGGTGAACGAAAAATGGCAACAGACGAACAATATTCGTAAACATCATTATATTTTCGTAATTGTTCAGTCCAACACGTCACTTCGATTTACAACGTACAGCTAAAGACAATGGATTTACAAGAATAAATAAACAGATGGATCATTTTAATTAAAACCCGAATGCATTAAATCAACCCCGATTTCTTTTAGACAGGCTGAAAAATCTAATAAATAACATTAGAATTTTTAATATCACCTTCATATAACCTGACGATATCTGAGGCCAGTGACAGGCGATTAGCATTAAAAATTCCCGACAGGTCGATTTTTATTGGAGTAAATTATTTGAGATTTATTAAGCGACATTGAGGTATTTACAAAAAGCTCAAAACATAATTTAGAGCTATGGCGTCAGCGGACTGAAAAAATGTTTTAATTTATTTATTATAAAAAGCACATTCGTCCAACTTTTTTCATAAATGGTTGGTATATAAGCCAAAATAAGTATGATCATTGTCAGTTTGGATCAGCTCACTCAACAATCAAATAAAGATTGAGTACAAATAAGACAAATAGATGAGTACGCTAAGAGGGGTGCAGCTGATTTCCTTCAGTCCTAACAAATGGGGAATATCACCGTGGTTAGATATGGAGGAACTTTCGATATCGGTACGAAGCTTTTTTGTGGTGTTTTAGAAAACAAGTGAATAAATCAATCCAATTAGATGAAGTAGCGGTAAAGCGTAAAATTTATGTGTGTTCCGTGTTGTAATAGTGATGTGATGTGATGTTTTCCTAATGATTAGTTATATAGAAATTTAGCAAAACAAAAATGCAGAAGAAAAATGCTACACTTCCGCTTTCATATTTTAACTCACCTAAATAACAAGTAAATAATATGTTACTAATATTCGTTTGCAAGTTTTGATAGACAAAATAATTTAATTTTTATTTCGAATTAATTAGAAAAATAAATAGATTTCATTATAGTGTATTAAATGAAATATGCTTAACAAATGAATTTTCTAATAAGTATTTAGGAACTGTTCAAAATGCTTAGCTTTGATTAGATTAAAACACAACTTAATAATGGATTTGCATTAACTCTTTATAATAACTCATTAAAATTTTATTGGATCTTTCTTATAAGAAGTCTATTTGGAATACATTAAATAACATTTAATTATTCCTCATTTAAAATTAAAATATACTATCCCAAGCTTCTGATTTGCTTTCTATTCTAAACAATTTCTGCTCAAAGTTAATATTTGCACTTTTTTTGCTGAAAATATCAAAAATAATCTTTTTTTTTTGTCATTTGTGCGTCTGGCCAAAGTTCCATCATAATGTTCTTTGATATCCTATTGTCATAAACATATTTCATAAAAATTTTACTTAATTGGTCAATTACCTCACCTCGTCTAAATGATCCGTTTGTATGTGGTAAGTTTTCGAACACTTAATAATTAGGTTAAGAGATGGTATATTCCAAATGCTGACAGAGCATAAAAATCGGTAAATTTTCATTATCCGGAATTTCCCTCGTTATGAATTTTTCCTTTCATTGGAAATAGTGTCATTTAGTAACACATATATACTATCTTTTCACACATATATATTGGGCGCCATTTCGCTCACATTGGATTCCTACCAATATTTTACAGTTTCAACCTATGCCACACTTGATTTTTAAGCAAAATTTAAAATAAATTCAAGAATAGATTTTACATTGACATACACCGCTATTTTGTTACGTCATGTTGAATTCGTGCTAGTTTATCCCTACATCACATTTAATTTTTCCGGAAAATTAAAAACAACAAGGATAAGATTTTTTTAACGTTGATTTTTAAAAAAAATATTTGCCCGCCATTTTGTTCCGTGATATTTAATTCGTATCACAACTTTACTAGATTATCTCTATATCACACTTAATGTTTGAAATTAACCTAATGGGTAGTTTTTTCGGGCTGATTTTGTAAATATCTCATAAGGCCGCCATTTTGTTTTGCTACCTTATATTCATACCAAAATGTTATCAGTTCGTATCTATGTAATACTCGCTTTTTGTGCAAAATTTGGGGAAATTTGATAATCAGTTTTTTAGTCATAATTTTTTTAGCGTTTCACTAGGCCGCCATGTTGGATTTTTACCAAAATATTACCAGGTCATCCCCATGCGACCCTTAATTTTTGACTTAATATTGAAGTCACTTCAATGAGTAGTTTTTAAGCTACGCCGCGAACTAATTGACAGACAGACGGACCGACGGAATTGATAGAACATATTTTTTTGGCATCTAGCGACGCTAAAACCTGAAAATATATAAAACCTAAGATGGTGAATTTTTTTTAAGATCACAAAATATTTTATTTGACCTCCAGTTTGTTCCGCCATCATTTTACTGGTTGATCTCTATTCCATGATTATTTATGGCAAACAATTTGAAATCAATCCATTAAGTAGGCTGAATATTTAATATTTTATTAAGTCGCCGTCTTGTTCCGCTTAAATTCGTACGAACATTTTACCACTTGATTCGTACATAATATTTTTGTGCAAAATTTGAGATACATTCGATAATTAGTTTTTTAGTAATATTTTTTTAAACATTTCACTAAGCTCTATTAAATAAAACACAAAGTCTTGGTCTTAGTAAAATATTTTAAAAAACCTAAGGTGACACGTGTTTCGCTCTAGTGAGCATCATCAGACCTACAATATCGGAAAAACCTAATATACTAATTATACAATCAAAAAATAATATTAAGTATAGCTACCTTAACACATTTAAAACAAGAAATCCAGGCACAAAATAAGAATAAATACAAAACAACAAATCACACGTTACATCTTAGACGTACAACAATAATAATTGTTTTTTAGGTTATTTAAACTTCCCATTTCTAAAAATGCTTTTTGTATAGAACAGTAAAGAAAGACACAATAAAACAGATAGCAGCTAATAATGGTTTTTGTATATGCTCCATCAATAAGCTTTATTTTAAATTTGTAAACAAATATAAATTCTCTTATAATATAATACACCCTAACTCAACAACCTCAACAAAAATAACAACCAATATAAATGTATAACATTTTTTGGTAATATTTCCTTACAAATGGGAAAATTCTTTAAACATTTTAACATATCTATTGCATTTAAAACTGTAAACACTCTTAAAAAACCTTTAGTTAAAATTAAGGATAAGACTGATAGATTCTCAAAATCTGGAGTGTATTCGTTGAGTTGTAGCGACTGTCCTGCTGTGTATTTTGGCCAGTCCAGGACGAAGATATCTTCCAGAGTACAACAACATGTATAATAATAAATATAAAAATTCGGAAATAACGGAAACTAAATCTACACTTGCGCACCACCTATTAGCGTTATTAACACAAGTTCTTACTTGTGTTAATGACGTATTTAATTTCGAACCCCATCTCATCTTTAAGAACATAAATAATAATTAGCATTGTTTATTTAATTTTAACTTTATTTACGGACCAGTCATGTGACAATTGACACTGACATGTATTCTTCTTTTATAGTTTTATTAACCCACTTTGTGAGCATATGCAACCATCAATGCTCAAGGATTCAGCCTCTCCTTATTATTATTGTACGTCTAAGATGTAACGTGCGATTTGTTGTTTTGTATTTAATCTTATTTTGTACCTGGATTTGTTGTTTTAAATGTGTTAAGGTAGCTATACTTAATATTATTTTTTAATTGTATAATTAGTATATTAGGTTTTTCCAATACTGTAGGTCCCATGATGCTCGCAAGAGCGAAACACGTGTCACCTTGGGTTTTTTTTTTAATATTTGACTGAGACCAAGACTTTGTGTTGCATTTAATAGAATTATAAACAGGTATCTTTGAGAAATATGGACTATTTGTTCCAATTTCACTAAGCTGCTCTGTTTTCCCATATTGGATTTTGACCAAAATTTTACCATGTCTTCCCATGATCTTTAATTTTTGGCTAAAAGTTTAAGTCAATCGGGTAAGTAGTTGTTTAGCTACGCCGCGAACAGGCAGACCGACAGATAGACAGACAGACCGACGGAATTGAGAAAACATATTTTTCGGCATCTAGGGACCCTGAAAGACCTGAAAAAATTTAGGAAGGTGATTTTTTCACGATTCCAATACTACCCTTTTACGAGGGAAATACAAATTATTTAGCTGCCATTTTTTTCCGCCATCTTGAATTCTTACCACAATTTAACCACTTTATTTGTATATCACACTTAACGCGTGCACAAAATTTCAATTTCTTTTTTCACGCCAATTTTTTTAAATTATTTTATTACGCCGCCATATTTTTTAGATTTCTTATATTCATATCAAAATATTACCAGTTTAGGCCTATGTAACACTTGATTGTTGTACAAAATTTATGGAAATTGGATAATTAGTTTTTTAGTAATAATTTTTTTATTATTTCACAAGGCCGCCTTCTTGTTCCGGCATACTGGAATTTTACTATAATATTTCCAAGTCATCCCCATATCACCCTTAATTTTTGACTAAAATTTGAAGTTAATCTGATAAGTAGTATTTAAGCTATGCCGCGAACTGAGAGACAAACCGACAGAAAAACCGACGGAATTGATAAAACATATTTTTTGGCATCTAGGGAAGCAAAACCTAAAAATATGATAAACCTGAGAGATTTTCTCATGATTACAAATATTTTATTTGACCGCCATCTTGAATTAGTACCACAGTTTTACTAGTTCATCTCTATACCACAATTAATTATAGTACACAATTTGAAATCAGGCGATTAGGTAGTTTTTTCGTGAGTTTTTAATATATTTTATTAAGGTGCCATTTTGTTCCGCCATCTTGGATTCGTACCAAAATGTTACCAGTTAATTTCTACATAATACTTGAATTTTGTGCAAAATTTAAGATTTATTGTTACAATACTTCCTTTTTACGAGGAAAGTAAAAAGTGGCAAATGGATAATAATTTCTTCTTTTCAAATAGCTGTAAACTTTTAGGCTTATGATATTTTTAAAAAATTGTTTTGGTATTCTCAAGATTTCCTACCAGAAACATCTTTTTCATTTAATTTAAATATATTCACTAGTAATCCCCCTATCGCTTGAATTATTACCGGAGTGCACGCATATTTTGGAAATTATCAGTCGCCATCGACCAGTGACAATTTTTACTTATACTATCCCTAGTATTGAATTATTACTACAAGTTTTTCGAGTATAGTCGAATGCGGTCTTATCGTGCAGGTCCAAAGGTCACTAACATTATGAATCAAATCAGAAAACACAGTGAATACCAAAATGTTTTATCGAGTTATTAAATCTCGGGCTATTTACAAATATACAGGGAGGAAGAAAATAGTTTTTTTTATTATATTACGCAATATTATTAAGATAGCGACTTAATATTATTGTATATATTAAATGCCGAGGGACTAAATAAGAGAATTCGCTAAATATGTATTTGGTTAAATTTTTTTGGTTGGCAAAAACAAAAATACACAAAATGGCAAGCGCCTTAATAAAGTCGGAAGGCGGTTCGAATCAGTGAAACAATCAGAATATGTTCTGTTTATACAGCCACTTAATGAAAGTGAGATTTTTTTATCAATCACCAAAAATTATGAGCCCCGCTTGATCTAACAATCTAACCACTTATACAGTGTCATTTATTTAAATGCGGGTGTCTTTTTTTGTATTGTGATAACAAAAAATTTTCATTTTGCAAACATATACACTTTTGTTAAAAACACAAGATAATTAGTTATTACTTCCCTCGTGAGATTTTTTCAGATCTTTACGTTTAAGGGTCTCTAGATGCCGGAAAGCATGTTTTCTTTCTCAATTCCGTCTGTCTATAGGTATGTCTGTCCGTCATTCTGTCTGCTCGCGGCATAGCTAAAAAACTACTTATCCGATTTTTTCAAATTTCAAATTTATATATATATATATATATATATATATATATATATATATATATATATATATATATATATATATATATATATATATATATATATATATATATATATATATATATATATATATATATATATATATATATATATATATATATATATTACTTTCGAAGAAGATTAAGAAATGTACACGAAAAAATCCGAAGGCAAAAGACTTATGTTACCTTGCAAAAATGGATAATCATAATGCAATTTCTGATTTATACACGTCAAAGACTAATATAATCCTTCAGAAACTTTTTAATATTATAGACTAAAAAATATCATCATCACTTAAAAAGTCCTCAACTTCTGAGTCGTTCTCAAATGGCGCAATGATCATTGGTGCTGTTTTGACATCTAGAACTCGTTCTCGATTCCACCAATCCCATATTAATTTCTCCGTATGTTCCACAGATTTCTTCCAGTACTCCGGCATAATATAATTTAATGAATCTTGCCAAACAATTTGCACTTCATCTGATGTAAGACCATCGTTCACGTGTTTTTCGCCCATATTAATTCTTTTGCGTTAAACTGGCAATGGTATGGCGGCAGTCGTAAAACCTCATGTCCACTTTCCCGTAATATTTCATCTACGGCATATATTGTTGGTTTTTAATAGATTTGGCCATTAAAAGAAGTTCTAGTTTCAGGATATTGGGTAAAGGATTTTGTTTTTGTTTTATTAGCCAGTCATAAATATCACTTTTTCCAGAATGAAGTAGGTTGTTTATTTAAGATTCTTGAATGATAAAAGATCGAACATCTAAATTTGGAATCAGTTGTTCTTTTAACCACTTTTCAAACAGTTCACAGTTTATAGTATCATGGTAGTCCATACTTTTGGATGTTGAAGAAAACAGTAAACTGGCACCTGGGAGAAATCCTTGCTTGCAAAATGATGAACCGTTTTCCCGTCCCACATCCCTTTTTTCTGTTGACACTTTTTACAGACTCGTCCTGCCAAGATTTCGAACCACTTCCATTAGAAAATATCCAAGTCTCGTCTAAAAATACCACTTTTCTAAATTTTGAATTAACATTTTCCGTGTATCTCTTTAAAAACTGGATACGCTGACTTGCTATATGTGGCAACTCGCGTAAAATTCTTCGATTACAGTCTTTTTATATCGAAAACCCAACATTTTTATTAATTTTGACAACGATTTTAGTTCAATTTCCAAAATGCCTCGATTTTTTAAAGCTTCTTTTAAAACTTGAAGGGTTATATTAGTTTTTGATGTGTATAAATCGTAAACTGCATTACGAACATCCTTCTTTACATTGCCACTTAAGTCTTCTGTCTTTGGCTTTTTTCGTGTACATTTCTTAATCTTCTTCGGTAGTAAATTATGCTTTTTTTCATGCACAATTTTCTGCACAGTTCTTATACCGATTCCCAGAGCTTTTGCTACTGTCTCCTGGATATTGGCCGGTGAATTTTCATTTTCGTAATATTTTATTAGATGTAATACAATTTTTTTCGCTTGTGGATGCAAAAAAACCGAAAATTGTTTTCTGTTACTTATTTTGTCACTGACTTGTCAATCTGACTTTGAAGTGACGTCGCTCAAAGATTTTTGCAAGTGCTGGTTTTTATATGTTTATTCTCTTTTCATACGAAAATATCATAGGTCTATCTAATTCATCTTCCGAATTTTATGCGGAGGATACAATTACACGTAATAAAAGAAAAACAAACTTAAAAAGTTTGTCGTTGATAAATCGTATGACCCGCACGATAACACTGCTTTTGACTATACACGGATTTTCGAAAATTATCATGAGCCGCGTAACATACCAGGGATAATTTTCAAACAAAAATCGTGTTTGAGAAAAAAATCCGGTTGTCAATTTAAAACACGTATACTTTTCAAAATTAAAGTTTTAATAATAGGTAATACAAATAGGTAAAACAAATAATAAAATTGGCTGTCAGTTTTTGGTGTCAGTAATCATTTTCATTCTCATTATATTACGTTTTGAAAAAGGTGATTTAAAAAGTATTAATGAAGTGAATAATTCAATTCCGGATAATACGAAAAGATCTAGTAGCGTGTTAGTAAAATAACAGAAACTTTTATTTTTTTTGTTTGGTGTGACCTATTTTTTTATCCTCTACCTATCTTAAATAAAAAAAAACATTTTTTAATTTAAGTTGAGAGACCTGTTGAATTAGTAATCTTGAATAAACTTGTGTCTCTAAATTAGCACGAAATTTTATTTCCATAAGAAGTATAAAATGACACAGAAAAACATATTTTTTATCCATCACCAGACTTAAATTTAAGAAAATAAATTTTCCTCGAATTTTAGTAAAATAATATATTTCATCTCCGTTTAGAGACATAGTTGAAAAGAATAGTAACTTAAACTTAAGTAATTATTAAAAAAATATAAAATAGGTTAACTGTGTATTAATATAGCATGTGACTTATATTAAAAAATGTTCATTAAAAATGTATGCACAAGAAAATATTTCTGGTTATTGATTCAAGAACGTGGTATATTCGGTAAGAAAATTTCGCACTTAAATGAATAAATTATTAATAACAATTTGTTGGTCTATTTTTTCAGTGCATTGTATGAATGTTATGAATGTCATTTGATTTCTTTAACAAGATAAAATTTCTTCCTGAGATTTAAATTTTATAAAATATCAACCAGTAAGTTGAACATTATTAGTACTACCTATACATTATAAATATTTGTTTTTAAAGTCAGCGGAAGTTTTTTTTCATATTGGTAGATTTTCGCAATAAATTGCTTAGGCGAATATATTAAATAAAATGCCTTCCTTGAATTTTCGTTACTTGAAATAATTAAATATGAGTTAATAGTACTTCAAACTATAGTGCTTGAACTTTTGTTATTAAAATGTACGAAAAATATTTTATCAACAAAATTTTGTAGGTCTGTTATTTTTATTTAGTGAAATATGTGAATGTTACTGGATCTATTTTAACAAAATAAAATTCCTTCTTCGGATTTTCGTTTTATCAAATAGTGATTAGTAAGTCAAAAATTATTAGTAGTACCTACTTATTAAAAATAATTGTTGTTAAAGTTAACGAAAAGTTTTATTTATATTAGTATACATTTTCGTTCATTTTCGGAATAATCCCTGATTGCCATAGCAATGAGTAGAAATGTCAACATTTTATTAGTTGTATAATATAGGTGTGAAATTTTCGAAAAGTTGGTTTATAGATCTAGCTTTGATTTGCGCGGGTTTAAACTAGACTGTCTCAGGCTATAACCTTTCTAATATTTGTTGACAGGGTTTAAGCCCAATCCTAGTTTATGTCTTTGTATCGTTTTAAATGCGATTAAGTTATTTATATGTGTGTAACTGTAAAATAAGTCACTGATAATAACATTTCCACATGTCTAAGTACAGCTTTTAAAATCAACTTGAAATCTATGCAGAAATGAAAGATATTACTAGTTGATGGTTTTGGCATCGGTTTATTGTTAACAAAAATACAAATTGTCTTAATGTTATTGAAAAATGGTACAATTCCATACATGAAAAATTCCTGCTTAAAACTTATTTGTGGGATAAGGAAATACGAAGATGTATCACACAAACTGGTGGAAACCAATTGGATGGGATGGAGAAAAGAAGGGAGTCAAACCTAGTTTGTTTTTTCCTCAGAATCATTGCTCTTAAGTGTCATTCCTATTTATATAACCGAATCGTGTTTAGAACTCCATTGTCCATATTATTAGTATTAGATTAAAAGGAAAATAACACAACTATATAACAGAACTACAATTTTTGAGCTTAGTTTTTATTATAATGTTGCTAAATTCTGAATGTGTTTTTTCTTATCCCTATTTTTTTGCATGATATTATATTACTTGTATCAAATTAATTTATTATTAATATTATTATAAGCTATAAAATACTCTTACTTAGTTAAATTTAGGATTTTTTTTAAACCCAAGTACAGTTCATTATAGTTTCAGGACCGGAAATAATGTTCAGCAATTGCACTATGTTACTATGTTTTTCTAAAACCTAGTAATGTTGCCACATAATTGGAAAAGCATTTTAAAAACATTTTTGCAATCTAAAAGAAGACTAACTTTGACGAGATTTTAAAATTGTATTTCAATATTAATTGGCCATAATCTGATTTTATCCTTTTATTTATTGGCATGTAGTGATTAATTCCAATTTATGTAAATATCTCTACCTTTGGCAATACTTTATCAATAATTTCTTTAATCATCAGACTGATCAAAAACATTGCTTGTTAAAATCGAGAGGTTTTCTGAAATTTTTGATTTGCTTTTTAAATGTAATTTTACATAAAAACGCATTTTAGTGATGTGACATTTCTTAGCTATTAGGGTCAGTCAGAAGGTAAGAAATGTCCCTTCTTCTAGTCCTAAAAGATAAACTTATGATTAAAAAAACCTGAGAATTACGCAGGCCAGACAACACAGTGAAATGTCGTCATTATATAGTTTAATTCTATGAAACATCTAACAAGAAAAAATCAGTACAGCGTCTTTAATCTGCACATACTTTAATCCGCACAACCAGTAATCCGGACAAATAGTTTCGCGAAGCAGTTTTTCGAAAGTTTCGTTAATCCGGACGCGAAAGCGCATTTTCAAATTCCACAATATTTCATTATGTTGGTAAGTTTAATTATTGTAAAAATTTGACTTAAAAAAGAGCCTTTTAAATAAATCACATTTCTGAATATAATATTTATTCTGGCTTATTCCATATTTTTTGTTAAGGATCTTAATAAACCTGAAGTCATCAAATTTTAAAAATATTTTGAGGATATGTTTTGCATCACTGCAAACAACAAATCTGTAAAAAAACTAACAACATCATCATAAAACTTCATTTTCAATCTCCTATTTTTTTTATTGAATACTTAATTCATTTCAGTATTCAAATTTTCTATTCCAAGAAGAGCCTTCCCTAATTATGGTTTTGTAAAGTTATTTTCCAATAATATGAATTTTAAATGTTACAAATAGGCTGGAATATATAATAATCACTATCTGTATAAGAATTTATTCAAATATAGTACATAATTAAATAGTATATTTTAAAAAATTCAAATTTGCTTATGGATTGTTAGAAGAAAAACCTTTCTGTTAATTTTCTCGGTTGTCTTTCAAGATAAAAGTACCAAAACTAGTATAGTAATACTACTATATCGATAAGAGGAGACTCATATAATGGAATAATAATATACAGGGCGTCCCATAAAAAACATAGATTATTAATATTTTTAATTTTTTAATGATTTTTAAAAATTTTTGATACTCTTAAAAGATAATACCAAAAAAATGTTATTTATTTAAAGTAATTTTTTGTATCTTCTATAGCCACAAAAAAAATGCTACTTATGCTATATATATAGCTAAAGCTCTAACTAGAAAATTTTGTATGTACATGCAACATGTAAAGTTTGATTACTTTTGAAAAAACTTATGTAACCATGTTATTTTGGTATTAAATTTTTAGTAAATTGTAGTAGACTGAGGAGAAAGGCACAAGATGTAACATTTTTTTCTAATATCCAATAATCCGGACATATCGCTAATCCGACTAACCCCCGCATTTAATAATCCAGATTAAAGGGGCTATACTGTAGTAGCTTATCGAAAGCGATTTCCATGTTTTAGCTGGGAAGGTGGTGGTCAAGTGCCTTGGCTACGTCCTCCGTTCGGATTCCTATCCTTTAATGCTTAGCGGTATGGATGATTGCTTAAATTTAAAATCTATTTACTTTTACCTTTTATAACTATCTATTTAAAACATTTACTTACCAATATAATTGACTAGTTTCTATTTACTATACATGATCACTAAAATAAACTAAATCGAAGCATGTGTTTTTTGTATCTGCGCAGTAAATATGCACATTATTCAAATTATGGCTAAAATAATTCAACTAAAACGACGTCGTTTGGCAGAAAATGTTCGTTCATATGATCCTTATTACCGAAAATTTAATTTACATGGAGAGCTTAAATAATTTCAGACTATACAATTTGGCGCTAAATGATGAAAATAAATTTAATTTATTTCAGATAATTTTTTTCGATATTAACATTTCAATTTGTAACTAAAATGACGTCATTTGGCAAAGAATTTTCGTGCAATTTATCCCCAAAATTTTAATTTATATGGACAACTAGAACTACATAGTTCGGAGCTAAATGATCAAAATATATTTAAATTCAAATAATTTGTCAAAGTTACGATCCTTATTCCAATTAGGTATATATTTTTTAAGATATATGACAAGTAAAAAAACAATTTTTATTTAAACTTCCACTATATTAAAAAAACAAACTCATGACTTGTTTCTCTAACACTATGGCTTCATGGGATGATACAAATATCCTATTCTATTTGTATCATCCACCGAAGCCACAGTTTTGATGAAACATGTCATAAGTTTGTTTTCTTTAATATGGTTGAAGTTTTAAGTAAAAATTGTTTTTTTTTTACTTAGTGCTATATATTTTAGTTATGGATTTCCACCAAGTATCGGCTGAATCAATCCAATTTATATATTTTACTTCACTCATAAAAAGGAAGTATTCTAATCGTGAAAAAAATCACTTTACGAGATTTTTTCAAATCTTCACGTTTCAGGGTCCCTAGATGACGAAAAACATGTTTTCTCAATTCCGTCGGTCCGTCTGTCTGTCTATTCGCGGCGTAGCTAAAAAACTGCTTATCCGATTGACTTCAAATTTAAAACAACGGCCTAGTGAAGTGTTACAAAGATTATTATTAAAAAGTTACTCATCCAATTTATCTTAAATTTTGCAAAAACATCAAGTATTATGTTAAAATCAAGTGGCAAAATTTTGATACGAATCCAAGAAGTTTTAGCGTCGCTAGATGCCAAAAAATATGTTTTATCAATTCTGTCGGCTCGTCTGTCGGTCTGTCTGGCTGTCTGTCAGTTCGCGGCATAGCTTAAAGACTACTTACCAGATTTACTTAAAATTTTGGTCAAAAATTAAGGGTCATATAGGGAGCACCTGTTAACATTTTGGTAAAAATCCAATATGGCGAAAGAAAATGGCGGCCTAGTGAAGTCTTAAAAAAATATTATTAAAAATCTACTCATCCAATTTATCTGAAATTTTGCAAAAAAACATCAAGTATTGTATTGGAATCAACTGGTAATATTTTGGTACGAATACAAGATGGCGGAACAAAATTAATAAAATATTTAAAAATTCGGAAATAAAATGGGGGGCCAATAAAAAGTATATAAAAAATCACCCTCTCAGGTTTTACCGTATATTTTAGAGTCGTCCTTAGATGCCAAAAAATATGTTTTATCAATTCCGTAGGTCCGTCCGTCTGTCGGTATGTTTGTCAGTTCGCGGCATAGCTTAAAGACTACTTACCCGATTGACTTAAAATTTTTATCAAAAATTAAGGGTCATATGAGTTTGACCTGGTAATATTTTGGTAAAAATCCAAAATGGCGAAACAAAATGGCGCATTGTGAAATGTTAAAAAAATTGTTATAAAAAACTGACAATTTATTTCAAATTTTGCATAAACATCAGGTATTATGTTGGAATCAACTGGTAAAATTGTGGCACGAATCCAAGATGGCAGAACAAAATGGCGGTACATATAATAAAATATTTAAAAATTCAGCCTGAAAAAATTACTTAAAGGATTGATTTCAAATTGTGTGCCATAACTAAATGTGGTATAGGGCTCAACTAGTAAAAGTGTGTTACTAATTCAAGATGGCGGAACAAAATTGCGGTTTGTAATCGTGAACAAAATCGCTATCTCAGGATTTACATATCTTCACGTTTTAGAATTCCTAGGCGCCAAAAAACAGGTTTTATCAATTCCGTCTGTCCGTCTGTCGGTCTGTGTGTCAGTTCGCGACATAGCTTAAATACTACTTACTCGAGTGACTTTACACATTGACATAAGAGTCATATGGGGATGGCCTGATAATATTTTGGTAAAAATCTAATACGGCGGAACAATGTAAAAAAATTTTTGGTAGAGTGGTGTATTATTTGACGTTAAGATCTAGTAAAAACAAGTATTTTTTAAATTGTTGACGTTTCGCAACTTTATTGTTGCATCCTCACGACACATATATAGATCTTATATCCTGCAACCCATATTATCAGTACTTTTACTCCTTTGTTCCGCATTTATTACCTATTATAGTCAAGTGAGGCATAGGTAGAAAGGAAATGGTAAGCTTATTGGTAGGAATTCAATATGATTGAACAAAATGGCGGCCATTAAAAATGAAGAGACAGTATATGTAACACATATATACTATGACTAATTGTCTATGTACTGAACTAACTTGGATCACACTTCACTCTTTCCAATAAAAGTAATAATTCATAACGAGGGAAGTTCCGGGTAAAGGAATTTACCAATTTTTTTTTTAAAACTAATCAAGGTATTTCCAAATGTGATGTCTCTATGGTGATTCATAATTTTTAAGTAAGTAAAAATTAAATAGTCAAAAATCTGAAAATCTTAATAATAAACATATCAATCGCTATTTTGTCGAGTTAGAGTTTATAAATAATATTTTTAAAATGATTTTTAAGTAATAACTATCAACATACTAAACTGAGTTTACCTTTCTTTAATAAAAGAAGGATTTATTAAGAAGAAAGTTTTGGGTAAATGTTATTTATCCATTTTTAAATCGAGAAAATCTGACATATTAATCAAATTTCTTTTAATAATTATTAAGTATAGTAAAATACGATTAACGTAACTAATATGAGGAAAATCTTCCCAACTGTTATTTGATTTCTCATTTCTTTTTTCTTTAGAGTTAGAGTTTATTAATAATATTTTTAAAATGATTTTTAAGTGATAACTATCAACATACTAAACCGAGTTTACCTTTCTTTAATAAAAGAAGGATTTATTAAGAAGAAAGTTTTGGGTAAATGTTATTTATCCATTTTTAAATCAAGAAAATCTGACATATTAATCAAATTTCTTTTAATAGTATTAAGTATAGTAAAGTACGATTAACGTAACTAATATGAGGAAAATCTTCCCAGCTGTTATTTGATTTCTCATTTCTTTTTTCTTGAAGTAAAACTAGTCATCTGGGTATATTTATAAAAATTCAGTAAATGAGGGACATACCCATACATTTTGTAGAAGCCACTTCGTTTACTATCTGGGATAAATCATATTTTGTTTAACGATTAAAATCGTAAACATATTCTATGATTGAAATACTTTCTTCAAATTCTTAGTCGCTGGAAGGTAAAATTAAAAACAAAATTTGAGACTCCGAAATGGATGTACAACAGAGGTAAATAAAATAAATTTGAGAAAATGATTAAAGAACTTTACATTTATAATTTAAAAAGTTATCGTTCGCTGGATGCCACCAAATATTTTGACTTAAAAAGACTCTGTTTTAGGCAAGGCAAAAAGAATACGTGTTTTAAATTTTCGAGTTTAACAAAAATATTTTTATTTCCAACCGTAATGAATTAGTTATATATTTGACGTCACAAATGGAACTTTGCCAGTTTTCATTTAAAAAGTCATAAAATCGTTATAGGAAAAATATGTCAGCAATAATTTTCGTTTCAACGTTAAAATGTCATTTTTCCCACAAGTTTAACATATGGTTTAATAAATGGTTACTATCAAATAAAATATTTTAAAAAGCAGAAAGAATCATTTTTAAAATGCAGGTAATCTGATATAATTAAGCCATAAAAAATTTTCTCAAAAAAAAAATTCCAAACATTAAGTTGTAAAAAGTTGAAATGCTATTCAGTCAAGTTTCAAGAAATTCTCGGGTGGACACATGAACAACTTCAAAAAAAATTTTCGTGGAAAAGGAACTTCAGGTTTTTTATACACATGTTGGTGACATTTCAAAGAAAGGGTATTTTTGAGATTTTTTTTAACAAAAGCATAAATAAGTATAGCGGCTTCTATTGCTTTGGTTGGAACAAAAAAAAACCATTTCTTCGTTTTTAAATTCTCATTAAAACTGCGCTGGTTTTATATGTCTAAGTCCAATACATAACCTAACAACAAAAGCCGTATGACATAAAACATTTTCAAATTTTCTTCTTAATTTAACTTGTGTTTAATGAATTTTGATAAAAACTTCTGGAAAGATACTCTAGGTGTTCACTAATCGTATAGTGTATCTAATAGAACTGCAAAAAACTGCAATTCATTTTGAAAACTGAATCATCTGTAAGTAGTTCTTGTACAACCGGTCAAAGTGATTTTTTTTTCAAATGTAGGTTTTTATTCTCCTCAAAATGGTTCTAAAAATTTATTAAACATATTTAATTTTTTAATTAAAAATAATAATAAACATTTTGTCATAATTAGTTGTTTAAATATTTATTGTTATAATTGAATGTAGAGAAAATAGCGATTATAATTAAAATGACAATATTTTCAAAGGATATTTTTTTACAAAAATATATGAATTATAATTAATATTTCATATCAATAACTGTATTTTAATGCTTTTAATATAGTAAATTGGGACATAATTCTTTCTAGAATTAAAGAATATTTTCCAAATTTTTTAAATTTTGTTTCTTAGTGCTGTAAAGAATATTCATCACTATCTTTTGGTGATCACTGTATCTTGTCACAAAGAGGTTTGCAACAAGGGGATCTTGAGCCTCCATTACTTTGTTTAGCAATTCATTCGATAGTAAAAGCTATTCACTCTGAAATTAAATTATGGTATTTAGACGATGGAACAATTGCTGGAAATATTTCTACAGTTTTGGACGACTTTAAAAAACTAATCCGTTTAAGTGCGTATATTGGTTTAAAAATGAATTACAAAAAATTCGAAATTTCGGTTATTTCTGATAAAACCGATGCTTCAATGACATATTCTAAATTCAAAAAAGTTGCGCCGGATCTTTTACAAGTGCCATATGATCAGTTCAGTTTATTAGGATGATGCCCTTTCTCAAATGATAAAATGCGAGAGGCTTTAAACAAAAAATTGTTGTTTTAAATCGATTTTCTGAAAATATAAAATATCTTAATAGTCACATCCGATTTTATTTACATAAACATTCATTTGCAATACCCCGTATAACTTTCTTACTAAGATGTGCTCCTTATTGGAATACACCAATCTCTTTTTCCGACTATAATTCAGTTTTAAAAAATACATTATTTATTATTTGTAATTAAATAAAATATAACAAATTGCAATTTTGACAATAATTCTTTTAAACAAACTAAAATGTCTGTTAACTGGGTTGTCTTCGTATTCGAGATTCACCCACACTTTGTTTTTCCGCGCTTTCCTGGTCTACAAATACCTACTCTACCTACTGCATCGTTGGGGAATATTTTGGATGATTCATCTTTTCGTATTTCCATTGCTTTGAGAGTTGGTTTTCCTGTGCGTCAACAACATATCTGCACTTGTGGGCTAAGCTGCAAAAAAAACTGCGGGACTTATGTCTAGCAGGCTAATCAACAACATAATTAAGAGGTTCCTGATAACTGCGGAATTTCCCACAGTTTTAAAACCGCCTGGAGTTTGTCGAAGCGATGGAAACCGGGTTGATTGGATGACATTGGTTCCCTGGACCTGCCGACTATTGCTGTTATGGGACGCTACGTGCAGGCATACCCTTGCTGATTCTTTTATCAAACGAACATCTCAAAGAGCAGGTGATGCTGCAAGTAGTGGATAATTATAAATTTGTACCCTTCGCAGTTGAAAGGTTTGGTCCTTGAATTAATGAGGCAAAAGAGCTTCCTAAGGAAATAAGTACAAAAATATCGTGTAAGGAAGCAAAAAGCTTCATTACCCAAAAGATCAGCCTCGCCATTCAAAGAGGTAATGTGGCTTCTGTGTTAGGGACTACAGAGAATGGAACAGGTTTGGATGAATTTTTTTATATTTGATTTTATTTTTGAAGTAAACGTTTGACGTAATTTGCATTGTATTCCATTCCTAAAGAAATAAGCTAATAACTGAAATAATTCAATAATTGAAATAATTTTTAGTGCATTTTGAAAGCATACGTGCATTTTAAAAACAACCGAATTCGATCGATTTGCACAAAAATTGCAGAAGATTCAATTTTGCTTGCAGTTTTTAGCCATTCTATGAAATACCAATGCTCAAACTTTGCTTGTTTCACAAGTTTGAATCATAATTTCTAAAACGCAAATAAAGTGATAAAAAAAGATCAAAAATTCTTTATGTCGTGAGGTTTTGTAAGTTATGTATTAGCCATAGACCTTTGAAATCACAGTTGTATTAGAAATTTGAAAACGAAGAAATTGTTTTCATTTTCTTTCAGATCTTATGGCTTTGAAGAAAATAAAAATCGGTAAATTTCCTTTACACGGAACTTCCTTTGTTATGAATATTTTCATTTAGTAACACATATATAAATTGCATTTTCTTTCAGTTTTGTAGACAAAAGAAAAGAAAATTTTGGTTAGATTCAGATTGTTTTGAGTTGTCTAGAAGTCAATTTCATGGTCAAATAAAATACAGGGTGATCTATTAAAAATATAAATAGTTTTTTGCACGCTTTTTCCATAAAATGTTCGTAGAAAAAATACAACTTCATTAAGAAAAAAAATAAGAAGGGGTTCGTTTTTATGGAAACTTTCAGTTAAATTAAACAATTTAGATTTAAACATTTTGTTATGATTTATGTTAAAAAATATTTTTGTCGCGGTAAAAAATTTTACATAAAAAATAGCAAAATCAAGTTGTTTTTAGAGCCCTATAAGTACAATATGAGGACGTTCGGAAATAAAATAGTTTTATATATCTTAAGGTAATAATAATTTTGTGCATAGACAATACATTATTTGCTAATAACTTTATACAAATCCTATAAATTGTAATGTATTTCAATTTATTTAAAATTTTTAATTTATTTACACTTATTATTATTAGTATTTATTTGCCCTTTATTATTTTCCCCCATAAAAAGAAAGTTTCCTTCCAGGAAATGGAATTTTACCGAATAATTAAACATTTAATGAGACCGCCATTTTGTGTTGCAGTATATGATTTATATTAAAAGAAAAACAAACTTAACACTTGATTTTTGTGTAAAATTTCAAGTCATTTGGATAAATAAGTAGTTTTTGTTTCTGGATTTTTTATAATTCCATTAAGCTGACATTTTTTTCCTCCATTGTGTGTACACAAAAAAAAATCTAATTCCTCCCTATATCACATTTTATCATTGCGCAAATTGTGTAGTCCATTCGATAAGAGGTTTTTAATAATGATTTTTTTTTAATTTTGTGTTTATTAGCAAAAGCTAAAATCTCTAAGTGTGGTTATTAATATAACGGCATATCGGATATCGGCATTTAATATATTCCGAATTGTAAAAAATTCACTGAAAAATAAAATATTTTATAGCTTAAAAAATTTAAGCTAAATGGTCTCTGTACATCTCTTTTCATCATCTTTAATATTTACATATTTTCCCTTTACAATTAGCCATTACAGATACCGTTTGTACATGTTTCATATTATTAACTCTAATAGGAACTGTTACTACATTCTAAAGAAAACTAGAAATTTAGCAAACTTTTAAAATCCATTAATTTGCCCCCAGACTAATGCGCACCTCATCTTCATAGCACCATTCATTACATACAGCTAATCATTTGTTTATGTAATATCTGACCAATATTGTCATCTTTTATTTAATTAAATGTGACTTAAAGGAAATTTTGTTTAATGTTTGTGTAGGAATGCAAATCTTATAGACATTAATTAAATAAAGAATTCGGTATATAAGCCAAAAGAACTTCAATGTTAATCAGTTTTTCAAAATTGGTATCAAGGAAATTGCGTTTCGAGAAAATTCAATTTAGTTTAACTCTTTCGTATTATTTATTTCATTCAGTTGTAAAGTGTCATGCCAAAAGTACAATCAAGTTCTCAAAGTTTCTTTATTGTGAACCTACAACGTTTCAGTGATTGTGTCGAGGGGTGTAAAAATCTTGCGGTTCATATAATAATTAAAATTAGTTTACAACTGCAAGAGTTCTCTTAAAATTAAAATAATTAATAACAAAAAGTATTAGTAATTTTCTCTTTCAACCCAGCTCTTTTAAATTTACGTAAAATTTTTGATGATGCACCTTTAATAATTTATTATAATTATTATTGTCAGCAAAAATTTTCATTCAAACGAATCGAAGTCACTCATAATTATGTTTTATAATTTCTGTTGAGCCGATCAAAAGGATAATTATTTTAGACATTTTTGGAAATACTTCCAATGGCTGCTGCCAGCGACTTAAAATTTGTGCAATTAATTATATTGTCTCCAAGAAAATGGGTAATTTCTCCATTTGCGTGCGACAAACCAGAAGTAAGTAAATTATAGTATTGCTTAATAAGATAAAGTATACATTTTATCTATATAATATCCAAAAAAGATATTGCAATATATACTTAAGTTTTCGAACACTCGCAAAAAACGAGCATAGAATTTTTCGTGTTAAAACTTAACCAAAATATTTTTTGATGTAGACAAATTCATCAAGTTTGTATACATATATTTTTTTATTTGTAAGAATTCCAATAGGGTATATCATCAATTTTCAGGGCCGGATTAACGACTCATGGGACTTGGGGCTTTAAGTACTCAGAGTCCCCTAAGCCGTTAGAGAGCCCTTTAGAAATAACTCATGACCAAAAAAAGGTCTTTGTATTCTGGTAAACTACTATTTGGACGTCTCATGTGGTACATAAGGATACATACATTAAATCGCTAGTTATTAATTATATGTAAAAAAATGTTTTTAACAATTTTTTTGCTTGTTTTAAAGAAAATTTGGTTTTATTTTAAAACGCTTAAAACATCTCTTGCGGACCGGTTTATAAATAGAGTAAATAGAGAACACACAGAGGTATACACAAAAGCTATTTCGCTTAACAAGGGCGGTCCAGTTTCTTGAGGAGGGGATACCGAGCGGAAACCGCTGGGTAACTTTTGGACACCAATGCCCAGAAAAGCTTACTAATTTTACAGTAATGCCTACTAATTCCCAGTAATGCCCACTAATTCCGCAATAATGCCATAATATTAATTTTTATTCTATTTTCTTGAAAATATATTTATTGAAATGCCAAAAAAGTCAAAATATGGTAAATACTTAAATGCTTATAGCCAAAATCCTCCAAAATGTAGAATATCATGATAGTTATAATATTAAAATTAATCTCAGGTATTTGCGATGGTATTTAACATCTATAATGTTCGATAAACAGATGTTTGATCATTTTGGAATAATTCTTTATAAATAATTAAAAAAGCAGTGTTTACTTTTACTAAACTATTATTACCTATTCATAATTAAATGTTTTTATTGCATTCTATGATAAACAAGTGGAACCGAAAATCAATTTGCTTCTGTTATTACAAAAATTTACAATTTTTTTTGTGTACTACTAAAAAGTAATCGTTACTTAAATCATTGTAAAACATGTTTCAAAATTTTAATATTTTTTAAATTATTATTTTGACTACCTTTTTATCTAATATTGCAATTTTAATCAATATCAACTTAATCAGAATTTTCTTCTACATTTTTTATAATTTTCTAAATGGTTTTCGTTAACGATACTCTTGTTGTTATGTTAGAGTGGTGTAATATTTGGGGTTAGGATCCAGTCAAAAAACAAAAGTCTCTTTTTTTAATTGTCGACGTTTCGCAACTTTATTGTCGAATCCCCAGGACACCAAAATGCCAGAAAAAAAACCTATTTATGGGTTAAAATATCAGTTAAAACTAAACAATTAAAACATTTTTACAAGTTAAAATTTACAGAAATTGCTACAGAAAGGACCCGATAAAATAAGGTCAGTTTTATCAAAATGCAATCAACCTATAGGAAACTCGTAACACAAGTTATTAAATTAATTGGTATACTTACAATTAAGTTTGACTTTTGATGTCATATAAATGATTAAAACTATGAGAAACATAGGTATTGATTATATAATTTCACACAAAATATCAGTCGGAAACCCATACAACAAAAGGACTGGAAAGTGTTAAAAATATTAATCCAACTGAGGTGAATATCTGAGTCATTCGTATATTTTTGATAGTTATACGGTAGATACCAAAACTAATTTAAAAAAAAGAATAATTTCTGAAATGATGGAAATTTAAAAAAACAAAAATAGTGTCAATAAACTAAATATTTATAAATTAAATATGGCCTATTTTAACATAATCGATAAAATAAAATAGCATCTCTTTCAACTCTACCTATATATTAAATTATTTAAAGTATAACTACCAAAAACATACAAATGATTCTTGAAAGCTTTTGTGTAGTTTTTTGTTTTTCAATGCTATTCACGTGGCTAACTTTATAATATATGTGGATATTCACAGAAAGGAGACCCAAGCAGTTGAATTAATATTTTTAGCACCTTCCGTCCTTTTGTTGTCTGGGTTTCCGACTGATATTTTGTATGCAACTATATAGTCTATACCTATGTTTCATTATTTATTTGACATCAAAAGTCAAAACTTTATTTTAAGTATAACAATTAATTTTGTATTAATAAGTTGTGTTGCGAATCTTCTATATGTTGATTGCATTTTGATACAACTGAACTTATTTTTATGTACCTTCCTAATAATGATTTTTTTTACATTGTGTGACGCCGCCATTTTGTTCAGCCATATCGGATTTTTATCAAAATGTTATCATTCCATCATCATATGATGCTTGACTATCGCCCAAGATTTGAAGTTTTTGAGCTGTACCGAGGACATATTTTTCGGAATCTAAGAAACCTAAAGCGCAAAGGGTGATTTTTTCACGATTACAATACTTCCCTTATACGAGGAAAGTGAAAACAATGTCTGTACCGTACATTAACATCTTACTACTTCCCTTGTAAAAAACCGAAAAACTTTGTTGAGTCATTTCCGTCGGTCTGTCATGCTGTCTGTGCCCGGAATAGCTCAAACATTTTTATCCGATTTACTTAAAATCTTGGTCAAAAATCAAGGATCATATGCGGATGGAGTTGTAACATTTTGGTAAAAATCCGATGTGGCGGAACAAAATGGCAGGTCATTTCAATTCCGGAAGTTCCTATCACAAAATGCATTCAGAAAAATCCAACTTGATACAGAAATGAACTGGTAAAATTTTGGTGTGAAGACATTATGGTCGAACAAAATGGCCGTTTAATGAAATATTGGAAAATTCAGTACCAAAAACTACTTATCTAATTGACTTGAAATTGTACACAAAATTCAAGTGTGAAACAAGGATAAACTCATAAAATTAAAAAATAAACGTTTTTTTTTTGTAGAAGAAAATAATAAATAACAGAATTTATTTTTTATAGATTATGTAAATAAATTTATGAAAAATAAATAATTATAACAATAATAATAATATTAATATTAATAATAATAAAAATAACTTAAAAACAAAGTATTGTAATCGTGAAAAATCACCCTCCGACTTCTTTCAGATCTTTACGTTTCAGGGTCCCTAGATGTCTGTCTGTCTGTCGTTCTGTCTGTTCGCGGCATAGCTAAACAGCTACTAACCCGATTGACTTCAAATTTTGGACAAACATTAAGGGTCATATTGGGATGACCTGGTAATATTTTGGTAAAAATACAATATGGTAAAACAAAATGGCGGCCTAGTGAAATGTTAAAAAACTTATTACTAAAAAAGTATGTATCCAGTTTATCTCAAATTTTGCACAAAAATCAAGTATTATGTAGGAATCAACTGGTAAAATCATCCAAAATGGCGGCCTAATAAAATATTTAAAAATTCAGCCTGAAAAAACTACTTAATGAACTGATTTCAAATTGTGTGCTCTAAACAATTATAGGATAGATGAACTAGTAAAACTGTGGTACTAATTCAAGATGACGATACAAAATGGCGGTCAAATAAAATTTTTGTAATTTGAAAAAATCACCCTGTCAGGTCTTATATATGTTTGCGTTTTAGCGCCTCTCGAGGCCAAGAAATAAATTTGATCAATCAGTCCGTCTGTAGGTCTTTCTGCTCGCGGCATAGCATAAAAACTACTCATCAGATTGACTTCAAATTTTAGTCAAAAATTAGTACGCCGGACCAAGATGGAAAAATTAACTATTCAATTTGCCTCAAATTTTGCACAAAAATCAAGTGTTACCTAAGAATGAACTGGTGGCATGAATATAAGATAGCAAAACAAAATGGCAGCCTAACAAAATATTTAAAAAATCAGCCCGAAAAACCTACTTGTTAGATTAATTTCAAATTTTGTGCAAGCATTAAGTGTGATATAGGGACAAACTGGCGGCAAAATGGCGGCCAAATAAAATACTTAAAAAATGAACCTTAAAAAATCTTATTGAATTGTCTTAAAATTTTCGGGAGAAGTAAATAAGATATAAGGATAAACTGATACGAATTCAACATGACATAATAAAATGGCGGGGTGTGTCAATATAAAAAGTATTTATTGAATTTATTTTAAATTATGCTCAAAAATCAAGTGTGACATAGGTAGAAACTGGTAAAATATTGGTACAAATCTAATATGCTGTAAGGAAATGGCGTTCAATAAGAATGTTGGACAGGACATTATATATGTGCTTCTAAATAACTATGTACTGAACTAAGTTGGGTCACCCTTCACTATTCCTAATAAAACGAAATATTCATAACGAGGTAAAGGAAATTTACCGTTTTTTTTTAGTTAGTGTCAACCAGTGAAATTCTGTACGAGGTATAATTTGGGTAGAGACGAAATTACCCTCTTTAAAAAAAATACAGGGATTAATAAAATTGGAAAAAAAAACTTTTTAAATTAAAAATAAAACACGTTCTTATTTCCTTTTTTTTAAATATTTATCTATAAAGCTAATTTCAAATAATGGTATTTTAGCATTTTTATGCGTGTATAATTATTTTTTAAATAAAATATTTATATAATAGTCGCAAAGAAGAAAATTCAAATGCTGAGAGCATGAGTGTTTTGTATTAAAGATTGAGTTCAGCGATTTGTTTAACTAATGTAAAGGATCTTATTTTATTTCAAAGGTTTATCAGATTTTGAAAAAGATAAATGCTTATTAAAATGTTCCGGTTAATTTATGCTGGAAGCAAAACAGAGGCAGGTGAATGCATTAAAATGTTTATTTGTACACTTCGCTCTGCCGTACTGATTTGTAGCTATTCATACATTATCATCCATGAAAACTAAACCAGTGAAGTCAGTTTATGTTTGGATTTAATTCTTCATTACTAATTTATCTCAAAATCTGTAAGAAACGCAAAAAAATACATAGAGAAGTTAAGTAAAATCTTGAATTATTTTGTTTTCACGTTTAAGCATTGATAGAGTTTTTAATATAATTTAAAGATTTCTTGTTCAAACGTTTTAATATGCGCTTTTAAGGGAAAAAAATAAAAATCTGACGACTAAATAAATAAAAAGAAAGGGTCTCATTCTGTACTTCGATGCCAAGAGGCCTAAGTCAAAAAAATCCTCAAGTTTTTTCTATATTACATACAATTTTTCAAAATTTGCTTTTGCCAAAAATTAGGAATGTAGGTATGTATTATCTCAAGGGTCTTCAACCTTTTGTAGTGCAAATGCCAGAAATCGATTACACATCGTCCGAAGGGCCACAATGGTCCACGTCATTTTACCACCATATCAATAAAATAAAAAACATAATTTCAAAGTGTAATAATCTTTATTTATTAGTTCAGTCAATCAATGCGATTTTTGACATTGTTTATTTTTGACAAGTGTGTGGATATTGAGTTTTGTTTTTGTAGTCTCAACTCGCAAACTTCCTCTCGACCTTGTTTTAGGATTCCAGGAAACGAGTTTTGATCGATATGTTTTGAATAAAAATTAAAAAGACCCATGTCGAACTTGTCTTTCAGTTCCTAATTACACTGCAAATCGACAATCTCCATCTGTCAATTTTCTGGAATGTCTTCAACGGACCACTGAATGGCCGGACAAAGAGAATGATGTAATTTTCATTATCTCTGAAGTCAGAAAACCTTGATTGGAATTATTTTTTTACTAAATCTAGTGCTGCGACATATTTATCCACACCTGTACATTCGCAACTCTTCGGTTTAGGAAAGTGCGTAAATTCTTTTTTCCATAAATCCAATTTAAATTCAAATGCCTTCACAGTGTCAAGTAGGTTGTTGATGAGATTTTCTTTTCTTTGTAGTTTGGTGTTCAAGGCATTGAGCTGCAGCGTGATGTCCGTTAGAAATCCAAAGTCGCGCAGCCAGTCGGGGTCACTAAATTGAAGAACTGGTTTACCTTTGGTTTCCATGAAGGAGGCGATTTCCTTCTTGAGTGCAAAAACGCCTTTTAGTATTTTTCCCCTCGAACCCCCCAACGAACATCAGAAAAATATGTCACATCACCATACTCGGCATTAATTTGGTGTAAAAAATTTTTGTAATTTTTTGTGGTTGAGGCCACGTGATTTAATGAAGTTCACAGTTTTTACGACCACTTTCATCACCTCATCAATATTTGTGGATTTTGCACAAAGATTTTGTTGATGAACGATATAATGATAATGCATCAAATGAAGATATTTCTGCTGTTTTTTTCATCAAACCCACGAGCCCTTCATTTTTTCCTACCATGGATGGTTCACCATCTGTTACAACTGCAGAAAGGTTTGAGTGCAGTATCGTCTCAGTACTGTCATCAAACACTTATAAATATCACAGACTTTTGTAGTTCCTTTAATCGGAAAAAGGGCAGCTATCTCTTCAGTGATTTCAAAATTATTGTCAATGCACCAAATAAATATAGCTAATTGAGCGGTCTCGGAGTATATGAGCTTTTCGATGCACGCTCTTTTAGTGAATTTTCAATGTCTGCCGCTAACTCTTCGATTCTTCTGGCGATACTAACACCGAACATATTAACTTTACAAAAAAGTTGTTTTTGAGACGGGCACAATACTTCAGCGGCGGCCTCCATACATTTCTTGATAAATTCACCATTAGTAAAAGGTTTTGATTTCATAGCTATTTTTTCGGATATGATGTAGCCAACTTTCACGCTTGCTTCATTTTCAATGCTCTGCTTGAATGTCTCAAACTCTGTGGCATGCTTTGTATCGTAATGTCTTTTTAAGCTGTACTCTTTCAAGGCTGAAAGAGATTCTTGAGACACCAAACAGACGGGTTTTTGATTAACACTAAGTCCATTTGTCTTAAAATATGAGCTTTTCTTCACAAATTTTTCGTTTTTTACCCGAAGTAGAAGCCACTTTTAAGGTCACGGTGGAAGAAACGAATTTAATTCTCCGATAAAGATGTCCACGAGAAAACTAAACTTGTGCGACTGCTCGCCGCAATACAGTATCCGCCTTACACGCGTCAAAACACACTATACTCAACTCACTATAATTACTTATCACACAGGTAGCAACTTCACTGCTAGTTGACACTCTTTCGCTTGTATCGCTTCGTTTGCTCTGGGAATTAAAACTGGCCGCTGCCGTGTGATGCCGGCTTTATATAGGCCGTGCGCGTCTACTTTGAATCTCTCGAAATTTCGAGTATCTACGAGACTGGACTAGGAGGTCCCTCTAGTAGTGATAATTTCTCGAATTATTAGAAATATTGCAACGCCATCTAGTGGCCTTGTGTGTCCGCCTCGGAGTGCCATTTGGGCGTGCGGCGCGATTCAATATTCTCTTTAGCTTCTGGGAGCCGCAAGAAATTAGAGAGGTCGAGAGCCGCGGGTTGAAGAGGGTGTTATCTGATTCATTCATAGTATCAATATTTTTAAACAAAAGCAATGAGATAGTACTGTCAAGTTCTGGGTTTTACTAATTTTCTCTCATTTTCTTTTTAAATGTAACATCCTGTATCAAATGTTATTTTTAAGTACCTACAACCTTAAAAGACTATATAAATAATACATAATAACATAAGTAGGGATGGAACTGTCCTAGTAAAGTAATTTAAGGAAATGTGGAAGTATTGTAATCGTGAAAAAATCAACCGCCGAGATTTTTTCAGATATTTACGGGTCCCCCCATAGTCTGTCTGTTCGCGGCATAGCTAAATAACTACTTACCCGATTGACTTCAAGTTTTAGTCAAAAATTAAGGGTCATATGGAAATGACCTGGTAACATTTTGGTAAAAATCCAATATGGCAAAACAAAATGGCGGCCTAGGGAAATGTTAAAAAAATTAGTACCAAGAAAGTGCTTAGCAACTCGTGAAATTTTGGTCCGTCTGTCGGTTTGTCTGTCTGTCTGTCAGTTCGCGGCATAGCTTAAATACTACTCATCAAATTGACTTCAAATTAAGACTCATATTGGGATGACCTGGCAATTGGTGATATTTTGGTTTAAATCCAATATGCCGGAACAAGATGGCGGCCTAGTGAAACGTTAAAGAAATTATTACTAAAAAAACTAATTATCCAAATCCAAATTTTGTACAAAAATCAAGTATTATGTAGGAATCAACTGATAAAATTTTTGTGTGAATCCAAGATGGCGGAACAAAATGGCGGTATAATAAAAATTTAAAGACTCTGTAACTAATTGTAGTATAGAAAAGAACTAGTAAAACTGTGGTATTATAATCTAATATCTGTAATGTAATATCTGTAATCTGAAATAGTCACTCTCTCAGGTTTTACAAATCTTCCCGTTTTAGTGTCCCTAGATGCCAAAGAATATGTTTATAAATTCTGTACGTCCATCTGTCGGTTTGTCTGTCTGTCTATCAGTTCGCGGCATAGCTTAAAAACTACTTATCATATTGACTTCAAATTTTAGTCAAAAATTAAGGCTTATTTGGGGATGACAGTAATATTTGGTAAAAATCCAATATGCCGGAAGATGGCTACCTAATGAAAAGCTATTATTACTTAAAAAACTAATTATCCAATTTGCACAAAAATCAAGTATTATGTAGGAATCAACTGGTAAAATTTTGGTACGAATACAAGTTAGCGGAACAAAATGTCGGCTTAATAAAATATTTTAAAATTCGGAATAGCAGGTTTTACATATCTTCGCATTTTAGCGTTTCTAGACGCCAAAAATATGTTTTATCAATTCCGTCGGATTGTCTGTCTGTCTGTCAGATCGCGGCATTCAAATTTTGGACAAAAATTAAGGCTCATATAGGGATGACCCGGTAATATTTTGGTAAAAATTTAATATGGCGGAACAAAATGGTGGCCTGGTTAAACCTCAACAAATTATTACTAAAAAAACCAATTATTCAAAACATTTTGGTATCAATATAAGATAGCAAAACAAAATGGCGGCCTAATAAATATTTAAAAAATCAGTCAAAAAAAATACTTATTAGATTAAGTTCAAATTTTGTGCAAGCATTAAGTGTGATATAGAGATAAGTTGGTAAAGTTGTGTTACGAATTCAAGACAGCGGAACAAAATGGCGGCCAAATAACATGTTAAAAAAATTAACGTAAAAAATCTTATTCAATTGATTGTAGGTTTTAAATATGATATAAGGATAAACTGATGCGAATTGAACATGAAAATCGCGGTGTGTATCAATGTAAAAACTACTTATTGAATTCAATTTAAATTATGTCCAAAATCAATTGTGGCGTAGGTAGAAACTGATAAAATATTGGTAGGGATTCAATAAATTGGAACAAAATGGCGTCCAATAAAATTGTTGGAAAAGACAGTATATATGTGTTCCTAAATAACTATCTACTGAACTAAATTGGTTCACACTTTACTATTCCTTAAAAAGAAATATTCATAGTGATGGAAGTTCTGGGTAAATTTACCTGTTTTTTTTTATGTAAAATGTTAGGCTAATAATGAGCCATACCATAGAAAAAGGTTGTAGAAATAGTTCAATGACATTACTTATCTGAAAAAATAAAAAACATCCACATGTTTTTCTACGTTTCAGCTTCTAAACAAATATCGTATTCAACAACAATAAATTTAAAGTACCTATACTTACATTACTACCTTTCAATAGTTCTCCCTCACATTGTTCGATTTTACCCAGACTTTCGAGAAACAAAGTGAAGATACTATACCAACATGAATTTTTTAAATAGATCACCTTTTTGTTTTTCAATATTTTCAATTCAATACTGAATACTTTTTTTTTTAATATTTGCAGTAGAAATGTATTTAAAAAGGTAGGGAGCTTAGACAGCTAGGTGTCATAATAGCTTATAAATCAAGATAAACTAATAAGAAGTGAAAGAGCAAAAAATAATAATTATTTATAAAATATAAAGTTTATCTCAAATTATTTTTTCGTTAAAACATAGTGGTCCTTAGTAGATTTATTTGAATGATAATAATAGTTCTTAATACATCTTTAGTATTTCCGACCAGTGGCTTACAAACGAGCAATCTTATGCATTATTTGGTCATTTGGTATTAACTTTTCTGAAAATTTGATATATTGAACTTATTCTCTGGTTGATTTTACACAAAAGGCTCCTTTTTAAGTCGATTAATCTAAATATATCCGATAATTTTAAATTCTGCTGAACATTACCAAAATCAATTCAATTTCAACTGTCAAAAATAATAATTTTTTGACATGAGTAACCACGGCAATTAAGCTTTGGTATTGGTTTTTAATATTCAAATACACTCCTTATACTTTTACTAAGAATAAAATTTATTTTCTCAATTTTGAATTGATTTTCATACCGTTGGACATTACTTAAAATCAGAATATCTTGGACATGGTTGGATATATCGACTTAAACTAAGAGTAGCTTTTTTGTGTAGAATTAATCAGACAATAAGCTCTATAAGTATATCAAATTGTCAAAATACCAATACTAAAAAAGTTATGACAGAATAATTTGGACGCCAATGGTCGGAATTACCAACAAGAATGTTTTACAAAATAATGTATTTTTGTACCTATTTTTTCTACATCGAGTTTTACTGTAGTCTAAAAATTCAGGTGGAAAATACAGGGGAAAACCAAATAAAATCATTTTCTTTAATGCTCTGTATCTTGAAAACGAAGCCGTTTTAGACCTGTATGCATATTACATTTTTATCTTATTTTACGACAAGGAATTAAGCGATGGCATATGTTTTTTGAAACACCCTGTATATCAAAAACAAAAGACCAAAGATTTTATCAGAGCGGCCTGACGAACGACTTATTTTCGATGGATGGAAGTACAAAAAACAATAAGCAAAGCAGAAACAGTACAATTTCAAATGTAACTACTTCCCTCGTAAGGAGAATGAATTTTAATCAGTAAAACACCTTCTGAGTTCTTTGTGTTCTTGTGCCGGCGGCCTCACCGAATGGTAAAGAAATCATTATTAAGAAACTACTTATCAAATGACCCTTACAAACTGTTAAAATGTTGGTGTAAAGCTATTACAGCAGAACCTGGTGGCTTAATTAAAATTCAGTACCAAATAAGTACTTCAAATTTTGGACAAGAAAAAGTGTGAAATAGGCATAAATTTGATTATTACCAGTTAAAAGTACAGAAATTTAATATAATGCTGAAATTAAAAATATAAAACCAAATGGCGGTCTAATAAAATGTTTAAATATTCGGTAAAATTTAATTTCCTGGAATGAAACCTTCTTTTTGTGAATGAAAATAATAAATGTTATTATATATATTTTTTTTGATTAAGTAAATAAAGATATTAAAAATAAATAGTAATTATAACAATATTACTATAAAAATAAATTAAAAACAAATTAAAAATAAAATAGTTAAATTCACCGTAACCCACGGTTCCCTCCTAGGGAATTCTACTTTACATAGATAACACCTTTTATGAACTAATAGAGTAGTTTAAAATGAATTTCTTTATTACCAAATAATTTTAAAAATTCATAAACTATGTTATCTGCACGTAGTGGACGTTCTGGATAAAGACAAAAGTACAGATTTTGAAAGATAATGTTCAATACGTTGACGAATAATTTTCATAGCGTTAGTAGATAGATTATTGTATTATTATTAATGTGTTACTACTATTTGGGTTATTAATATATTTACTTTGTGAACTACTAAAAATCGCTTACATAGCAGCGGAGGGACTGTTACCACGTTTGATGGAAGAAAATTAAATTAGATGTATATATATATATATATATATATATATATATATATATATATATATATATATATATATGCCTTTGCCCTACACGGGGCTCGCTAGTCTATGGCGGCCTGATGAGCTCTAATAAGAGCGAAATCGCGATCGTCGTTTGACTAAAATGGATCATTGTGTCTGCTGTGATGCAGAACATGTTCCAAACAAGGATCATTTTCTTGTTATGACGTTGGTGTACGTGGAATGAAAACATACTATCATTTAATGATCCCAACGAAAGCCAGGAGTCACAATGTAATTCAATGTCGGTCGTGGTATTCGCCAGCGGAGTAGTTGTTTTTGTGATTCCATTTTGTGCCTTTGCCCTACACGGGGCTCGGTAGTCTATGGCGGCCTGATGAGCTCTAATAAGAGCGAAATCGCGATCGTCTTTTGACTAAAATGGATCATTGTGTCTGCTGTGATGCAGAACATGTTCCAAACAAGGATCTTTTTGTTGTTATGACGTTGGTGTAAGTGGAATTAAAACATACTATCATATATATATATATATATATATATATATATATATATATATATATATATATATATATATATATATATATATATATATATATATATATATATATATATATATATATATATATGTACAGGGTGCTAGGGGTTTGACTATAAATATTTTAACATAGCATATTATAATAAGTTTAAACAAAATATTCTTATAAGCCATCGGTAAATTCGAAAGGGTTTTCCAGATATTTAAATTTAAAATGTTTAATTTTGGCGAAAGTTCAGTTCAGGCCTTATCGAATAGTGTGTTGATTTTCTTGAGCCCAGGTATGAATGTTATGATAATTTAAAATTCCATCTACCGTAAAACAACATTCAGCGGTTGTCAGTATGTTTAAAGTAAAATTTTCGTGCTCATGGTTTTTCGGAGAAACCACCAGCAAAATTCTCTTCTTCGGGGGAAGTCCTCTAAAGTCAAAGGCTGTATTCGCTGCACATGGTAAGGGTACAGAAGGTTTTCACGAAGGGTACGATGAATGGTCCAATTAGCAAATCCAACTTGTTGGGAGATTTCCTGAGTGCTCAAACCAGGGTTTGCCTCCACTGGTTCACTAGGGCTAAAATATGTTCCTCGTTTTCGGTTTCAAGCCCCCGATTAGTTTGACGGACGTTTACACTTCCCGTATCGCGAACTCTTTGTAAAACTGCGACAAATTTTCCGTGATTAGGACACCTCCTGTTGGGATATCTTTCCCGGTATGTTAGGCCAAAAGAGCATTCTGTCTACACTCTCCATAAATTAGTAACATGTTTGCATATTAAATATTAGTATACATTTTTAAAGAGTTTTTAAATTCCGACACGTATGGAATTGCCTCATACGGCAAAAAATTAAGGTGAAAGAACCAAAAAATAAGACAACTGCAACTAATATGTTTGCGAATTATGTTCATTGAAGCCTGCTTGTTTATCTAAGGTAGGCAGTGTTGCCGTTTTCAAATAAGCATTCTATGGTAAAATAAAATAATTTATTCTTTTTTTATTTTTTAAATTTAGGTTTATTTTACTATGAAAAAATTTGTAGGCATTTAGTGGAAAATCATATAATTAATTGTTTTACATAATAAAATTAATGTGTTAACGATGTGCTTAAAAATGAATAAAAAAAATACAACTTTTTTTCTCAAAAACGATAAGGAATTGACCCCATGTTATTTAAGCATTTTTATATATATATATATATATATATATATATATATATATATATATATATATATATATATATATATATATATATATATATATATATATATATATATATATATATATATATATATATATATATATAGGGAGATTTCATATTTTTTAGATAGTTTTTGAAAAACCTTGAGACGCAAAACGTTCAATAAATTTGAACGTACAAATGTACGCCCTCTGTAGTTAGTGAACTAATATACGTACACCTGTACTTGAAAACTACTCCTTCGATACCCCAGTAAATCATTTTTTAATTTTGTTTTTTTTTCTTGTTGTTAATTTATGTTTATTTATTATTATTTTTTATATTTCATAACTTTATTTCCGTAGTAGTTATTAGGTTGTTTTTTTTGTGTTGCCATATCGGGTTTACCACTTTATCCCTATGATTTTTGCGCTCAGTTTTACGTAAATTGGATAAATAGTTTTTTAGTAATATTTTTTTACATTTTACTAGGTCGTCATTTTGTTCCGCGTAATTTTTTCACCATTACACCGAAAGTGAAAGGAAAATGCCATGAAGATATGTCAAATAAAATAATGATGTTTATTACAATTAAATATTTCGAAAATATCAAAATTTTTATCTGCCTACACCGATGCCGCTGAACTATAAACATTAAAAATGCTATACCATATTTCAAGCGCTGTACCGTACACACATTTCCAGAGAAACGGTTTGTTTTACCTATATTCTAAAAATAACAGACTCAGATGCTATGCTGCCGTTTTCAAATTGTTCTGTTTTTGGAAAAGTTGAAAAGTACCTGGGCAGTACGAAAAGTTGATAATTAAATCTAGTTTATGTTTTTGTGAAATTCTTCGAGACCAAAATACTAGAAGAATGATTTCTAAAAAACTGTCACTCTCAATCCTATTCGGTATTTATCAAATCAATACAAGTTATTGAAAAATCCTCTTAAGTGGTTAACTTAAAGTAGTGTAATTACATAAAGTTCTTGCCCATGAAGACTATATATATGCCCAGGAAGACTATATATATATATTTTTAAGCTTGCCTACCAACTAATTGTATCATATTCAATGGTATGGGGGGGGGGGAGGGGGCATTTGCTACAGTTTTGATTTAAAACATGTTATTTGTTAAATTTGCAAAAATCTAAGGGATTGAAGTGGGTTATATTTTTTGATAACAGTTTTTATTACTAATGTAAATTTGAAAGTGGTCTTAATACATAGTTTAGGTAATTACTTGTAGATATGTCATTATCAATGGAGTATGAATATGTATTTGTAGACACATTTAGATTTAAAGAGAGATATTGTGAGAAAATCAAGGCAATCTCTTATTAAGTCATATGCACAAGGTTACGTTGTGTAGAGGAAAAAAGCCTAGACTATGGTAGCAAACTAAATTAAGTTGATCCAAATTGATAAAATAACGTTATAATTATTGCTATTGACATTGCTATCTTCCAAAACAGAATAAAATCTGAAGCTTTGTTTGAGTAACCCTACCTTTTTTTAGAAAATAGTCAAATGATTGTATACTTTCCCAACCTGGAATTGTAGATCAAGATGACAAAGTGTTTAAATGAGACCACCTAATTTGGAAAAATAGATGGGTCTGAGTTCGTTCCAAGCCTAATTTTAATTAAAAATCTTTGCAAGTTTTTTTTGTTTAGGCTTTTCAGAATGGTGCTGATGAATGTAATGATAAAATAAAATTTTACAACAGTAAAATTTTTGCTGCAAGTAAACAATTTTTAATTTATATAAATTAAATTAACAGAATTCTTCCTCTCTTAGGATGCTGCGCTACTGTAGGTCCCATATTGACACCACTTTACTTCATATAATGAATTGCTGCATTGAAAAGTCTTATTTTCTCAGAGCTTTTTCAAAAGCCCATTGATATCTCACTTCTTAAACATTTCACAAACTTTTTCTGATATAAAAATATAAGTATTTAACCTGGTGCCAAAAATTTAAAAAATGATTGGCTGGCCCGGCAAGTTTTGTTCTGCCTTTTCCGTTAGATGGCGCGATGAGTTTCCAGCGGAATTATAAGAATATAGGGCGCATTCACCGCATCGTCCAGAAATGTTATTAAAGAAAAACATACTGGTTTTATACAAAAAAATACACAATAAAACAATACAAAAAAATACTGTAACCAGAAGACCATTTAAAAAAAATCATGTAAAATGGTGCATTACAACTCTCTCACGAACTTAGGTCTGGATTTAGCACATCTGCAGCTCTTGCTACGGTAATTAACAACAGGGTCCTGTTACCAATCTCATTCTTTTAAATTATTCAAAAGCATTGGGCACCATTAATCATAAGCTTTTGCTGGCTAAACTTAAATATTGTGGTTTTAAAAATAACTCGTTGAATCTTTCCTAGCATAAAATCTCTTATGGTGATAATAAATTTGACGAACTTTTTGGGGTTTCCTAAAAGTCAATCCTAGGGCTCCTTTTTATAATTTATACTTCAGAAAATCAAACATCACTAAAAAATGTAATCTGACAGCATATTATGCTGATGATACTCAAGTTTGTTTTTTTTTAAGCCTGAAGAATTTACCGAAGCTAACAGTATTATAAATAGCGAGTTAAATTTTATTGAGAACTTATCTAAAAATTATTTATATAATTTTAAAATTAAATCCAATCAAGACTCAAGTAATGACATTTGGTACTTAATCTGATTATTTAAAACTTCATATGAATATGTTTGTTGACAATGTCAAGTTAAGTTTTGTTTAGTTAGCTGAAAATTGGAATATTATTGTTGATTCAAAGTTGCGATTTAGTGATCACGTAAGTGGGTTAAGACGAAAAGCATTTTTTAAATTAAAGGTTCCATTTCCCAATCGACAATAAATTTTTATCTTATACCATGTTTCGCACAAAATAAATGAATGAAAATACATAATACCATCTGGGTACTTTTTTAACGTTCTAAATATATCCTGCCTCTAGAAGTTGTTTAAGAAAAAAATTGCAATTCCAGTCGTCATCTCATTCTGTCAATGTAAGATTTAAATACAAGTATACTAGGTCCGTTTCTGAACAGCATTATTTAAAAATATTTTTTGCCTATAATGGAATATCGTGCACTATTCAAACGATTGCCTGATGAATCTAGACGTTTCAATTTTAATAAATTCACATACCAAAACTAAAAGGTTCCCTGCTTACATTATTTTAACACTGAATGCCAGTGATTGTGAATATAGACCTGCCTTTTTTTAAGTTTTACCTTTTTCTTTTTGTCCGCTCTTCTTCCCTTCTTTGCACAGCCAAGACACATTTATATAACTGTGCTCCCTTATTATGAACTAATATGTTTCCATATTTTTAAAATTTATAAAGTTTAAAACGATTCTGAGGGATAGCCGCGTTTCATTAATTTGCTAGAGTAGTAGTATATATATTTTCTTCTTATTAAAGGCCTTATTTATCTATTTATTTTATTTATATATTATAACTATAACTTTATTAATATGTGTTTTCTATAATTTTTTTGAAGTTCCGCACAGCCACTGCATTGCTGCTATTCTAAAGCACGTTATATTTCTTCTTGTTTGATCATTTTTTGTTAGCTTTCAAGAATGATTATTAAACCAACGACTTTTCTATATTTATGGTAATATATCATTAACTTTATGTGAATAGTTCTTGAATTTTAAATATTTATATTTAAACAGCGATTTCGTCAAAAAAGAAATAAATCTGTCAGATATTCGTAAACACTGGTGAAAATCTACAACATGTAAACATATTTTGCAGGATTTTTCTGTTGAAAACATTATAATCTATTAATACTTCTCCCTCGTATACAAAAACCATATTATAACGTGGGTGATGCAAACAAAGAGCCGCAACTGTGAAACCCGCTATAACTTTTGAAGTGATAATATCGGATTGCTTTTCACTGAGTTTTCCAGTTCCTCTTAGACTCTAGCTCAAAGTGCAACTCACGCCATAAACTAAGAATAGTATTATATCTTTTTAGTTTTATTTTATTAAGAGACAACAGACAACAAGAAATCATGGTACATATCTATTTGATTCTTATTTAGTGCTGGAGATGGTATTAAATTAATTTATGCTTTTAAAGCATTTGCTGCCAAACAATTTCCTATTCTTTTTTTTTAAATTAGAAATAAAACTTGTAAAATTCATTTTTTATGGAGAAACAGACAAATAAAAAATATTTACATGTAAATCTTTTGATATTTTGGTGAAGTAAATAAAGCGTAGATCTTATATTGGAATTTTAACAATTAACTAGATAATTTAATATACTTATTCGGGAAACACTGTACTCAGCATCTTAGTTTAGAAATTTTGCGGAAAGAACATCAAACTATTTACACTTTTACTTGTTATTAAGTAACACTTATTAGTTGTTTTAGACAGGATTTAAGAAAAATCAATTTTCGTTTTCAGGATGAACTTCCTGCAGAGCAAATTGCTGGTAAGTCTGTGTTGTTTGGTTAAGTGAAGTTTTATTATTTTTATTTTTTTATTAATATATTAGTATGTAGTTTAAATATAACATGTAAGCGAGTTTAGTATTTATAATTTTTTTAAACTGAATGTCGCATTTAATCTATTTGAATTTAGTTAGGCGGGTCTGTTGATGACTTTGACACCTAACTAACTAAATTAAAAGGGTAACTAAAAGAATTGCTTTCATTGCCTTTTTTTATATTTCTAGATATTGTGCTGGCTTATCTTTATTTGCTCCTGCAATATTTTAATTCAGTGTATATTTTAGCAGAACTTATTTTGCCTTTTTAAATAAGTTTAATGATTTCAAACAAAAAAGTGGCAACACAGTTATAAAGGCTTTGAACCCTTGAGAAAAATAGTATTTTTCTTTTAGTTATCATACAGGAAATTATTGTTTTCAACTGAAATTAACTTTTTGAAAAATGGTAAATTTTGCAGTTCTTTAAAGCACCGTTAAACAATTATTTAAACAGATCTGAAAATGAAAAACGAATTAACTATACATGCAGCTAGAGGAAATAAGTCTATTTCAATTGATTTAACCGTTTTATGAGTGCTGCACCCCTGCGCCCCGCTCTTACAACGATTTAACTAACCCTTTCTAACATTCTAGACCAATTAAAACATTTTGCTTTTTGAGGTTTTTTTGGACTTCCTCCCATCGTGACCCTTTGGCTTTCTTCAAACAGTGTCATGTTAGAAATACGTTACTATTTTCAGGTTTTAACTAAAATTTTTATGGTTTCGGGTAATTTGTAGTTTTGAACTAAATATTTCTAAATATTCGTTATCATTTCGGTACATTCAGTTTTGGTGGCAAAACAAATTTATAATTAAAATACCGTAATTAATAAATTCATTCGTGTGAAGAAAGTGACTGTAGGTTCATAGAATGAACAGCATATTT
Organism: Kuschelorhynchus macadamiae; assembly: GCA_030620095.1. Taxonomy (NCBI): domain Eukaryota; kingdom Metazoa; phylum Arthropoda; class Insecta; order Coleoptera; family Curculionidae; genus Kuschelorhynchus; species Kuschelorhynchus macadamiae. Next base: position 1,048,900 of record JAUTXW010004690.1, read on the forward strand.
TAGTTTAAGTGGAACTCTGAACAAAATGAACAAAATTCGAGTTAAAAAAGTAATGTTTTGCATTCGACTATGTTATATCGCGAGAAAGAAGAAAAACCTAGCGATTTATCAACCGAAGAATGTACAGGGTTTTCATTTATATTTTGACACTTATATTATATTATAGGAGATAAATATGACAATTGAATGATATTTCTTGCATTATCTTTTAGGGATATTAAAGACACTTAATAATTATTGAACAGTTGAAAAATATATATAACATATTTTTTTAAATGAGGCACCCTGCTTTTTTATTATTTCATTAAATAAGTTTCATCTTACCTATTAAAAATATACCAGGTTTGATATCTTTATCTTTAAAGACAACCGAGAAAACCGTGCCATAAGAGACAATATATTCCTACAGACTTCATATTTCTCACTCTCTAAAGTGTAGGTAGGTGTCAAAATATAAATGACAACCCTCCACAGGGTTGTTAGTTAAGAATTTACCACCCCCTTTTATAAAATTAGTTTTAGAATAAAATGTTTTTAGCTAGTAAGCTGATTTTTTTGTGAGCAATCTATTTGTAGGCAGGTTGAAACAAAAATGCGTAGCAATCCAAACTTATGTTGTTTAAACTGAAGTTTCAAACGTTCATTAAAAGGGTCATGTTTTGATGATTTTAAATATACCAGATTTAATAGCTTTATCTTTAAAGACACCCTAGAAACATGACAAAAGGGAGACGGGGAAGGGTCTATTACATATAGAAGAGTCAATGGGAACACATTGCTTGTTATGACAGGGTTTGTCTGAAATTTCACGGATGTTTTTAAAGATAAATGTATCAGACCTAGTATATTTATAAACAGAAAGAAGAAACCCATTGGACATATTATATACCGGGTGTTCCATTTAGAAAAACATTTTTTTGGATTGCTGCGTATTTTTGTCTCATCCTGTACACATTCAGTTTCCACACAAAAAAATCAGCATACTAGTTACAACTACAAGATTTTTTCTAAAGCTCGGTGTACCTGTTTTGGCATCTATAAAATAGGGTTCACTTCAGCGATAGTACATTTTTTACATTAAAATAATAAACTATTTACTTTCTAACCCTTCAACTTCTTTCTCTTTGACCTACCTTACCCAGGGCCGGATTAACCCAATATAGCGCCCTTAAAAACAATATTTTTTTACGCCCCTTTCGTATTAACGTTTTAAAAATAAAAACTAAACCAAAAATAGAACTTGACTTAAAAAAATGTATGTTTTTTATCATTAAAATACTTCCCTCTTACTTAATTTAGTAGACTAATTAAAAAGCTTTAATAAATAGATATATTAAAATAATTTAAATTTGTTTATTTTTTCTCGCCTTCGGAAAAGCAAATGATTTAATAGTTTACTCGAATGACATTTTCTTGGTAAAGTCGGTTTCTATATATAGAGGAGCCAGACTGTTAACTCCTTCTTAAGCCATACTAGTTCGGCAATGATTTTTTATTCGTTTTTTCAGCCGATGTGTTCGCGTTGAAAATTCGAAAAAAATTTACCCGCTTGGATAAATCTTGCAATTCCTTCTATCTCACAATTATCTCAATAAAGTTCTGAGTTTTTCTAGAACTGCAATATTTTCATAGTTAAATATTGTAAATGGCATTGCAGATAAACTACTTCCTCTGTTATTTCCTTTTTAATTTTAGTGCCACAGGTCTGACTTATTTTCCCACTTTTGTTTAACTTTATTAACATCGATGTCATGTAAGTGGAACAAAACAAAGGTTTTCTACGGTATCCACGTACGCTTGACCCAGACAGTCCATCTCCAAAATAAATTTGTGTATCATTACATAAAATATCGAAACTCGGAAACAGTTAAAACAAATGTCGCCTTTATCGCTATGTCCGCCAAATTTTATGGGGCCTTATTTGTTTTCTTTTGTTTTGGGCATATTGAAGCCAAAATTATTTTTTTTATAGTCATCAAAATCCCCATGGATGTATTAAAAATTAAGCGCGAATGAGAGAGAATGAGTTTAAAAGTTTAACCGCCTCAGCTAGATCTAAATCTAGTTTCTGTAAAAAAAAGAATGATTCACTTTCCTCAAAATCGTATCCCAAAATTCTAGTAATAATGAAGTTTCAAGGCGTTCTAACTTTCTTCTTGATGAGGTCGCTTTCCTTCTAGTCGCTGTTGTATGGTTTATATTATTTTCTCTTTCCTCAAGGCAATACATGCGTCTCCACCAGCAGACCAACTCGTACCAGATAAACATTTCAGTTTTATTGTCTTATCAACAACAAACTGGACCTAAAATTATTTTAAACTTTCGGTATTGCGTTGCAAGTATTGCTGTTGATTTCGTTCTACTAGGTCTGAGTTGATTGACCTTTTTGATTTCTGAGCATTGGCGCCCTTAGGCAGGTGCCCAACTGCCTAATGGATAATCTGGCAGTGATACTACCATCAAATAGTTAACATGCATTTTACTCAAGCCACTGCCCATAATTCTCTAATTCTTAATTTATTTATTTATTGTTATGCTCATATTATGAACGTAAATTTACCAATCCTCACAGTTAAAATCCGTAGAGCAAAACACAAAATACAGTGAGCTTCTTGCTCCTTTTCTACAGGTACTACCACGGATTAGTATCTAAAATACACCACACAGATCTATAACATCGACGAAAGGGGGAGATATGTCAAAATCAGCGTTTCCATGGATATACAGAGTTGTAGCCAACCGTGAATGATCACTTCACCGTTTCCGTAGCTACTCACATTCTTTTCATAGACTCGTGTGACAAACTTTATTTAGCATGCCTCATTTAGCCATGCGTCAGGACATAACGAGAAAATACGGACTTTCAATTTTGATCTTTTATTCTTGTAACGTCTCCTAACCTTATCCCAAGAGGCTCGAACTTAATCTCATATTGTATTATCTGAAATGCAGGTGGATGGATCAACAGAGATAGGCCTCTTGCACATTCCCTCTAGGACCACTGCTCATCTTAGACCATATGTCCAGGACAATTTCTCTTAACCCAGTGAAAATGGGCCCAGCGTTCTCCTCGTTGTCAAATATACAGAGCCGTTTATTTATTCAGACGTTCACTTGTAGAAGTGATGAACTGGTGGCGGTGAATTGAATTTTTCTAGGCCATGTTTTCGTTACCATATCTCCACGTGTAATTTAGCTATATTTGTGCTACATAATCAGTGCAATTTAAACAAACTACTGGCCACTCACAGTTGATCTGCAGGCTTCGGAAGCAACAGCTTATTATTTTTCTGTTTTTTTTTCTATCTGTATGCAGAAGCACGTATTGTGTCTTTAGTACTGGTACCATTTTTATCAATAGTGTGAACTGAGTCAGCCATAGGGAAGTTAGAAAGAATGTTAGATCACATTCTAGGTGAAGCTTTTTCAAAATTTCTTCTATAAGTGATTATTACTTAGATACATATGCAGTGGAGGCCAAGCATAACATTAGGTCCGTAGGTCTCAATGGTGTAGTGCAAAATGCTCAGGGAGTGTATAAGAAGTAGGGGAACAAAGGGCAATACGGGGTATTTCAGGATTGGGGAGTAGTTACAAGAAGATGAAATTACTGAAAAATATTAAGTAGGCCTCGTTTCAAGCATGATCATTTACGAATCCGAATAAATGCCCAAACTACTAATTCCTATTTTTTTTTAAATCAGCAAAAAAAACAGCGAGTAATTTAGGGTGCAGTGCATAGATGTATATCTTCATTCTTCTCGTCACAAGAACAGCAATACCATCTCCTACATTTGCAACAATGAACACATACTTTGTATCATACGCATCTTCTACAGAAGAATCTGATGTAAAAATACATATATTGACATTTTGCTGCTTCGGAAAACATTCTATGTACTTTGGTTTTCATCATTCCTTGCTTTGTTTCTTAATTAATAATTTTTTTCGGTTTCTTTTCTTATTTTTTGTTGGATTCTTCTTAACATACCCAGGGTTTAATGATTTGTGTAGCTTCTAACAGTTACCGGAAACTTGGCCATACGGAATTTTTGGATAGTGGATATTTTATAGAAATTTTAAGATTTCTAGTTTCCTTTTGAAATATTTTTCTTAGATTTTGATTGTTCTATATGCTATCTATAACAATGTATTTATCCGTCATTTGACGTAATGTAGTACGCTACGTTAAAAGCATTTATATACACAACAATGTTTCTATTAGCAACAAACTCTAATCGTAATCAGGAGAGCACTAAAAGCAACATAATAATATAAAACTGAATATCAAAAGTAAAAAAAAAATTTAACGAACTTATTTTATTTCAGTACTCCGTAAGGCTTTTGAGGCCTTCGACAGTCAAAAATCCGGAAGCATTCCCTGCGATATGGTAGCAGACATTTTACGTCTTATGGGCCAACCTTTCGACAAAAAGATTCTAGAAGAACTCATTGAAGAAGTTGACGCTGACAGTAAGTAGTAATATATATTTCAAGAAGTAGATGTTTTGTGCAGCTATCTTCACCCTATTTTTACCATCAAATGTGTATTTAAATTAATTATTATTAATATTTCGTTTATTTTCTATGTGCAACTTAGATGGCATGCTATCAGCTAAATTTTACTCGAAGATTGTTTAATGACTTTATTCAGGTTAACAAAATTTAGGCAAAGTATAAAATACTATCTAATTTTCAGAATCTGGACGTCTCGAATTCGAGGAATTTGTAACATTAGCTGCGAAATTCATTGTTGAAGAAGATGATGAAGCGATGCAAAAAGAACTGAAAGAAGCTTTTAGATTGTACGATAAAGAAGGTGAGTAAGATGTTAATGTTAACAACTTAAACATTTTAAAAATATTCTTTAATATTTCGGGAATGTTTTGAAATATTACATTGGATTTTCGTATGTTACGTGTACACGGGCAAGATTTCTCTTAAATGGTTTTTTTCTAGATGAATAATTATAATTGCACATTATTTGTACTTTTTTGATACACAGGGCTCTAATTCAATTCGAGATAGGCCAAATTATTTAAAGTGCTTAAATGCTTCACGCCGACAAAAAAAATTATCTGGTTTGAGTTCAAGTTTCTGCTGCGGCGTCTAAAAATGTCATACTTTGGATGAGTCTAATTTGAGTCAGATAATCTGTCAACTTATCGGTTTGCTGACTATACAGGGTGTTTTTAAATAATTGCGGCTTATTTATCAAGCTTTATTTGAGATTTCTGGCTTATTCAATAAACGATTTTAAAATCTTGATATATCTTTTTAGTTAGTAGGGTCATGCTTCGAGATGTTTTAACGATTTTTAAGTTTTATGATATCTCTACTTTAAACTAACTACCGAATTTTAATTCCTATTATTCTTTGTATGTTTGGATTCTGGGGAGTAATCCATAAGACCGTCAGCATCAGTTTCTTTTTACCTATTAATGCTTTATTGGTACCACCAAAATTTAGTACAAGAAAGTTTTAATAAAAAAAATATTTTTTTAAAACTCTGTATTTCGAAAACAAAGAGTTTGACGAACTGCGCCCCTTTTCACATTCTTGTCTCTATAAGATATCCTTAAGTTTTCGGCACATATCTATTATTCAACGTGTATAATTTAAGCGTTCTTTCGCAAATATTTCACTCAACAATGATTAAAAACTGTTGATATCATAATATATATCTACTTGATATAAAATTATCCTTACAGGTAATGGATATATCCCCACAACATGTCTGAAAGAGATTCTCAGAGAATTAGACGACCAACTTACAGATAGAGAGTTAGATATGATGATTGAGGAAATCGACACAGATGGCTCGGGAACAGTAGATTTTGATGGTAAGTTTTTTTTATATTAAAAGAATTTGTAAATCCCACATAATAAAAAAGGGCACTCTAACAAGTCTGATAATTTTGATAAGGACTTTTTTATATAATTACTACACTTACTATTTGAGATTTTCTGGAGAATTAGTATTACATTTTTTTATTCATCGTTATCGATTTTTTTCACAAGCCACCATGTGCCTTAATATCAAAGGATTCAGATAAGAAAACCAAACAATATATCAAAGTAAATGATTTACAAACCTATTTTACCTTCTAAATATGAACTCCTTTATTGTTTACCACTTCTTGTAGTCATGTTGTATAGATGTAAAATGGGTTATACGATTAATGATAGATGCAATATGATAAAATTGTATTTAAAAAAAAAGAACGATATGGTGAAGGCGCTTAAAGGCGATACGAATAAACTATTGAATAGCATTTAGAACTTATGCATATACCACCGTATTCACTAAAAATGTTTAAGAGTTAGACCAGGTCTAGTTGCCATGGTACTTAAAACTCTTAGTTCGCCAGTTATGTTTCGCTTATGTCACTCTCATTTTGTAATTGTGATATTTAGAAAAACTATTTGTTCGGTTGTTGAGAATATCACCTTAAACCTATAACTGTCAACTTAGACCTGGTCTAAAGTTAAACCTCTTTAGTGAATACGGGTGTAAGTGTTTACGGTCAAGCTCATGGGCCCCCGCTGCATGTGGGGTTCTAGGCAATTGCCCTATGGTAAATCCTGCCCTGCTGAACAGGGAAAAAGGACTAAATTATTAAATACCATAACAAAAACAAGAAGACTAGAAGAAAGAGGAATCTAGGCAAGGGACGTACAAAGGAAATAAATGAAGAAGGTGACTTACCGATTTTGTTGTACTTTCAAGAGAATCTAAGACGTTCAATTTCTGAGGGCAGCATTTAACATACGGAAGAAATAAATTGTTGACTCATGGAACGTTAAAGCATTTTAAGTATATACTAAATAAATGTAGATCAAAAAGGATTACTTTTGTCACATAATATTTAAAAAAAATGCGTCAAAATCCTAATTAACTTCATGCTATCATTTGGACAGGCGGATTACACTTTTCAACTGTAAGACGAAAATTTCTTTTCCGCCGAAGATATTGCTTTTCAAAATCGCAATTTAATCAACGTAAAACCTCATAGGGTAATAAGTCTAGAACTTTTCGTAGAATCCAAAAATGCGATAAAAATCTTACTTTTATTGTATATTTTTTTATTCGATAATCAGTTGTTTCGCTAATAATATTTATGAATGATCCATAAAAACCTACAAAACTTTCATATTTTCCCTATTCCTTCATGTTTATGAAGAAAGAAAGAAATTATAAGGATTTTACTTTTATACTCAGATATCTCTGGGCGTTCAGCATGTTTATAAACGAATCTTGCAAAACATGACCGTAATTCAAAAATGTATTCTAAAATATTAAAAGAATCTATTTCAATTATATTCCATTTGTCTGAATTCTAATAATTTAACATTTCCACATTATTAAGGACTCAAATTACGAAAACTATTCGTGACCATATAATTTGATCTTACGAACCAGTCTCGCCTTTTGTGAATGCAATAACTTTTCAAAAATAAACGACACGTCTGGAAAAGTGAAATGGGAAAACGAAATAAGAACAATCAAATCCAGACAAATTTAAACATATGGCGGCGGGCGGAGATGTTGTAAACCAACTCGCATAGAAAGAGCTACAAAAACTATTTTTAGCTTTTAGTGGTTGTATTGCAAACGTTCATCGCAATCGGCTATAAGTAATAGTAATAAGTTATTTGCTTTTATTTTAAGTTCTCGTCTTATTATAATTTGTTATGACTTAAAGCTAGTCGCAATAATTTAATGTGTGGATAGAGAATGTTTACGTTTTTTAATAGTGCTATGTATAAAGTGATAAATATTAAAACTGATTGCACAAGTGGTAAAAGGTTTCAAGGAAACTTCTGACAGATTAAGAGATAAATATTATAATACTGTGGCCTCCTTATTTAAGATTTTAATAACATACAGAAAGTCTCGTTTAGTTTATCTTGTAGGATGGGGGTCTTTTAGTTTATTAGGTAAATTTAATTTAAGCTCAAAATAAAATGTTTCCATAATTTTCCTCTGTCACGAAATATTTTGTTAGTGATACATTTTTGGTATCCTAATCTTCTTTTTTTAATATTTTTGATGTGGTGTGGTTCTCCGATGTTAATTTCATGGTGTTCAAATCTGGGCTTGTTAATTTCTAGTATTAGCTTTCTTTCTTCAAAATGTGCACTTCCTCTTACACTCAGATGAAAATGTTTATAATATAGCTGAAGTTCAAGGTATCGAATCCTTTAGATAGGTCAAAAAAAGACCCCTACAGTATGTGCTAACTAGAGATCTTGATGTATGAACTCTACTAACTCGATTGCTGTTATCTTTGTAGATTTTGGGCTTTAAAATCCATGTTAGTGTTTGCAGAATACATCAAAATGTATTTATAAAAGTCACAAGCAAGTAAATGCACTCTTAACAGAAATTGGTATACAGTTTTCAATGTTTCGACAATAGTTTTAAATAGCTTTGGAAGTTTTCCGGGTTCCAATGAAGAATTATTCAATATCCAAAGGGACCTAGCTATTCCACTGGAAGCTGTTGTAAGTACCTTAATGAAAATTTTATCAATATGCTTATGGCAACACTGAAGGTAAAAAAAAGTCGCTGTACCGGACATGTACAAGTTTTTTTTTAAATAATAGACACTTACACATCGGTATGGAATTGAATGGACACGTCAGTGATTTGTTTAAATCAACCATTACGCTGTAGAGATACGCGGTAGGTGTACTTATAGCAGCAGAAGTAACATCTCGATAACAGTGCTTTATTGTAGTTTCTGCCACAGTTGAGGAAAACGTTTTAAACTCATCAGCTGCTTATTGTTTCTGGTTTACTATTAGTTCCTTCCTCATCAATAATTGACTATTGCCCATATTTGTTTTGTCATGTTCATAATACGATTTTTGTTGGAGTTCATCTTGGCTATGTTGACTGGTTTTTTAGATTTCTTTTTTATAAAGTAAGTGAAATGGTTCGGTTTTCGCGTATATAGCCAACGAGTATAGTGCATACTACTTGTCTCTTTTCTTAAGTCTGTTATGTATCAGTTATTCGATTGTCTGTCTTTTATCTGTTTCTTTGGACAAGGTGCATTGAGGTGCCAAATCTAGTAGTCAAATAAAGCTCCGTATAAAACTTTCAAATGCAGGTTCAAAGTTTATTATTTGAAGATTGTTCCAATTTTACTGGCTTAGTTTATGTTTAAAGTGATATTTTTCTTTGTTAGTGTTGGTGATGTAATATGTGTTTCTTATAAAATAAGTGATGACACCGCCTAGATGGACTTCCATTAAGCTGTAAAAGAGCTCTCCTAGAATATATTCTCTACAAAGAGATGTGTCACTTAGCTTCGTATTGTGAAGATGTTTTCTTACCAGCTTTCTTCTCGACAATGCCAGGTAGTTCACCGTCGTCTCCTTAATGGGTATCTTAGGATCTCCCTAGAAAACTCACAGCTATTAGTTTTATCCCACAACTTTTTTAATTGTAATTATTTCCATTAATGATTGCTGCAACTGACAAAAAAATTATGTTGGGCTACGTCCAATTATTTAGATTAGTTGCCGTGTTCTGGCTAGTTTTCAGTTTTTTGTTTTATTCACATTGCGAATATCCTTTAACCTAATAACAGGTGCTGTATTTATTTATTAGACATCCACCAGTGATTTGTAAAGCTCCCATACAGACCAAGTGGTTATTTTATAGGTCTTCAGAGCTATATACACGCCTTATCAACTGTTTATAGATACTAAAAAATTTGCACATTGTTTCTTTATGTTGGAAACCCAAAGTCAGTTTAATTTGCAAACTAAAAACAAGGAATGAGATAACTTGTTTATTACGCAAAAAACAATATAAAAGTTTATGTAAAATACAGTGTAAGGCAGTAGAGCAAGCAGGTTTTCAGCTTGGGGGGCTCATAATTTTTGACGACCAAAAAATGAGAAAATAATACCTAAAATCTATTATGCCTTGACATTATATGCATATGTTTTATCCTGGAAGGGGAGGTGGTAGCTCCCCCCATTCCGCTAGTGGTGTAAGGCGCCAACATACATTATTTTGTCTGCATAAGAAGTATTGGTCATGAAATATTGGAAGATTGTTTGAGTAGTTATATACAAATATAGTCTTTCGTAATTAAAGGTGGAACGTTGCCCGTCGGAAAGAATTTCCATTTTGATACCGCGTAATCCCAACAACCATGGTTTCTTAATTGCCAGCAGACGTGAAAGCCTTCGTTCTATGTAAGCTATGTAATAGGCCTAACTCATTTTTTTGGGCTGTCTGCATACGAAAAAAATTGTCATTTTGTATTTTCCAGCGGCTAGCGGAATTTGAGGGAGTCTCTGAAAGGATTTTACATCGGAAACAATATCGGAAATAAAATTTTTATATATATAACTTTTAAGTTTTTCTGATTTTAAAATTAAATACATATGTTTATTTAGCTTTTCTATTTTTCGAGATATTTGACTTATGCTCGGCATGAGAATTTAGCAAAGAATATCATGTTTAACATAAAAGCTAGGGAAGTATATCTTTTTCTAAAGAAATTTGATACACGGCAGTGGCGGCTCGCGGGTGAAAAAGTAACTGAAGTGCAAATGAAGCAAGAAAATATCGCAATAATTTTTTTCCAAATTTTTTTTTTATATGTAGAGGGGTAGAATATTTTTTTACGACTTACCTAAATTTTGTATACTAAATCAATTCTCCTATCCTTCATAGCAGCAAATTTATTTATAACATCCTCATAAAATGGATGAGTTGCCCTAATCTCCTCCAGAAATTCCTTTTGAATTGAAATATTGCCAAGAGAAGTAAGTCTTTCTTGAGGTATTGTATTTCTTAAATAAGTTTTTACACATTTGAAGCAAGAAAAACTTCTTTTCACTGAAGCGCTTGTCGACGGTATTGTCAAAATAAGGGAAAACAATTTATATGCTTCGGTAAAAATATATTTATTTTTATTAATTTTTTTCACTTGCTCTTGCAACGATATATTTTAAGTACTCTCATTGGCAAAAATAAGACCAAGCTCATTTTTAAGTCGTTGACTTTTTGAAAGTATTTCCCCATATAACTGTAACACATTTTCAAATGGGCCAGTCGGAAAATTTAAACAATATTCGGAAAATTTAGCAGAACCTGCCAAACATGAAAATGTAAGTTTTTCACAGTCTTGAAATCTTAGTGTCATTTCCATTAAAAGATGATCCAATATTTCATAAAAAAGGGTTCTATACTTAGGCCTAATTTCTTCAGGTGAAAGCTTAGCAAGCTCACGTTTGTAATGATTTATTTATGTAATAGAATTTGCTTTATCAAACATCGTATTAAAAGTTTTTTACAGAGCGCCTCATGACAGCGTTTTATATTGGACATGCAAAAGTGAATGTCAAGCGATTTTTTTTGAAGAACGTCAACTATTATGTCCGTGATTGAGAAAATGTCATTAAATACTAATGCCAGAAACGTGAATTCAAAATCGTTCATTTCACCTAAAAATCCTTTCGCAAGGCGGATTGATTTTTCATCAGATTTGTCACAGTTTGTAATAAATTCAAAGACGACTTTTGATTTATTCCAGTCTTGAACAATCCCATTTACTAATTTCGAATTTGAAGTTGTAACAACACCATAAATAAATATAACACAAAACAGTCAAGTTAACTGCAAATGAACTCACCGGTTGCAGCGGAATACGCGAAAACCACCGCAAACTGAACGACACGTGGGTGTAGTGTACTGCGCCTGCAATTCACCGAGAGCGTTATATGGCGCTGGGCTCGACGTCATCGGATACGCGTTGTCATGGCAACATAGTAGGAAAATCGTAAACTAAACATAGCCCCTACAGCAAAGTCAAAGCGGTTTGCGTTGTTACAATAAAGTTCGATTGAAAGTTTTAAAAAGACATGCCGGCAACGGTCAAGTGTAATATACAATATTTATTCGAGATGTATAGTTTATTTTTTACCAATTAGGTGAATAAATGTTGTTTATTTTCCCTGGTGAAGTAGCACGTCACCTACTTCACTTGAATAGCCGCCACTGATACACGGTGATCTACTGAATATAGAGTACTACATTCCCTAGCAAGCATCAGAACTATAAAATTTATTTTCTCAAGCCTCTTATGTAAGCTGACATTTTGAAGCGTACAGCCAGTCAGAAATCGGACGAAGAAGTGTGAATGATTTCATTTCAAAGAAACTTACTGAAGGAAATTATTTGTACGACTTCTGATGCAAATAATTTGGACAAAGATGCATCCAATAGGATTCGACAGTGCCGATAGATATTTTTCAAATTACAGCTTTTGGCTAGAGTGTGTTTAGAGATTATATCAGACTTTTATAATAATTTAATAGTAATAAATATAAATATATATGAGTTTTATTATTAACTGACTATAGCAGTGCTACAGGTTTTAAATAATAAAATTCGAATAGAAATACTTGCGTTGTAAGCTGTTAATGTGGGTAGTTAGTTAGTGTAGGTTGTAGTCATACTCGTCGGAACCGTGGCCCTATTTCGCTGTGGGGGCGGAATCCCCACGGCCTTTAATAAAAGTATTATGCAGATATTAATACACTGAAAATTTCAATTTTATGAGCTCTATCAAAATAAAGTTAATATCGGCAACGCTGCAACGGGCTCGCCGCTGTTTCCCCGACATCGGTACAGTGATATTAGATCAAGGGAATTGTCCCTAATTCTAGGGAGAATTTACAGTAATTACGGTGTCCAGGGAAATAGGGAAATACTAGGGATTTTTTGCCTTCCATGCTAAATTCCTACTTATTCGGAAAATATATCTTGAATATTGAAAATGAAATTGATGAAGTGGGCCCCAACATGTTATGTGTTATGACTAACATTTGTTTGGTTTTGTTTTCTACGATTTGAATTTAGTTACGTATTTGTTTATGTGTGAATCGTTAGAAAGACAGTATTTTTGGAGGTAACATAGATAAAAACAAAGAACTCGATAAACTGGACAAGGAAGCCTTAAACGGTGTTGCCATTAATAACATCACAAAAATTACGTACCCTACGTAGGGCAGCCATCCGTCTCGATTTTTCCGATATTATCTCGGAATGAGGTCCAGCTGACCCGGGATATATAGATATATAGATAAATGATTACTAAAACCATCGACTGTCCTCATCTCGTAATACTGAAGACTTAGGAAAGCAATCGAAATATTAAAAGTACTAAGTTGTTGAAATTTAATTTGATTTAAACAAAAAAATATTTAACAAATAAACTCGCAACTAAGTCTTATCGTTTGGGAGGGTTTTAAAGCAAGGAATTTTGGGACTTCGTCATCTGTTGTAGTTCCTTCTTAGGTGTCGAGGATTGTAATAACATGTGGCAATCGACAACCAAACAACTTAGGTCTATCATCTGTGTGTGTACAAAAGAAAAGAAATTTTTGTAATTACCTATGGCTAAATTCCTAAATTATAACATAACATACTAAGTAAATCATACTGCCTATAAGCGAAAAATGTGCATAACCTAAAATCATACCATTCCACATAAGCCATGGAACAAATTGTTAACTTGTTTCGTCGATGTAAACTGTTGTTTGATTTTGTCACATTTTTATAAGCATTGTTATATTAATTATCACGTTTGCGTAAGGTTTTGAAGTTTTTAAAAGTTATTTGGGAATTGGAACATTGTTTGTGTCTTCTTTGTAGTCGTAATTCAATATGTACAAAGTATGCCGAAATATATTCACTATAATCAATACAAAATTGATATAAGTGTGCATTTTTTGTTAAAATAGGATAATTTGGTTCTGGAACTTCGAATATTATGCTTCTCGTAATGCCTTGTTTCACTATATGCCTTTTTGGAAGAAAAAAAGCCCCCACGCGGATTTTTGAATATCGGCGCGTATGGTTGTAGTTTTTGTATGACAGTTTTCTCTTTCGAAAAGGCCTGAAATATAGTTGTATCTAGAATGTGAAGTCAGCATAGAACAATACTTCTTACAAATCCGTTTTGCAAACACCTTTTTTATTACTCTTTACAAAAATGATTGATTGTAATTTGATTGCAAATCAAATTACTAGCATTAATTTCTCGTGCGTTTTATATAATATGCAATACTACTTACTAATCTCCCAACTTCAGCCCCCTGATAGAAAATCCCTTGCTTGCACGATATGTATTAAATATTATATCCGCCCGTGTAAATATGAAAATACTTTTTTGGTTCTTGGTTTTAAAAAATTCTTTTACAGCAATATCCTTGTGTGCACAGGTTCTCTTAAAAGTATATTTTTTACCATTTTTTTTTTTAATGAAACACCCTGTAAAAATGGTTTCGTTAAATGGGTCACTTCTTGCTGATTAGAAACATGTCAAGTTTTGATACTTTTAACTTTAAAATAGCCAGTTGACCAAAACTCTGTCATAAGAGGCAATATAAAGATAGAACATTCTAACTAAATGTGGAAACAATAAAAAAACCCTAAAAAAGCTGTTATTAAAAACTTTACTTTTGGGACAGCCTGTATGTGAATAGATACTACTAAAAGTAGTTACTGAAGAACTCGGTGTCCTAATTTTTTTAAATATCATTTACAGAAGCGATTATATTTCTAGTCGGGACACCCTGTATAACATAGAAAAATAGCAACCGGTGATATCTCCTTCAGGAATGAAAAAAAAATTTTTTTTTTTTAATAACTATTTTTTAACTACCACTACAATATGTTTTTCTTGTTTCAGAATTCATGGAGATGATGACTGGGGAAGTTTAAAAAGCTGAGGAAGAGAAATAAAACATAGTTTTAGGTGCATTTTTTTATTATTTATTGAAATATACACTGGTATTAAATGTGAAACAGTATAATGACGTATTATAAAATATCTTATTTTAGCTACAACTCGTTTATATCATTTTGTTTATTTATTAAATAAAAATATTTTTTGTTATACGTTGTACGTTGTAAGATAATTTGTACCTTTGGCAAGCAACAATCTTATTTATATAAGTATGTGTGATATTAGGCTATATACCTATGTTAAAAATAAATAACATCATATAGATATTATTTTTACAAGAAGAAACAGTTTTTATTTTTTTTTGCAACTGTAACTCCAAATCCATCATTAAATAACACTGAAATACAAATGACTTTAAAATATATATATTTTTTAATTCTGATGCAAACCGACATACCGCTCATCAAACTAAAATTATTTGTAAATTATGGCACTTATTCATAAATTATTTATAAATTATACTTTTAAAACAATGAATACTTATTTAGTTAACTGAAAAAAAAGTGGCGGTAAATAATCTCTCTTTAACAAAATTATAAATCTTAAAGAGAGAAGACTTACAAGGCAGGAGTGATATTGCAAAACTTTTACAGCCTAAATAAATGACAACACTATGATTAAAACGATCCATTAAGTTCAAATATGCATAGGTAGCCCATTTAAAACATTGAAAAAAAAATGACAATTCAGTCAACACCATAAGCCATTGTTCTCTTCTGTACTGTAATATGTCATATAATAGAAAAGCAAAAATAATACGGGGGTTTCGTAATTTGCGACCCGGCAAGTTTCAGAAAGAAATATAAAACACGTCAGAGCCAACTCTACGGCGTAGAAATCACGGGAACAGAGAGAAGAGTTCCCCTACATCTGATGAAGAGACAAGTATCAGGTTTTCCACCACAGAAACTAGATCAACTTGGCGTCAAGAAAGAAAAAATGGACAATCCAATTAAGTATATGTCTACATGGATTCATAAATATATTGCAAATCAAGGAGCATCAGTCAAGTTCTTTTGGAATCTCGGGTTAACTATAAATATCCAGCTACACAATATAACATAAATCTTGAACTGGCAATTTCAAGACATGTCTCAGAAGTATCGATCGAAGTATATACTAGGTTTTACAAAATACTTACTCACGATTATAACTTATTTCATTCTGAAGATATTTAGCAGTTTAAATATAACAAAATTTCGCATTTTTTTGATATTTCAATTAAGAAATAGGCCATATAATTACGTTTTTAGATTCTAATTTTTTGTATGTTATATATCCCCAAAATCGTCAATTTGGACTTTTTAGAACACTCTATGGACCCAAAGGTTAAACATGGAACCAAATAACTTCCAACTTTCAGTCTTAGCTCTTGCTATGACGTCAACGTTAGTCAGAAAGATCAAATTTTCACACTTTCGTTCAAACCGGAACTTAGAATGGAAAAGTGCCGGTCGTTTTGATCTAAGTTTAATTGTTTGGCCGATAGAGGGTTCTAAAATGTCCAAAATGACGATTTTAT
The DNA here is from genome assembly GCA_030620095.1 of Kuschelorhynchus macadamiae. NCBI lineage: Eukaryota > Metazoa > Arthropoda > Insecta > Coleoptera > Curculionidae > Kuschelorhynchus > Kuschelorhynchus macadamiae. The sequence continues at coordinate 1,065,205 of JAUTXW010004690.1, forward strand.
TTTGAGACCAGTTTCACGAAAACAGTTGAATTTAGGTATACAACATGTCAAATAAAACGTGTAAAATTAAAGTGGGATTTAAAAACCAAATATTATACATGGTGTCTCATTTAACAATCGAAATTACTACGAAAACATCCGATTTTAAACAAGATATAAACGATCAAATTTAAATTCAATATCTTCAAAATGAAGAAAATACAAGTGTGCCACTGTTTTGTGGACCCGAGATATAGATAAAGGTTTAAATGGCAAACCAAAAATCAACTGAATTTATAGGCTAGGCGAAAAACAAATGGTTGTGCCTGTTGATGACATCTAAAACAATAGATCTACAATTCATTTTAAAAAGAATGAACTTTTAAAGAACAACAGGTAGTTTCAAACTAGGTAATTTAACAAAACCCTATTTTCTATTATCACGAAGCATAAGTATCTAAGAAGGTTTAATGATGCGAGATGTAAAGGTTTGCAAATTAGGAAAGAAGAAAAGAAAGTCCTTTGCCTCAGCTTCTGTCCAAACTGCAGTGATAATGCAGGTCTTAATTCGGCCATTTATTGAAAAGTTAAAGAACATACTTCAGCGAAGTTATTACTTTTTCCATTTAACTAGTTTTTATACGGCTTGTAACAACTTTGTAGTAATTACTTCCGAAGATTTGTGCTGTATGTAAATTTTTCCACGTTCACTATTTCATCTTTGCATTCTCTTATATTATATGAAAGGTAATTATGGACCCTCCATAGGCGTGTCAAAAGTTTGCCACGAGACTTGCCCTCGTTTTTGCAAATATTCGTTTCAAATTTGTAAATCTGTTCTGGGCGAATATTTCGGAATATATTGCAGTAAGACCAAAAAGTTAAATACAAAATTGAAGCTTGAGATATTCTCTACAAAAAAAGGACCCAATCCTTTTTTTCGCTATGTTGATAGTTTTCGCGAAGTATAGATGGGAATGTATGGTTCATTTTTAGCCCCTCCAAACACCGGCCAACAGAAAACTGACAAAATCGGCGAATGCGTCGGACGACAAAATTTATAATGACTTCCTCAAAAATAGATAGTTTTTTAGGCTTAAATAAATAATTTTTCTTTACCCACAATCTTTCTGAAATATAAAAAACACCCTTAAAAGAAGTCTTTCTTAAAATTTTGTTAATTAGGTACCAAATTTAACTGTATTTTTTACATCTTTGTTTATTTTCCTTAGAGGGTTTGAAGCAAAATTATCACTATAAAAATGTTACTTTTTGTGGAAAGAAAACATTACTCTTGAAAATCTTGTTTTTTTTGTAGGTTCCTAGAATTGTAACCAACTGCTTGCTAGACCGCAAATAAAAAAGTGTATGAATAACCGAACCGCTTTTCGTGTAGCATTATTGAAAAATTTGAATTTCTACTTTCCACTGAGTGTTTCATTTTTCTTCTACAGTTTTCTCTGACTTTTTCCAGTTTTTTTTTTTGGGTCATGTGGTCCATTTTTATAATCGACATCGCCTTTGGCGTATGTGGAAAAAAGAAATCGACTTTTAAAGAGAAAAATGTCAATATCAAATGTTTCTTGCAAAAAATATTTTTTTTCTTAATTAATGTTGTGCGTTTTCGCATTTATTTCACCTGGTGTTATTTCTCATCTTGACAAAGCTTTGATTGACAAAATTAACAGATTTTTATTTTCGTTGCGAATGTTCTAATTAAGAAGACATATTTTTATTCTATAAATACTTTTTGAATAAACGGTGCCCCGGTGGAAATTTAAACTATTTATTTGCAAAAAAGTAATTTTCAACCATTTATAGCAATTTTTTTTCTATTGATGAGTCTACCACGCCTGTTGATTCGAAAAAACACGGACAGGGGCATATTAAAAAAATCGTGTCAAGTATTTTTATCTTGAATCTTTTTGCCAATAATTCCAGCCACACCACCTATGGAATATGTAGATTTCAAGATAAGACCATAAAGTCCCATTATAAATTATTTCGGCTGATTTTGTGATGAAATTTCCATTTTTTTAGCCACAAATGTTTTTTTTTGTTCATACCAGATTCTCCCGAAAACTGTCAACATTCCGAACAGGATTTTTTTGTAGGGAAAATCCTGACCTTCAATTTTGCATTTAAATTGTTTCCTTTGCAATAGTTTTCGAATTTGCAAACAACGAAACGATTTTTTGCAAAAACGCGTGCGAGTCTCAGATATATGTACAAGACAAAAAAAAAGTTTTGGTACACTAACCTATTTTCGATCCAAATCCCTCTTGTGTTAGTAGGCTATCAAGTACCTATCTCTCCCAAGAGCAATTACTGAAACACAAAGTTGTATTGATTTTATCCTTTAACGCCATTTGATTTTGCTTTCTCCATTTCTATTTTTCACTGAGTGTTTAAGGTAAAAAATAATTATTTCAGTATCGTTTAGTAAGTCAAAAACTAACTAGAACCCATTAGTAACTGTCCATCAGTTAAGCATAATTAAACATATTGCATTAGAAAGCGCTCATAAATAATAAACAAGTTAAAAAATTCAGGCTACATCATTGCATATTCCAACATTAAAACCAATAACTAATATCACTGGAAACGATTTTTTTTAACCAAACTTAATACTGTTTATCTGGTTTTTGTCATATATGTGTAATACATTAATATCAAAAGTAAATTTTTGTATACCAGTAGAGCAAATTATTTTATTTTGCAGAGCAGTAGTACATTATAAGCCTTAAATACTAAATGTTATAGCTTAATATCTACACATGCGTTCACACAACCATTTAGTCTTACATCAAGCATAATAATCTACAGTGTATCCCAATTGAAGACTAGCACATACTTCTTCCTATAGAGTATTTAAATATTAACAAGACGGAATCCGCTAGGATTTCTCAATAAAATATTTACTAAAGGCTACCAAAATATGGCTCCTGAGTTAATTTGTACCCATATTGCTTCTTGAGACATCACTCATAATTTCTTGTCAAAACCAGAAAATGGCATGGTAGGAGAAGGGTGGCAGAGGTCTAAATTAAAATGTAAACTCTAGCTTAGATGAAAGTATTGAGGTTTAAAAAAATTAAGCCCATAGGAAATGCAAACAAAAAATGATATTAATAAACCGGCCCAATTACAACCAATATGATTTCACACTACACTACTACTGGTAAACTTATAACAGGATAAAGTTTGATTAAGCATAAGACAAATTAAACAAATTCGTATCTAAGTTTATCTGGCTTGTTCACTAACTTACGAATTTAAGCTAAAAGACCGTTATCTATAGTGATCGCGGCTTGGACCTGAAAAAAATCAAACAGCTTCGAGCAAATTACAAATACTTCATCATTTCATCATAGGTAACTTCCATTTGTATATTTTATACGTCGTGTTTGTATAAAGCGTGTTTTTAACACAAATTTGAAACGCGCCTTAAGGGCGCATCTGTCCCTCCGCCCCTCCCTCTTTGCTAAGCTAGTGACCTCAACCGATCACTGAAAGCATAACATTTTGAACGGAAATATGTATAAGAGCCAACTCTGTATAAAAAAGTTATCCCTGGAGGTATAACAGAATGACAGATCTCGCAATACTTATACATAAAATGTCAAATAAACATAACACAAAAATGTGTTAGCCTTTAAGAGTATATTTATATAATTAAATGTATAGTAACTGAGTAACCTGTAGAGATGGGCGTTATTAGATTTTATATATCGACAGGCGATAGCACATCAGCTATCGATATATTTAATTTATCGATAGTTATCGAGAATCGATAAGTATCCTTACACCTTACCTATCGATAGTTCATTGCTATCTGTCAGCATTTGCTACTATATATCAATATATTTGCGACAAAGGCGGTTTGGGAGCCAAAAGGTATTCAAGAGCAAAAAGAAGTCCTCACTTTCACATGGCGCATATGTAAGAGAGAGCTGGTGATCCCGTGAATCGAGACAAAATTTGTACTCTCGTCTCGTCTTGATTTTTAGTAAAAAAAACCCTCACCTTATAGACATAAATACACACGTCCTTCCATTTCTGTCACAGGATATTATTTCTCATGATTTATTTTACTAAAACATTGCATTGCAAAAATTTACCGAATTTTGGTTTGTTTCTAAAACATCAGTTTTTTTTAGGGAATGAAATGTCTTTTTTATGTTTTTTTTTTTAAATTAGATTTTGGTTTTGTGCCTTTAAATATATTTTAATTTTAATAATAAGCATAATACCAATTTTTTAACTATCTGATGTTAACAGGCGACCAATATATAATTATCACTTAATTTATGGCTTCATTTTCTGTGTGTAGGGTGTCTCAAAAAACTGCCTGAATATTTTTTAATGATTCTTAAATTTAGAGCTGGTGAAATTTAAAAAATATAAGGTAATTCCGGGAGAGATGCCCTACTTATGGTGAAAATTAAAACAGAGACTCAAAATATTCATTTTTTATTCTGAAAGAATACATACCAGATTGAACATACTCTAAACTAACATAAACTGTGAAATCAAACATAAATGTTATTCATAAATCATTAAGAAAAAACTAAATTTGAAACTCTGCATATGGCCATCTCACCCGGAAAGTCCGGGTGAGTTGCCTCGCCAAAACGGGAGAGACGCCCTAGGTTTAAAAAGTGTAACTTAAATTGGTTTTCACATTATTGACTCTGTGTGTTGCGTTTCCACATGTGAAACATGTATTTTCCTGTGGCGTACACATTTCATGGAGCAATCCTTTGCAATAAATACATTGTATCCAGTCGACTTTTGCTTTGGTTTCATGATACTTCTCTAGGCATTCTACACAATGATCCTCTTTGCGTTGACTTGATTGATTCGTTCTGTGTTCAGTTTCCTCACATTTTGAAAGCGATTTCTTGTCGCTCCTTTGCTTCAATGTTGACAACTTACGTTTTTACAACTTCCTAGCTTTTTCTGCTAAACATTCTTTATCAGAAGATGAACTGGTTTCGTCGTATTCGTCGATGGTTTTATGAGATTGAATCTGTTTCTTTTCTCTGTATGGGTTTGTTTGTCACAACTAGCGACTATAGCAAAATTACGCTTCACAGTTTTAGTTAAAACTTGTGCAGATTGCTTCTTCCGTCGTTTTTTTGTTGTTTTTGAAGCACAGGTACTGGACTTATTTCTGACAGAAACTTCGAAGGTGTCTCCTCCATTGCATTGTCTGTATTGGTTGAAACTCCTGACGGCCCAGGAACAGGTGACTGCCTACGCCTATTTCTTTCTCAGCAACTGGAGCAATGGCTTCAGGTGTTGCAGATGGTAAGGTCGCTTTTGCATCAGCAATAGCGTCGAAATGATCGGGAATCACTGCTAGATCCAACGGAAATATTCCAGTCGCTCTGAATCCGGATAAAGCAATTTTGACCTGCTTTGCCCCAAGCTTTCCCTATTAGCTCACCTGTTTGGAGGCGACCAATCTTTCGTCCCGGATGGTGTATCATCCACTGTCTTGCTTCCTTCTTCACAAAATGCTTCAGTGTCTTTTCCATTTTTCGTGACGGCTCCGAGGCATCTATCCTTTTTATCCGGTATAGATGCCAGAGGATCAGTATCTCTACACATAACCTCAATTTAGAACTATTTTGACCCAGATCACAACGTATTTACGTTACAAACTTAAGCTAATGCAAAACAACAGCTCAATCACATCCGTTTGTATTATATAACCACTTAAAAATTAGGTATCTTACCTTTTTTCTTAATTGCGAGCAAAACAGTTATTGCGGGCGAATTATGGCACTCACCCGATTCTACGGTTTGTAAGCAATAACTAAATTCCAGCACTCACGCCACCACTCAATGTTTTGACAAATTTGGGAATACTGGGGCATCTATACCGGTGGGGCACCTCTCCTGGAATTACCTTACTCCATTAATAGTTTTTCACACCCCTTTTTTGATTCCCCTTCTGTACTCTTAATTGTCTAAAATTCCCTTGATAAAATTCTAAAATTGTTTGTTTTTAATTTTCTTCTCTTGAAGCTGAAATTCAGAAAGTAGTACCTCCTTAAAATGGAGCTGTGCTTAAAAATTACCATTTTGTCTAAATGAGATCTATTTAATAGAACTAAAGCAATCTTTTATACTATCTGTTCTATACGATGCTCAATTTTTTCGTTGATATACATGTAAATGATCCACCTTTAAAAAGTGATGGAATAAAATCAGAGAAACTGCAATGAGATTTATTTTGTCAAAACCAGAAAGAAATTGGGGATGAATAAAAAAAGTACTTACATAAAAAAATTAAAGTTTCCAAAATTCCAACAGGAATGAAATATGTATGCCCGATGTACATGCTTGCAGAATGTTTAAAAGACAACAAAATTTGTGTTATATGCCGATAACCTCATATTGCTCAATAAAAAATTTTCAATATCACCTTGCACTAATGTACACTCGATTTCATAAAAATTCGGATAAACTTATATATGCTACTAGGCCAGCCAAGACAATTCTTAAAAGAATTTCAAATTCCGGGCTATCAACTGTGCAGCTCTTTGCCCATACCTCAATTCGATTGAGCACTTCAGTCAGACTAGAGTAAGATGGGAATATCAGAAACCCCTGACGCCACCAACTTTTTAAAGGATTTACTAGTCAATTGTTCTAAATCATTTTTAAGTTTGTTGCTTAAAACTGTATCTTAAGAAGAATTAATGTTCTTTTTTTAACTGTAAAACTTACAGTTTATTTTCTTAGTCTTTCTACTAGTCTATAATAATATATCTGTCTTCAGTTTGATACACCTTGCAACACATATCACATCACACACATTTTGACGGCACAATAGCTTCTTAACTGTCATTATTATTGAGATAACAAGCGTAAATATGAATAACGTGAGAAAACTTATTACCTTAAAATGTGACTGTATAAAACTATATATAGCTATGTTTTAAAAAACCCTATAGAGGTTCCAATCGTAAATCAAAAACTTATTTGAAAAAAAAAGCGCCTAAAATTAACTAACAAAGCTATCATACCTCTAGAGTATATAACGATGTCTATTTAAAAAATCACTGTGTAATATCACATACATATTAACATCCAAACGGAAGCAGTCAAATTAAATTTCACGACATACTGACTTGAGGACCAATATCTTTTTACAAACCTTGTCACCAATGCTATAAATATAGCTGCATGATTTCTTGCATATTTGCTGTCTCAGGTTATAATAAATTCAGTGCACATTACTCGGATTTTTTAAACGCTAAAAAAACTAAAACTGAGTATATTGAATGTTACTTTTTGCTGATTTTATTTAAGTATTAACATCTTCCACATTTTTATTTATTAGTTTAAATTTTCCTTATAAAAATCAGAAAAATGTTTAATTGCCAAAATTTTGAAGGTGATGTTCTTTTGGAACTAAATTATTTTCTAAATGTTTGTAACGTTAAATATTCATAACTTACATTGCCAAAATGCCCGTTTCAAAAGCAGAATATAGAAACATACTAAGAATTTATTATACCGGACGACCTTGGACTAATGTACGCCTTATTTTTTTCTTTGCTTTTTAAAACACGAATTTGAAATTTTGGACAATCTATGGGACAATGTTTGTCAACTTTTAACTCAAGTTTGAAAATTTTGTTCACTTCCGGTTTAACCGAAAGGGATGGATTTTTAAATGAAAATCCAGGATTTTTAATTCTATTCCGATAAAGCCTAAAATTACCTGAATGTTAGTTTTTAGATTTTTCAAATATGATAAAAAAATGGCGGAGCTATAAGCAATTGTTTTATTTTCTTTACCCATGCCAATAATATTATGAATTAATTTTAGTCTCCTAATCAGACCCGTTTATCTTTAAAACCAAAATAGGTACAACTTGTTTTTATATATATTTTTGGAAATGAACTATAAAGAACCTAATTGTTTGTATTTTATTTTAACACAATGCCTATACTCAGACCGATTATGAAGAATAAAATAAACAAAGGGAAGTATTTTAATTGTGAAAAAAACACCCTCCGAGATTTTTTCAGATCTCTACGTTTCAACGCCCCTAGATGACGGAAAGCATGTTTTCTCGATTCCGTCGGTGTCGGTTGTCTGTTCGCGGCATAGCCAAAAAACTACTTAGTCTATAAACTTCAAATTTTGGTCAAAAATTAAGGGTCATATGGGAACGACCTGGTAACATTTTGGTAAAAAACCAATATGGCGAAAAAATAATGGCGGCCTAGCGAAATGTTAAAAAGATTATAACTAATTTACCTCAAATTTTGCATAAAACTCGTAAAAACCAACTGATAAAATTTTGGTACGAATCCAAGATGGTGAAACAAAATGGCGGCTTATTAAAATATTTAAAAATAAAGCCTGAAAAACTACTTAATAGACATTTTGCACAATAAATTAATTATGGTATAGAGGTGAACTGGTTAAATTATCGTACGAATTCAAGATTACGGAACAAAATGTTGTTGCGGCCAAATAAAATGTTTGTATCGTAAAAAAAATCACCCTCCTAGGATTTACATATTGTTTTAGCGCCTATAGATGCCAAAAATATGTTTCCTAAATTCCGTTGGTCTGTCTGTCTGTCACTTCGCGGAGTAGCTAAAAAACTATATACCAATTGACTTCTAATTTTGATAAAAAAACTAAGAATTATATGGAAATGACCTGGTAAGATTAATATAGCGAAACAAAAAAACTAAATATCCAATTTACTTCAAATTTTGCATAAAGATCAAGTATTAGATAGTAATTAACTGATAATATTTTGGTACGAATCCAAGACAGCAAAACAAAATGACTGCCTAATAAAATGTTTAAAAAATCAGCCTGAAAAACTACTTATTAGAATAATTTCAAATATTATGCAAGCATTAAGTGTGACATAGAGATAAAATGATAAAATTATGGTACGAATGCAAGATGAAAAAACAAAATTGCGGCCAAATAAAATGTTTAAAAAATCAATGAGAAAAAATCTTATTTGACTTGAAATTAAATGTAATATAGGAATAAATTGGTACGAATTCCCCATGACTGATGAACACAATGGCGGTCTTAAAAAAATAAGCGTAAAAAGGAGGTGTGATTTTATGGCTTTAATGACGGTTTTAACGGCGAACCTGGGCTAACCTAATGCTACTGTGACAGATCCTCCTAACAATATAGGTATTATTGAAAAAATCCGTGTTTTAATATAGACTCGGAATTCGAAGTTAGGAAAACCTAACTAATTCTAACCTAAGACAATCAGCATTTTTATTAATTTTTAGATTTGTTGTAAAACAAAAAAGTCATCCGCCTGAACGCGGATTCGAAGAACCTTTGCTTTGCTAACCCGAAACCCTACTTCTGAGCTAACGACATCTTCTTTTCTTGCGCAAATTAATTTCACTGACAGCCACACTGATGGCACAAAAATACACATTTTTATATCAACCCAAAAAAAGGCTTAACCGGAGCTAACCAAAACGCAGTCAGATATTTAAAACACAACAACATGTAAAATTATAGGTTTAAAAACTTATAAAAAAAAACACCGCCAGACGTGGATAGAACACATCATCTCTGCAATGGAAGCCAAATGCGTTACCGACAAGCTAAGAAGAGCACATCTGAAAGCAAATAAACCTTGTTTAATTTCCGATATTTTAGAAAAGACTACGATGACGCAACAATATAAATGAATGAATATGAAATCAACTCTTTCACTAGGTCAGTTTCCAACTATTATCTTTGTTGAGTTTCGCTGTGTTGTTTTTTCGTTCTTTAGGATGACCCATTAATATTTTGAGCATGGCCAACTAGGCAAAATAAAATAAAATACCTATAATTCCGCCATTGTCTATCGGCTTTCAAATATGTAAAATATGACACTTAGTTAATTTTAAGCATAATCGGAATATAAAAAAAATTCGGGGGTTTCTTTTAAAAATCGTCAGGTCACTTCGGGTTAAACGGCAACTGAACACGACTGACCAACTACGGTTAAAAGGGGGATTAGTTAGATAAACTAAAAAATTGCTCTCAGCTGCTAGTAAAATGAAAAGAAACGGTGAATTTTTGTCAATAATCAAACGACAATAAAATTAAAGAATAAAACGCGATTTATGCAAAAAAAAAATTCAGACCTCGCAAAAATGACCTCAAGTGGTTTCTCAAATCAATATGAGCCGAAATATTTCATGTAAAGCAAAATACTAAAACATCATTAAATCTACATGTTATTTTATATTTTAATAAAGAGCCTTATACTGACGGTTTTAAATTATTTTATCATAATTTAAAAACACGGCGAAATTAGAAACAATATATGAAACATACAGCCCATAATCATATTTTTAAAAAACTTGGTGAAACGTATTAAACGCCTCCTAATTAAAAAAATACCTTAAATGTTTTAATATTTTATCTATTTAGTAATTAATAGATGTGCTAATAATTACTAAAAAAATAAAAAGATTCAAGAATTACCTTACAATTAAATTATAAATTTTGAAAAATCCTCTAAGGTATTTTACCATCTAATCCTCTTTATTTTTATGTTAAAATGTTTTTTGTGTATTTTTATTTAAATAAAATCCGACCAAAATCTTTATTTTTATGTTAAAATGTTTTTCCGGATGTCCGGAATAAAATAACAACTTATTTTTTATTATAATTTCGAACAAAGCAAATATGACGATAACAGATACATATAGGTCTATAATTTTAATATTATCAACATTTACCAAATAAATACAGGTCAACAGTGGTACAAAGATGAAGAGACACTTTTTAGAATAATAGTGGTAACATCGTAAGAAATTGAGTTATTTAGTGTATGGACAATTGACATTTCATACAACTTCCCCGTAAATGTCAGAAATTCAAAGAATATAAAAACCAGGGGGATAAATAAAATATGAAGATCCCATCAACTGATGTTTATACTCTTCATCATTTTGAAGTTAACCTATTTAAAGCAGTTGCTGAATATCAGATGTACAAGCTATCCCATTTTCTGCACTTTGCGGGGTATTTCCCTTATTTTTAAAGATAGAGGGTTGCGGTTTTCGCGACGATGTGCTACTTTTTCGTGAAATTAAGGATGGCGCCAGTAGAATTTTCATAGCTTTTTTGGTTTTTAAAAATGTCGCATCTTCAGGCGCCCCTCGTATTCCAGCTGTTTTATCCTTCTTAAAAGGCGGAAACTGTTCTGTATATGACTTTTTCCGTAGAATTCAGTGCCGCTTTCAGAATAAGTATACGGGGTCAGGTCAAAAAGTTATCTTTATACTTTAATTTTTTTAAATAGGACAAAAATTATTCTTTATATTTCTTTTGTGTTCAATAAGTACGTAGTAGGCTATGGCTAAAATGTATTAAAAATAAAATGCATGTAAGTAAATATTACACTAAAGACGTAACACTTTCAAAATTAATTCAAAAGATCTTTTTTTATTCTCAACGTTAATTATTTATTACAGTATTTTAACTTATGATACAATTATTGAATTTACTCAAAACAAAACAATAATTACCTATCTTACTTAAAACTTAAGTTAGGAAAAACAAAAAAGAAACAAAATTTTGAAAAAGCAGAGTTTTCAAAGGTGGTTTTCAAAATGACGGCCATTTTTCCGTATGCAAAATTGGCACATTTTCGTTATTCTTCAAATAGCGTTCAAAAATCATAGGCATTCTTTGCAAAGGTTTTCAGATATTTATATATTTTATTTTGCATGAAACCCCATAAGAAATCTAAAATCGAGAGATCTGGAGATCGAGGGGGCCATCGTACGAGTCCGTGGGTACCAATCCATCCTTGAGGCATTGTCTAGTTGAACATAAAGGGCATTATAAGGTACCAATGGAAAATTTCCTATTAGTTGTGGAATAACTTCCTCAAGGATTTCCAGGTACCGAAACGCTGTGAGACCTTCAAAAATTGCTTTTTGTTCCAAACAAATTAGCCATAGCCAATTACCTACCTCACTTAAGAGAATTTCGAATTTTGAGTTTGTTTTTCAAAATAACTGCATAGATGTATATACTTAAGGAAAGCTCACATTATTCCTAATAAATATAAAGAATAATATTGTTTTTTTTTGAGTGTTTGGTATTAGAAATATTTTTTTTGAATATAGAGGAAAATGTCTTGAATCTTTTCGAGAGGTATTTAAAACGTTTCATTCCATGTACTATTAATCACCAGGGCTTTTTAAGAAAGTGGGGACATTAATTTTTTTTCATAAATACTGGAATGACTTAAACGTCACATCGTCACTATTGTAACCTATTATTAGTATTAAACGCAAGGTAGCTCAAATTAATATTATGTAGCTGCTATGACTCAACATAGACCTAATCTTGTTCTTGTATAGCTGCCAGCAGCTGAAATTATTATTAACTTAAAATAAAACATTTTTTAAACTATCAATAGAACCAGATATTCGTAAAGTTCATATTTTGATGCCCAGTTACAGAACGTATCGTTATAGAAAATAGAAAAGAAAAATATCAAAAATTCGAAAGCGATTCTTGTGCGACTTTATATACAAAAAGATATTTCTCGAAATATTACGTTTTTTTTTAATTATCAAAAAATAAAAAATAATAAATAAGTATTTATGACAATGATTTCCACAATTTTTTTGTTTTGAATTTAACTGATATCGGTTTGCGCATTCTCATAATATTATTTTTTTGCGATTTTATACCCCTTAAAAATCTTTAAGATCTATGTTCATGATATTCAAAATCTAATCCCTGCGATACATTAACTTAGACTATTTATAAATTTAATTTACACAAACATCCGTACAGACATTTTTTTCTAAAAATATGTTTTCCGGTTCTAGAACCCAGAAACGTCGAAAAATACAATTTATATTTTGCTTGTTGCAAAATCTCCAAATTTATTGCGGTATTTTTTAATTAAGTATTTATTTTATTGAATAGTAATCAATTATTTTAAATGGAACACCCTGTATATTTCATTCACCAGAAGAATGTCTGATCTTTCTACTTTTCAAAAATGTATACATAAATGTTTTATTTGTTTTGAAACTAGACAACAGAAAATGCAGTTTTCAGGGAACTACCAAAATGTTTGCAAATTAATACCTTGTGTTTTTTATTAGTCGGCGTTGTTTAATAGCAACTTTTAAATTAAAATGCCTACTTTACTACTACTCTCACCCGAAGACGTTTTCGGGCAATTTTTAATAGAAATCCACCTTCAAGAAAAACTATTTTGCCATGGGCTCAAAAATTTGGAAGAAATGGCTCAGTCGAGAAAAAAACGTAGGACAATCCAGCATCCAAATCTTTTAGATGACCTACTAGAAACTGTAGAAAATTAGGATAATCATAACAATCGAATTTCCGTTAGAAAAATTGCAAGTGCATTAGAAATGTCAAAAAGCAAAGTTCACACATTTCATCCACAAAAATGTAAAACGTTTCCCATAAAGACGAGAAAACGTACGAGGAGAAAATTACATAGATATGTTAGAAAACTTTTTTTCCCACAAATTGATGAGGATGGAATTGAAAATGTTGTTTTTCAACAAGATGGCCCTCCAACGCATTTTTTGATAATTGCTCGAGAATCTGTCAGCAGAAAATTTTCTGTCCTGTGGATAAGTATAGCAGGTCCAATAGATTGGCCACCTTATTCTCCTGATATGCATTTTTTGATAATTGCTCGAGAATCTGTCAGCAGAAAATTTTCTGTCCTGTGGATAAGTATAGCAGGTCCAATAGAATGGCCACCTTATTCTCCTGATATGTCTGCCCCCGATTTTTTTTTTTTGGAGTTATGTGAAGGAGCGATGCTATAATCAGATTACACATACATTGCAGGAACTGATGAATAACATAAGAAATGTAATATATTTCTCACTGCTGAGAAACGAATTTGAAAGTAATTTTAAATGAGTGCATAAATGTTAATGGCGGGCAATTCCAACAAATGATTTATTAATTTGTACTTTTAATTTCAGTTAATTTATGTTATAGAATTTACTTAAGTTAATTCGAATTGATAATACATTAAATAAATTAAAACAACCAACATGTTTTTGAACAGTAGGAAGGCCAGGCATTCTTCGGGCCATAAAATATACAGAGTGTTCCGTTTAAAATAAGCCGAGTAATATTCATCAAAGTAAATACTTATTTCAAAAAAATACCACATCGTCAACAAAAACTTCAAAAAATTCTTAGTAATACTGTCCAAATTGCGATTTGACATCTTTCTTACTTTGGGCTATATGGGCTGTTATACAGAAAAGTAAAAATATAAACTACATGGTGGTCCAAAAAGTTGTTATTATTTAGTTTACTTGTAGAAAATTTGCTAGGAGGGTGAGAATAGTGGGATCGGTCTTAAACGATAGCTCCGAGTCAGGGAAATTTAGTCACCATGCAGAGCTCCACGGGAGAGTGGAGAGGAACGCTCGTTTTGTGTGCGTAAGCATTATCGCAACAATTCTGCCACTATTGCGCGCCGTAGATTTCGACAACGGTTCAATTTGCACGATATTCAGCAATCTGTTTATTAGACGGTGGGTTCGTAAGTTTGAGGAAACTGGTTCAACTTTAAATACACGCATCCCTGGCCGTCGAAGGTTAGTAAGAACCAATGAAAACATTGAAAGAATGAGAACGGGGCGCAACCAAACTTATCGGCACGAAAGCGCACAGCTCCTTTAAATGTCACGAAATTGTCGGTGCTTCACATCCTTTATAAAGATTTACACATGCACCGATATAAGATTCAGTTGGTGCACGAATTTAAGCTGGCGGATCCCGCTGATTTTAGACTGAGACTTTTATTCGCTAACGAAATAATGAATCGAGTTCCAACAGTCGACAATATCTTATTCTCCGGTGAGGCTCAATTCCACCTAATTCCATGTGAATACTCAACATTGTCGCCACGTTTTTTTCGAAGACCAACAAGGCCGCGTAGTAACGGTGCCCCCCCCGAACCCCGGACCGGACACCCTGTGATTTTTATTCATGGGAATATCTTAAAAGTCAAGTGTACTGCAACTGTCCCGCAACTCTGGAAGTTCTAAAGAACAATATTCGGCAAGAAATCGAAGTCATAACTCCAGACACTTGCAGCGGCGTTATGGAAAATTCTAGAGGTCGGCTTCAGGAGTGCCGTGACAGAAATGGGGCACATTTAGACAATGTAATCTTCAGAACATACATTTCCAAGAATTTTTGTAAATTTTAAAAACCAATTTGTTAAAATTAATCAGTTGTTTTTTATTTCATTACAAAAAGTGAACAACTTTTTGCACCAACCTGTAGTTTAAATAACAATACAAATTTTTCACTAATTTAAAGAGCATTTTGTAATAACGTATATGAACTATTTGATATCACGCAACAATTTATGAATGTTTCTTTTTCACTTTATAGCTTGTTTTGAACAAAAATCCATACCCTTTTTAATTATTTTATATTCGTTAAGAAAATCTGTAACTGGGTATCACAATATAACACCAAGCAAACTAAACCAGAATATTCTCTGCTAAATCACAGACGCAGTAACTCAAAAACTAAAAACTACATGCTGTAAAACTTTCGTAGAATCAGATAATTTTATTGTTGAGCAATATATCGTAAAATAATTAAAATTAAACAATATCTTACCGTTTTCCAATATTTCCGATAACTAACCTAAATAACTAATATGGCTTTATTGAAAATATTGAGGAAATTCAGCGAATATTTCCTTAAGTAAATGTTGATCCCTTTTACTTAAACTACTTTCTTCACAGAAGATTCTTGTAAAACACTTGAGAATATCTTCAATTCTATGTCTGTGCTCGTGATAGTTTGTGTTCCTTAATACTCTTCTACAAAGTTCTAGGTAGTCATTGCGTTTCTACAGAAAAAGAAAACAAGGTTTAACACTGGAAATTGCATAAAAGGTTTACCATTAGATTTAAATAGTTAATTGGTGCAGTTTTAAGGCATCTTATAGCTAGGTCCTAGCACCTTATAGATCTTATAGATACCTTAAATTTTGCTAAATTTAATTAATATGAGAACTGAAAACAAAATTATAAGACGCTATAATGAAAATGCTTTGATAAAATAATTTGCGCCTTATCAACTTATAATCAACTGGATAATTTAGGGCAAAGTTGCGCAATTTAATGTTAAATAACAAGTCGTTGATAAAGTTGTAAAATTCAGACTACTTCCGAAGTTTTTGGTAAAAAACGGAAAATCCTCATTTTTTCATCTTTTTTTTTCAGACTGCATTTGAAGAGATATTACAAAATATGTGCTATAACTTTAAAGTTACTTTTTCTCCTCTACACGATGGTGCACTCAGATTTAAAATCCGAGGTTGGAAGTCACATTACCAACTTTATTTTTTTTAAATACGAACCTGGATTTTTAATTTCATTTTTAGCAAGCCCTTGACCTCTCAAAATCAGTGATGTAATGCACTCATACATTTAAAGTATTTAAAATTATCCCTTGTGAATTTGGCAAGATTCTGGTTTTCTGTTTCTCTCTAACTCTTATAGAAAAATCTTAAATCATCTGTTCAGATATTAATTGTTATACATCGTTGGTTTTGGAAGGCCCAACGTTTGTTAAAAATAAATCAAAAATCCAGGTGCGTATTTAAAATTAAAAAAAAAAACGTGAGATGAAGAGACCTCGAAGTTCGGATTTTAAATCTTGGTTCATTATCTTGTGGAGGAGGAGAAGTGGCCTTAAATATGTAAAATTAATTTTGTAATATCTCTTCAAATGCATCCTGAGAAAAATAAAAGGAAAAATGGCGATATCCGTTTATATATATCTTTCGAAATAATCAGAATTTTCCAACTCTTTCAATGGCATATTATTCGACATTAAATAGCACAACCATGCCCTAATTTAACCAACCTCGTATCTCTTATGGTTTTTGAGATGCAAATGCTATCTCATCGAATTTGTAACCCCCTGTATTTAATTTTGAAACATTTTACACTAAAAAAAAAGAAGTAAAAATATTTTTTACTTAATCGATAATACCTAAATGAAAACATGGATTTTTTGTTGTCCTCGTTTTATTTAAACCTATTTGACAAATTTTTAACATAAAACTGAAATGTTTGCATTTTTAGGGTATTACACAATTCCAAAATTTGCCTATTTGTTTTAAGGTTGTACTATGATTAGGTTTTAAAAAAATTTTATCACTGTTTTAATGTTTTGGTTAAAATAAAACAGTTTTGAAAAGGCTTTTTAAGATAAGTCCATAATAACTCTTGTACATCAGAATAAAACAGAAAATGTCTAGATAGGAGTCTCCTTGCGATGAGAAGAACTGCACCGAAAAAATAAATAATAAATTTCTAAAAAACCTTAAGATAAAAATTCAGAAAAAAATATGGCGAACCCAAGTTTATTGAATCACTTTATAAGTATTCAAATTGTTTCAGAGAACAATGAACGTGAATTATATGAGTGAAAGATCATAGAATTCTTTCTCATCTACTGTACTTAAATAAGGTATATAATAGTTAAACAAAACTCACCTTGTCACCAGGAGAGAGATCTGCTATATTTCTAACTATAATGTCGATTAAAACTTTGGTATCATTAGTGTAAAACAAGTCGGCGGTTGTATGGTGACTAAACAGGTCCTTAAACAGTTTCAGCAAGGAATGGGGTGGTGCCGGTTCATGATCAAATATTCTTATTGGGTCCTCTATAAATTAAAAAAAAATGTTGTTAAAAATTAATGTCAACACAATTACTGGAAATTAAAATTCTAACAGTTTATAATAAAAAGGGAAGCAGGAGCAGTATTGTTAACAACTTTAAAAATTCAAAGAGAAAACATGTATAAAGTATTGACACTTCATAACTTAAACTACTTGAACGAAAATCTCCCGTATGCCTACTTCTAGACGTCTAGTTAATACACGGCTCAAAAAATTAGGGTAATACTTTTTTAATCTGCATAACTCTTTATAACTTAGCTTTATATGAGACAATCAGATTCTGAGAGAAGCACATTTTGTCCAAATAAATCATTAAATACAATATTCAACGAATCATTTATTCCTAAGACAAGGTTGATAAAACTTCGAAAAAGAAAGTGAAGATACAAGGATCGTCTGTGCACAGTTCTATTTTATATTCGCTATTTGAGCGTACATAAGGTTCAGTATCGCCTGCCCCTCCATTAGCTCCTTGGCATGTTTCCCACCATTTGTCGACGATCTTATCTTTCTGGGGTATATTCTCCCATTCTTCAATTAAGGCCTATTCTAATTGTTAGAGAGTCTGAGGTGCAAGTCTTCGAACAAGTCTATTTAATAAATTCCATATCGAGGGGATTCAAGTTTGGTCCTGTTGAAAGAAAGTTTATGGTAATGCCTGCAATAAGTGGTCTTGCATTATTATGCATGAATGTGAAATTTGAATCCACACCATAATCTCTAATAGAGCATCAATCTATTGTTGGGCATTTAGACTTACTTGGATAATCACAAGCTATGTTTTCACACGAGACTAATTCCGCCTTAAGCACAAAACAGTACGAGAGCTAGCATCAAATTTTGGACAAATCTGATTAAAGTTAATTTATTGGTTTTTTCAATTATTTTTGTACCACGCACAACGTTCCTGCCTGCGTACCAGCGGGGACAATGCTTAGTAATAACGTTTAATTATGCAAGAAAAAACAGTCTGAGGGATTTAATTGTTTAAAGCTCAAATTAATTATTCAAAGTATTTAAATTATATGGTAAGGTATGGTGCGATGTATTCCTGCCACTCATATATAGTGTATCCAAAAAAGTATACAACATATGGAAAACTTTTTCATTATTCCTCAAACTTGATAATTGAAAAAAATCATTTTTTGAGAGTATTAATTTTAGGTCAGAGTGATCAAAAATGGATTTCAGAAAATAAAATATTTGTGATGGCAGCTTTAAAGACCATAAAAAGTTGTAAATAAAAACTAAGCAAAGTGTTTTCCTATTGGTTGTAGTTAAGGGAATATTTAGATTAAAATCGGTATTTTTTACCATGCATGTCTAAAGCTGATTTTTTTGCGAATAGTTAACAAATCCGTGGGTTAAGTTTCAAAATACTTTTGTCAGTATTAAACTTTAGGTCAGATAAACAGCTAAGTAAATAGTTTCCATATTTAGTATAGATAAGAAAATCTTTAAGGTCAAAGAAAAATTTTTTTTTTCGATTTGTCAATTTAATCAGTTTTTACTTATGATTTTTTGTGGCATTTAAAACTGTCGTCTCGAAAATTTATTTTTTGAAATTTAAGTTTTGGAAATCCACTTTTTTAATTTTTTGAACACCCTGTATGTCCGACCTATAAAGTTTAATAGTGTAAAACATATTTTTTCTTTCAAATACCAACTTTTATGAAGAATAAAATTAACTTTTTTGGAAACCTTCACACGTGGTTGCGAAGCATTCTTCCCGCCCGCGAAATGGCAGGAGTGCATTTTTAGCTTTAATAGGACGAATATTATATAAAACATCCAACTTTAAGCAGATTCGCTGTTCTGGTCTTTCCAATACATAATTCGATAAAATGCATAACCAAAAGAGGAAGACTGGATCCTATAACTGGTCGTGCAAAACGTGTGTAGGTAGTCTTGTAAAACGAGTTTTGATAGGAATCGAGGGTGACAATGTTGATACTAGTGAAGTATGTAAAACTACCGTCGTGAAACGCGGGCAAAATTGTTGAAAAACGGCTTAATCCTGAACAATATTCCTTATGTGAGATTGAGCTTGAGGACAGATTGTCAAGTTTGATAAGGAAGGGAAGTACTGACATTAAAGAAATTACGACATTGCTGTTTTAAGTTCGTAATTTTACTGGTAGACCAAAAAATTAATTTATTCATCTTTTAAGGGAAATAAAAGAAACAAAAATTGAAAAACTTGAAATTGAAAATTCTAAGCTTCGAACGAAAGTTATATACATGGAGAGCTATTTTAGAACAGCACAATTGGATTTTATTGAACCAATATATAACCAGGAAGACATCCTGACTGAAAGATGGAAAGGGAAGCGAAGGACCAAAAATATAATTTTGTAATGTGTTCCAGAAAGGCAGTCAACAGTTAGTATCAACAAATCAATTTAATCTACCTCAGAGAACAGAGAGACAGTTCGAACTGTTTCATTGAACTAATTATGGTTCCAATTCACCATTATTTAGAGCTATCTGATCTCCAAATCAACAATTGGATATTTTCCCTGGCTCCCCTGGTTCCTTTAGGAGACAGCGTGTTGTAATTGGTGGCTTTTACGATTTATGTTTTATCATTGATTTACTGTTTTTAATTACTTGCAGGGATTAGAAATATATTGGAACCCATATATTGTTCAAATAAATAAACAAATAAATCATCTGTTATATTTTTGCATATAAATTAATGTATACTTATATATGTTTTTTATATGCCCTTTTGTAAAATTCAGTTTTCAACCTTGTCAAGTTTACATATACTTTACCTTCTCTATTCAACAACAACAAAATCTTTTCACAAAAGGTCTTGGCTATTTGTCTGTATTCTAAGGCAGTTAATACTGGATTGGAATTAACGTCATCAAATTGCAAATTAAAAGATATTATCAGGTTCAAAAAGAGATCCGGTATTTGTTCATCAAGATCTGTATCTGGTGGAGATTCAATGTTGTCTAGCACGAACGCCAGGAAATCCTGCCCCAAATACTCTAAAACATACAAAATAGATCTATCCTTCTCTAAGAGGACTGTTTTATAAATTAAATAGTAAAAAACCCATATGTCTCGGTCTCATAAAGATCAAGTTTTTATTACTTTTTACTTTTAACTCATATATTAAGTTAGGTTAGGTAGTAGACGATAAATAGAAACATAACTAGACCCTTTTAACTTGTTGATAGACCTATTGCTATTATTGTGCCTCAGGTCTCAAAGACATAATTTCTGTTTTTCGAAATTCTCAGAACCTTTAATATATTTTGGTGAATGTTTTAAATGAACAACAAATTTAAGATGCATACAACCCAGATCATGCATATGATATTAAAAAAAATTGAATTAAAAAACATATTAATACAAACATTTCAGTTTCCTCCAGTGTTGATTCAACAAGATATTATTATGGTATATAGATGATAAATTTAATTGGGATATGCATACCTAAACCAGATACTTGAGCGAGTGTTGGGTAAAAAAAAATCTTATACACACTTGTGATGCTAATTCTAATAAGCATTAGGTACATCAAACAATTTAAAAAAAATATAGAAATATTTTAATATGGATGGCCTTACAACTTTTATACAAATTTCAAAACTGTATACCATAAGAGAAGCTTCACAGTTCAGCGAATGTCTTGGGGTCATGATAGAGGTCAGTGGAGTGCATATTTTCTTTGAGAATATTTAAAACATATTTTACCAATAAAAATATGCCTAAATGAAAGTGAATCAAGATTACTGTAGGAGAATATCTCAAGACCACTGAAACCACTGGCCTAGATTTAGGTTTCTCTTAAAAAAAAAAATAATACCTAAAATTGTCTAATAACCATCTGATTGTTATGTTAGTTTGTGATGTAGCTTCTTGTAATCTTTAGGAAGAAAGGTTTTAAGTTAGTATTTAAGTTAATATGGATATTACTTTAAGATATTAAGTGATATTGACATTGACAACTGCTATTTTCTAATAAACATAATCTACTTTTAATCATGATATTATTTTAAAAAAACATTACAATTTTTCTAATTGTTTAAACTTTCTACTTACCAAGATTAGTAATAGGCATTGGCTCACCCATTGAAAACACCATAGTCAATAACAAAGAGGAATAGTTTAATTTTGGAATGTTCCGAGGGTTTGCCATCATATCTCTACAAAAGAAATTTTCCCGTTATACAGATATTTCTAAGAAATAGATGTTCATAGATTATGTAAGTAAATGCTTAAAACTTAATAACAATCAAGT
Organism: Kuschelorhynchus macadamiae; assembly: GCA_030620095.1. Taxonomy (NCBI): domain Eukaryota; kingdom Metazoa; phylum Arthropoda; class Insecta; order Coleoptera; family Curculionidae; genus Kuschelorhynchus; species Kuschelorhynchus macadamiae. Next base: position 1,087,205 of record JAUTXW010004690.1, read on the forward strand.
GTTCCTGTTGTCCTTAATATCAATAATATAAATTTTTTATTAATACTCTCTTACTATTTAATTTATTTTTTACAATTGTACAATGCAATAAGTATACAAATAAGAATAAATTAGAAAAGTGTTATAAACATACTTAATATAAAATGTACACTAAATATAGGTTTTTTTTCCAAATTTAAAAAGTATCTATACTTAGTCTAAAAAAAATAATTACCTATATAAAATCATTTCAAAATTATTCTGTTTTTTTTTAAAGATCTCCAACAAAAGAGTTGGCGCTTTTCAACATCCTAGTTATAGGAGAATTTTGGCCATATGAAGTTCTATGAAATTTTAAGTGAAAAGTTTTATTTATTTAGATGGGACAGGCCCACTTGTACAAATGTAAAAAGAAACAAATTTACAGCTGCAATCTTAACCTAAGTTAATTCAAATTATTTGTTTACTTGCATACCCATTTTACAAGGATGAAAATATATAGTATTTCTGAATAATAACTGCCCTAAACTTAAACTAAGCTTATAATGATTGATATAAATGCAAATAAGAACAATAGTATCAAACATAAACAAACAAAAATTTAGGGTTGCACCGGAGCACTGATTCGGCTTCGGTATCATGAGGTGGTGTTGGAACAAGCGTTACAACTACACCCATGATAAATCATTTATAGCGTAAGCATACGGATGAATATAAAAGTTATCAAAGCCTACAAGATCAAAAAAAAGCCTTAACTATCTATACAGTAGACAATAATTTGAAAACGTTGATTATAAATCAGTAGACGCTAATGGAATCATTACTGAATTTAACAAGAAAAATGAGTTCCAATGAGGCTCTTATCTCTGAACTTATTCCAGCAATCAGCAATCATCAATCAAAAAGCTTCGAGCTTCGGCCAAGTTTTCAAATGACTATTCGGTTTTCAGCCGAAGCATAAAAATCCCGCTTCGGTGCAACCGTACAAAAATCATCTTCTTGTGCGAAGGGAATGTGGAAAAGAATAAGTTCAAGGAGGTAGTACTAACTGGTAAGTCAACTGATTTCAATAGAAAAATATTTGCATCACAGCTCATACTGTAAAATGATTTGCGCAAAGCGTACAATGTGTAGATCTAACAGGAACATGCGTAGATAGGTTTAAAAGCAATGCAATGTAAGAACTCTAAAAACAGCTTAACCCATATCCTAATAAAAATAAAAGTATAATAATTTGGTATAGAGCGATTGATAAAATCAAGCATTGTAAGTGACCTTGTGATCTCACATATTAATAGAACAAAGCTTAAAGAATCCTCAATTAAGACTACAAAGTCGCTAAATGTAACCACATTTTTTAAAGATTAATCATCAATACTATATTCAAAGTGTGATTTTGTGAAATTAATTGAGGTACCACTAGATATATTTAAGAACATGCCGTGCAGTCATCTATCTAGATGTTTTTTTAAATGTGTTCAGATAATTAATCTGCTGGATTTAGCAGAAATTTATTTTTTGGCTTTTTACAACTTCATGTGGTCAATTAGGAAATCATGGTTCTTGGGATTAGACCATGTCAAAATGGAATCATTTTCCTTCAGTAATTCAGGAGAGTGATTCCATTTTGACACGGTCTAATCCCAAGAACAATGATTTCTTAATATTTTTATTCAGTTGTGAAAAAGCTAAAAAATAAATCTGTTTATCAGTTATCTAGATATTTAATGGTAACAAATATCTTTAAGTCATCCATAAATCATTGGAAGTTTGAATAGTGAAAGCCGTCAGATATAACGGGGATCCTATATGAGTCCTGCGGGATTCCAAATTATACTAGTATATTGGTGAATTTGTACAGCTTGCCCAACATAGGATTACGGGTCTAAACGATCACGAGATGCGCGGACGTAAACAGAGAATGCATTCGGACGAAAACAGATACCCCTACGCTCTTGAATAATTACAAACTATGATGGTTTTTGCCTTATAAAACAATTGCATCTAGATCTAAGAGTAAATCTCGGGCTATAAACATTTTTACCTACTTTTATTGAGGGAGCTATATTATATATAATATTAGAATAATTTAAATATTCCCCTCTGTTTGAATAGTGGAGTCCCCTAAATAAAAATAGGTAAAATAATAACAATCGAAGAAATTGTCCGTATTTCTCAAAGAGACCTAGTTTTAATAACAAACATAGAAAAAGACTCCAAGTCTTCGTCTCATTAAATTATAATTTTACAATTTACAACAAACGTGACACGTGTTTCGCCCTTTCGAGCATCATCAGACCTACAAACAACAGAGAGAACCTTAGTAAATAATCACACTTACAAATCCTAAAACAATAACTTACAAATAGAATAAAACACACTAAAGCACAATAAAACAAACAACTACTTATACATTTTTGATTGACATTAAAATGAGGTTAAGTCTCACGTGAATAAACAAAATAGAATATTAAAAAAATATTAAAAAAAGATTCATCTCTCAGGCGGTCCGGGTTCGATCCCGCCTAGTGTGATTGTGATTATTTACTAAGGTTCTCTCTGTTGTTTGTAGGTCTGATGATGCTCGAAAGGGCGAAACATGTGTCACGTTTGTTGTAAATTGTAAAATTATAATTTAATGAGACCGAGACTTGGAGTCTTTTTCTATGTTTGTTAGATAAAATATTTATAGCTCATAATTAAAAAGTATGGTCAAAAAACAACAAACGAGTCAATTCAATTTTATTAATGAATTGAAAAACAAATTAACTTATATTAGAATAAACATACACAGAAATACCAAGGAAATTAAAAATTAAACAATTTATAAATCCGCGATTCCCGTTAACCCATCTTGGCATGTATTGTCACTCGAATCACTGCTGTCATTTTCGCGTCGGCTTGTAGGCTTATTATTAAATTGTCCACATCTACATCTAATAGTGGTTCATTTTCTATAAAAAAGCGTGCTCGCATCTCGATTTCCATGCTTTGAGCAAGAAATTGTTAAAAAACTCAAACATATTGCTTAAGAGAATCCCAGACGAGTTCTATGTGATGTAGGTTAGAATGACAAGCCTGAAATAAATAGGAATATATTTAATACAATATTGTTTAACCCTGTAATACGTTGATGGGACAACAATCCGGTGAATTTTAAATTTTTTTCTGTATTTAATAGAAATAAATGAAATTACCAAGAGTTTATTGATTTCATACGTCTTGAATCGTGGTCTATAACGCTTAATTAAACTGTATAGTTCAATTTTAAACATTTCTTCATTAAAAGCAATGCCATTTCGTCTAAGCGACAATTTTATTTCTTCTTTCCTCATCGTCGGAGACTTATTGGATTGGACATTATATAGGGCATTGTCTATTACGACAACACTGTTTAATGGTAAATTTGGTATGAATTTTTCCTGTAGCTATTTTTTGTAAGTTTTAAAGTTCATTTCATCATGGTAATCCACTGATTTTAAGTTGGACTTAAACCTTAAATAAAAATTGGCAACAATGCCTTCTTCGCTCCCTGTATTCACAATTATTATTTTTTGTCCCTTCAATACAGGTTTATGTAAATGTTGGTGTTGAAAATGAAGCTCTCATTCCATCTAACACGTCCCTCATTTGGCTGCAAATTTTTTGTCTGCTCTGGAGACTTCCATAGCTGCTGCAGCGCGTTCTTGAAACTTACCTAGGTTTTAATAGGTTGCTTAGTCTTTGATTATCGCCTCATGTACTGAATAACGCTAGCAATTACTTCACGGGTTTGCCCGTGTATCACTTTGTTTTTGATTTTGGTTTGAAACTCCATAATAAATTTAAATTAAACTTCACCTAAAACGCTAGTACTTTCTTTTCCGACTGAGGATCACGCGATTATGCAACACTTTGTTTTTGATTTTCGGTCAAAACTCCACAATAAATTTAAATTAAACTTTACTAAACATAAACAGGCTAGTAGGTACTTTCTCTTTTGACTATACACAGAGAAGCATACTTTGTCCACCGAAGATCAACCGACTTAACAACGCACTGGTCTGTCGAGACCCAGTCCAGTTTTGTCAACGCGCACAAATGCAATACGATAACCGACCTGCAATCCTATGTTGGGCAAGCTGTAGTTACTAGCAAGCACAATTTCAACCTATCCCAACAGGGAACCAGATAAGCCACATTGTTTGACTTAGTATATAATGGTTCACCCTGTCAAATTCCTTTGAAAAATCTGTATAAACAATATGGACCTCAAAAACCTTCTTGAAGACATCTACCTTCCTAGGTCATATAGATAGGAGGCCAAATTGCTGGTCAATTTTAAAAGGCTGAAGAGATATTCTAAAACAACAATGCAATAATATTGCAAATAAGTCTATATCTTTAAAGAAGGGAATATACTGGGGTATGAATTTTACAACACTCTGCTTTATAAAAAAATTAATTAAATATATATGTAAATAAAAACTTACCTGGCTAATTCCCCGGGAAGTATAGAGTTTAACATGATATTTATAACAGTCTTATCTAAACTACATAACACGCCAAAGGCTTGTAACAATAGCTGTCTAATGGACCACCGAATCTCCATTTGATAATATTGGATCAGAGTGGTTATCACATGGTATTGATCTGACGATATCACGTGCCGTGATATGCTTGTATCTGCGTTTGACTAGAACAGAAATTTTAGAGGCCTTGTGTTTTTTTATGTTCTATAAATGTATTGTTTTTTATTTATTTATTTACAGGCAAAGCCATTTACAAATTGCCTATATCTAAACAATCATATCTTACTAAACATTTCAAAATCAGTAGCTCCACAACTATTCCCTCAAAATACTAATTAATTTTGATTTAAAACATGTTAAGCTAACACTAAAAAAAATCTAGGTCATCATTATCACAGAACCTCTATTTCCAGTACATAGCCGGGTTGCCGAACTTGAAATACCATAGTTTGTTTAATGGAACAGCACATGGAAAAGTTTCTTATTTCGTGTTTGCCTTGGTAAAACAGAAAACGAAATTTTTTCTATAAGTTCAGGGCATTTAAAATTTGCATTAATTATTTTAAGCTGCATTTGCATTAATTATTTTAAGCTAGGATCTGTGTAATCTCAGTCAACAAATGGAAAACTTTTTTATTATCGCATGCTTCAGAAAGCGGTGTTTCCTAGTTCATTTAAAACGGCATTAGTAAGGCCTATACACAAAAAATATAAACTGCAAAATTGCAGGCGTATGTCACTATTGTCGAATGTAAGTAAACTATATGAAAGAGTGATATTGTGTATTTAATACATTTTCTGAATTGCAATATATAATAGCAACAAAAAAGTTTTCGAAAACAAGTTTACAATTAGTGGACTTATACTAGACATTACAGAACATACTGGAAACCCTCAATGGTAAAAAAAAGTAACAATGATGATGTGCCTACATCTGCCAAAAGTATTTGATACTGTTGATCATTCTGTGATGTCCTGCAAGCTTGAGAAATGAGGGATTATATCTGACTGAGAGAGAGAGGGAATAGATTGAGAATGTTTTTTTTAAGGTCAAGTTACTCATATGTTAGAAAGGGTGTATCACAGGGTCCGATATTGACCATTATTATTCATACTATATACTAACATAATATTTTCATTAAAATTTAAAAAAAAAAACGTTTTAGAATTATTTTACAAATGGTGTAAAGGGGTGTTTTCAGAGATAATCGGATTTTAGCTTTTTATATTCATTAAATTTTCAAACATTAACTTTGTAGTCAATTACTTTTCAATATTACATGAACTTTAAGGCAAATATCATCATGAAACAAGTTTTAAAAGCAATCTAGAACAGAAAAACCAAATTTTAGCTGTATGCAAAGAAATGCAAAATTTAATATTCTTTGTAACTGACTCCCATGAAGCTTTCAAAAGTACCTAATTAATGAAATTAAAACTAGCTTGAAACATTTTTTGATAGGCTAAGATGGTTTGAATTAATATTACAAGGACTAGGTTAAAGCTAAAATATGATTATATTTGTATGAAATATGTTATTTTATTGTTTAAGTCTAAGCTAAATTTTAATTTTGTCATTTATTCTAACCTATTTTTGTACCAAATATTTTAAATGTTCATGTATTTATAATACACAATCCATAACCTCCGAGGTCTTAGTTCTTACTCGTAATTAATGCTTGTAAACGATAAAGAGCTAACTAACTAAATATATAGAAATTTAAGTGACTCACCAGAATTGATATAAGTTCTGTAATATATTCTTTAATAACGCTTTCGTCCTCGTGCAACATCCAACTTCTCTGCTGTGAATCCTCCTTACAACTGGTTAATTCATTAAAAATTATTTTCAAGCGACTAGCATCGTGTGTTTGCTCTATTTGGCCATCGTCAACGACTAGACAGGACTGTGAATGTGACAATATTGTACTAAAATTTTTAAATTATATATCCCAGCTGCTACAGATGCAAATTCAAATTTCAATTCGTTAAGACTCCATAGGAACATATCCCAAATTTCTGTAGCAGATGAATACAAGAAAAAAATCAATATACCCATCAAGGTACCTATATATATATATATATATATATATATATATATATATATATATATATATATATATATATATATATATATATTATATATATATATATATATATATATATATATATATATATATATATATATATATATATATATATATATATATATATATATACCTGGTTTGGCCAGATATTATATTATATCATTAGAAGTAAAATGTGTTTCAAAATACATATAAAAAGTTCTTAAACCAACAAAGAACTAAATTAATGGTAGTTTTTAACACAAAATATTTTAATAGTTAAACTTAAGTAAAGGTAAATTGTGATGAAAAATATATTAGCATTTCACCATTTGTAGTTGACAATCTGTTCTTTTTTTCTGCATATCATTCAACCTTTTACAATAAAAAATATCAGAATAAAATTTTTACTGCTGGCAATGGAATTTCACACAAAGCAGCCAGACATGGAGTTGCCTAAATTCTACCACACCTTAGCAATGTTGCCAAACTATAAAAAACTCCTAAAATTACCAATGTTACAACGTAAAATAACGATTTTATAATATTACCAGTTACATAGATTATATAAGAAAACTTGGAAAAAAATATAAAAAAGTATATTTCCAAAAACTGAATGCGTTAGATACAGTTTTGTTTAACCCCACATTAGAATATAATTTTTTTTAATTTCCAAATTTGTTGAACTTATAATCTTCTACATGAACTTTGTTTCATGTTAAATTCAGAAATCCTCTGGAGACATCCAATGCTAAACTTTATTTTTTCTTAATAAAAAACATCAAATTTATGTATCATTAAAAACACACAAAAATCTGTAGTTCCTAAAAATTCAACCGCACAAAAGCCATTTTATAAAAAAATTGGGGTCACCTAACTTTTTAATTTTTCAAACTAAAAGTCAAAGTTAAAAGCAGCTTTATTGTAATGAAAGAACAAGCTTGTGTACAAAGCGATTAAATCTTAACCAACAGTCACTATACAAATATAAATACACGAGTCATACCAAACATAACTTTAATTAGGTAAATGGATCACTAAAAAAATTTGGCAATCATATCTCTCAATCAAAAGGTTTCTCATTTATTTATCAGATGATTAAACATTTTCTTGCTTTTAAAAATTATGGGCTTTTATGTCAAAGTGAAGGGGGGATAACTAGAACTAAGCATTGGGTAAGCTTGTGCAGATTCAATCTCCTGTGCGAATTTGACATACATAAAGCACACAGTCTCCAGTATAGATATTCACGCCAAAGTCAGGAACCTTGAACAATGACCATAGGCTTGCATGACTCTTAAAGAGACAGAACCCTGATAGCAAAATATCCTCAAGACAATTTTCAATTTATACTCAAAATATGATCTTTAAACTTGAGCCAATACTCTATATACAAATCCAAAAACTTCATAACCTGTAAATTTCCTATAATCTGTGAATCGAAAATTAGTTTACGAATATAATCCTTAAATGAGACAACATTTGTTTTTAGTATGTTAACAGTTAATTAACTTGTATGCAGATGATACAACAATTATGTATTCCGGTAATAATAGAGAGATAATTAAACATGTTAATAAGAATAACTTGGTTACTTTAAGCACGTTGTTGACCAGACACAAACTAACTATAAATATTGATAAACCCCGATACACGTTTGTCCATAGGTCTTTAGCAACAATCAACCCATAAAATTTGGTAACTACCAACTGAAAAATAAATACAAATAAAGACATGTAGAATATGTTAGAAGTAAAATAGCAGCTTTTGTGGTTCTTCTGTATCATATTGAGTACCTTTAAAAATTAAGGGTCTGCAAACCATTATACTTTACACATGTATATAGCCATTTGCATTACCTAACATCCGTGTGTGGTACTGCAGATGGTACGACTGAATCCAATAAACGTTTTGCAAAATAAAGCAATGCAAAACATCTCTAAACACCCATATAGAAACCCAACTCACCTTCTGTATTATCCTAATGGTTTATTAGACATTGTTAATATAAAATTTCATTGTACTTTACCATGCAATACAGAAAAGCAAGGGGAAGTCTTGGAAGTCTCTATACACTCTTAGTGGTTTACCCCTAGACCAAAATGTTATTTACTATAACAGATTCAAATTATACACTGCTATTCAGTATCAAATTAAAAATGTAAGCATGGTATTTAAAAAGAGAATGGAAAAAATATTATATTGTAATAATTGTATAAAGCTTGTCTCAATTAAAGTAAAACATTTGTCACTTCTGTTCTATAGCTATTAATTTTCACTGCGCTCCTCTGTGGCTAGAAATCAAATAATTTATTTTAGATGCTTACCTTAAGTATGGAAAAATTGATGCAGGTAATAGTTCATGCAATCCTTGGATCACTGTTTCAACTGCAATTCGCGACATCTCGTGTGACAAATTAGTATTAATTCTTACACTTTCAACGAGTTCATACACTGACTGAGCAGTTATCACAGGTGTTACATTTAAAGATGACACATTTATATCAGACTTTTTGGCATCATATATTTCAGATCTGAAGAATGAAAATAACAGTTAATCACCATTAATAGTATTATTATAAAAAGCAAGATGTCAATTTGAGAGCTCAGTGAATAAAGATATTTCTTACCTCTTGGCATCATAAATTTCAGACTTAATTTCTTCATGAATATTTTCAATGCTTTTCTGAATACTATCTAAACTTTTTGTAATAGGTCTAATGGGTTCTTCAATAACGGATTTAGACTTTGTTTCAGAGACTTGGGAACCATATATAGTATGAGTATTTGATTTTGAGGAATTCAAATGAGACTCTGAGCCTTTATAGGAAACATGATTTGAATCTCCATCAGAACTCACAGAGTTGTGTGCACTATGACGTTCAGGAATTAGATCTACCTAAATGCAAAAAAAGATAAATTATTTTATATGCGACACATTCTTATTACCTCCTCCAAATAGGGTGCAAGACTGTTTAGATACAGAAACACTGTCAGACCATTGGTAGACTTAATAAAATTCCTCCCAGTCTTAAGCTTCTTCTGACACATGTCCTTGCAGAGGATCTCACCTTCTTTATATTTAGTGTCTATTAAAGACGACAAAAACACCAATTAAATATTCAAGTTCTGGAATGGTAATTTTTATATTTAAAAACATTAGATAAAGGGATCAAAAATGTCTCTTTTACACTTCTTCAACTGGTAGGATAGAGTAATTAGTCATGTATGCTGTTTTTGTAGACGCAGGTTGATAAATCTTTATCTATGGTTAAGGAGGGTGGTTGGCCTGTGCCTGTGCCTTGTGCAATGTGATTATTTTAACTTGTCTATATTTTAATCTGCTATAATTCTCTTATTTTCCAAAATGTCAAAATGATCCAAAAACAAACTGTGCTGCCAAATTTTCTTTACATGGAACTTCCCATGTCATAAATTATTCCTTTTATTAGGAATAGCAAGGGTGACCCTATTTAATTCACTACACAGTCATTTAGTAACAAATACATACTGTCTTTTTAAACATTTTATTAGTCACCATTTTGTTCCATCATAAAGGATTCCTACCAATATTTTACCAGCTTCTACCTATACCACACTTGATATCCCGGCATAATTTAAAATAAATTCAATAAGTAGTTTTTACATTAACACAGACCACAATTTAGTTTCGTCATGTTGAATTCGTACCAGTTTATCCCTAAAGCACATTTAATTTTTCTGTAAAATGTATAGTCAATTTTTGAATGTTGATTTTTTCAAAAACTTTATTTGGCCGCCATTTTGTTTTGCCACCTTGAATTCGTATTACAACTTTAACAGTTTATCTTTATATGACACTTAATGTTTGGACAGAATTTAAAGTTAATCTAGTAAACAGTTTTTCAAGATGAATTTTTTAAATATTTTATTAAGCCTCCATTTTGTTTTGCTATACTCAACTCCTGTCAAAATGTTACCAGTTCATTTCTATTTAACACTTGATTTTTGTGCAACATTTAAGTTAAATTGGATAAATAGTTTTTTTAGCAATATTTTTTTTAATGTTTCACTAGGCCACCATCTTGTTCGGGATATTGGATTTTTACTAAAATATTATCAGGTCATCCCCATATCCTAATTTTCAATCAAATTTTGAACTCAATCTGGTAAGTAGTTTTTAAGCTATGCCATGAACTGTCTGGCAAACAGACAGACCTAGGAAGCTAAAATCCTAAAATTATGGAAAAGCTTCACAATTACAAACACTTTATTTGGCTACCATTTTTTTCCACTATCTTGACTTACCACTATTTTGAAATTTTGAAATCAATCCATTAAGTAGTTTTTCAGGCTGAATCTTTAAATATTTTATTAAGCAATCATTTTGTCCTGCCCTTAGATTTATACCAAAATGTATCAATTGATTCCTTGATTCCCACATAATACTACTACTACTACATATTTTTGTGTAAAATTTGAGAAAAATTGGGTAAGTGGTTTTATAGTAATAATTTTTTCAAGATTTCAGTAGACCATCATTTTGCTTCACCATATTGGATTTTTACCAAATTGTTACCAAGTCATCCGCATATGATCCTCAATTTCAATTGGATAAATAATTTATAAGCTATGCTCCGAACAGACAGACCGACGGAATTGAGAAAACATGTTTTCTTGGCATCTAGGGGACCTTGAAATGTAAAGATCTGAAAAAATCTTGGAAGGTGATTTTTTCCTGATTACAATACTTCTCTTTTTCGAGGGAAATGAAAATTATATATATATAGATATTAGTGTGCTGGAGTGTGTGTGGAGCGAGAAAGTCCTGAGTTCTGTTGTGCACTGGAATCATTTGGCATGACTAGAATGGTGACAGGGGCGACTAGAAAAAACAACTGTCTGGATGGAATATTTTTAAACTTCAGTGTTCAAGACTGCAATGTGTCCCTCCTTGATATTGGTATCTCTGATCATTCTGGGCAACTCATCTCTGTGCCATACTTCCTGAGTAATAATAACCTGGGGGATACCAAAGTCACATATAGACCATTAACTTCAAAAAATGGATGAAAAATGTTTAAATTTCTTAACAGTTCTTACTAAAGCCTATCAAACAGCTTTTCCACTAAAAACATATGTCAAAAAGGCCAACAAAGCGCATACAACAATCTGGTTTAATGACAATTTAAAAGCCTTGCGTGAACACCTTTATCTTCGGGATGATCTATATAGGATGTATTGGTTGCATGAATACAAAAGTATGTACAACAAATCTTCCAAGTCCCACATAACATGTACAAAAAAGATTACAAATGACAATCTAATTAAAAATTCTTCAAATCCCATACGGTGCATGTGGAAAATTATTAATGAATTCCGAGGCTTACCAGCATTACCACAACTTGAAACAAAAATCAATGTTAATTGTTTTAATGACTTCTTTGTGAATGTAGCCAATAAACTTCAGAGTAGAATTAGTTGTTTGACCCTTGATCCTTTCAGTTTTACCTTTGATAGCCCTTGTGAGATATTTCGTTTCAGAGGCGTCACACTGAATGAGGTCTGTGATATCATAAACTCTCTCAAGAACAAAAAGAGCAAAGATATCTATGAGCTTAATGTTGAACTCATTAAAGGCATCAAAAATCTCCTTATCAGCCACTTAACAAAGCTATTCAATAAATGTTTCAGAGATTCCATCTTCCCATCTGCATTCAAAGAGGCCTTGGTGACACCAACTTTCAAAAAAGGTGATCAAACAAATGTGTTTAACTATAGACCAATATCTCTTCTACAGGTCCTTTCAAAAATATTCGAAAAGTGTATGGCATCTTGCATAATTGAGTTCTGTAAATTGAACAACTTATTCACCAATTCCCATTTTGTCTTTAGAAAACATCGCAGTACAACCTGCGTAGTACAGAAACTTCCTGAGAGTTTGGGATACTTGCCGATCAATAGTTATAAGAATAAAATTAAGACACTTCTCGGGGGTCAGGCGTTTTACTCTGTAAATGAGTTCCTTAACTGTAATTTAAATATTTAATAAGTTATGCAGTTTTTATATGTTATGTTTCTTTTTAGTGAAATTTTACCTGTTGTCTGTATATTATCTTACTTTAATTGTCTCACTGACTTCTAGCTGTAAAGTTTTATATATTTATTTTTTACATATTTACTATATAGTTCTGTTTCTTAATTGTGTTATATTTTTACTTAAATTGTCTCATTGACTTCTACCCATAAATTTTTATTTTTATATATTGTATTGGATAGTGAAAGACCTGTAAATTTTTTTTTTTGCTTTTCAATGTTTACTCGGATTATTATTCTCATAAATTTAATAATTTTGTAATCCTTTTATTGCTTCCCACTGTTTGACTTGTGTAAGTACTTGTTACCATAGCACCAATAAATGATTTGTGCTAAAAATGACAAGTTAAAATAAACACACTGTAATGGGTCCCCCTAGGATATAAATCAGTCTTTTCTTATAATAGAGTTGAAGATGCACCACCTATGTTAGAGATATAACTGAATGTTGACAAAATGTATATTTTCATATCAACATTATTGATATAACTACCTGTTTCTTGAGTTCTCTAAGCCTAGCCATGACATCACTCTTTGTACCCAATACCATATCTTCGCTGTCTTTTCTTTTCAAATTTTCTAAAGCATTTTCCAGAAACTTAACATAAAATGAAGGATTGACAGTAACACTTTCTACATAGTTTGAAGGAATATATCCTATGTCACCTCTCTCATTAATAACTTCCCACCAGTTTTTGTGTTTTGTATTGGTTTGTTGCAGAATAAAAAATTCATTGGCCTTAAAACTGATAGTTTTTGCATAGGTTGCTTTGAAGTCATAAAGACTGTGTAACATGTCCAACTCACCTAAAAAGAAAACATCTTAGAGTTAAGGAAGGGCCTCAGTGGATATTGAGATTTAAAAATTGATGTAATGGAAGACTAAGTTATATATTCAAGCATTAGTGAGAGTAAAACTAAAAATATGCTATGCTAATAATGTATCATTGATACATTTTTTTGCTGACAAATATTTAATTCACTGCTTCAGTAGTGATTTCTGCAATCATTCACTTATTTTGGTTTCCATTTATTTGTAGATATGATATAATGTGGAAAACCAGTATATTTTCCCAATCATGCATATATTAGAAATTCTAAATATATTTACAATTATAATAAAAGAACACAGCAGAAAGTTACTACAATAATTTTGTGTATTTTGAGTGGGTACCTACATAATATCTACCTGCAGCGTTCACCAGAAAATTCAAACAATATGCAATAAAAGCTTAGGTATACAGAAAAATTACTTTTGACATAAACATAAAAAGGTCTTTTAAAAATATTTATCCAAAATATTTAAAACATAACTAGAGTAAACATAATCAAAATGCCTATTTATAAGATCAGGAAAAATAAGCTACACTGTCAAAGTTGCTATCATATAAATGGCACAACTTTAACAAGTATAAATTATATAAAAAAACCTGACAATCATTAACAACCTAAATGGTTTTTTTTTATTAGCTTGTCCTAATGTCCAGAGGAACAATGAGCTCAAATGCTCATTTACTCCAAAAGTGAAAATAATTTTTTTTTGTGTACATGTATTCCTAAAGACGCTGAGAAAATAACATCAAATATAAAAAATGGTCCCAAAATAACATCTAAACCCATTTCTTAGATCATTAATTTGTCATTTGCAATTGGATCTTTTCCAGATATGCTGAAGGTGGCTTATATAAAAGCGTCTAGCAAAAGGTGAGAAAGGCGAAAAAAAGAATTACATAATTTTTTTGAAGCACATTTAGTAATATCTAAACTACAGAATGGTTTTAGAAGAGGCAAATCAACCATTCCAGCAATCTATCAAACAATAACAAAGGTTTTAGATTATTTAAATAAAAAAACAGACTCTAGCAGAAAACAAATTATTGCAGAAAAGTTACCTAATACTGACTTAGGTTTATCATTATTTCCTGTTACATTTATGACTAGATTCCATGTTGCCCCTTCTTTATATTCAGATTTTGCCAGATATATTTTATTTGAGATCTGTTTAGCCTGTTGTTTAACATTTTTTAATGTTATTGAAAGTAGGTAGCAGTAGTAGTAGAATTTATGCTTTTATGATTTCCAGTCTACCTGTCCTTACAAAAACATAAAAGTTTTTATTTTGATTGTGCATCTGAATCTAAGCAACTTTTTTAGATAAGAATTTTCCTTATACCTAAGCAAGGAATAGAGGTAGTTTAACCTTAAATAACAAGACCAATTTTTCTCAAGTCGATTTGTATTTTTTGAAAAAGTAAAAGTTTTTATGTAGAATGACATTTGCAGTTTAGGTAACATTATCTGAGGACACCCAGTATAAAGGATGTTAGAGCAATTTTTTAACTTTGGTAGTTTAATAGACTTTTTTGCATAGTTTGTACAACTGGGTTGTAGAAAAAGCTATTGTCCTTTGCTACTAATAATATTATCTTGAATTAGGTGTTAACAAAACTGGATAAGAAATTTTGGAAAAGTGAACCATAGGCTCCTGTGACATCAACTGCCCACAGCACAGAACACTCAACCTACTAAATAAAGTACAAACATGTGTATATTCTCCGAATATACATAACAATAAAACTATATTATTTAGTAATATGATGGTGCTACTAAATTTGCTTTTACAATAGTTGGTGTTAGCTAAACGTAGGTAATTAAAATAAAAATGTACTAACACAGACTACCTTACTTACCCATGGCTAAATTTGTCTCTGACATAATATTATTCAAACTTTCAAATCAGTGTGTTAAATGCTCCAATTACAATTTTTTGAGAATAACAAGAAAAGGGAAAGTCTTTAAAACGCTACTGTCACACCTACTTTTTGTTTATATTTTTATTGCTGCTCTAACGACATCTGTGACAGTTCGAAACCGGCAACCATAAATACACTATTTAACTTAATACTACGTTTGATTCCATCTAAAATAGTCCTTTATTCTATACAAAGGTCTAGTCCTAATCTACGATCTACTACGGATTTAGTTCTGTAGTAGTTGTAGCACAAATTATTAGGTTAATTTGTGATTGTAGTACAACCTCCAAAGCAAACATTAAATCGTTATACATATTATGTATATTGTATAACCCCAGCATTTATGACAAGTGGCAACTAGGCAGCTTAACTCGACAACGTTAAAAATATCTATCGAGTCAACTGTCAAAACCAGCTGATGTCCAAGTATAAAAGTAACCTTCATTTATCTGGTTGACGTTAAATTTAGTTTAATTAATCGACCCATTTAAATTAATCAAATAATAATTTAAACGCCAATATAACTGCTGTTAGTGTTGTGATATTTTGTTGCTAATATAATTTGAATTATGGTCGACTGCGAGAAAGCAGAAGCGGTGAATTTGGTGAGAAAACTTTCGTAATTTACGAGTTTGTCAGTTTATTGATTTTAAAAATATTTTAGCAAAAAGAATTTGAATGGGTTTTAAATGAAGAAATTCATAAGGGACTTGACCAAATTCATCAAATACTAGTGGTGAGTATTATTGAAATATTCTTTGCTCGTTGGTGAAAGTACAAAAAATGCAATACAATGTAATACTTTATTGCACTTCCTTTTGCTTTTTTGTTTACAGTAATTTTTTGTATTTAGTTTCTTTGTCCTCTTCTTTGGTATCATGTTGTTAACATTGTTATATTATATAATTACATTTGTTAGATATTATATGTTGACTTATCGGAAACAACCACACAACTATTATAGGAAAATCTATAGACTAAGGAAGCGATGGAAATGAGGAAAGGACAGAAACTAAGTTAAAGTCATGAATCCATGGGGCTTAAATGTAGTATTAACAAGTCTTGAAGAATGGTCAAATTACAGCATTATTAGAAGACCATCATATTGGTAGGAGTCCAGCCCCAATTGTCTCACTACAGTTGAGTGTATGGCTCTCCCTCAAAATCAGAGGTGATTTATTTTGATAAACTAAGGACAGTCAGCACTATTAGTGCTCCTAATAGTGCTTCCTAGGCAGCAGTAGAACCTTTCACATTTTAATCCATAAATTGTTATTAGACAAGCTTTGAGGTTCAGCCGAAATATTGTTGATAAAATGATTAAACTCAGTGAATGGGAGAGGCAAGGCACTGAGACTAGCTGGGGTCAATTGTGTTATTCTCGGTCTAGAATATTGGGAGACTGTTAAAATGAAAAGACAACTTAGGGCACTGTTCTTTACAAACGAACAATCTTTATTGTTAATAGAGAATAGTGATTATTAAAATTATGGCTAGTAAGTGGAAGTCTCAGGGAAAGTGATAAAAAAATCAAGACATATTTAAGGAAAATCCAATAATAGAATGTTAAGCAAATAAATCTACCTAAATTAAAACAAGTTTAAAATTAGAGGGGTTGTGTGTACAGATAAGTCATTTTAGCTTGTCCACATTCTAATTTGCTATAACCTTATACCTATATACCTTATTTTTCAAAATATTGAAATGATCCAAAGAAATTATATAGCTAGTTACAAAGTTTTTTGTAACATAATTATAATTGTCAAACAAAAAATATAACTTCCAGCAACCCAACTAGAACAGTAACAGGCATAGGGGTAAACAACAGATCTCAACAACAAACAGTATTTTAACCCCCACTGATTTCAAAACTGTTTCTCTAACATGCCTGAGATTTTATCGTGGAATATCCAAGCAATAACTTAGATCCTGTGTCTTATCTACAGTCAATTTTTCATCCAACTGATATTTTCTCTCTCTCAGAAGTTACTTACAATGAAATGCGAGATGTTATGAATTGTATTAAAATAATATTAAGTTAAAAGAGCTCTGATATTTTTGGTTTAAATATAAAATTAATTAAAACTATTAAAATTGTGATATTGATACCTCTAACACAGCTAATAAACAACTGCCTTAGATCTGTTATGTTTCCAAGAAGAGGGCCAATTTTAAAAAAATGGAAACCCTGATATTTTTTAAAACTAAAAGCCAATATCACTTACTAATTATATCAAACATATTTGAAAAATGTGTGACTTTAAAAACGAACTTATCTTGAAGGGTACTGCATTTTTTTAAAGCAACATTTTGGAATGTTAGTGTAAAAGTACTGTTATGGGTGTTCTGGATCTTAGAGGCTTTCTACAACAAGCAATATAATATTTAAAACAATAGTTTTGTCAGTACCTCTCAAAATAATTATCTAAAAACCAATTTCTGGATTTTTCAAAATTTCAGTTTTAATGAGGTAAGGCTTAAATCTGGATTGTTTGGAAATGCCTCCCTTATATAAGGGATATATTCTTCAATAGCTCTCAGAAATAATTATCTAAAAATTAAATCCTGGATTTTTTGTAATTCTACCCTTAACGAGTTAAAATATATTTTTACTTTTTTGAAATATCTCTTTAACTAAATGAGTTTTAAAACAATTCCTTCACCAATAACTTTCAAAAATAATTAAAAGATTTCTGGATTTTTAAATCCTTAAAGGGGTGAAAAAAGGAAAATTACTTTTTCACTTTTTTATCAATATCTTCAATTAAATGGGTTTATAAAACAATTCTTTTGTCAAACGTTTTCAATAATATTTATCTTCGGCATAAGTAAGTGTAAATATATTCAATTTAATAGAAAGCTTACAGATAATCCAAATGTATATATTATTGAGGGCAAACCTATAGAGAATGTCAATCTTCTAAGAGATCTAGGAATAACATTTAAAAGTAAACTGACTTTGGCAAATCATATAGACAATATTTGTAATAAAGCTTTAAAAATATTAGGGTTTGTAAAAAGATATACCAAATATTTTAAAAACATATTTGTGTTAAAACAATTATACGTATCCCTGGTTAGATCTATACTTGAAAGTAGTACTCCTGTGTGGGCACCATACTACTCATTTTATTTTAATAAAATAGAACATGTTCAGCGTACATTTTTGAGCTATATTGGTGGTAAATTGGGTATTAGTGGTCATGAGAGTATTAATTATGACAATGTAATGCATTTACTTAATCATTGAATGAAAGACGCTGCAATTTTGATCAAATATTTATTTACAAACTCATTGACAACCAAATAGACAGCATTGATCTACTAACATCTATTAACATTTATGTATCCCCTAGGCCCTAGGCTATTAAGAGGCTTTGACACATTTCATACTGAGCGTCATCGCACATTGTATGGAAAACATTCTACTATAAACATGTATCCTCCCTACAAGTTAAAAAATCGTTATGATAAGAGCACATAGCTGAAATATTTGTCTTTAATGTGTTAATGTTTTTGATGTACTTAGTCTTATATGTAAGTTTTGTTTGTACTTTTATCTTTAAATGTTAAATGTTTACTTAAGTAACTTGATATATTTTATGTAAAATTGGGTTAACACCCGTTGATTAAATAAATAGATATTTTATCTAAAAATCATTTTATTAATAGATCTTATTTTTTTTTGTAAGAACTAGTATAAGAACAGATACATATATTTCGTTCATATACAAGAGGCAAGAGGTAACTGTTTAAGATTTTGTTTTATCCTTGCCAAACTTATTTTATGTTCTACTTTAGACTTATCATTTCCTCACTATTTACTACATAATTTTTAAAGGCAAATATTGTTTATTGTTCAAATGGCTCAAAGAAATTTATTGAACAATAACCATTGTGGTTATTCAATAAATCATTGTTTTCAGGAGTGTTTCCATTCCAGGCACTGGAAGGTTTCCTTAATGTCAACTAACTTTATTAGCGGCTGTTCAATCACAACAAATTTACTAGTATATGAACAGGCTTTGTCGGAGGTCTTTGGAGAGCGTGGTGTTGGTGGATGTATAATACACTGATTTTTTGAAGGCCTTCGACAGGGTAGATTATGGAATTCTGATTGACAAATTATCAGGGTATGGTATCGGGTTCACTTTTCTCTTAGCTTTATTTGTACCTTCTTGGATGCAAACAAATTGTTAATGTCACTCAGACATAATCTATGTAACTTCTGATATACCTCAGGGGGGATATCTGGTACCCTCTTGTTCAGTCTTATATTGTGATATGCTTTCAGTACTGTGAAAGTACTGTCAAAGTCAAACATGTTTTATTGTTTAAACAAAGTATTTGTTAACAAAGCTATATATACTTACTAATATAATGAGTTAGAAAAAAATTTTCAATAAAATCAAATAGCAGATACACTATACTATACATATAACATGAAGAAGCAATAAAAAGCAACAAAATCTATAAAAACACCTGATGCAAAAAGACAGTAATGAAATTGAGACAAAGCATTCAAATTAGAAAAGTAAGCAAACACTTGAAATAAATATGGTAGACAAAAACAACATTTAATAAAGTAAGTAAAGTCAAAAGTCAAAATGTGTCTGTAAAATATTCGTCAATTGTATAATAGGCCTACCCAATCAAAAGTTTTTTATCCTCCTTTCTGAATTTTCTTCCACAAGAATCAATCAGAATCTTTAATGTTTTGAGGCAAATGATTAAATATTTTAATACTTTCATATATTAGAGACTTCTTGGTAAGAGTAGTTCTTGGTAGAGGCAGTGGGAGAAGGTTATTATTACCATACTTTTTAAATATGAGACAGACAGTCTCCAAAACAAACAAGTAAGGCAAGGTTAATGTACCTTTACTCACAAATAAAGGTTTGCAGTGGTCTCTAGCATTAGCTTCACATGTAGCGTAAAGCTCTTTTTTGTAGAATAAAAATTGAGGTAAAGAGATATTGGCTACAAAACCCTCAGAAAGCAATCCCATACCTCAAATCGCTCTCAATCAAGGAAAAATAAACAGATTTTGCCGCCGATTCGCCCAGCTCACAGCAAATAATTCTAATTGCGTAACAGCCTCAAGCTAGTTTTTGTTGTAATGAGCATATATGTTCATGAAATTTTAATTTATCATCAATTGTAATGCCAACAAACCTGCTGAACCGCTTACTTTTAATTTACCACCTGCCAGATTAACGCCAACAAAACTAAATTTAAAGCTCAGCACACTTGTTTTGCTAACATTAAAACCTGAGATTAGAATCACACTATGTTGTAATTTGATGCAAATCTTCCGTAACAGTCCTCATCAGTTGATCAGCTCTTCTGTCAGGCCATAAAATAGTTGTATTGTCTGCAAAAACCGTGAAGCTTCCATGAATTTGGAGGGTGGCAAGGTCGTTGATGTATATTAGAAAAAGGATCGGTCCAAGCACAGACCCCTGAGGCACTCCATGTCTGAGCTCGCAAATATCATCTGCTTCATGCAGATGACTTAGAACTATTTAAATACATTAACTCAGACAGAGCGAGTAGCGATATACAGGATGATCTCTTGAGGTTCCTGAGCCTGTCAACATGTGTGTCCTTGCCTGTTCTACGAACAGCCTATTTTGCTTTGTTTCACTCTCACTTATCCTATGCAATATTGGCAAGGGACATTCCCGGGGGCTTAAAGAGTATTTGGTCTAAAGAGAAGGGCAGTGAGAATCATTGCTGGACTTGGCTACAGGGATGATTGTAGAGATGCATTTGCATTTTTTGGAATAATTACCTTGCTATTTCTGTATGTTCTTTAAAAACCTAGCATCTGCAAAAAAAAATATTGATATTTTAAGTAATAGAGACCTTCATAACCTTCATATCCAAGGAAAGGATCATATAGTATATCATACTGGCGATTGAAGAGGTGTCAAGATGGTCCTCAATACTGTGCAGTTAAATTCTTAACTCAGTACCTGAACAGATAATTAACCTTCCAGTAAATTTGTTTTTGATAAAAATTAAAACAATTCTCATTCAAAAATCATTTTACTCTTTTAGTGAATTTTTAAAATGTAGATATTGAAATCTTTTTAAATGTATGTTTCTTTTTTTAGCGCTATTTTAAATTGTTTTAATTGTCTTCTAGTGTGTTTTGTGATGGGTAGTATCTAGATATTAGTATTTTATTGAATTGTGCTTCAATTTCAATGTTTAAGTTATGTTTTGACGTATGTAAACTGCATTGTATTACCGTGAATGATAATAAATAAATTAAAAAAATTAATAGAAGGTTGCACATGTGGTGTGATGTTAATAGAATGAAATTGAATGTGGACACATGCAAATATATTCAGTTTTCTAAAATGTTGTCATCAAAAGTAAAAGTTTACCATATTAATGAAACTGTTCTGGATAAAGTCAATAGCATGAAAGACTTAGGATTTATTTTTGATGTTAAACTGTCATTTGTTGAGCGTGTTGAGATTTGACGCAATAAAGCACTTTAGATGCCAGGTTTTATAGAGACATACCAGAGAATTCTAAAATGTATATACTTTGAAGGCCCTGTATACATCTGTGGTAAGATCTCATCTAGGAAATAGCACATCTGTATGGTCTCCATATTTTGCGCTGCATGGAAATGCTCTACAGGTACAGAATAAATTTTTAAGATACATAGGATTTAAACTTTGTATTCCATCAGAAACAATAGAATACTCACCCCTTTTAAACTGTTAAAACTTAAATCACTTAAAGAAAGACGAAAGAACAATAACCAACTTTTGATATGTAAACTATTAAAAAATTATATAGCCTGTCCTGCGTGGTTGGCAAGGATTAATATTCATATTCCTACAAGGAACTTAAGGGAAGTAAACACATGTACACTAAAATATCATTGTACACTCTAGGGACAGCATAATTCAATGGGCTCCGCTATGAGATCTGCTAAAGAGAATAAGCTTGATGGGTTAATAGAACTAAGTCCTCACTGTGATTTTATCCAGTCTTTATTTAATGATCACTCTTATATTTAATAATTTTACACTTTTGATTCTTAACTTACTAAATGAATTTAAGTTTTTTAACCATAAATGTATGTATACTTCTTTTAAATGTAAATGTATTTAAATTTTTGCTGTTTTTTTATAAAACTGTTTTAGACTGCATCAATCTACTTGAAATAATACTAGATGTTCTACTATTATTTATTTCATTTACATTTTTTTTAAATATAAACTTACTTATAATCTATTACTAATTTAAGTTCATTTTGTACCTTTTGTATTTGGGCTTACCCAGTGATATTGAATAAAAATGTCACCTCGTTTTACTAAATAGGTTTAGTCTTTTGTGCCACGAGTTATAAAATCAGTCTATGATTGATTCAGGCTCTAATAAACAAACAGCGGCACTACCCTGCTTGGCGTACCGCAGTAAGGAGAAAGGTGAAACAGAGCCTCGAAAATATTATACCTTTAGATATAATAATTATATTTACACGGACTACAGCACACCCACCAACTTTGAACTTTCGACTATGTTTTAATTAAAATATATGCAATTTTGAATTGTACCTATACTTACGCTACACTACCAGTGTACTTTAAGAAGTTAAAAACAATAATCACAATAGGACTTGTAATAAATGGACAAGTAAAAGAAGTTGAAATACAAAAAGGAGTTAAAGTAGTTGACTACTATTTTAACTACTTTTTAGAGTATTTCAAAAACAAATAAAAATATTTGAGTATAACTACTTTAAAATGAAAAGTATTTTGTATACAACTACTTTTCCTAAAAAAAGTAGTTAAACTACTTTAGCAGTTAACTACCCCCAGCTCTGTCGGCAAACAACATAAAAAATCATTTTTACCTAAGCAATAAATAGGTAACATTAGTAAATATTCACTCTGTCCATTTTCAGTACTTGGTGGTTAACTGTGATTAAAATTTTATCTTTAATTTTATATAAAATAATATGGTTTGTTCTTTAGTAAATTATAATAAAATATTCTTTATCTTTTAATCTTTTCAGGAATGTGCAAGAAGATTTCCAGTGCAGTTATATGGTCATGACAATTCAAGTAAACAAGATAAATTTGTACTCTCAGTGCCTGTAGACCAGTTAAAATGTGTTGTTACATTAACTGGTGACAGTATTACTCATGCTGTAAGTATTAATATGATTAGTAGCGTAACCAAGATGTAATGTTCTAGTTCACTTATCCCAAGATCCCAACTCTATACAAATTAAATTTTTTCTTCTTTCGACAATATCAATTTTGAATGCATCTGTTGTGGTTGCTCATCAGTTAGTTCACTTGTCTTGCTTGTTTTTGTTTGATTTTAGAGATTTATGGGAAATATATGTATAATTGTTAACAGCAATTTTTTCATTATGGGATAACCAAGAAGAATAAGCATTTCTAGCTCTTCAAAAATTTTCTCTCAATGTATTTCTGAGAGATTATACTCTCAAAAAGCCTTTTGAAAAATTTGAAAACCCTAGCGTAACACATTTCTCCTGAACTATTTTAGAACAACTATTGATGGTGTAAAAGAGCTTACATCATTGATGCAGTCATGGGAAACATTATGTTTATCTAAGGTTTATGCTTGGACAGTCAGTGACTTTCAAAAGTGATTGTACAAAATTGTAGCTAATGTAAAATATTAATATCTATAATTTATTAACATTATTAACACCATATCAAATACATTCGCAGTAGTCTATAATTAGAATGTAGAGAAAATAAGGCAAAAATGTTTACTGAAAAGTAATTTTAAGAGTTAATAGGATGTACTTTTATTGATCAGTAGCTAAGTTGTATTGTAATGTATTGTGTCTGCTTGACTAGTAACTGCATACTTAAACATCACATAACAGTATTGTACATTTCTATATTCAAAATGTGATACTAAATAAGTAATTGGTTCTAAATAGGATAGACATTGACATAGACAACATTGTACAGATCACTGTGGCAAGATTTTATGGAGTATGGAGTATTAGTGCAAATATATAGATTATTTTTAATGGATCTTTTATAATATTAAAAAAGGTTCCATCTTTCCATACCAATTTTATATTAAAGTAATTCTGTGTTGAGGGTTTAAATAAATAACTAAAAAGGAGGTCAGAGGCATCAATTCTTATTGGTGATTCAGTTGGAAATTCTGAGATTAATTAATCTGTGTTAAAACTTGATTTGGGTAGCTTGGTCTTGTTTTGTAATCCTAAGGCAGATAAATTCAATATTAGCCATTCTAGGGTTTTTATTTATTATATATTTATGTTAAACATGGTAAAAATTATTGCTATTTAATATCAGTTTATTTTTATTAATTATTCCCTGGATACCTAAGTGAGTAGATTAAATGAGATTTTTCGGTATAATTGTAGTGGAATTTCCATACTAAATCAGTAATATAAAAATGTATCTTTTTGTTTTTTTTTTAGTTATTCCTAGGGTTTTATTCATTATGGTATAACAACAAAAGGGGGAACAAATGTGTTTTTGTTTCATGTAAATTAATTAGTTATGTTCTTATGGGAAACATTGTATAATTTATTTTTTTGCTTCTTTTTCATTTCGCCTTATGTATTTAAAGTAGTGATGCAACGATTGTTGTTATATAATTACGATTGCGATTACGATTATCAAATAAAAAAAGTAAAAATATCTACTTAATATATTTTTTAATTTTTAAAAGAAATTTTAAAGAAAGTAAATACAAATTATAAACAAAATAATAAATAACAACCAAAACATTTAAAATGTAAGTAAAAAAAGCAAACCATACACCAAAAAAACCCAAATTACCTGTTTTTGACATTTAATATTGGAAATTTAGGGAGATTAAATTTTTATTAAGGAAACATAACTCTTTCAAATTTTCGGAACCAAGTCGGTTTCTCTTAAGACTTTGAATATTCGCTGATGTCAAAAATAACCTTTTCAACTGAACCGAGGATGGTTTGAATGATAAATATTTCTATGCCAATTTCTTTAAATTTGGATGCAAAGTACTTTCAGACCAATATCTGGAAACATTTGCTGAGTGATCTAAATTAGGTGAGCTTGAACCAGTGGCTGAAAATAAGAAGAAGCATTATTAGAGAAGCAGTATTCTAAAATTAATTTGAAAATATATCTTTATGAAAGTTTATATGGCACTCACCAGCAAAATTTGACAGTAGCTCTTGCATTTCCAAATCTCTTATTCATTCTGGGCAAATATTCCAAATTCCATCACTCGTAAAGGCTTCGGTTGCTGGCGGTTTAAGTCCACTCTCTGGTGTCTAAACACTCGCGCCTTAAACCGAGGATTGAGGATAGTGGCCAAGATATAATTTTCATTTTCTTCGAGATCATTAAACCTCTGGGTCAAGTGATGTTTTAAATTATCAACAATAATTTTAAAACTTTCTTTCTCTTTATCTAAAGATTCTTTATTCACCATTTTAAAGAGGGAGTTTATCAATGGGAGTGCACCCGCTAAGGTAAATAGATCATTGCTGAGTGCCTTTGGAATATCATTGAAGTAGGACAAAAGTTTAATTATTTGTTCAACTAAGATCCACTGAAGAGTACTGAGATCATATGGACATTTAAGTTTAGGAAACGTAGCTTGAACTGCGAGCAACATATTGTTCATTCAATCTATCTAGCATTGCATATGTAGAGTCCCATCGAGTTGGGACGTCTTATATTAGCACATGTTCAAGTACACTGTAATTTTTATGTGCTTCCTTAAGTATTTTTAAAGCTTTAGTTGAATGACTGAAAGGTCCCACTATTTTTCTAGCGTTAATTATAGTTTCCTTGATATCATTGACTGAAAAAAAGGCACCAAAAAATGAAGTAAATAAATTAACATTAATTTAGAATTTCGGGTTTTGTTTTTTATATTTCCTGTTTCTTACCTTTAATACCAGTTGCAACGAATGAGCCATTCAACTGACATGATCTATTTGTGGAAATTTTGCCTTAGCAGTGCGCATGTTTCGAGCATTATCAGTTATTATTACTTTAATTAATACTTACTTTATAATCGTATCGTATAAATAATCGGCGGTTACGATTAATCGGAAAATCCCAATAATCGGCGGTTAATCGTAACCGTAATCGTAATCGTTTTATCACTAATTTAAAGTATTATAAAATGGTTATATTGAATTAAATTATATAATGGCTCCAGACAAGCTACTTTTAGCTCATGGAGTCCTGAGTATATGTATACTATTTTTTCTATTATCAGGATATTAATTTTAAAGTTACAAGACAAAATTCAGCCACTATTGTAAGGACTACAATACATAATGAATATCCCTGGAAGTTACAGCAAGTTCAAGATGCCGCAAATCATTTGCAGCAAGCTATATATCACATCGATGATGTGGGAAAAAATTATAAGTTTAAGTAAGTAAACACTTAATACTTTAAAATTGGATGATATGGATATATCTGCTGTCTTAACATTTTTTGTTAGAATTTATTAGTTTTTCAAATTCAACACAGGAACACCTGACTATGTTTCTAAACAGTATTTACATGCGGTCTCATTTTTGTTTTTTTATGGGGTATTTTGCCTATTACCCCTCACATCATAGTGCAACTTGTTTGTTAATTCTGATGTACACCCTGTATATTTTACAGTTTACTAAATTAAACAATTTATTTAAAGAAAAATATACAAAAAAAAGTTGTTTTTATTATATGTAAAGGATAACTCATGAATATCTATAGTTGGGCTCATATTTAATTAAAATAAAGGTTTTTTCCTAATTGAAATTTAACTTATCTAAAGTTTATTAATGAGTATTGTTATATTTATACTTGAAGAATGTGAATATTAGGTACTTATTGTCAATTACTTATGCATTAATTTTCTTAGGTCATCTGATGAAGTATTACACATATTAGGAAATATACTTGGAAGCTTGCAAAGAGGAAGGACCAGTTTAATTGTTCCAAGAAAGAAAACAATGGACGATTTAATAAAAAGTCGAAATATGGTAAGTGTTCCATTAAAAAAAAACAGGAATATATAATATAATTAAATTTGGTGAGCTAGATTATAATCTGGCCGCTCTATTGCACTTTTTAAACAGATTTTAGTCACATTATCAAGCAAAATAATGTACTCATTTGTTTAAGTGATTTGAGTTTGTGTTATTTATTCAGAGTAAATAAAGTAATTTCTTGGAACATATTATGTAATCTACTGATACTATTTCTGTTACTCCTGTGGATACATTTCAGGTCACAATTAGATCAACCTCAAAATTTAAATATCTGATAATATATTTTTCATAATAAAAATTTCGACACATTTTATTATAGTTTTTATGTGTATTTGTTAGTTGATGCTATGTATCTAGTTCCTGTTCAATTTATGTAAATACATAACATTTGTAATTTACTACTTGATTTTGTATAAATAATTATTGTAGGTCATATGACTGTCAATTATCAAATGAATGATTTTTTTCTGAAAATTATTTGTAAATTCAAAATACATCATGTGTGCGATATATACAATTTTGAAACCTCTAAACAATGCTTAAAAGCTCTTGTATAGAGAATATCGCTTTTAAAATTAAACAATGACCAATGTAGTAGCTGGAACTTGAGTATAAAGTTTCATAATAAATAAAAAACAACAATATTTACATTTAAAATGGTGTCAGAAATATATCTATACACTAAATTTAAATTATAAATTAAGTTTTAGTTTCAATATTTTTATAAATCAGTTACATTCACCGCAAGCTTGACCTTTATTGGTTCTTGCACTACTTCTGTATACATTATCATTATTCCTAATATTATGTAAGTGAATATTTTTAATAAACACCATTTTTTGTTACTTTTTTGTATCTTATTTGTTATCAACATTGTGTTCCTCTGCTTAAGAAAACTATACAGTGTGTCCCATCAAATCTAACGACGTCACATCTGGTTTCGCATGAACCAAAATTTAGAAAGTTCGTTCACGTTAACGTGGAAGGAGACAAAGCGTTTTTTTAAAGCTAACAGGAATACAAAAGCTGCAACACATGCATATGAAGAACAACGTATGGAGCTTTTGTGAAACCGAAATCCAAAACTTATACATATAATAATGTAGAAATATAGTAGCAAACGTCAGGTATGACCCAAGTACAGCGGTAGTAATAGAGGTTTATGACTTTTCTCCGCCCGAAAATCGTCAGGAATTTGAAGATAGGGTACGAGGCGTTTTTACTACAATAAAGAATTAAAAAATTGCGAAAAATGTATTGAAAATAGAGAGAGGAAGGTGCCGTAATTTTGTAACCATTTTCGATCTATAGTTTTTTTTTTTAATTTACATAAGATAATTTTAGTGCAGTAACAATTATTACAAAAATGTCGCATTCCTTGGTTCATTATTTGTTGTATAAGTTTTGGGGTTCATTTTCAGAAGAATCTAAAATGTCTCTGGTTCTATTGAGGTCATTATTCCGGAAATTGTACTGCAGCTTTGTATTTCTGTCAGCCTTAAAATAAAGTTTTGTCATGTCCAATTATTATTTTTATTGAAACATAGCCATATGAAGTAGGCAGTTCAGAAATACTTACGAACTGAGAACAGAACTAAATCATGCAATTTAAAGATATAAACATAACTCGATTGGAATGATAACTCGAGGCAGTTCGAGCGGCAATCTTTTGTTTTATAATATTTTCTAAAAAACTCAATAATCCAATATGGCGTCTGTACGAAAATAAAAAGTTTGAGAACAGAAATAAATCACGCAATTTAAAGATATAAACATAACTCGATTGGAATGATAACTCGAGGCAGTTTGAGTGGCAATCTTTTGTTTTATAATATTTTTTAAGAAACCCAATAATCCAATATGGCCCCTGTATGAAAATAAAAAGCTTATGTAAATATCTCAAAAACAAATGAAAAACCATAATACTAGTCGTTTATGAGCTACAGGCAAAAATTAAAAATGCACCATTAAGGTTCTTCTTAATTATATCAAAAGTTACAAAGGATAATTCAGATCTTAAGGTGGATTTGAGTTTGTAACAAAATTCTCTAAAACTTTGCTAATTTAACCAATCTCATAGCTCTAATGGTTTCCGAGATGTAAGCCAAATCTGGGACACACTGTATAGTGATGTTATAAAATAAAAATTCTTTATTGCGAATTTGGTGTTGCTTGCTGAAGTTAAAGAAAAATTTGTAGTGGATTCTAATAAATTTCTAATTTTTAATTTGTGGCAAATTGGGATACATCTCAATACATTTTCTACACGTCTATTTATTATTTTCATGTAATTTAAATAATTTATAAAATAAAATTAAATTTTTTTTCTTTGTTTTCATTGCCTACTACTAGAAAAACCAATAAATGTTTTAGAATACATTCTTATAAGTCAAAAACTTGAGGAGTTAGGTATAGATAACAAATTATACATAGTTAAAAATCTACATTTACAGTTTTTTAAATTGTTGATGAAGTAAAAATAATTAAAAACTATATTTTCTTGTACTTTTATTAGATGCTAATTAAGTTTTATTTCTGAGTCACCCCCTATGCTTTATAAAAGATATGACCAGAAGGTCACATATCTATTAGTTTTACTTAACCGCAACTCAAATTTCATCTTTAAATTGCTCCAACAGAATAGTTAGGTATTAACATTTTTTAGAGGACATGTTTTCGTTAAAAAAAAATAGGCAGTTGATCTCTGTGTATAGATATAATTTAACTTTATCACTAGTCGGTAAGAATAAATAACAATCTTCTATTTGCTAAGTAATTAAGTTTTGCTTCTGGCAACAAAAGTGTACGTCAATAAATACCATTATCGGAACGTGAATATAGTTTTATATTATATCTGAGCATCTTCTGGGTAATCCTTAAGATCAGTATATTGATATATTTCTTTACATACGCGATAAACACAGGTATTAATACATTTATTGAGTCTTCGGTAAGAATAGTATGATTTTTGGAAATACAATCAAGAATTCTTCCCATTGTTATGAGTGCACATATCTTCATTATTCATATAAAAGATTCTGTAGTATTGGATAACTGATTTTTAAACAGTTGATACTCGTTTCACAGAAATCCATTGTAATTACTCCAGGTAATAATGGGTAAATGGTGATAAAAATGGGTTTAGTCTCAAATTTTTGACAGAACCTGATTCAAAGAGAAAATATTGCAAGTGAATCAATTGTATTACTTAAGGAACTAATGCTTATTTATTTGTCACCTTTTTATGTGGTTACATTGATTTGTTGCCTGTTAGGATACTCAATCATCTGTTTTGCTATCTTGTTAGATTTTTAAAGAAAGCAACTGCAAATATTTAGACATTATGTATATTTGGACTTATATATACAGAGGGTGTTCAGACTTCTTCATTTGACCAAAATAGGATGATTTAAAATAATTTGCCTTAGTCTGAAAATGTTGGAAGCATTTTAGGAGGTTAGAATTACAAGTACATCATGTTTAGACAATATTATAATAAATAAATCCTGTAATTTCTCTGCATCTATGGTAAATGGTCATATTTCAGATCATTTAGATCAAACTATAACTATAGATTTTCAATTTTTCAAAAGTGTATCATATACCTATAGCAGAAACTTCAGCAATGCTAATATCAACAATTTTCTAAACAATTTAAAAATTGAAGATTGGACATCGACATATGAAGATAACTCATTTGATGTCAAATGGTTTTCTTTTAAAAATACATTTCAGTACTACTTTCTTCTGCATTTTCCACTGGTAAAATTTTATCCACGGCCTCCTTTAACAAATCACTTTTTTTCTCGAGAGATTGAACTTTGTAAGGAAAAACTTGATCTATACTATATTCTTTCTAGACATGATGATAGTTTTAAAAACGAGTACGCAGAACAAAAGTCGCGATATAAAACACTTAAAAAATTCAAATAGTGAAACAATTAAAGATAGGTTGATCTTGGCTGATAATGTGTCTAAAGTAACGTGGCAAATTATAAGCGAGCTGACAAATTGTAACAACAGTGACAATATACTACTAAGTCCGCCTAGCTTGCAACTTGCAAATGATTTTAATACCCATTTTGTAAATGCATCTGCCAGTCTATTTAAAAATGTACCATCTTCAACATTCTTTGTGAACTCTAATCCTAGCTCCATATATATTCTGCCAATAACTGCAAAGGAACTCATTATAATAGCCAAAAATCTTAAAAATAAAAAATCTTCGGGTGGCGACGAAATATTCATATTTCTTCTGAAAAAATGTATAAACATAATTGCAGAACCGCTATTACATTTAATTAACATATCTTTCAAGAATGGTTAATTTCCCAAAGACCTCAAAAATTCCATTGTAACTCCCATTTTCAAAAAAGGAGACATAGAAGACCTTTCAAATTATAGGCCAATCAGTGTACAATCCTCTTTTACAAAGTTTTTTGAAAAGGCCATGTATAATAGGTTAATAGCTTCTTTCAACTTCCACTCAACCCTACACAAATTTCAGCACGGTTTTTTGAAAGGAAAGTCTATAGAGACTGCAATCCAGGACTTCGTTGAGCCAGTTCTGGATGCTTTGGAGAGAGGACAGGCGGTCTGCGGATTACTTCTGGATCTCTCCATGGCATTCGACTGTCTTGATCATACTTTGGTTTTGGCACAAATGTTTGAGTAGGTGTTAGGGGAAATGCATATTCATGGATGCAATCCTACCTTACCGAACAAACACAAATGGTAAAAATAGGAAAGTAGGGAAACCATGTATTCTCTAATAAACAACAAACCCTTCTAGGCATTCCCCAAGGTACTATACTTGGCGCTTTAATTTTCATTATTTTCCTAAATGACCTGCTATTAAATACACCTCTTAATGATTGCAAAATCATAAACTACGCGGACGATACTAACATTGTTTTACATGCCAGCACAATTGCAACTTTAGAAAATTCATGTGACTATCACTTTAAATGTCTTGAAACGTGGTTCTTACAAAATAAATTGTGCTTAAATGTCACAAAAACACAGTGTATCTTTTTCAAGACAAGTAGAAGTAATTTTCAGTTCCCTGAGAGAATTAAGTTTAAAGATAATTATATTTCTGTTAGCGAAAGTAGTAAACTATTAGGCGTACATATAGATTCATATTTATTTTTTAACAGTCATAGCATCTATCTGGATAAGAAACTTGGGTCATGCTGCTATGCTTTAAGAACTCTGGCCCAACACTCAAACTTTGAAACTTTAAAAACAGCATATTACGGCACTTTTTATCCGCATCTGAAATTTGGCATAATTTTCTGGGGCAATGCCACCAACATTAAATATATATTTCCGAATCAAAAATATGCTCTTAGAATAATTACATAGGCCCAACCCTATTCAAGTTGCCGAGGGATTTTCAGGGCAAATAATTTATTAACAGTAGCAGCAATCTCGATTTTTAACACATCATGTTTATTAGAAGAAACCCTGAACTCTTCTCCAAATACCTAGTGAATCATTCTCATAACACTCGTGACCAGCAAATTCAATATAATTTTCCGGAGCATAATTTAATTTTAACTGAAAAAAACTGTTACTATTTGGGTATAAAGTTCTACAACCATCTACTAAAGATAATAAAAGAAATATCCAACATAAAAACTTTTAAATGTAAACTCTTCAATTTGTTATGTAGAATAGAACCATATGATATAAATGTATATTTCCTAGGCCAACAAATTTAAATGCTTCCATTAACTTAAGTATAATTTTATTGTAATTATATATACCAAATTGTGATTATACGTTCCACTTTGACGTATTTTAAAGATAATTGCTGTATTGTAATTATTTGTTTGGAAATAAAAGATTTATCTATCTATCTATTGAACGTCAAAAAAAAAATGGATTAATAAATTTTGCTTTTACAGATGAGGATGACTTTTTCGATGGTTGGAAGCTCGATTGTTTTTGCCTCTTTTGTGGACAGCTTTAAATCTTAGTTTATAAGTAGACATTTTTATTTCAAAAATGTTTTGTGTCTTGGTCATATTTGCTATTTGTAATATTTCTGACAGAAAAAATATTTTTGATTTGGTTTACAATATTCACTGCAGTGATAATACCAAGGATAATATACATATTTTTTATGTTTTGGTAATTTTTGCTATGTGCAGTAGTTTCAGCATTTTTTTAATTAGAGCACAGTATGTTTTGCAGTTAAAAATAAATGAATGGCTTGATGACATTAATATAGGTTTAGTACTGGTTCAAAAAGTACTTTCTGACTTAAATCGTTTTGTTTTGGTATTTTAGACCTTAAATTAAAAAAAAAACTATTATGGGTATGAGAATTGTACCACCTAAATTTGTTAGATACAGATACACAATAAGGGGTGGGTACGGAATTATTGCCTATGGAATAATAATAATAAATAATAATTTGGAGCGTTTCATAATGACATGAAAGCTACAATTTTAGCCAATTGATTTGTCAATCAACTTTTTTATTTTAATCACCAACTACATTTTTTTTTCTTCTCATGATATTCGGTATTAAATTCTGACGTATCACAAATTACTATTACTTGCTTTGTAATGGTAGTATCTGGCCTGTGAATGTTTCTGTCAGACCCTACATTTTTAATTGGCAGAAAAACTCTCAACTTGGTCATGGGCGGCAGGTTGGTGAAGTCAATGATAAAAACAAAAACCTGAGGAATAACTATAACTTTCGAAAATATGGAAATCAGCGACGACGTAGCTAAACCCAATGATCCATCTCAAGCTCTGTGTCTTCTGAACTTTAACATCCGAAGTCTTAGGGCAAAGAACTCTGAGCTTGCTGTATGTCTTCAAGCTAAATGTCCCGATTTGGTTGCGCTTACTGAGATATGGTGTTCCCCAGATGAAATTGGCAGAGTGACCATTGATGGATATGCTCTGGCATCCTCTTATTGCAGGGATTTGTCTCGAGGAGGCGGGGTCGCAATTTACTGTAGAAATGGCATTCAATTCGAACAGTTAAGTTTAAATGTGGGGTGTAGTGAGAGTGAGTTTGAGTACAGCGCAGTGAAGGTCTTGCTTGCATCAATTAACATATATGTAGTGTGTCTGTACAGAGCACCATCATCAAATGTATTAAATTTTATTAATCTGTTGTATGATTTAATGGTTGATTTATTCGATAAAACCAGAAATGATAAGAATGCTTCATATATTGTATGTGGGGACTTTAATGTTAATTTTGATCCTTGTAAAAATAATATTCATGCAAACTGGATTGTGAACAACCTTATATCATTTGGTCTACAGTCTTGTATTAAGGACTATTCCAGGATTCATAACACATCAGCTACAATTATAGATAACATCTTTACAACATTTCAGCTTGAAAAAGTCAAGGTTTTGACTATAGAGAGCAACCTGTCAGATCACTTAATGCAGTATGTTATATTACCTATAAAAACCTCAGTAAAAAGTACTAATAAGCAATATAAGTATATACGCTACTTCAGAAAAGAGGCTAATATAATAAACTTTAAAAATTTCCTGCAATATGAATCCTGGGATGATTTGGTAAGAGCAGACACTGATGCTAATGCTAAGTTTGATTTATTTCTTGGTAAAATATTGTATATTATTAATAAGTCCTTCCCACAAGAGCTCATCAGATATTGTCCTGATGGTTCTCGAGTATCATCTAATGCACACTGGCTTACTAATGACATTGTAAAGCAAGGCGAAGATCTACGATTTTTATTTATGTGTTGTAAAAAATCAAATAGTGAGCAAATGTGGGGAAACTATAAGGTAAGGTTGAGGGAACATAGAGAACTCATTGCAAACAGTAAAAAAAATGTTTATTCACATATTTACAATAATTCCTCAAATAAGATGAAAGCTTCATGGAATATAATAAGTAATGAATTGGATGCCTCAGCTAAAAAGCCTTCATATCCAACTTTTTTCAAAAATATGAATGATAGTACTATTTATGACTACGGTCTTGCAGCTGAAGGGTTTAATGACTATTTCATTGAGAGTATAAGGCAATTGCCTGGTAGTCAGTCGAGCAATCTTGGACTTAGTATGGGAGCCTGTGACGAGTCAGTGTTTCTCCAGCCAGTTAATGAATACACACATATCTAAACTCAATCTCAAATAAGCACTCTGGTGGTATTGATGATATTCCTTGCTCGCTGTTGATAAAAGTGTCAGAGCATATATCTCCAGTCCTTACCTACCTAATAAATGAATCCTTTAAAGAAGGTATATTTCCCACTCAACTAAAAACATCTATTATTCGACCTATACACAAAAAGGGTAATATTAATAGAATAGATAACTATAGACCAATCTCACTTTTGACTGCATTCTCTAAGATATATGAAAAAGCATTTTATGACAGACTCAGTAACTTCTTGAATAAAAATAGGATTATACCTAGTACTCAGTTTGGATTTCGAAGGGGCTGCTCAACGGCTGATGCTATTGTTTCCCTTGTTGGGGAACTCGTTCGGGCGTTGGATCAGGGTTGTGCCACCATGAGTGTTTTCTTTGATATCTCTCGCGTCTTTGACTTGGTCAATCACTCTGTTTTATTATGTAAATTAGAACGTTATGGAGTGAGGGGTACTCCACTCAAATGGATTGAGACATACCTGTTTGACAGGAAACAAAAAGTCATACTGCTGGTGAATGGCCAGAAGTATCAATCTGAATTAGCAGACGTTCCTACAGGTGTTCCACAGGGAAGTGTGCTGGGACCCTTATTATTCCTCGTCTTTATTGCTGATATTGCTCAGTCAGCTTTGTTGAGCCCTAATATTATATATGCAGATGACATAACTTCTGTCATAACAGGTGTTTCTTTGGCTGAGATAAGGAGATTAGCGGAGGTCAGCATTGAGCAAATGCTTGATTATTGCAGATTGAACAATCTTGTCCTCAATTTACAAAAAACACTCTTAATGCTGTTCAGTACCCGTGCAAATGACTCAAGTCTAAATCTAAATATATGTGGTAATGATATGGGCAATGTTAACACTGCTAAGTTCCTAGGCGTCATCATGGATTGTAACTTAAATTGGTCAGGTCATATAGACTATATTCTTAAAAAACTTGCCACCCATTCGTTTGTCATTTGGAAACTAAGAGCAGTAGTTGATAGAAGCATACTAATGTCTTATTACTATGCCTACGTCTATTCCCTGTTAAATTATGCTATAGTAGCTTGGGGAAATTGCTTGAGAGTGAATGAGGTATTAGTTGCACAAAAGAGGATTATTCGAACAATCCTCTTCAAGGGATCAAGGGAATCTTGTCGTCCACTCTTCTCAAATCTTCAACTGTTGACAGTTGTATCAATTTATATACTTCAAGGTGCCCTGTACATTCGTAAGAATCTTAACTCTTTTACTCTGGTTGATGACATGCCTCACTGCTATCCACTCAGAAATGGCTCCGACTTAAGGCTACCGGCTGTTCGACTGACTGCAACTGCTAAAAGTTCCCTTGTAATGCCCTTAAAAATATATAATCACTTGCCGGTTGAACTCAGACGAACTATAAATTTAAAATCTTTTAAAAGAAAACTATTTGACTTGCTTTGTAGGGATCCCATTTACAGTTTGAATGAGTTTTTCTCTAGAAACTTTGTATGATCTTGAAATATTCTGACTTGTATTTTGTATTTGTATTTTAACTTTTACACTATTTTATTTCACTTTTAACTTGATTAGGTATGTTGTAGTATTATTCTTAACCTATTATATTATTATATGTATTTTACTTTGATAATCTTCGACGAAACACATGTCACACTGTGATCTGTTTGTGAATAAAGGAATTTGAATTTGAATTTGACTATTTGGTTAAAAATTGCCCAGTGGAAAATAATTCATTGAGTGAGGAAGCAAATTGACAACTTCGTGGAGCTGTAAGTTTCTGTCAGGTATCTTTAGTAGTTTTTAAAAGGTTTAAAAATTGAAAATGCTTTAAATTTGAGAAATGCCGCATGTCACACGAAATGAACAAATTGACATGCTCCTCACTTATGGTATGTGTCTAAAAAGATTCTTATGCCGTCTTAAGAAGGTATTTCCAATAGCTTGAAGAAAAATTAAAAACAGCCTAATGCTCAAGACGTCCAAGAGAGATTTGCTATAAACGATAATACTGAAATTAATATGGTAGCTTTAGTACAACATAATAGCCCTATTTCATAAAGGAAAATTGATCACAAATTAGGAATAAGCGAGGACTCTGCTAGGGAAATTTTAAACCAACATGGTTTTAAATCCTTTAGGTATTAGTTACATCAACACTATGATGATGAAAATGATGGTGAAAGGCGACTGTAATATTGCAATTGGTTTCTACGCTAAAATGCTGATAATTACAATTTCGACCCTTTTATCTTATTTACCGATGAATCAAGATCTAAGAATGGTGGATTTTAACAGGAATAATATATGGAAATATACTTGAATTAGGATCGTCGGTATAATATTTAAAGTATTAAGCTTGTTTTATTTATTGGCGTATTGTGCGATACACAATGAACACCGGTTTCGACAAGGCGGATTTCAAGAAAGATTTGGTGTGAATGTTTGAGCAGGGATATTGGGCATTCATATTGTTTGTGCCATAATTTTTCAAGGTCTCTTAAATTGAGAGCGATACCTCGGTTTTTTAACGCATCAAATTGCTGAATTTATTAACTACCTACCAGCTGAAGTAACTGAGAGGATGTGCTTTCAGTAACATGACTCCTCCACCCATAATTCATTAATGATAAAAAAATCACTTTGCAGATATAGGTACTAATAGCAACCCATGGCCCAGTCAGGTGGCCAGCAAAGTCATGATCAAACAACTTAGTGAATGGTAAAAAAAATATTTTTTACTGAGCAGTTTTTTTACCAAATACAAACTGTGTGATTAGAAAGAGTTTTTGAGTTTTCAAACCTATATAGTATGTAATATTTCAAAATGTTTCCAATTTTATTTTATAAAAAGCTGACAGATGGGAACATAGTTTTCTAACAATTGTTATCAAGTAACTTAGATTTTCCATGGTTTGCTTTACGCTTTTTCGTTTTTACCTTTACTTCCAAAACCTACTTAGTGAATGTAAAAACATATCTTTTCTTGTTGTATTTATATTTTAACCAAATAGTAACTTGTGATACATCAAACATGAATACATGAAAAAAGAAAAATTATGGTTGGTATTTTAAATAAGAAAGTTGGTGTAACTTCCGGTTAAACCGAATGAACTGACATATCCACAGACTCAAATTGAAGCTTTTTTGTCATTATGACAACTCTCAAAATTTTATTAGCCTACCTCTTCCAATAACGGAAATAATCGGTAGCAACCGGTATAATAAGACATGTATTTGGTTTATAGAAGTCACTTACGCCAAATCTTTCAGAAGACCTAGCAATAAGTTTTTACATCCAAAGCCACAAATTGATATTTGCCATATATCAACTAGTCCACAGTCATGGAGAAATGAAGTATGAATCAACCCACGCTGAAAGCTCGGTGCCTTGGCTGAACGAAGTGTTGGTGCTTTTTACAGTAGGCTTACAGTTGTGTCAACAACTTAAAGATAAGGTAAGTGTATCATTAGGTGCTCGCATTTATGCTTGATTTCTTGATAATAATAGCAACTATAGTCAGCCTACTAGATTGGAGCTGTTCAATAATCGATTCTCTAATTGGAATGCAAATATGTATCTATTAATTATAGGAAATTGAAGTACTGCGTTCGAAAATGCTTTTTAAAATCGGCAAATTGTCGCGTCACGCCTGTTCCTGTGTATGATGAACGTGACTAGTGAACACTTTTTTAGCTCTCTGGCAAGATTTTCGCTTGTAGAGAAGTCAGGTTCTGAGGATGGGTTTATTTGTATTTTGAAATGTTGTTTTAATTTACTTTTTTGTTTCCTGTAGTTTGTAGGTTTTCATGACTTAGCGACCTATAGTCATAAATCATAAAGGTTTCGCTCGAGGTTCCCAAGTTGACTTTTTGGTACTTAAAACTGCCTATAGGAGACTCTTAGAAATTCATTAAAGCTATTGAAACAGGAGTTTCTGTGTTTTTTTTTCTTTTGTAATTTAATATTTTTAATTTCAAGTCCTATTGTCGGCAAGGGTTTGCCGAATTTCAATCCGGCCAACCGGAAGCCTTCGCCGAGGTCCCGGACACTCTCTGGAAAATAATTTGTACGTCTCGAAGACTCATATTGTACGTCTCGAAGACTCATATTGAGGGAAAAACTTGCTTGTCTGAAATGAAGCCATATTATTTAAATTTCAAAATTTGAAATAAATATCTCAAAAACTGGCAATCTGGGAATCTTTCTTTATTTTAAAATTATCTCTGATTTAGTAGATAATGATATTTATTTACCTTCTTAAAATCAAGCCTTTAGTTAATCTCTTTTTATATCTCTTATCATACAACTGATTTTAATATGTACACTGGAACTGGAATTTTTGCTATTATTTAATTACATTAATTTGTACTTTTATTTAATTGTATTACATTAAGTGGCCTGTTTCCTATGTTATGTTTTTTAAGTATAACGAAATAAATTAAACAAATATTTATACATTTTATGCTATTCGATTTTAATTAATAATAAAGGTTTCTATATTAACGTAAACGAAAATTTTTATAAAATAAATAATTGTCTTGTGTCTAATGCCTAAATTTATTTGAATTGACATATTCTCCGATATCAAAAGTTGCATACTCCTTTTTGCAGATGAACTGAGGGTTTTACAGCAGTGTCAGTGTACGTGTACCGATAAAAATAATATTTCGAAAATAAAATTACATATTAATTAATTAAAAAAATATACTAATCTATTTTTTTTCACGGACATATTAAATGTTTTTCTAAATTATCTACCAAAAAAAGCATTGTCTCTTAACGCTTGATACTCAAAGTTATTACGAAAAGTACCAGACAATACATTCGATACTTTAACTCAAGGCCCATTAACTCTAAGCTTGCCTCGATGAGCAGCTATCGGGCGAGGGGGACGCGCGGGTGAGGCGGAGGTCGTGACGTCGACTGGCGACCCGATCTGACAAGGCGGCCAGTATATTGCTTATTTAGCTTGACGTTTTCGTTGTGATAGTTGTCAGTTGTATTTTTCACAGTATTTTTTACTTCCTCAAGTGAAAGTTGTAAGACATTTTAGTGTTTTTAAGACAAAGATTATTTATAAGAATGAAATTCGAAAAAAGGTAAAAAAAGAAGCCATTCTGAAGTGGACCCCCACGAAAAGCTGTATAAAAAAATGAAAAAAATTATTAACTGAATTTTTAATTTCTTACCGTTTAAGCCTAAATTGTGTGCCGATTTATTTCCTATTATTAAAAAAAATGTTTAAACAGTTAAATAATTGTGTTTACTGCAAATAGTATACCTAGTTAATAAAATATGAAAAATGTTTATAATATATAATAAGGTGTTCCCGGTTGATATCTTGGTACCGGTTGGAAATAGGGAAGAAATTTATGGTAAACTATTAAAAACTAAATCAGGAAAGTGCAAACCGTTTTGTTCTAATTTGAACCGTTTAGACCAGCCATGTCAAACTCAAAGTCACTGATGGGCCAAAAGCATGAAGACCATCGACTAGGTGGGCCGCAAAACCTTATCTTAAAGAAGACAAACTACTGAAAATCTGGAGAAAAAGTACTATTATAGGACAAGTCTGTTTATTAAATTTCCAATAAAAAGGACATTACAAAGGACTACAAACATTAAATTCTTTTGCCAGATATTTGACATCTTTGGTCTTTAATTAAATTGTCTATTTGTGGCGCGAAAACTTTATCAATATCGATAGTGAAAAGACCAGTAAATAGAGAAAAATTGTTCCCTTGGTTCTTAAATTCCTGAAAACGCTTCTCAAATTCTGCCAGAAGGCTTCTCATTTTCTCTGAATATATTTTGTATGATATTGGGACACTTGTGCTTTCTTGATATGCCTTACAAGTCAGAAAATGTGACAGATTATCCTCTGCTAACTGTTTTTCCCACAACATCATCTTACACTTGAAAGCTTTCACATGATCATGCATATCTGTAATAACTTGACGTGGTCCTTGCAATTTCGTATTTAAGTCCGACAAGTGTTTTATGATATCTACCATAAATGAAAGATCTTGTTAAAAAGGTACATCTCATAATAAGCTGACATTTTCTCCTTTTGTATTTCTTCTTTGAGTTTCCAAAACCGGTCGAGTACACGAAAGCCATCGCACCTCTGCATTATATGGTAAACCAGTGTACTCACTTTCTAAATCACGTAAAAATGCAGAAAACTGTCGCTGATTAAGGCCTCGTGATCTTATGAAGTTTATAATTTTTTTCATTGACTTTAAAACACTTTCCAACTTGATCACTTTTGAGCATAAAACTTCTTGGTGGATTATATAATGAATATGATGAAAATCTGGTTTGTCACTGCCCGATTCTCTGATCTTTTTCTGTAATATTTTAACGAAGCCATTTTTTACTTCAGTCATTAAAGGAGCTCCGTCTGTTGCAACGGAACACAGTTTGGACAAATCTAAATTATACTTTTGCAGAAGTCCATAAACAGCATTGAAAATATCCCAGTTGTTGTATCATGTAATAGTACTAATTCCAGTAATTCTTCATACACATTGATATCTGTATCAACCGCACGAAGAAAAACAGCGAGTTACGCCACACCACACACATTCGTACTTTCGTCACAGGCAATAGAAAATGCAATGAAAGAGTCTGATTTTGTTTTTATCTGATCACTTATATTGGCAGCCAACTCAGTAACTCTTTCAGCGACAGTATTCCGGGACAAGGATATATTTTGAAATGCCTTCACGCCCCCGGACTTACAATTTACAAGGCACTCATTTATAAATTCACCTTCAATAAATGGTTTTGAGTGTTTCGCGATGAACTCCGACAGTACGTAGCTCGCTTGAAGGACAGATTCATTTTCTTGCTTTGGACGTGTAAACATAAGCTGCTGATCTTTCAACCGTGATTTTAATTTATTTAACTTGTCGTTTATGATCACGCCTGTATACTTGTGAAACATAGTTTTATGAATATCATAGTGACGTTTTATATTATATAATTTTGGGACACCGACTGTACTATTACAAATCAAACAAATAATTTTTTCTTTCACTTCACAGCAAAAAAACTCTATTTCCCACTTTTCTTGAAAGATACTATGCTCATCTACAAGTTTCCTCTTACTTCCACTTGGTTTTGAAAGAGACATGTTAAAAACTGTATCCTAAATAAATTATAATAAGTACTGTTAAGTGTTGTAACAATAAGTGCGCAACTCAACTCGAAACTCTATCGCAACTGACTCATAACTGACTAAACACTAAACGACTGGACTCAATCAAACACGGCTTATATACGGATTGTGAGTTCTCGAGTTCTTTCCAGAATGTTCAGATAGCGTCATCTGTGTTTTTGCGCGATAGAATTTCATGGAACAAGCCAGATAACGTTTGGCTCTAGGTTTTAGGTTGAGTATGTGTAGTTCATCCTCCTAAACATGGATGGCACTATGTACAATTGTACATTTTATTATACCAATCGTTGTTGCAGCGGCGCGCGCTTTCAAAAACGGTTTTCAACTTGTTGGCGGGCCGCATTATCTGGCTGTTTTCAAAACTGATTTGGGCCGCAGAAAAATGCTCACTGGGCCGCATGTTTGACTTGGTTGGTTTAGATTCTACATCTGTTCAAAATTAAAAATCCCAGTTTTTAAACGTCAGTGATGTAGAATTTTAGATAAAATTCAAAAAATTTAATAAAATATATGGTGTTCCATATATGAAAAAGTATTTAAGTAGGTATATAACTCATTCCATATACTAACATTTATATTTAAACTTTTTCTCTAACTCTAACCATTATCACCAAAAGCGAGAGGGAACACACTACTGGGACACCTTGTATAAAAAAATGTACATTTTCTAAAGTTATACAACTATTTGTCATGCTAAAACTTTTTACAAGAATATTTTTTTGAGACTTTAAAAATACATCATATTTTTTAATTTTTTCAAATACGATGCGAACTTTTTGAAATGCACTCAGCAAAAAAAACTTGGTTAAAATTTGAATCAACATCCCAAAACATAAGTTTAAAATTATAATAAGATAATCTTGAACGCTGCATTTTATTGTAACAAAAAAGTTTCAATTTTGAACAAAAACGATTAATATATGTAATTAAACGCAAGCCGGTCGCTGAGTGACCTAGATCGCTTACACCGAGTTGGGATAGGTCAAGATTGCTCGAGACAACCTATAGAGTTAATGGGCCTTGACTTTAACTAGCGTATTGTACTCTTCGTTTTTATTTAAAACGTCATTCAGTTTTTGGCATCAAGACGTCTAATGCTTATCTATGGCTGAATCTATATTTCGTTTTAATTTTTCAATCCAAGCTATTGATTTCGAAAAACTCAATTTAAAATATTTACCGCTTCTCTACATGTTTTGCAAAAAACACAATCACCTTAAGATCCAGTAAAAAAAAACAAAAGAAAAATATATTTATGGGTAAAAACATCAGTTTAAACTAAACAATTAAAATATTTTTAAGAGTCAAAATAAAGAGAAACAAGATTTACAGACATATTTACAGAATTGACCCGATATAAGGGAGGTAAGTTATTAATACGAAATTAATATTATAACAATTAATTTCGTATTAATAACTTGTGTTGCGACTCTATATTGATCGCGTTTAAATAAAACTGTCCTCATTTTTATCGGATCCTTTCTGTAAAAATATCACTAAATCTCGTTTTGCCGGTTTCGGCATTCGACCCTCAAATTGAGTTGTTGGATGGTAGTGATATAACAGCTTTTGTTTGTTTCAGATCTGTGTTTTTTCTCAGTACAAGGACTTCACAGTGGGATCTAGACCACCAAGCCCGCTGAATTAGTAGAATGAAACCGATAATCTCATCCTAGTTTTTAGTTACTCTTAAGTGTTCACCTTAGACTCAATGTCCTAACTCTTGTATCATAAGAAATTATGATATTGTCAATTTGTATGTTGACCATGATAGATTTTTTATCAGCTTCGAAAGTTTTTTGAAGTGTTTAGATTAGATGTATTATCTACTTAAATTATACAGTAAACATTTTGCATTATGTAATGAGAGATATTTCCTTAGGGTTTACAGAATAAACTAGTGTTTTTCAATAAATATTCGCATGATACCTAGGTTTCTCTTGAACAGATTATTCGCAGTATTTGATGTAGAGAATCACTAAATAAGTGTCTAAAAATAAAAGGACATTTTATTACACATCTGTGGCAATCTTATGGTAGGCTTTAAATATGCAAAAATAAAAAAGTCATATTAGTGACCATT
Source organism: Kuschelorhynchus macadamiae (assembly GCA_030620095.1). Taxonomy (NCBI): domain Eukaryota; kingdom Metazoa; phylum Arthropoda; class Insecta; order Coleoptera; family Curculionidae; genus Kuschelorhynchus; species Kuschelorhynchus macadamiae. The sequence goes on from JAUTXW010004690.1 coordinate 1,132,046, forward strand.
TAGGAAAAATAAAAATTAAACTTCAAATTAACTTTTCTGAAAAATATCGTGCCCTCAGATTTTGCAAGCAACTATAATAAACGAGCATTGTTAAAACTCTTCATAAAATGGGAAAGTCAAATTTCTGATCTTTATTTTATTAAAAAAGCACGAGAGACAATGTTCGTATAGTTTAACATGTAAATTAAAAAGAAAATATCGATTTGAGAAAGAAATCACTGGCTTATATTTTTTTTTTGGTAATTTTTTATTACGACGCTGCTGGCGAAAGTAAATACAATTTAAACTCATAAAATATTCTCTAATATCATACTGTGCGTCTTAGAATTCACCACTATCTGTTAATCTGTTCTAGAATATTGACATCCTGTATGGAAAGCTCAACCATCATAACAGATTTAGTCGAATTTAGTTATATAGTGGCTTTGCACATCTGGTTATTTCATTTACTTTATTACTCCAACAGCAACAAATCTGGTTTCTTCTTTTTGTTCTATTAAAATATACTTTCTACATATATAGCTCTTTTTAGAAGGTCGACTGCTGACATTAATTTGAAGGTTGTCATGCCCTGGAACCGACCCACTTGTGCCAACAAATTATCAAAAATAAAAGGCATAACTGTTTCTACCTTGTAAAAAGCATTTTTTTTTAAACATAAATCTCTAAAAATTAAAAAAAAAATAAATACATAGTGTAACCATTACGCTACGACAACAAGCTGAAAGTAAAATTATCTTAACATTTCGATATTTTAGGAGTAACCTCTCTAGCTATCACTAGATGGCGCGTGTATTTAACGTAGATTTGGAAAGCTAAAATAGTAATTTATTATATTTCTTTCTGTAGAATCTGGAAATGATTATTGATAAAACTGAACATCAAATAAAACTGCTAGGGCTCGTTTTGATATTTTTTCAAATGGAATGCCATATTTTTTGTGTAATTATTTGATTGCTCGTATATTTTTTGGTCTAAAATGATTTTATGATTATTTTGACAATAGGTTTTTTTTATTTTCAGCGAATTACCAACATTAAGTTAACTTTAAAAAATAAATTAAAGTGGTAGCTTTTTTTATAAAAATATACCTAATTTATATCTTATGGCTAAATTGAACATCGCAAATAAACTCACTGTAAAGAGAAAATTCATATTTTGACGCATATATAAAACAGGAGCATAAGAAAAACTGAATACTATAATTATTGTTTTCAAAACAGGCCCGAACCTCCCTTTTCAATATTTCCAGAATGTCGCTTGTAAAATTTTGATCCTAGTTAATTCAATTAATTTCATTTAAATTTTTTTACTGGAGCTCTCCGATATTTCTATTGGGCCGTTGATATACTACATTCTTCAAATATCCCCATTACAAAGGGATCCCTTAGCGTGCTCTCTGGGCTATTGGGCGGCCAACTAATTATTCCCCGGCAGCCAATACACTTTTTCTCCAACGCCATGAGTTGGAGCGCTCTCCTGCGACCAAAAAAATATTGTAGATTTGAATTGGCAACTCTTCCAAGAGATTTTAAATATCGTTTTGAAGGAATTGTAAATGTCTTTGGCTTGTTAAAGATTTGCAATAAAACAGTGGTCTGATAATTTCTAACATCCCACATCAAACATTGAGGCCCTTCTTTGATTTTTTTTAAGATTCTTGTGTCGTTAATAAACCTCACGTATTTGTTTTTTTTTTATTTTAAATGATACTTTATGGTGGATAAAGTAGATTAATGGTGAAAACTCCTAGCATTTCCCAGTTTTTTAAACCAATAGGTAATCACCAATATGAATGGTTTTAATCTCCTTCTCCAGATCCTGTTTATTTAAAGTTTATCGTAGTTGAGGAACTTTTGCTTTTTACATCTCTAACTAACTAGAAGGGGACTATACATTCATAAATGTCATATGCGACAGTGTTGTTATGTTGCAAGCAATACCCCCTCTATGTTAATTTAAGAAGTTACTTTTCTACAATGTAATATAAAGTTTGTTTATTTTTATGTCAGGATTGGTTAGGTTTGCTGTATAGAAAGCGCCAACATAAAGTGGTGAAATCTGCGAATTTTTTCGATTTTTTTTTCTGGAAAAAGTGGGAAATGTTACGAGATTTTACTTTTAATCTACTTTATACACCATATGCTAGAATTTATAATTAAAAAAAACTACAAATGCGTGAGTTTGCTAACCTTACAAAACCCATTTTTCGTTTGGTTTTAGGGCCAGCACTTGCTCAATAATATACATTTTCCTTGTTGTATACCCCTGATGTTGTAAATGACGCTCCATCAGTTCAAAGGATTTTATCATATAAATTGATGTGCTCGTCTTGATCTATCATCAGCATCGAATCAATAAACTGAAAACGAAGTTCTTTTTGTTTCACTGTTAGATATTGGACGGGAATGATATGATATGTTTTCAAACCAAAATGCCTCAAAGTTTTCTGAACTGTGCCATAAGTGAGCCTTCGAAGCTCTGGACCATAGCTTACTTCTCGTACCGCCGGCGGAATAGAACTCGTCGGATTTAATATAAAATGTGGAGCAATTACTTGATTTCTTATATGTGGTCTCCCTACGTTTCTTCACCGTATATGTGGTCTCCTTACATTTCTTTCGCAAACCTCAAAAAATCTTGGTGTTTCTTGAGCACTTTCTCCACTCCACCAATAATTTTATATCAGTTTGTAGCCGGTCCAGGGACTCCCCCAAGAGAAAATACTGGGGGGGGGGAGTAAGTAAGAAAAACTCAACTGATAACTGAGAAAAAAGCCCTGTCTTTTGTATTGCTAGCATGTATCAACGACAATAAAACTCAACGACAACGTATTCATATTTTGTTTTTCTCAGCGCGAACAACTTTGGGGAAACCACCCTCCCAACCCCCTTATACTTACGACACAGAGCCGGTCATCTAATGAATAAATATTTTAATGTTAATTCAGCTTTGATAATTCGATGAAAATAAAGAACTTAGTCACAATTTTAAAGTTTGATTTTTTCTTTGTCCTAATGAAATTTAAGCACCGTCAAAGACTGAACGATACTATTGTTTCAGGTTTTAATGGGAAATTTATCACGAAAACCAACACTGTCTTAATTTATAAGTGTGAAAAATTGACTTTATTAAAATAAAATATATTACTTAGGTCATACAGATAATTCTGGACAGTGCGATTAATTTATCTTGATAACATTTTACCCTTCCATATCTCCTTTAGTTTTAAAGTTAACCATATGAATCAAAAACACATTCTAGGATTGATTAACAAGTTTTTTTTAATAAAGCTGTATTGTTTTAAATGGGATATCCTGTATATTATGTCCCTTAAATGGGTTTCTTCTTGCGGATCATAAATCTGGTTTGATAACTTTATGTACAGAGACACCCAAGAAAAACCCTGCTATCAGAGGCAGTGTGTTAGAGAGAGAGAGAGAGAGAGGAAGTGGAACCGATGGGAAAACATTGCCTCCTATCACAGGATTTTCCTCAAACTTCTCGGGTGTCTTTGAGGATAAAGTTATCAAACCAGATATATTATTAACCTGTAAGAAGTCATTTAAGGAACATTTAATATACAAGGTGTCCCATTTTAAAAAATACAACTTATGGTGATATCTTGTGTAAAAAAAAACCTTGTTTAGCAACCCTACAATTTGTTTCTTGGTTCATATTGCTAACTTTAAAACTAATAGAGATATGGATGGTTAAAATGTTATCAAGATAAACTGATCGCGCTGTACATTGATATGTTAGCAGTCAAGTGTATCACCACTGTTGGGATACAAACTTCTTATTTAGGCTATTTCGTGGCATATAATAGTTTACATACTTATTAGTGGTATTATTTATCCATGGCTTATTTACAATAAAAAGTAAGCCACATTTCTTCTAAATATGAGTTTTATTTTTTTACAACGCTTACAATTCTACCTAAACTTCATTAAAGTCAATCAAAAATAGAGAATTTAGTTATTTTATATTAGCGCATGCTGCCGTATTACAAAAAATTTAATATAGAAATCGGGACATGGCAAAAAATGATTCTTTTTATAGTTTTAAAAATGTTTACTTCCAACTCTGCTTGGATAATAATTTATTATTTATTTATATGTAAAATAAATAAATTTGAACACTTCTTCCTTCTAAGATATATTGTTCGCTTTTTTTCTAATTTATAGGCGTGTATCTTCTGATTCATGAAAAGTTGATTTGTTTATGGTAATATTGTTACGTTATGTTGCAAATTTTGATCCTTAGTTGTACAAAGTAAATGCCATTAAAACCATGCCACTAGACATTTTGTTCTGAAAAAAAAAGAAAACCTACCAATGTTTATATTTTTTGTTTTTTTGTAATCTCATTACAGTTCATGCTCTATATTTTTTATTTCTACTTTTCGAAATATAATTAAAAAATAAATTTCGTTATTAAATAATTTATTTAATCCAGAAGTATTATAACTATTTTGTTTTGTTTTTAAATGTTTTTTTTAAGATTGTGTTTATGTAATTGAACAACATTAATTAAGCTAATTAATTGGTATTTTCAATAGGAAAATTTGAAATGTTACATTTCAGAGTTTATAGCCTTTGAGAAATGAAATACTAACCAAAAATAAAGAATAAAATTATTTTTACTTTAGGACAATAATATAATGAAACGTTACATTGTTTAAAAAGCAATAAAATGTCTAACAAACTAAACATTTATTTATTTATTTTTAGTCAACGGGCTTGTTTGCGCCCAAAAACATATACAAAACTTAAATCTAAGTGCATGTAACACTAAGGAGATTGAAATAGTAAAAAGAGAAAGAGGAACTAAAAGTCTAGTCAGCCTTCTTGTATCAAAATTTATTAAATTCCTACGCGTTTCGATCCTACGAGATCATCATCAGGGTACAATTGATTGTCTCCAAGTATATAAAAAAAATTCGAAATAGTGTGGAAAATTCCGAAGTCGGATAGAAAAAAAAATTAAATAAGTTAAAATTATTTATTTATTCACACAATACATACAGAGTAATAACTCCAAATTGTACATAAAAAAAAAGTTTTAACTAAAGATAATCAAAATCAATCCTTGGTGCTTCTAACTAATGCTGTTCTTTAATTCTACATTTAAATACCTCAAAGCTGAACTTAAAAAGATCTATTTCTCTAAAATTATTATCGTTATAGTTCCTCATAAGCCTATCAGTAAAGCACTGGTGCATGCCATAGTTGGTTCGATGATACATATTTTGAAAGAGGTTCCTAGATCTTGTTCGCCCTTGAGGTATGCGAAAATATATTTTAGACAGTAGATGGCTGCAATCAATTTTACCATTTAGAACCTTATGCAAAAAGCATGCTAAAGCATTATGCCTTCGTTTTTATAGGCTTTCAATTCCAGCAAGTTGAATGCGTGTTGCATAAGTTAGGTCCTTGTGTGGAAATCTTAACTTAAATAAAAATAACTTAACATATTTATTTTGGAGCATTTCCAATCGCTGTATGTGACAGTTATAACTAGGACACCAAATAACACTGTTATACTCTAAAATACTTCGCACCATACAATTATACAATGACTTAATGGCCCTAACATCACAGATCCTGAAACATGTGCGACGAACAAAACCTAACATCCTAGAAGCTTTCATTAAAATTGTGTCAATGTGTTTGTTAAAGCTAAGATCCCTATTAAAAGTAACACCCAAATCGTTAAAACTATGTACAGATTCCAAGACAGTATTTCTAATGGACATTTACACTTGTAAAGCAGTCTTAAACGCATAATCTTACACTTAGACACATTAATTTGTAAAAAATTTAAGTCACACCATTTAGCTAAATTATTGAGGTCATTCTGGACAGCCACACAGTCCTCAAAGCTTCTCACAGCGTAAAACAACTTTACGTCGTCGGCATATAAAAGATACTCACACTTCTCAAAGACAGATGTAATGTGATTTATTAAAAACAATATAAACAGTTTAAAAACAATACACACTGTTTGCGGTTCCTGAGGTATGAGTCTATCCACTGAATGTATGATCCAGTTACGCCCATAGCAGAAAGCTTTGCTATAAGTAGTTCAGGGCATACTCGATCAAACGCTTTTGCAAGATCGGTATAGACCACATCCACTTGTGAAACTCCCTCGATGTTCGTTGCTAAGTATTCCTGAAAGACACCCAGGTTGATGACAGTAGAGCTTCCTTTGAAAATGCCATGTTGTTTTGGGGATAGGCGATGCTTAAAAGTCTCAAAAAGTTCTTCTGTTATGATGGATTCGAAAATCTTGGACATGTTTGGTAACAATGAAATTCCACGATAATTCTGAATTTCCTCTTTCGACCCAGACTTAAAAATAGGAACCACCCTAGAATGCTTCCACAGGGCTGGAAATTTTTCCTGATCGAATGAGGCCTGAAAAACCATGCTCAAAGGAGTAGCCAATGATGTGCAGCAACTCTCAAGCAAAAATTCTAGCAATATTCCATCCGACCCAGTGCTTTTAGTCACATCCAGGACACTCAACCTCTTAAAAACTTCTTCAGATCTAAAATGGTGATCAACGAGCACAGCAGCCTCCCGGTAAGCCCAAACACCTATCGGCCGACTCGAGTAGTCGTCATAGCAGGATTCAAAATGATGTGCAAAAGCATCGGCTATATCTTGTGGTGTTGTTTTTGTCTCGTTGTTGAATTCCATTATTTTGGGGATCCCGTGATCTTTTTTTAGAGACTTTACAAAAGACCAGAAATATTTAATATTTTTAGGAACCATCAACTCAGTATTGGACACGTAGAGGAGGTAGCTTAGCTCAATCAAATACTTTGACTCTTTCCGAAGTCCAGAGTAGTGTCCGTAGTCTTCTGGACTTCTTGAAGACTTGTATTTTTGATACGCCTTATTTTTCTTTTTCAGAGTTCGTCTAGTCTCCTCTGTATACCATGCAGGATATTTATTCCTCCTATTATATCTTTTAGGAACAAATCTATCAATTCCCCCAAGTAAAATCCGATAAAATTGGTCAACCATACTGTCAACGTCGACACGGGCCTCCAAGCATTTCCAGTCGACCTCAGAAATGTAATTGTTAAGGTCTTGGTATTTTGCGTTACTAAAATTATAGACAACCTCACTGCCATTCTCTAAAATAGGCATAGTTAACAGAGAGAATTGGACTTCAATTGGGATATGGTGTGGTACTGTCTTAATAAGAGGCATCTGAGCTAAATTTACTGTTATATCCGAAAATTCGTCGCAGAACACCAGATCCAGATATCGGTTAAACTCGTTAGGTAAATCGTTGACCTGTTGCGGTTCATTGATAAACATTCCTGTTACCAAGCAATCCGCTACGGGTGATGATAGATCGTTTGGAACAAGAGTACCTGCGTCACTTCGCCAGCTCACGGTTGGCATATTGAAGTCACCCAAAATCGTAACCTTGGCGTTTTATGCTTGCCCCGTAAGTTCTTTAAATGACTTATAAAGTTCACATACGACTGGTTGCTAGTATTTGGTGGTATATAGACGCATCCGACGATTACAGTTGCCTTATTTAGTCGCAACAAAACCCAGACGTCCTCAAAAGTTGGAACGTTAGAGCTTTCCAGTTGATCTAGACGTCCTCAAAAGTTGGAACGTTAGAGCTTTCCAGTTGATAAGAATCAAGTTCAGACCTTACAGCAGCCAAGACTCCACCTCCTCTGGTACAGCCCAAGGCTTCGTAGTTTCTGTCTGACCTGTATACAGTGTAATTAGAGTCAAACATCTGGGCATCATTAATGGCACTTGTAAGCCAAGTCTCTGTCAGTGTTATAAAGTCATAATCTGCTGCTCGTATGGATGTCAACAGCTGCAATGTTTTAGTCCTGAGTCCTCCGACGTTTTGATAGTAACCACAGATGGTTCCAGGTTGGTGTGCTACAGACGAGGTCCTTCTCTTTGATGGTATAAAAAACTTGTTGTATATTCCGGTTGCATTTTATATATGTTATTAATTCTCTTTTAGTATGAAAATTTATTCTGCCTTGTCTGTTAGTACTAATAAGTGGTACATAGACAGCATTTTTGTTGGACAAAAATGAACTTATAAACTCATTTTGTTCATGTATGAACTTATTAAGAACTGGTCTGTTTGTATGATAGCTGCAGCCCACAATAATTAAATTACTTTTAGATGTACATACCAAGAGCTTATTAAGTTCATCCTCAGTTATTTTTATTCCTCGTTGAGCATTATAGCTGGAAGTAAACAAATGTACCAAATGTACTACATAATTTTTCGTATTCATTAACAGTATCTGAAAAAAGTAATTTTAAATTAATTTGACAGTTGGTATCGAATTGGCCATTTAATCCTCTTTTAAATAACATAACACTCCCTCTTGCAGACTCACCTCCCAAGATTAGCAGCTGTCTTTTTTTTTCAGCAACATTCTCGTTATTTACTGGAACTGGGGGTACTGGTTCAGGAGAAGCAACATTCGACATAGCACGATGAGTATACTTTTCTTCTGCCTCTGCTAGCATTTGCTTTAGTTTCTTGACATCCTCTGAGTAAATTGCATTATCATGTTCCAAAGCATTTATGGTTACTAACGTATTTTTATTCAGATTGGTCAAATCTTCAATTTTTGTCTGCAGGGTCTTCTTGATTTCTGTACATGATTCCATAAAAAGGCTAAAAGTTCTATTTACTTTTAAGAACCTGAACTTCATTAGTTAAGGACATAATATTCTTGTTCAGTCTATCAGTAACGGTAGAAAATTTTGTTTCAGCCTCTAGAACCTCATTCTCGAATGCCTTCCTATTTCGCTGCAGCCTGTGTATGTATCTCTCTTTTTCTTTTAGTTTTTCCTGTAGTTTATGAATTTCTTCATTAAGTGCCTTCTTTGTATCTATATCTTCATTAAAAACTAATTGATAATCAGAGGAGCAAAAAATCGTATATCCTCCCAGTTTCACGATTTCTGACGGGCGTTCCATACAACTAGTAGTGGAATACAGAATTACAGTTAATGCAGCAAAAATTGAGAAAATCTTTGTTCTTACAACACTTAAAAGCACGCTGCATCCTTGTAAATTAAAGTTTATGTCAAAAGTTTTTTAAAAGGTCAAATATTTTTTATTTCAGCTTCCCTTTTTCAGCCTCTACCAGTGGTGTCGATTTGTGCGACAAGGCTTGAGATGTCGAAGGCGGTATGATTGTAAACTCGTGACGAAACAGTCACTGATGATCGATATTGCTGTCACCGTACTAGATTAGCAGAAGTTTAGTTTAAAGTACTTACAGGAAACAGGACAAAAAACTTTTGACATTAGATAAAGTTTCGCACAAAACAGTTATGTACAAAAATAAGTTTAACTATAACAAAGGAACGTAAAACAATTATGTGGAAATACACTAATTATTGTTCATTTGCACAAACACATGTTATAATCGACTGTCATCCAGGGAAACGAAATTTGCTACCAATCTAAAAAGGACGAAAGGTTCAAATAATGAATGAAAAAGTAGTTAATTTAATATTTTTATGTTAGCCAAATTGGGTCAGAGTTGGCGATATGAATTTTATATAAGAATTTTGGCAAAGATTTTGTCCTTGTTTTTTCTTAAATATGTTGTTGACTACGTGTGTTGGAAAACCATTCTTTGTTGCTATTTGGTAGATTATGTTTTTTTCCAAAGTGAAATTTTTTTCTTTTAGCGGAATTGAGAAAAGTCGATGGAACAAACTATTGAGGGCAGCTAGTTTATGTGAAATATGATGACATGATTCCCAGGGGATCATGTGATTTATTTGTGTAGACTTTCTATAAATTTTGAAATCTATTTTATGGGACATTCTTTCGAGAGTAAGGTCTAGTCTAAATTAATTTTTTGTTTTGTTTGAGGTATTCTAAAAAAGAATTTAGCTCGGTCATGTTTCCGCACCATCCAACTAATGTATCGTCCACGTACCAAAACCAAAAGGCTACCTTCTGGACCAGATGGTGACTGTAATTGAATAATTTATTTTCTAGGAAATTCATAAAAATTTCCACAATTAAGGGTGATGTGAAGATCCCATCGGAAGACCATCTACTTGTTTGTATAACTTGTTATTAAATTTACAGAAATCTGACTCCATACATTTTCTCAAAAGCAAAGAGAGACAGGACGTTTGTTCTTTTTTTAGATTAGGGCAGGTTTTAAGTAAGTGTTCTATAAACTTAAGGGTTTGGAGTTTAGGAACGCTTGGGAAGAGATTAACCACATCAAATGACTAGAATGTAGTTTGAAGAGAGAGTTAACCGTTTTAATCTATTGGCAAGTTCTATTGAATTTTTAATACTGTATTTAAACTCCACATGTAAAATTGTCTTGAGACCATTGTTAAGCCAACTGAGCAGAAAAAAGGCTGGTGAATTGATAAAAGAGACCACAGGGCGAATAGGGTGGTTTGTCTTGTGAATTTTGATCATCCTATAGAGAAATGGGGTAATTGGGTTCATGGGATTTTTTTTTCTTTTCCTCAGATGACCGTCGATTTTAACATGTGTTTGTGTAAATGAACAATAATTAGTGTATGTATTTCCACATAATTGTTTTACGTTCTTTTATTATAGTTAAACTTATTTGTGTTCATAACTGTTTTGTGCGAAACTTTATCTAATGTGAAAAGTTCTTTGTCCTGTTTCCTGTAAGTACTTTTAATTTCAACTTATTTAATTTTTTTTCTTTTCTATCCTACTTCGGAATTTTCCACACTATTTCGATTTTTTTTATACTTGCAGACAATCAGTTGTACCCTGATGATGATCCCGTGGGAATCGAAACGCTTAGGAATTTAATAAATTTCGATACAATAAGGTTGACTGGACTTTTAGTTCCTCTTTCTCCTTTTATTATTACAATGTCCCTTCTGGAGAGCAGATTCGAATTTACTACTAAAGAGATTAATAGTAAAAAGGGAATATAAAAAATAATAAATAACCGGAACAACCCATCACAGTAATGAACATTTTACGAAAGTTAAATATTGTAACTAAACCAGGTACAGGGCAGAATTATTTTTTGAGCTAACCATTAAATAAAAATTAATAGGCTTATGTTGGCCTAAGAAATCATTGTTATTTAAGAAAAAAAATCAAATTAAGTGAGTTGGCAGGTCTAAATGACCTAGATATAAATTAATTGAACTGGTTGGTGCTAGTAATCCATTCTCTACCAAGAGATCTGGTTAATTAACCTGGAAGTGCAGATTTTGATAGAGTAGCTTTAGATCGCCCTGCTTTCTTCAAACTTTCAGTGAGTTAATAAATGCAAAAAAGTGTGTTATGTTTGTTCAATTTTTTTAGTGTGAATATGGTAACGAGGTGACCAGACTGAGGAGGCGTATTTCCTAGAAGAGGCATGACAAAGCTGGTCTAAAGAAGCCTAGAACCAGGATCCTGAAAGTCGCCAGAGTTTCTCTTAGCGAAGCACAGAAGTTTAAGAGATCTCGATGAAATATCCACAATGTGAGGATGACTGACAGTTCCAACATTTTCCAACGGGGAGCTGTTTATTTTATGGGAAAAATCTGTACTACTTCGACCACGATAAAAGGACATAAAGTCGCACTTTGCAATATTAAGTTCCATTAGAGAACTTTCTGAGTTCTTACCACTACAGAGCCAAGTAAAATGAGAGAAATCTGTAAAAAGTATTTATTTATGTTATTGATGAATATGTTAAAAAGCAGTGGTCCACAATGTCACCCCTGGGGAACACCTGATGATACATTGATTGATTTCTTTAGATGTGGAATTATTAAAACAACAATCCGAGTTTGACCTTTCAAGTAACTTTGCATCCATTCTAACACAGTTCTATAGATTTCAACAACTCTCAGTTTGTTCAGTAGCATCTCATGATGAAACCTGTCCAATGGCTTTGAAAAATCTTTTTATAGAATGTACCTGACAACCTGTTTCCAAAGCATTCGACAAGAAGTCAGTATACGTTAATAAATTGAGTTCTGTGGATTTTTTAGGAAGTAAACTAAATTGCTGTTCAATCACACAACTATTCGAAACAAGGAAGAAAAGTGGCCTGTTTTGTTTCCAATAGTTCTTTAACCAGAAATATTATAAATGGAGGCAATATTCTTGTATAAAGTGTTCTAGATACGAGCAAAAACTGTTATATCTGAAAAAAATATATATGACAAGAAACTTAAAAAAAATACTTTTACTTTCTCTTTGAATTCTAGGTGATATTCTAGAGTAATGTCATACCTCTTACTTTAAACCTATTTTCAATTATGAAGTGTTGACATTTGAAAATTTAGGAGACTCTAAAAGGATAAAAAAATGACTTGTGGTAAAACGAATTACAAATTTTTATTGATCATCAATTCCAGGTCTATCAGTGAAAGATCTGAAGAGGAAATTAACATGAAAACAAAGATCATACCCTAAGTCAACTGATTTGAGCAGTTGAATAGTGTTATGAACTGAATAGAGAATTTTATTTACCCAAAACCAGGAAACATGCGTTTGTGCTTCCACAATCAAAAGTAAATAATTCTAAAAACTTAAATTAAAAAGTTAAAGATCTTTGAATATCGTTCAATATTTGAAGGTTAAGATCAATAAGTCATTTGCCGCTTCTGTCAAAAATCTTAAAAAAAAAATCCGGAGACACCTGCTCAAATTAGCAATAGTGGTTGATTATCTATATTGTTTATGAAAAATTTGAACTAGAAGAAAGCATACATAATCTTTGAGAATATACGAATGAAGTGTTCTATAAATATCCATAAATATAATTATCTACAGGTGGCTTCATTACTCATATAGGTAAAATATATAAAAAAAGATACTTTTTCAAACACTGGAATTTTTAGAGGGTATCTAATACATTTTAGTGCCGGATTAGATGCAGCCTTGAAAGATCATATAGAAAATCTACCGAGTTTAAAGAGATCTCAAAAATCGTACACAATGAATTGTTAAAAGACCTGAATTTAGAAATCTATGTGGAGCTTTTAATCTTAACACATATTTAGTGCCATCTTTATTTTTACAAATAATAGTGGCTATACCAATGACCATAGCCGACAAAAACAATTTTTTTTCTGTCAACTAGGAAAGACTCTCGGAGTTGGCGATGTTATCCACTGAAACCTATTGAAGATTTCCCAAATTTTAATAAAGTTGTTATTGACAAGTTTGTTTCAGTGAAAAATAGCAGAAAAGGGTATACTTTTAAGAACTGTTCCTAAAACAATATCTCGGGTAATATTTCGAAACGTATTTCCTTATTTACCTTTGTGAACCCCGCCTTTCTAGACTATGAGCCGCCCCCGACTCTATCAAATAATATATGTGATAAAAACTATACCTAATGTTGTTCCATTACAGTTCTTCTGAAGTCTTATTTTAAACAAAAAAAAAAACATTAAACATGAGACTTCGTACAATACTATGTGGTCAAAAGTATTCCACATTCTTTATCACTGCTTAAATATCTACATCTGTGCACCGAGGACCCTGTATATTCTAAAAAATAACACAGTATTTCGGAAAACGGCGGAACATTCCAAATTTATTTTATTTTTTCAGCGAGACCCCTAAATTCAATTAATTGAAAAAACGGTGAAAAACGCCAAATTCCTAATATTTTATATATATGTACCAGTGGCGACTATTCAGGTGAAGTAGGTGAAGTGCTACTTCACCAGGAAAAATAAACAAGCAAACATCTAACTATATTTATTATATATCTCTTAACATTTTAGTTTTTACATTCATTTATTCACCTAATTGTTAAAAAATAAACTGTACATCTCGAATAAATATTTTACTTGACCGTTGGCGGCATACAGTGGAACGGCTATATGAAGACACCAACAATTTACACATATTTACATTGATGATTTAAATAAAAAAAAGTTTTTTTATTCATAAAAACATAATACTTTATATATTTATTTGACTTAAATTATAAAAAATATTTTTTATAAACGGCAAATGTATAGTTAATAAGTTTAAAGCTTAATTCTTGTTCATTGTTCATTTCATGTGATTGACCATGTTTTTCTACAAATTGAAGTTTTTTTACACATTAGAATGTGGCATATATACTGGGTGTTTTTATTTTTATTAAATGTACAATTTTTTTCACTATTATAATACTTTAATTATTATTATTTAAACCTTAAATTAACAGCCTGGAAGCATTAAGAATAGGAAAGTGTAATAGTAACTATGTAAGTTGGTAGGTTATATAATTTATATTAGTTTCTCTGGGATACTAATAAGTGCAAACTGCAGTCTGTAGCAAAGTTTAGTTTACTAATTTGGTTTTATGTTTTAGTTTTAATTGTTTAAAACCACTGTATAAATGTTAGAATATAGACAAAGTGTAAATGTTTGATGTAAACAATATTTGGCGGAGTGGAAAAAAATATTAAGAGCAATTAATACTAAAGAGTATGAAAACTAAAATCTAATTAATGAAATTCTTGTAACTGACTGACAGACAACGCAAAGGCTACTGATGGGTCTTAAATGAAATTTTGCATAGGAATAATTCTTATAAAACGTAGAGGTGAGAAATAAGAAGAAGTTTTATAAAGAAAAATACCATCTTAAGAGATTTTTTACAACCTATACTGGGTGTCAACGAAAGTATTGTTATCGGTTTTCTTAAAAACAGTAAGAATATTTAATACAGTTTTTTAAAAGTCCGTATGCAATACTTTCGTTGACATTGGGTACACTGCTATCGGATCAATTCAAAAGAATTTCTCACAATGTCTTTCTACTATGCAACGACTTTTAGCGACATATTTGCCATAATTTGCCTGTTTGAAGTAACCTAAATTACTCCAAAAGTTCTAAAGCTTCAAGCAATATTTCTTTGTGTTTATTGGTTTTATTTGACCGTAAACTCGAAATTACTGGATCGGATTGGAGTAACATATTATGAATAATATCCTCGTTGTTTGCTATTCTTCAAATTTTTCTGGAATAATTCTCTCTGTAGTCTCGAATAAATTTATGATTGGCTTCCTGTGCGTCTTCACCCAGAAGGCCAATGGGAACGATAGCGTGTTGGATTATCTCTGCCCCATGCATATGTAGTTTATGCATCGAAGCAGGCATGTAATACCAGTTACATAAATTGACATATAATTCTGCAGTCTGATATGTGTAATTTTTAAATTTTTCTATATTTATTTTTTGCCCTGAAGATATTGTTTGAAGAATGACATAAATTCTTTTTACGAGATTAACATCTCGATCCGTTATTTCAGAGGAAAGTTGATAATTTGAAAAAAGATTCTAGCTGTATTTCTATCATTGCTAGTACCCTTTCCTTGTTTCACAATATCAACTAATAAGCCTAACTTGCTTCTAAATTTGTTTTGAATCTATTTTTTTCTATTATCTCGTTGCAGTTTGGATTCAGGGTTTCGAACAGACAGAGAGAAGTTGATGATGGTTTATCATTATTCCATATAACTGTACCGGTGACCGAATCATATAATTTAATAGGAACCAAACAACAAATAAATAAACTTCTGTCATCACTAAGTTCATTATTAAAAGACATTTTGTGCTGTGATTGATCTGAAGCTCCATCACAACCCCATTTAGAAATTAAAACCAAATTAGTAAACTGTTTTTGATCTACAACTTGAAGAAGACGTTCAGAAGTTTTGTCTATTAAACTCTAACATCAACCGATGTATCAGTTATTTTTATTGCTTCCTTGCTGGGATAACATTCATGTTTAGCTTTTTGAACATGGTAATAACTTGGAAAGCACTCACGTCCTATTTCTGTAGTTACATGCCGAATAAAATTATATTGACATGTTGTTAATTTTGTCGTGATCAGGACTTTTAACGCTTCTTCCTTGCTCATGCACTGTTTTTCGTTTTTTCCTACGCTTTCACAAAATATTCTTATACGTCTGGATGTTTTCTTAAAAAAATCTACGACAAACTGAGCATCTTTAGATTTAAATTGTTTTTGCGCTACAAGGCTTATATGTTCCCTTGGAAAATTTCGCGCATATTTCGTGTTTCTCCATTTTTGACGCTCACTTAGAGAATTGAATTTTTTTTTTGAATTAACGCAGCCACCACCTAATAATATAATACCTTTAATATAACAATTATATAATATATTATATTATATAATATATAATATATAATACCTTTAAAATGATTTGCCGAAAACTCAAAGGGCTGGTCTAACCATTTCTTATTTTGTTCTATAAAACATGACTCGGCTCTACAGGACTACAAATGTAAATGATCAGTATTAGCTAGCTCTTTTACTTTCTTAACAGCTGTTGAATCATTTTTAAAACCTATATTGGCATCTTTCAATATCAGAAATAGGTCACGATTTGTTTTAATGAAATCCATATCAACTACCTTAAAGAAATATTGCAGTGATCATAATAGTAAAATTATTGAATAATATCTTAGTCTTACCAAAGAAAAACACTTTAAGTTGAACTACAGAGTGAAATTATCAAAAAATTTACGATTCTAAAAGCATTAGAAAATTTATTTGACAACACAAATACGTTTGCTCTATCAACTATCAAAAAATAACGTTTTGTCTATACACTCAACTTTTATTTATTCCATGGCCACTTTGATAGCAGACCGTAGCAGATATATGTTATCTTTTCGTGATTACTGTACTGCAGCAATTATATGGATATTAATGGTTGAGCGAATCCTGTCGAATCTCAATATTTCTAGTTCCAAAACTTTGATGTTTGTGTGTCTTTATCTAGTTTGTTAATGTTATTAGCATTTTTCTCATAAACAAAACGATATGTTAATGCAAAAATTTTAGAAAATATTAACTAAGGTTTGGCAATTATGTAACAAAAATATTCACTAATTTCAAATTTCACTAAAAGTTTTTTTTTATATTTGCTATTTTTTGGCAGCATATTTAAAAAATATCGAAATTCGTGTACACTTGTAGCAAAAATTTAACGAACTAGAATACTTATATTCCAAAATTAGAATAAGATAATAATAATTGGACTTTTTTCTAAATATATGTGCAAGTTAAAAAGTAAAAATATAAACATAGTTCTGTCCTCTATGGCTCTGATTTTATACTAAACCGTTCCACTGTGCGGCATGTCTTTTTAAAACTTTCAATCGAACTTTATTATAACAACTATAACAGTGGCGCAAACCGCTTTGACTTTGCTGGAGGTGCTATGTTTAGTTTACGATTTTCCAACTATGTTGTTATGACAACGCGTATCTGATGACGTCGAACCCAGCGCCATACAACGCTCTCAGTGAATTGCAGGCGCAGTACACTACACCCACGTTTAGTTTGCCGTGGTTGTTTACTTTTATTTTCGCGGATTTCCCTGCAACCAGTGAGTTCCTCTGCAGTTAACTGTTTTTTGTTATATTTATTTATGACAAATCTGATGAAAAATCAATCCGCCGAAAAGATTTTTAGGTGAGATGATCGATTTTGAATTCACGTTTCTGGCATTAGTGTTTAATGACATTTCCCAACCACGGACATACTATTTGACGTTCTTCAAAAAAAATCGCTTGACATTCATTTTTGCATATCCAATATAAAACGCTGTCGTGAGGCGCTGTGTAACAAAAGAAATTTTTTACAATTTTTTTTAATACCATGTTTGATAAAGCAAATTCTATTACAGAAATAAATCATTACAAACGTGAGCTGGCTAAGCTTTCACCTGAAGAAATTAGGGCTAAGTATAGAACCCTTTTTTATGAAATATTGGACCATATTTTAATGGAAATGACACTAAGATTTCAAGACTGTGAAAAACTTACAATTTCATGTTTGGCAGGTTCTGCAAAATTTTCCGAATATAGTTTAAATTTTCCTACTGGGCCGTTTGAAAATTTGTTACAGTTATATGGGGAAATATTTTCAAAAAGTCAACGACTTAAAAATGAGCTTGGTGTTATTTTTGCCAATGAGATGACCAATACATCGGTCACATACATAGAACGACAAGGAGTATTAAAGTCGACTGCTACTATATTACAAATAAGACATGTAGGTGCTATGAGAATTCTGTTGTTTTTTTGTGCTATAAGAGTTTAAAAGAAAAAACACCAAAACACCATTGTTATTTCATTTCTCATTTGGTATCCAATTGCAAAATAAAAGTGCATTTTTTTGGGGTACTAGTTAAAAAACATAATAATGAATTATTTAATAAAATATTTGTTAGAGAACTGTATATTTTCTAATTTTAAAGGTGAAAAATTTAATTAAGAATATTAAAATATATTTTATTGAGACCAGCCATTTCCGATTTATGGTTTATGGATTGAGGATTGTTTTTTATGTGGATCATTTCATAATATTCGCGTTTTCTTTTGTGTGGTTCTGTTAAGAGTATTTTTGTTTCATCAAAGTTAAAATTATGACTAAGGTTTTCCTAATGTTTTTTAAGTGCTGTAGTATTTTTTTTATCGTGTCGATGCCCATTTAACCTATTGTGAAGATGTTGGCTAGTTTGACCAATATACACAGGACAATCTTTACATGGTATCTGGTATACAGTATGCGTTTTTTTATTTTTAGGAATTTCACTTTTTAGTTTGCTGTAATTATTATTTAGGAGGTTAAACCCTTTGTGACACACAGTAACATCATGTTTTTTAAAAAGCTTTTGGAAATTTTTTGATAGGTTGGGTATATATGGTAGGAACAAATAGTGTTTATGATTTTTCTTATTATTTTTTCGGTTTTCTTTATCTGTGATATTGGAGTTGTGCTGTTCAATGCGTTGTCTAAAAATAGAATTTATTAGTTTTTGTGGATATGAGTTTAATTTAAGCACATTTTTTGTCTTTTTTATTGAGGTATTTCTAAACTCAGGGTTGCTCAATTAAATTGCTCTATCGGCTAAACTAATTACTACAGATTTTTTTTGTGATATATGGTGCTGTGATTTATAGTTTAGATACCTACCGGACCACGTAGGTTTTGTCAGAATTTTTGTGGTGTAGCGTCATATCAAGAAAGTTTATTTTGTTCAGTTTTTCGATTTCTATAGTAAGTTGGAGTTTTTTATGGTAACTATTAAAAAGATTTAAGGTATAGTTGATTTTATCTGTGGGAATTGCGCAAATACAGTCATCGACATATCTATAGAAAAATGGTAACGAAAAATTTAATTTAGAAATAATTTGGCTCTCAAGGTCTTCTAGAACTAATTGGGCGATTATACTAGATATTGAGGCGCCCATTGCGCGTGGAATATCTGTATACTTTTTTATTTCAGGCCACTTTTTTTTAATTACATTTAGGGCAACGTCTATTGATACATTGGTGTATAACGATACTACATCGAGGGAAACAAGGGTGTAATCAATTGGGATCTGCACTTCGTTTATTTTTTCTTTAAAGTTCCATAAATCTTTTATGTAATGGCTATTTCTGTATGCTACGTTCGATAAAATATTTTTTAGAAATTTTGAAAGGTTATTGAAAGGGGACTGAATACAAGATACTATGGGTCTTAAAAGAATTCCTGGTTTATGAAGCTGATATGACGCTACACCACAAAAATACTAAAATTCTGACAGAATGGTATACAAAACCTACGTGGTCCGGTAGGTATCTAAACTATAAATCACAGCACCATATATCACAAAAAAAATCTGTAGTAATTAGTTTAGCCGATAGAGCAATTAAATGGACCAACCCTGAGTTTAGAAATACATCAATAAAAAAGGCAAAAAATGTGCTTAAATTAAACTCATATCCACAAAAACTAATAAATTCTATTTTTAGACAACGCATTGAACAGCACAACTCCAATATCACAGATAAAGAAAACCGAAAAAACAATAAGAAAAATCATAAACACTATTTGTCTCTACCATATATACCCAACCTGTCAGAAAATTTCCAAAAGCATTTTAAAAAACATGATGTTACTGTGTGTCACAAAGGGTTTAACCTCTTAAATAATAATTACAGCAAACTAAAAAGTGAAATTCCTAAAAATAAAAAAACGCATACTGTATACCAGATACCATGTAAAGAGTGTCCTTCTGTGTATATTGGTCAAACTAGCCAACATCTTCACAATAGGTTAAATGGGCATCGATACGATAAAAAAAAAATACTACAGCACTTAAAAAACATGAGGAAAATCTTAATCATAATTTTTACTTTGATGAAACAAAAATACTCTTAACAGAACCACACAAAAGAAAACGCGAATATCATGAAATGATCCACATAAAAAACAATCCTCAATCCATAAACGATAAATCGGAAATGGCTGGTCTCAATAAAATATATTTTAATATTCTTAATTAAATTTTTCACCTTTAAAATTAGAAAATATACAGTTCTCTAACAAATATTTTATTAAATAATTCATTATTATGTTTTATAACTAGTACCCAAAAAAATGCGCTTTTATTTTGCAATTGGATACCAAATGAGAAATGAAATAACAATGGTATTTTGGATGTTCGTAAAATAATTTCTTTTAAACTCTTACAGCACAAAAAAACAACAGAATTCTCATAGCACCTACATGTCTTATTTGTAATATAGTAGCAGTCGACTTTAATACTCGTTGTCGTTCTATGTATGTGACTGATGTATTATATTTTCACGTTGTGTTTGTTTATAATGTAATATATAAAATGTCAGCTTCGTGTTACATGTCTCATATGTATTACACAATTTGTTATCGCATTTAAGGCATTTTGGATCTTTGTTTCTGATGGTAAGTTTATTTTTTGTAAATCGTATATATTTATTTAAGGTCAATATTACTTTTAGACACGTTATAAACCAGTTGAAAAAGTTGTACGAAAGTCAACGAAACGTCCTGGAAAAAAATAAAATTATGTAACTGCCCACTACCTCGCAGTTTATTTTAATGAACCAAAATTCCCAAGAAAACTTTACTGAAACATATATTTGCAATGGTTCAAGAAACATTCATATATATATATATATATATATATATATATATATATATATATATATATATATATATATATATATATATGATCATTGAATGTTTCTTGAACCATTGCATATATATATATATATATATATATATATATATATATATATACGAGCCCAGAATCATATCATTTGGCCCAGTCAAATTTTTTTAGTTTTACCTTATTTTGGAAGACTTTGCAAAACACAGGAATGAAATATATTGACTCCAAGTATTATTGTTGTAATTTAGGACATTTTTATAAGACTAAATAACGTAAATTAACAACGAATCAATTCATTTGGCCCATGAGAAACGCAAAGCTCTTTATCATCATATCAGCCTTGAGTTAAATCAAAACAATTGCTAATTCTTGGATGTTGTTAGTAACACATCAATAGTTAGTTCTGTCAACTTAACTTTCAAAAAATGGTGCGGGGTAAAGCTTTGTCTAACGATTTACGTAAAGTTATCGTTAATTTGCCAACCAACTGCTATTATCACGCTTACTGTACGAAATATCGTCAAATTATATAAAACGACAGGAGCAGTTCAGGAAAAGCCAAATTTGGGAAGGACTTCAAAAATTACACCCATTAATATGAGAGCTTTAGGTCGTATTTTGAAACAAAACCGTCGTGCAAATTGTGGTGAATTGAGTCTAGAATGGAATAGAGCGACTGGTGAAGGTTTTTCAAGGTCAACCTGTCTCAGAGCTGTCAAACGATTGGGCTATAAATTCTACAAAGTAAGTTACGAACTATTTTTTTTTCTTACAGTCTCAATAGAGAAGAATTTTTAATTTACAGGCCAAAGAAAAACCGTTGTTAACTCTAAGACAAAAGAAAAATAGGCTAATATTGGCAAAAAGTCATCAGAACTGGTCACAAATGCAATGGAATAGTGTTATTTGGAGTGAAGAATCAAGATTTGAAGTATGTGTTGGCGATTACCGAAGTAGGGTATTGAGGACCAAAAATGAAGCATATCATCCAGACTGTTTGCGCAGAAAAGTGAAATTTCCGGCCTGTGTGATGATTTGGGGATGCATGTCGGCCCAAGGGGTTGGAAGGTTACACTTCGTAGAAGGCACTGTAAATGCGGTTAGGTACATTGATATCCTGAGAGGCAGTTTAATGCCCTCCATTGAGATGTTGAAAACAGTAGAAAACGGGTACATATTCCAACAAGATGGTGCTGCATGCCATACGGCTAAAACAGTGAAAGAATGGATGTTGCAAAATAACATTCCGATTTTGGATTGGGTATCCAGTAGCCCTGACCTGTCGCCAATCGAAACCCTTTGGCATATTATGAAAAAAAAATTACGTTCAACACCTGCCAGAACAGTTCCTGAATTAAAAGAGAGGTTAACACAAATTTGGAACTCATTTACTGCTGACGACTGCAAAAAGTTAATAGATATCATGCCAAAGCGCATCGAAGCAGTTCTGAAGCAAAAAGGAGATGTTACACAGTGGTAGATTCACTGACACTCTAATATCATTATTGGGCCAAATGAAATGATTCGTTGTTATTTTACTTAATTTAGTGTTCTAAGCATAGTTTTAATATTATAATAATAATTTTAGTAAAACGTGTTAACAAAATAGCCTAAATTGAAATAATATTACTCTGAACCAATAATTGTGTTTATTGTGCTCACCAATGTCTTCCAAAATGAAGTAAAAAATAAAAAATTAACTGGGCCAAACGATATGATTCTGGGCTCGTATAACGTCTTTCCGAATATTAGAGCTAAATGTTTCAGTGTTTTTTGGTACAACCTTGAAAATACGCCACGTTCTTTTGAGACATCTTTAAACAGAGATGATTTGTATGTTTATAGTTTTTCCCACATTTAAATATTCTCCCTGAATAATATTTTAAAAATCAGTTGGTATAAAAAGCCACTATATTTATTTTATAAGAATTGTTGGCAAATACATCCATAAATTTGGAAAAACTAAAACTTACCCATTTAAAGTCGAAACTCCCTATAACTCTGAAACTACTCTTTCATAGAACTAAGTTATGCCAGGCACGTAGCCAGAAATTCAGTTCGGGGGAAGGGGGGGGCCAAAACAGAAATTTATTTCGGGGGGAGGTTAGTAAAAAGCATGTCTATATCAACCTATTTTCAAAGTTTCGGGGGGGGTCCAGACCCCCAGGACCCACGTGCCCCCCTGGCTACGTGCCTGAGTTTTGCTCATGAAGACTTTTTCTCAAGAGCTTGAGATCTACAACATACTAATTTGACGGTTTACCAAAAACCTGTGTGTTTGTGTGCGTGGCGGAAACAGCTTTTTATAGATTTTTTTATTTGGAATACTTAAAATAATTAACTTACCTAAAAAACATACCGGCCTGTAGCAATAATAAGTTACCTAGGTCTAACCTACATCTTATGTAACGTTATTTGGAATACTGTCAACGAATACATTTTTAATAATTTTTGATTTACATACATTTACACTGACTGAAACATGTCTGAAGATAGTATCTCTTATGGCGAAGACAAGGAGAACCTTTTGTATATATCCAAAAAAATAAATGTAGATGAATTCGGACTTGGCGAGGAAGGGCCCTTTAGGGAGTCCATTTCATCGGCTGGTTCTGAGGGAGATATAAGATTAATTGGGTCTGAAATAGGCATTTTAGAAGATGCCCAAGAAGTATCCAGATCATTTAGTGATCCTCAGATGGCAAAAAGGTTTAAACCTTTTGTAAGTACCTAGTTGTTTTTTTTTTAAATTAGGTTTTATAATATAGTATTTTATATTATGCAGTTTAAAAATTTGTTCAGCATCTAAATGCTTTGCATACTTTCAGAATCTGAAATGGTCGTTTGGGATAAATGCACAGGTTGGACTTGTTAATTTAAGTAGTGATTCGAGGAAGGAATTATTTTTTTCCAGTGTTCATTCACCAATTTTATATAATTATTGTACCAGGGAAATGAAGCATCTAGAAGGACATGTAAGAAGTGTTCATTTATTATACCTATACTAATTTTATTTTTAAACGATTTTAGAAAAGATGATTCAGTATACAGAAGTTAAAAGGTTTATCCTAAATCGCCAGAAAATGTTAAGTAACAAAACAAATGAATATCGCAAAGTCAGTATAAAACATAAATATACAAATGGCTCGAGCGCCATTATATAACATATTTAATTATTTTCAATAAACAAAATAGAACCACAAAAAGTAACTTTTTTTTAATAAAATAATTTATGAAAATTCTTGAATGTTGAATGTGACCGCCGTTATTTTCGATACATTTTCTGTAACGTTCATCTAAAAAGCATTGCAAATGTGCTCCGGATCCGGATTGTCTTCAGTTTTCCTAACTAACATATCATTATAATATGCTAGTTTTCTAATTTTGTGATTATCTGTTAATTTTTGTACCGGCAACATTTTAAAGGGTGATGTCCATATTTGTGTAAAACAGTTTGAATCTTTTTTGTTGATTTTCCAAAGTATCTACTAGCGTTGACGGTAGATAACCTTTTTGTAATATAGGTGAATTATTTCTTCTTCTGTGTATCGCATTTTACCGAAGAATCAAGGAAATCGGACAGCTACATAAAAATCTGACAGCCACTCACTGAGATCACTTTTTTTAAATGCGTAATATTTCGGCTAAACGAAATGCTAATATATCATATATTTTGGAATTCAGAAAAAAAAAGATGTATTAATTTTTGTTTCAATATACAGGGTTTTCCATTAAGGATTTACCAAATTTGTGTTTTATACTAATTTTGTGGTATTCCTTTGTTTTATTACAAAAAATTTTCTGGCATTTTAGGATAAACCCTACAACTTTTGTATTTAAAGTTTTTTCTACCCCGTATATTAAACGCAGTAGGCTCTGTCTAAATTTTTGGAATAACCCTGTACATCGATTATTCAGCCATGGTTTCACCAATTTGGATGAAATTTTTAGAGAATATTCAGAATATTACCGAGTTATCCCATAGCAAGCATATTAAAAAATGTAAAATATTGCGGAATAGCGCCATTTTCAATTGTTTCAGGGAGAGCTGGAGACAATATATATTGCGTCCACCATATTATCAGCAACAAAGTATACATGTTAATATCGTGTTTCAAATGGTTTTCGGGGTTTTAAAAGGCATGAAGTTAAGCTTTAAAACTTAAAACTTTGCATAGATAAAACTAAAAAAGATGAAATAAATTTTTTCATAAAAATTATAACCTACTAATAAAAGGTAGTTTTCAATATCTTTTCAATAATTCATTAATTGTTATAGAAAAGAAAAAAGTTGTTAATAAATGGTATAAATTAAAAATTAAAAAATAAAAATTGTTATAAATTTTAAATTAATAATAAAAAGATCTTTAATAGATTAAAAAAAATTAAAAAAATATTATGTTTTTAGGTTGGTATGATTTTTTAAAGTTTAGAGTTATATCATCCTTTAACTCCTAACTTTATTATTTTCAACAGTATATAGCAAAAATTGCCTAGGCCATTTATATGTAAAATTTTATGCTCTACAATTTTTATACGAAAAATTTTCATTTAGTTTCTACCCTTTTTGAATACTATTAAAAAATCACGATATATTTTTTCATTCATAACTGGGGGTTGAGAAAAAATAGTTATTTTTACTATAAGGGATGTAAGTAACATTTACCAGTCGAGGATGAGTTTGAGCCCGAGCGATAGCGAGGACTGGCAAAAAAGATCCGTTGCCAGAGCAACATAAGCAGTTTTTATTTGTTGATTTATAGTTTGAAGAAGTCGAATTGTTTGATTCTGTGTGGACAAAATGGATGTTTCAGACATAGAAGAATCAGCGAATATTGCTTGTTTATCTCTACTACCGGAAAAGTCGAAAAAACGGTATGAAGCAGCATATAAATCCTTTCAGAATTGGTGCCAAAGCGAAACGGCTACTGCAGTCTCAGAAACCTTGTTTTTGGAGCATATCCACGAAAAAAACTGCTATATTGAAATCCCCGTCAAACTTATGGTGTGAGTATTCGATGTTGAAGTCCACCCTTTTATAGAGGAAAATATAGATATTTCTAAGTATCCAAAACTTCGAGCATTTCTGAAGAAATGATGGTTATATACCCAAAAAATCGAATGTGTTTAACAGGGAAGATGTAGATAAGTTCATGCTTGAAGCCCCCGATGATATATCGTAATGGAAATGGGAGTTGCTCGAGCGTGTCGTTCTAATGAACTCTGTGAAATGAAAATGAACAATGTTAAAATAAGTTAAGAAGTCATAATTATGACCATTCCTAACCCCAAAAATCGAATGTCACGTAGATTTACAGTGACCAAAACTTACAACACTCAGGTTTGTCATTTCAAAATAATTTCCCAGATCCCACATGACGACTATTAATCTGCGCTTCTTTATGCGATATCAAAATGGAAAGTGCTTAAATCAGCCTGTCGGGAAAAATACGTTTTCGTCAATTCCAAGTAAAATTGCGAAATTTCTAAAGTTTGAGAACTTCAAAATGCATACTGGATACTTTTAGAAGAACGTCGTCAACTTTATTAGCAAATACTGAAGTTGTATTAGCTATCAAGCGACATGGTGGATGGAAATCCGTTACTACTGCGGAAAGTTACGTAGCTGAGAGCCTCAATAATAAAAAGGAAGTAGCGAATAAAATTTTATACAATAAGACCCAGCCAGAAGTCTCTTGCAGTGCTTCAACAGTGACAAAAACATTGGTTAGAAATGAAGGATCTGTGGAGTCAGAAAATGTAATACACATCGAGAAGAAACGAGAAAACGTGTTTCCAAATTATGTTAATAATGTAAATAATTGTACCATTAATATTCATTTCAATTAATATCACCGGATTTTTATAAAAAATTAAAGCTACTTATAATAATGTTAGATTATTATTTCCCTAGGGATGTAAGTTGACTTACATCCTGTCGTTAAGGGCAACCAATACCTTGTTGAGTAACTTTCACTTACGTCTGTCAAAGCAGTGTCAAAATAGGTTGCTTACAATACAGGGAGGGGGAAAACATTATTTTCACTTATCGTTATCAGATACCTCGAACTAACTTATGACAAAGTCAGGCAAGTTGACCAAAATTTCGATTTAAAAGTTCATTTAATTAGACTACAAATTTTTAACCCGGGTTGAGGCTTCAAAATTGGTCATTGAAGACATGGACGCCTCCAAAAGGAAATCCCAGTAGGGACTAAACAATAGCGATGACTTAAAAAAACATCTCTTTTGTGAACCATTATCAACAGATGAAATTACGGTGGGGGCAGAGTTAAACTGATTACATAAAAAATGGTAATTTCTAATCAGTGGCGGCTCGTGGTGAATTATATTGGGAGGTCAATAACAAATTTAAAAATAGGCATACTTAAAATAAAAATAAATATCTTACCTTTAAATTGAGCTTTAAATTCTCTTGAAGTTCAGGTCTACTCTCCGTTTTTTAGAATTGGAAAAATGCCGAATGACACGTTCGTTAAATTGCACATTCCTTTTACAAACGATTTCTTGATACTTAATATTTCTAAAGCGGATACTCTTTCTTGGCCCATAGTGTTGCGTAGAAAAGTCGTCTTTATTTTATTTAAGGTCAAAAAACCACGCTCGTTTTCTACAGTTGTCATTGGCGAAGTACAGCTAAAGTTAATATTTTGACGGTTTCAGAAAACCTATCACTTAGGTTATTATTTATAAAAAGTTGAAGCATTGAAATAGCTCCAGATCTTACACGAAAATCAGCATGATCATAAATAACTCGCAGTTCAGTTTTTAGTTTTAAGTAATTTATACAAGGAAAGTCTTTTTTAAGAAAAATATTGTTGAAATTTTCAAATTGATCACTTTGAAATAGTTGGCTGATTACTGACACTACAGCGATGGTGTATTTCAGAAATTATTATCTTACAGACCTCCAAAGCCACTCGACGTTTAGAATCTTCATTTTTACGTAGCCGTTTACTATAGCATTTGATGAAATTGAAGAAAGGTAGCTTAGAATTTTACTGATAAAACATCGATAACACGTTTTTGAAATTCATTAAAAAGTATTTCACAATGGGGCATTATAAAATGGAATAAGTTCAACCAAAATAAAAAATCTACATTTTGTAAAAAGCCTTTTAAACCAAAGGCTTGGTTAATTGTGTTGGCATCTTCTTCCATTTCAATTATTTTTTCTAAACATAATAAAATGTCTGCTTAATAAACAAACACAGTTTCTACACAACGTACATTGAAGTACCACCTCGTGGGAGCAGCTTTAAGCGAACTTTAACTAACTCATCAAGAACTGCTGTGCGCTTTGGAGATCGAGTAAAGAGTGGGGAGAAACCGTGTAAATCTGCAAAGAAAACTTTTACATTTTTATCTTGAGGTGCTGCTTTCTGTAATATTAAATTGAATTGGTGGGCATAACAATGTATAAAATTAGCGGCAGGATAATGCTCTTTAATTTTTTTTTGTACGCCTCCTAATTTTCCACTCATAGTGGACGCCCCATCGTAACTTTGACCAATTAACTTCTCGGGGGTATTATTAATGCCTAGATTTTCTAATTCTCATGAAGAATTACGTCTGTAAGGTGTGAAGCTGTGGTCCCTAAAGGATTTACAAATTTAACAAATCGTTGATGGACAATACCAGACAAAATATAGCACAGCAACGTATTTAGCTGACTGAATGTCTTGCTTAATTTGTTCGTGAGCCACAGCCAGCATAGAGTCAAGTAGGTCATTCTGAATGGATTTAGATGTTCCTTTAAAGACAGTTGCATTCTGCATGTACTCTTTAAAAATTGGATCCAACATCATGGTCACATAGTGCCAGCTCGAATGCCCCACAAAATTTTACACAATCCATAATTTTGTTTAAAATATAACGATTTTCGGATACATTTTCATTAAAATCTCTAAGGGATTTTCTACAAGCTGTGTCTAGCTAAGTGCGTATATCAACACTTCCAACCGTAGCATAGTTCACCGAACATTTTATGTGATATGCCGAAAACGCATGTTTTTTTATTTCTTCTTTTAAGTGTTTTATGTCTTTAACACCGGTTTTGTACCATAATGAGTCCGACGAGTCCTTAGAAAACAATAAACAAACATAACAGTAAAATGACTTAGAGACTTCACAACCACATATCAAACAAACAAACAACAAACAAAAGTGTGCTTTATTGCCGCAGAAAAATTTTACAATTTTATGGACAAAGCAAAATATACCTAAAATAAGACATATCAAAACATTAATCGAAAAGAATTTCGATAGACCAATGCTTTTTAAAAATGTAAATTATCAATTTACCAAATCGTAAAACACATGTTAGAATATAACATAACATTGCCGCAAAACAATTAATGAATCCTAATAACCTTATAAAAGTAAACAAACACACATGTACGAGGTGAATAATTTCGATGACATTGAAATCAAAATTGCAACTATGCGACCTTAAACTCTATGTTATTATAGTTATACAAATAATTGTGATGTTAAACAGAAGGTATAATGAACTAGTGTAGAATGTAGTATACAAAAAAGAATTAAATTTTGTTTTTAATCCAATACCTAACAAAAATAATTAAGTTTTAAGTGAATGTTCGACAGTTCTTTTCTCTATATGATGATTTTCAAAATTCTATGGTACGAGTTAGGACATGACTCACAAAAGATTTAAGTAAACAAGCGAATTTAGTGACAATTTAAAGAGACTTACTCGCTGTAAAAATCATTAACGCTGTAAAATGGTCTCTCAATGAGGTATGCTTTGGTGTTTTTTCGAAATTGTGCAAGCATAGGGATAGATTTTAAATGTACTGGCAGATTGTTGTAAAGTTTTATGGCGTTGTAAATAATTGATTTTTTTATTAATTCTGAGGAAGGAATGGGAAGATATATATCATGCCTAGAGTTTCTGGTAGAGTATACATGTTGTGGCCTTTCTGGGAGGGTGTTTATATGTTTTCTCAGCAAACATACCGTTTCCAAAATAAATAATGCAGGAAGTGTTAATATTTCATGTTTTTTGAAATAGTATTGGCAGTGAGCTCTATTATTTAGACCAAACAAATAACGAATGGCTCTCTTTTGAAGCATAAAAATACTACGAAATTGCTCGGTGGTACAGCAGCCCCAAAAGGGAAGGCCATAGCGGAGGTGGGATTCAAATAAAGAGAAATAAGTAAATCTGGCAGAAGGAACGTCTAGTTCTTTTGAAACTGATCGAATGGCGAAGTAGGCGGTAGAAAGTTTTTTAGTTAAGGTGTCAATATGATTAGACCATTTTAGGTTATTTATATTTAAACCCAGGAATTTAACCGACTCTACGTATTCAATATTGCTGTTATATACCTGAAGTGGTTGTAAAGTTCCCTTATAAGATAACGCCACCGTTTTATCGACATTAAAACAAAGCATATTGGAATCGGACCAAGCCTTAATTATAACCAAGTCTTTGGAGACACTAGAGTGTAAAGACGTTGTATCAAAATCACTCCAAGTTATGCTTGTGTCGTCAGCAAAAAGGGAAATTCTTCCATTAATTTTAAGGTTCGTGATATCATTAATGTATAACAAAAAAAGAATAGGTCCCAAGACTGAACCTTGAGGGACTCCACTTGTAATCAACTTACAATCAGAATCGGAACCATTAGCCCTTACAAGTTGTTGCCTTTTCCCAAGATAAGATTTGAACCAATTTAAAGAAGTACCACGAATTCTATAAAAATTTAGTTTGTTTATCAGAATTTCATGACTAACAAGTTTAAAGATCTGTAAAAACCCGGAACGATGATTTTTTCACGATTGATGATATTTCCTTATACGGGAAGTGAAAACTCGCGCCGTTTACGATAAAATAAGAAGTGGGGATGGGCCATGCCCAAGCCGTGGCCATTTGTTGACGAATGCCAATGACGGGGTGAGTTTTCACTTTCCGCATTAATCGTTCCGAAATTATTGTTCCGGGTTTTTACAGATCGTCATGTTTTTCCATTACTGTCGGTCGGTCGGTCTGTTCCGGTATAGCTAAAAAATCCACTTACTCGATTAACTTTGATTTTATTTAATTTTCCACAAAAATTACGTCTCATATAAAAAAAACTGGTAAAATATGGGTATGAATTCAATATGGCGAAACAAAATGACGACCTGTTAAAATATTTGATGTACGAAAATGAAGAAATGGGCCATGCTTTATTATCGTTGACAAAAAGAAGGATTCTTACCTATTCCTTAATGAGGAAAATAGGTATTTTTACAAATTTCAAAGAAATAATCGTTCTTTACTTCACTATCTAAAATCAAACCGTTAAGTTAGGTAAGGTAAGTTTAAAAGGAAATTCATTATTTATATATTATTAAACTTTAGTTTTTAGTTATGTTTGCCTTATGTCACTATCATTTTGTAATTATGACATTTAAAAAAATTATTTGTTCAGTTGTTGAAAATGTCATGTTAAACCTGTAACTGTCAAGTTAGACCTTGTCTAAAGTTAAACCTCTCTAGTGAATACGGGTGTTAGGGGATTACTTAAGAATGCACAACAAAAATCGAAATGGTGGCGCCAATAAAGCGATCGAATTTTGTCATTTGTACAGATTCAACTGAAATATTAGTATCGACAAGTATTTAAGAATAAAAGTTATGTATAATATTTGAGAATTAAAATTCGGCATTTATTTAAGACTGCACATCATGAATTTTTGTCAACATTTTAAAAATTCAAGATTATAATGCCAACATGGCGGCGGAATTTTAACATTTGTGTAGATTTGGCTGAAAGAAAGTAGGCATCTGGGGATATTTGAAAATACATATCATACATTTTTAGTAAATATTTAAAAAATGAGAGTAGGAATGCCTAGAATGCGAGCGAATTTTAATATTTATACAGATTTGATTAAAAATCGATATTAAGTGAGCAATTCATACATTTTTAGTAATAAATATAAGTACTTTTTTCAGATATTTTTAAACATTTAATTAGGCCACCGTTTTGTTCCCCCATTTTGAATTTTACCATTTTTACCAGTTCATTCCTATATAATATTTGATTTTTGAGCAAAATTTGAACATAATCGATGTAGCAGTTTTCTGCATTGACACACAACATTTTATTTGGCCGCCATTTTGGATTTGTAGTAAAACTTATCAGTTGATGGTTACGTCACACCTAATTTTTCCGCAAAATTTGGATAAAATGGATAAGCAGTTTTTTAGTAATAATTTTTTAACATTTCAATAGGCCGCCATTTTGTTTTGCCATATTGGATTTTTACCAAAATGATACTATGTCGTCATCATATGACTTTTAATTTTTAACCAAAACTTGAAGAAAATAGGACAAGCAGTTCTTGAGCTTTGTCGCGGACGGACATACAGACTGCGAGGAAAGTAAGAAAAAGCGAGCGCTATAAGATAAAAATAGAACAGCCAATAGTCATATTGTTATTCCATGTTAATAGCTAAATTTAAAAAATAAAAGATGTTTTTTAATTTTCAATATCCTAAATATTAAATTTTAACCAGTTTAGAACATGTTTACGAACAGATTTTTACTTTTAATTACCCAAAGTATCACCATTTAAATTCTTTTACCCACAACACATAAAAAATTGGCTCAACTCAATTGAAAATTAAAAAAAAATGCCCGAAATCATCCGAAACTTTATTCCCCAGATTTCATCCAAAATCTAGTGAATTTCGAAATCGCAGTATGTTTTTTTGAGCGTGAGACACCCTTTGACTATTTTAATTCTCTGGTAGGAAAAACTATTGTAATCGTGAATATAATCACCTCAGAGTTTTTCTTGTATCATTATGCTTCTGAGGATTCTCACATGACCCCCGACGAAATAAACGTTCTATTGTACTTAACCGGATGATCTACCTTATACTGTGAGGGTAATCTTGGCAGTGGCTAAATATGTAAATAATGAACTCTATTTTTATTCTTACTCTAAGGGCCATCCCCACTTCTTGTTTTATCGTAAACATTGGTCGATAGAATGTGAAAAATAGTGGAACCATGTCCAAAAAAAATAAACGATAACATTTAAATGTGTATGTTACAGATATTTTCTTACTGTTTTAGCAAGACATTATAAATTGTATAGCATCAGATAGTAATGGAGATTGGCTGGTAAGCTCTGATGGAAATCCTGACGGTTGTGTTATTGTATGGTCTAGTAGAGATTTGTGAGTATTTTTAGCTGGACTATAGGAGACTTAGCAATTCGTTTTATACAGTACCTAGTCCCATTTTTCTTTAGATAATGTTTAAGTTAGTTTGCCTATTCAGGGTGATTCAAATATCCTTGAACAGTTCTTATATCTTCGTTGTTCGTAGAGATAAGAAAAACTTTAAATACCAAACTTGTAAAAATGTTGTGAGTTTTTTAAAAATTTTATTAAAAAATATATGACTATTTAATCAAAAACTAGAATTTGCCAAAAAAAATTCAATTTTTAATCTTTCAGTTCTGTGTAACAGTGTAAGCCAGCTTGATATACCATATCATATCTTAAGTTGTTTTTGATATATTCACGTTTGAAATTTAACAATTTTGAACTTTATGGGGCTGTTAAAATCTCAACGACGAGACTTAGGTCAAAACAAATTGCTCATTCTATCTTGGTTTTTTTTATGGCCCTTCTTACGGCGTCACTTAATATACCAGTAAAAATTTTCCGATTTTTATTTTTGAAAAGCAGAGCGACTTTTATTTCTGCTTAAACGAGAATGCTATAACAATGACTAAGAAAAGAATGTGCAATTCGTTTTGCCATAGGTTAAATAAGGTATATTTAAAAGCTTCTCCAATTCGAAATCTGTCAATTTACATATGTAAATATCTAAAAATAGTTGAAGATAGGCATATAGTATGTTATAGCCTAGAAATTTGCACAGAATTCGAAAATGTAATAAAATACAGGGTGTTGCATTTAAATTAACTATTTTCCGATTAGTTTTGTGCCATATATTTAAGATTCCATAGTCCGTGCTTTTTTTTTAATAAAATTTTACGAACATTTTCTCAAGTATTGCTTTTAGATATATACAGGGTGTTTCTTAATAACATGCTAATATTTAAAAGGAAGGATTATTCTTGAGTTCATTTTGAGAAAAAAACTTCATATGAACATGTCCTAAAGGCCTTAACTTACAGAATTACAGGGTGCTAAATTTTGAATGTAAAAAATTGTTTTTTCAAACATTTGCGAAACTATTCTAGATATTTTTGTGAAACTTGGTACGCAGCTTTTGCATGCATCAAGAGGCATTTTCTGGAACACAATTTATATTCTATTCTTGCCAGTGGCATTCGGGCGGGATTTGCACTGAATCATTTTAAAGAGGAAAGTGATACGCCACTTCTTTTTCTTGAAATAAAAATTATTTTTAAAAATCTCATTCCTTTTTAAGCAAATCTTGATTTTTTTATTTAAGAAAAAAAAGAATATTTTTTAAATGAGAAAAACAATTCATATAACTTTAAATGGTAAAATTATGAAATTAAAGTAATCTACATTTTACAGTGCTGATACAATATTACTCAGAACGCACAAAGAAATAAATTAAATCAAATGTTGAAAATGTCCATCTCCTGCAAATATGCATGCCTCTGCTCTTTTTCTCTTGAGTGATTCTGATATTTATACAAGAAACTATGATGCGATTTCTTAACTGCTCTTTAGTATGAATTGCCCAAGTAGCACATATAATCATATATGGGCTAAATCGCTGTGACATAGGCTAATATCCCTGGCCAGTTGCTAGCCAAATTAATAGCAATTATACGACCCTCTCTTTTGATTTTATTGTTGGGTTTGTTAGCTACTTTTTGAGTTGACGAAATTTGAGTAACATTTTTTTCCGAAATTTAGCTAAATAATTTTTTTACTAAGAAAATTGATTAAAGAGTTCATAACGTAAAAAACGTGCATTAAAATACGTTTTTACAGGTAGAAAAAATATGTTTTTTTTTTAAAGTGGTCAAGTAATGGCTGCTAGGAAATTAGTTTAATTTTAATTTCAATCATGGCGGATCATAATTAGTTTTGGGCTATTTTTTATGCAAATATTCCTTGAAATTGGTCACTTTGTCAGCAAATATTTATCAAATGGCAATAATTTTCAAATGTAGACAAAATGTAGCAACATTTACTAACATTTTACCAATAAGAATGTCTACTTGGGTTGCCTTTAGTACTCGCTAAAAAATGGCTAATTTAAGACCCAGGAGCCAGCGTAATAAAATTAAAGGGCAATTACCCCAAGTCGGCGTTTTCTTTTTCTATAATATGTGGTGGAATATTTAAACTTTTAAATATTTATATTTCGTTTTTCTAAATACATTTTGGTTTAAGTATAGTTTTATGGGTTATAAACGTAAATTTGAAAAAGAGGCTTTTTGTGGCAATATTATAGCAAAAATAAGCGAAATAAAACTACCCAATTTTAGTTTAATTTTGAAACAAAAATATGATAATAAAAGCCATATTTTTTCCTCTGAATTTTTGTTGCTTTAAAATGTCATAATCTGGCATTCTTATATAGCTATTATTACTATAATTAAACTTAAATACTTGCTAAAATATGTTTGGTTAGCATTTCGGAAAAAATGCCTACTTATTGACCGTATTCTGACCTCGATTTTTATTGATTAAAAATGTCCCATTTTAGCATTTTAAATAGCTATTCTTACTATAACTTAACTTCAATACTTACTAGAAGATATCTGGTTACGTTGTGGCAATAAAATTGACAGATATTTCTACTTTTTGGTCATCCAATATTAAAAAAAAAGTTGAAGGTTTAATTACTCCATAAAAGATATTTTTGGCCAAGTAATCAAGCTATAGCCTATCTACATTAAAAACTGCTACTTTTAGAGCCTAAAAATCTAATTTGAAGCGAGCTTTCATGGCTAGAAAACAAACCAGAAATCATTTGCCAAAATTTGACAAATCCTGGTTTTTGTGTCTTTAATGGTCAACTGTTAGGCAAAAAAGGCTACTTGGGTGGTGTGCTGTACACTAATGTAAGATGACCCCACAAGAAATAATCTAAACTATTGAGGTCCGGGGACCTAGGTGGCCACACCTGTGGTTCTCCGTGATCTATCCAGCGATTATTGTAATATTGGCTTAAATATTCGCGCACCAGATTACTGAAGTCCGCTGGCGCCCCGTCCCGGCGTCGTGCATAAACCACAGTCGATTTCTGATTAAAATGGAAACATCTTCCATCAAAGCTGTCTGTTCTTCTTCGAGAAACTGTCGGTAATTGTGCCCATTCAACCTCTAATGAAGAAAATTTGGTCCAATTAAATAACCACTTCGTATTCCAGCCCATACGTTAACGGAAAACTGGTTTTGGTGACGGGATCCCAAGATTGCATGTGGTTTTGGATGGCGTTTCAGGACAAATTTGCTTTACCCATGAATAAAATTTCAGAATCAAATAAAGGATTTTCACTTTTTGAAGAAACTATTGGCAGAAGTTCATCCTTAATGGAAAGTCGCGAGGGAGTAGAGCCTGAACCCGTTGGATATGGTAAGGACATTATAAAAAGTCATGGAGAAATTTCCAAACAAGAATATGTGAGATTTTCAAAGTGTTCCCAATTTTTCGTGTACTTAATCCGGGAACTTCCTCAACTAAATTCGCAACCGCTTCTTTAATTTCTGGTGTTCTTACGATACGTTGTACTCCTTTTAGATGATTGTTTGGTTCAAAACTATTTTTATTCTTCATACAACCGCCTGGCTTCCAGTTCGTTACCATTAGCAAGCTCATACATATAATGCATATCTGCAAACTCAGAATTCGTAAAATAGACTATGTTTTTTAATAATTTGTATTATTAGTTTTAATGACTTAAATACGTCACAAGTGGACTAGGTAGACCACTGTCAAAACTGTTTATGTTTACAAAACAAAATCTGCTTCTTACCTTACGTTTTTAATCCTTGATGATACCCAATTTTGATAACAACGTGCAAATGAGTCAATTTTATTTTTATTTCGAAAACTCTATGTAAAACGTAAAAGAAATACAAAAACATATATATTTTTAAGAAAAAGCAGTGGCCTATCACATTAAAATAATTTAGTTCAAGTTCTGTACGAACGCCACATATAATGACAAAAATATATTTACTCTATTCAATCTGTGGTCAGTGCTTAGAGTATAATAAAAACACATTTCTATAACCACATCATGATCAAAATATCTTTTTTAGAACTAATGCAAGATATAAAAAAAGGAAAAATCTGGCAGTAGGCTCATACGGGCAAAAAAGACATTAACGTATATTTTTTAGGTTGCCCATATACTCGTTGTTTAACTTATATCCAGATAGCGGCGTACATCTACTGGCTATGAGCCCCTGTGCAAGGTATCTTGTAACTGTTGGAGAAAATATGTTTGATTTTTATTCTGTCGATTTCTGGCTGTGGACGCACGGTGAGGAAAAACCAAATGGTATGTATATTAGGAAGACATATCCAGATAGGCTTCTCAGATTTTTAACACTTTTGTTTTTTTTTTTAAAGCAAGGAGGGTGTAATAACAATAGACATAATAAAAATGTAAAAGGAGAATCTGACATTCTGACTGTATATGTACTTCTGAGTTAACAAATAAGACAATATAAAAAAAAAATTAAATAAAGAGCTTTTCGCATTTTCATGATGGATATTGCGTATTCTTCAATGCGGGAACTACATTTTAAAACAGGATGAATATTGAAAGCTGTGTTATTAATATTATATATTTTGATATAATTAATATTATACATTTTGATAGAACTAATTTAGAAACGTACAAGCAAATTAACTATGACTTAAATTTGTTATTATCGTAAATTATCTTTGAATTTTCAAAAATCCACCTTTATGTGTATAAGTAAAGGTGCGTATTCATTAGAGCATTTTAGTCCGAACGAACCGAACGAGCCGAGCGCGCACAAACGAACCGAACAAACATTTTTAAAGAAAGCTCGCGATATTCAGAGTGTTTGTTGTGTTCCCATGTTCAGTGCGTTAATAATAGTTAAATCGAAAAGAGCAAAAGAGTGTTAATATTATTATTAAATTAATAATAATGGATGTGGAAAATGCTATTGTGGCTGCTGGGGCCTTGTTCGTCATAATATCACAAGGCATTAATAAGAGAACCAAGAAAAGAATAGCAAAAAAAGTATGGATTAGGCGTTTGTTTTCACGGCGTGAAAATGGAACATTGTTGCGGGATATGGACAGGCTTCATTTGAAAAATTTCACGCGAATGTCTGCAGAAGATTTTGAAAAATTAATAAGCCTTGTGGGCCCTAGAATCAAAAGGAGAGATACACATTTTCGCAAAGCTATTCCTGTACAAGACCGTTTAGCTATTACATTACGATTTTTAGCTACAGGAGACTCATATACAAGTTTACAATATTTATTTAAAGTTTCAAAACAACGAATTGGTGTCATAATTATAGAAACCTGCAAAGCTTTGATTGAGGTACTAAAAGATCAAATAAAGGTAAGTTTTCAATATTTTTATTTTTTACAAAATGTTAACAAAACTTATGATTGGTACCATTCTTGAATATTGTTGGACTCTTCTTGATGTAATAATAACTGGATTGAATGACTTACTAAATCTGATGATGAAGGCACAGTAGAAGGTACAGTGGTTTGATGATGTGGTGAAAAAGCTGGTGTATTTGTTTGGCGGACTGAAGATTCATATGGCGAAACAACATGATTTTGATATTGAGGAGAAGGAGTTGGAGTTGGTGC
Organism: Kuschelorhynchus macadamiae; assembly: GCA_030620095.1. Lineage (NCBI taxonomy): Eukaryota > Metazoa > Arthropoda > Insecta > Coleoptera > Curculionidae > Kuschelorhynchus > Kuschelorhynchus macadamiae. The sequence goes on from JAUTXW010004690.1 coordinate 1,170,870, forward strand.
AATTAATGTCTGATCGGCGGATGAATAACTTAACTGTGAATGTGGTCTGGTTTCAGTGTCGTACTGTCCCATGTCAGCGTTAAATAATATATTATTAATATGATGCTGAACTATATTTTGTGTTTTATTTGTGTAGCGTCTAAGTTTGTTGGCCACATGCTGCCCGTATACACTACATTCGTCAGGTTTACTGCCAACTGCGGTTTTTAGGATGCCCAACGCTTCATCTACTTTGGTGTTTTCTTCGCTTTCAGGTGGGAGTTTCCGCTTGCGTCGTACTTGGGTTACGAATGGTGTTGTGTTTGGCATTGTTTTTGTTGCTACTTTAGCAGAATTTTGCACTAGTGTTTCCGTTTGCGTCAAAATTCCCCCAGTGTCTTCTTGTTCTTGTAAATTGGTACCAGCATCTTCATTTGGGTTTTCTTCAAATTCCTTTTCTATAGTCCCATCAGAATCTTCTCCCTGAAATAAACAAATATTTTATTAATCCATTCTTTATATTTGCTCTAAGTTACGTTCTCTGTATGTTTATGACGAAGCATTTCCTTTAACAAATAATAATAAACATATAGAGAACGTACTGTTTTTTACTACCCCATATCATTAAAATATTTTATTATTTTTCAGATACCAAGTACTACCGAAGAGTGGTTAAAAATATCAAATGGATTTTTAGAAAAATGGCAATTTCCTCACTGTTTGGGATGTATGGATGGGAAACATGTGGTAATCCAGGCCCCGTTTCACAGTGGCACCGATTTCTACAACTATAAATCAAATTTCAGCATTGTGTTATTTGCACTGGTAGATTCTGACTACAACTTCACCTTTGTTGATGTTGGATGTCAAGGCAGGATATCAGATGGCGGTGTCTTTAAAAACACAACTCTATATAGAAAATTAGAAAAAGGAACTTTGGGTTTACCAGAAGATTCACTGCTACCTAACTTAAATAAAACAATGCCATACGTTTTTTTAGCGGACGAAGCATTTCCTTTAACAAATAATATAATGAAGCCTTTTTCGGGGCTACATGCAAAAGGAACAATTGAAAGAATATTTAATTATCGACTGAGTCGAGCAACGAGAGTAGTGGAAAATGTTTTTGGGATTGTCTCTGCCGTTTATAGAGTACTAAGAAAACCAATATTGCTCCTAAGTCCTATAAGTCCTGAAAAGACACAAACTGTTGTTATGGCAGTTGCTGGCTTACATAATTTTCTGAGAAATAGTTGCAGCTCTAGAAATGCTTACACGCCACAAGGAACTTTTGATGAAGAAGACGACCAGGGCAATCTTATCCCTAGTACTTGGAGAGAAGAAAACAATCCAACAACATCATTTTTGCCTATCAGAAATGTTGCACGCAAATCAGCAGGACCTCCGAAAGAAATACGTAGTAATTTTGCTCAGTATCTATTACATAATAAAATTTCCTATATTTGAGCGTACACTCCAAAAATGTAAGAATATTTAAGGCTTTTTAAATGTAAAATAAATGGTCGAAACGTTATTGATTAAAAAAAAAATGAATTTTTTGTCTTAAACCCAAAATATACATTTATCCTATTAATACCAGTTAAGAAATACTTACTTTACTCTAACCCCGTACAGGGTGGTCCAAATTCGCTGTTTAGATAAGGTATCCTGGAAGTGGTAAGAGTTACAAAAATCTGACACCCCGCACCCAGTCTCTTTTTGTTTTTTGAGAAAATAACAATTGCGTAAACAGATTATGTTGATAATTTGGCAAATCATATATTTACGTTGTTGTAATAAGAATTCGATTTTTTAATTTTAGTCTTTCCATGGCCTCCTAATATACCGAGTATCAAATATCGAATATATATGCAAATATCATTTTTAAAATAAAAGACTTTCCTATTAATTCATTTAAAATACCATATCTGTATCTTGTATCTAAACAACAAATTTGGACCACCCTGTACAAAAACATCTACATATTTATTTACCTCAAGTGAGTTTACTGTTGCCCTGGGTTCATCTCTGTCCAAAAGAAATGCCATTCGAGGAAAGGCAAACCATTTCGACACATATATTTCATGCCTAGCTGTAAATTAAATATAGGTAATTATTCTTGATTTTTCGTTAAAATTTGTTCAAATGTACCTTTTCCGGTGCCCACGGTTTTTTTTCCTTTTGCCTTTTCTCTTCTGAAGCTCGCCAGAAGACTGTCTATTTTCTTTTTTGCATCTCCAGAAGCACATCCCAACGTCTCGTCTATAAGTGTCCAGGCATCAAATTTGTTTAATTTATTATAATATAATCCATGCTTTGGATTCCACAATACTGGATATTGTTCATAAATGTCTATCAGTTGTAGACATTTTTCCCTATCCCAATCCATTTCACAAAACAAAAAAAAATAATCAGTTTCCCCAAAAAATTGGCGCGATTTCTTGTTCGGGTCGAGCGAAACGAACCACCGTACCCACTGAACATAAACAAACAACTAAATCTCTTTGAGCAAAACAGATTTACCGACAAACCACCGATAAAGTTTGGCGCGTTCGGTTCGGCACATTTATGCTCGGAGACAGGTACTGACTTGGTGAATTCGGGGGTGCGCGCTCGGCTCGTTCGGTTCGTTCGGACTAAAATGCTCTAATGAATACGCACCTTAAAACCAATAAAAATAAAAATATCTATCCTTTAAAATTTTTGAACGAGTATATAAATATTCTAAAAGTATAACATTTTTGGGTATATATTTTGATGAAAATTTAAGCTGGAAAATACATATTGATTATTTACGAAATAGCCTATAATTGGTATCGTGTATAAAATAAGGTTATTTTTCATTAGTTCAAAATTACAGTACTTAATTTCAGTTTGGGGATCTGCTTGTTCAAGTAATAAAGTTAAAAAAAATACAAAAGAGAGTTATTAAATGCATTCATAAACTGCTATATTTAGAACCTATTTTAATAAACCTAAAGGATATCTAGACATAAATTCGCTTAATAAATTAAAAGTTTGTATATTAATTCATTCTATAAATCTTAAAATAAAACACTCATATATCACATTATATAAGAAAAATACAATACACCATCCCAATACTAGACAAACAGACGATTTACAGATATTATTAATAAAAAGTAATTTTGGAAAATGGTCAATTCTATACACTAGCATTATCACCTATAATAATTTACCAAAGAAAATCAAGGAAATAAATAATCTGGAAAAATTCAAGAAAGTACTATGACATCTTTCTTGCTGATGTTAAAATTAGACCTAAAAAAAGATGTATGCCTCAGCTGCTCTTTGTCGTGGCTACTTATAGGGGTGGTTCTTTTCTTACCCTTTTTCCTTTATGTGTTGTTTGCAGTTACATGTCAGTTAATCCAAATCACTAAAGTGTTATAATTTGGGCGCCATTCATGGTCTATTAAAAAAACTTACTGGATTCAACTGATAACTAAGGTCCCATGAATAACCCTAAATATGATATAGTCTGAAATATTTAATAAAACTCTAAAATCAGATGTTAAAGATGTTTAATATAGTACAATTGCATTGAGATTGACCTGTAAACTTTAATCAAAAGTTAGATAATTGTAAAATACCCTTTTATAATTGTACAATTATTTACACTATGGGTTGCGCTGCTCTTTTAAAATAAAATATATCTAAAAATTACGCCAATTGTGCGTTTAGCATTTTAAAAATGTATTTATGTAAAAACTTATCTTTTAGCAATATCCTCCTCCTGGGGTTGTTCTTTGAGGTCCTTGAACTCTAGCCGGTAAAATGTTTGATTGTTAATTTCCAATACTCCATGTAGTTCTCCAAACTTTGGTTTCTTGACTAAATAATGCCCTTGCTCAACAAGTGGCTAGCAAGATTAAAATTAGCCCACAAACGGCTAGTAACTAACAAAATGTTTCTAACACCACATCTAATAATCTAGTTCATAAGCAGTTTAAAATAAATAAAACTGGTGTTTAATAAAATCTTAAACTGGCGTTTAATAAAACTGCAGATTAATGAAACTGGGTTGCCTAAAAAGCAGACCAAAAAAGGACTTTACAATCAAATACAAATGAAGATGAGGTTATGAAACATGAATTTGTCAAAAATAGAAAAATACTAGTGAAAACGGGAATTTTACTAAAAACTCTCCCGAACGATGTTATTTCACTTCATTCCATTTATTTTCATCAAAGGATGATTAAAGATTTCCATAAAAATGGAATGATGGGCTATAAAAGGTCTACCCAGTGACAAAAGTATATCGGAAGTAACCTAACCGTTCAGTCAGCTGTCTTATCCGCTGTATTTTCAACCGTTCAGGAATGACATCCAGAATTCTGTATTACCGACTATGATTACTTTGAAACTATAAAAACGAAATTCCCCAATATTCCACTTAAATGAGATTTATACATAATCAAGAACAACAACCCAAAGTTATGTAATTTATATTTATACCAAAACTTATATGAAAGAACATTACTAGCTACACCCAAAATTAAAGAGATTTATGAAATTTACGATCTGCAGTATTCACTTATGATTTAGACACAATTGGAATTTTAAAGGATAACTCGGAGTGCCATCTATGAATCAATAAAATCCTCTCTAATAGAGATGAGCTATTCTGTAAACACACGAATTTTAATTTGTAGCATGTTTTCTGACTGATGCATGAAAAATCAAAAAACGGAACGTTACAGTACTTAAAAACTTTCTCCTGGAATAATCAGTTCAAAATGTATGTATTATATTTCTATTTCTTTTTTTATTTTAATAGCATTCCTTGTAGTTCTCCTTATTATGAATCATATTATTTTTTTATTTTTAGTTTTAGTTTGTTTTTCCTGTAATAAGCTAGTATAGTTGGTTGGGAATAAGTTAATAATAAAAAAATAATAAATGCATATTTTTATCTTTGTTGTAACGTGTGCTTCTGATAATAACCCAGAATATGATATGAATAAAATTTAAAAAAATGGAACAATTTAAATAATAATAACTGAAACGTTTACATTTCAATGAACAATATCAGGGATTAAATATATTTAACAGAAGTAAATTTGCTTAAACCACAATGAAACAAACTGAACTAGAATTATCTCGACCAGCAGTTTCCTCATCCTTGGATTGGAAGGAAAGTTTATTTCGTTGGTCAGCTAGTTCCCCAAATTTAACTTTTTTGGACTTTCATTTATGGGAAAGGATCAAATGTTTGGTTTATAAAAGTCGACCAATGACCCGAGAAAACATAATTGAGAGGACGAAAATTGCCATAAATAGTATATGCAAGCAAAGATCGATTACACTTCGCATAGTCGGTACATCAGATAAACAATAAATTCACCACTTTTATCGCTCATGTGACCGTTTATTCGAAATATTAGCTCTTGCGCAACAAGATTATTCGCGGAGATGCCGAGAGCGTGAGTTAGGTCTATTTGTTTAGAAATATTTGTATGTGTTCTGCAATTCGGAGGTACGAGATTGCTACATACTGGCAACACTAGAAATTGTGCCGGGCTACGCAGAAATCTCTCGATGGATCCATGTTATAGAGAATACAATGCAAAGTTAAAATCCGTTTAAGGGCTGTTTTATTTAACATTGGATGGTCGTCTATATGGAATATTATCTGTTTTTTATCAAAGGTAGAAATTCTGCTTTATTGCCTCTGAAAGTTAAATCGATGCATCCTAAATGATTTTTGAAAGATTAGAATTTTTATTTTTTTTTGTTATCTAGTTACCTATAAAGTGTTGTTTTTGTTGTTTACTTGGGTTTTCACTTTACTCTTGTTGATGTTTCGGCTCGTTGGCCTCTAAACACGGTCCAAAGTTCGCTTCTGAGAGAGTTTGGAAAAGTCCTAAGCGTAGATAAAGTGTGAAGAGAGGAAGGCCAAAATAATTATTTAATTGATATTTTATTATAAACAATTTAACAAAGCTGTAAATAACAATCTGCCCAGTATTCAAAAATATTATTGTTTTCATAGTCCGTTCGACCAAACCTAATAGTTATTTAATACCGTTTTTAAGAAGATACCGCAGCAACTCTAAAACACATCGACTTTACAATCTCTTATTTTTCGACAGAGGAAAAAATATCGTGAGTAAAAATATATTGTTTTTCATTACGACTCTCGGAAAGTCTTCTTCATACTTTATTTTTTCTGTTTCAAAAAATGTCATGTTTTTGTTTATTGAAAAACTGACTTACTGATAAATTTATCGAAAAAACAACATGTTTCTACTCGAGACATTGAAACGACTTGAAAATTACGTGGATTTTTTAAGGTCAACCGTCATGTTGCATTTTGCTGATTTTTCGGCTCTTTGCTAGATTAATGAGGTTTCTCTCTTTTTTCTATCTGTTAATTATCATGTGATTATGTAATTTCTGTGCAGCGGGAGAATTTAAATTCACTCCGATATCCTCGTTATTATTCATTTAGTCCAGAAAATACTTTTTAATTCACTTATTTGGCAGTAGCTTAAAAACGAATAAAGACATCGATGTGCGGTTTTTGTCAAACTTTGGTATTTTATTACTCTTTAGCGTAAGTATAGCCTCCTATTTAAACATTTTAGGAAAATTGGAAAAAACTGTAATCGTTACAAATAACGCCATCTAACAAATTTGTGAAAAAGTAGGATGTTTCAATTAATCCGAATCCTAAAATAACTTGAAATTCCCCTTTAAGTCTAAGTTCAATCAAATCGAAATAAGGTTTCATCCTTATTAAGGCAGATATGACAGTAAGTTTTAAATCAAAGTGATAGGAAATTAACCCAGCTTTCCAATGAGGTAATACAAGTTCTGTCTAGTTCTCAGAGTTTTTGAAATTTATTGTTCACCCTAGCAGTTGCGCCCCCTTGCGGTCAGTTTAGAAATTTAAGAATATTTTCACAGTCAATCAATTGCTCTTAGCCACTTTTGTTGTACTGTTTTTTTTTTCAAAACGCTAATATGAAATACTTTCGAGGTATGGATAGTGAACGTCTTTAACTCTCTGCATAAGCACGTAGCTTTAAGATTAGTTTAGTTTGCACTTGATAATGACCACAGATAACGTACTTGTCGAAACGTTGTGAATAAATCAACAATAAAGGCAATTTATAATCATATTATGTCTACCACTTTTAAAAAATATTCTTTTATTTTGTAAATATTTTTTTCAGCGACGCATGCGATAAAATTACTTAGTCTAAAACAAATATATGAAAGTGGAATGTGAGGAGACACAAGAAAGGCGACTTGTAATTGGCTATTTTCTAAATATTCGCCGAATCCTTGAACCAGCATTCAGATTTAATGTGCAGTTTTTATTTTTGATTGTAGATACCTTCTTGGTAAATAAATACCACGGTCATATTGTCAAAATTTGTTTTCATCCTGACTTAGAGGAACACATCATGTTGGTATTTCAAAAACAAGTTTTTCTAATTGTTTGGGTAAGTTAGTTAATTTTTATTTAGCATAAATGCTACAATTTACATTTTTCAAGCATAAAAATCTAAATATTATGACTACTCTAAACTAGCTTCAGAAACCGTACTTTTGTGTTCCTTATCAGCTTTTAAAATTGATTCTTAAATAAACAATCTCTTAAATTAAGTTTAAATTTTTATAAGATCTCTGAGACTTTATAATAAACGGTAGTTTGAATAGACTCTTTATGGAAAATTGACTTATAAACAATCCCTTTAAAAATATAATTTAAATAAGTCTTTGTTTTGGCTTGTTTGGTAATTATGTTCTTCACAGTTTTCATTTACGAATGTTCTTAGATTTTAGGGGCAATAAATTATTTTTTATTTTATAAATAAAAATTTGAACTAAATAAGAAATTAAATTACGAACATTTAACCATTCTAATTTTCTTAACATTAAAGTAATTTTTGTATATTTATCACAATGTAGCAAAATCCGCATGACTTTGTTTTGTAAAATTTGTAATTTATCAAATATTTCTTCGTTTGCCAAATACAAAAATGTAGAACCATATAGAAAATGTGGATAGATAATAGTAATATAAATAATTTTTTTGGAGAAAAAATTTAAATTTGGAGAAATTTTTTTAAAATATTCAATTTTACCAGCAATTTTATTAATAGTCTTTTCAAAATGTAAGTTAAAATTTAATCTATCATCTATAGTTATACCTAAATATTTAAAGGATTTCACTATTTCCAAATTTGACCCTTCTAATGAAATATACAAGTTATTAGTGTTTAAATTTTAATCAATATAGTTAAAGCTAAAGATACAGATAACTCATTTAAATGGGACGCTTGAATCTGTCCGGAGACATCAATGCTCGTCGAAACTATGTAATTTCGTGCGGTAACCCTCGACTCGCGAACGGGAACGAGACGCGGCGCGGCGTTGCCAATCACTAAATATTAGATATTTTAGTTAAAAGAGGAATATTGAATTTAGCTGTTAATACAGAAAATAAACTTATTCCTACAAAAACCTGAATAACTAAATCAAAGACACAACGCAGAATATTATTTTAATAAAAAAGTAGTTTTGAACCTATTAACTTACAGGAAGAGGAAGATTTTTGGCTTTATAAGATACTTATATGTACGGTATTATTATGACACCCACATTCAGGGTTATTTATTCACAAAGATAGAGATTAACAAAGACAAAGTGTAAATACAAAATGTGTAGGGTAAGAAATACTTTTTTTAATGGAATGCCCTTTATATTGTTTATTTTTATGTAAGGCCATTCTCTATTGATTTCAAAAATATATGATTTGATTATATTGACGCAAAGCGTTTATTAATTATTTTGGTTTAACTGCAACATTACTTGCTATTTAAGTCCAAGGTAATATTATAGTATAACGCAAAACTTATAGTTATTGTTAAACCAAAATAATTGAAAAAATGGTTGCGCCAAAGTAGTCAAACTATATATTTTTGAAATCAGAAAAAAAATAACATTCACTAAAATTATAAAATACAGGGTGTTTCATTTAAAAACCGTATTTACACTTTTTCTCTATCTTCATTAATAAACCCTGTAGGTAGGTGTCGAATATAGTATATAAGTAGGTAATCAAAAAGAAACTAAATATTTTCTTCTTACTAAACACATCGTAAATAAGACAAGCAGGTTTTTCATAATCAACAAAATTTGACGGAAACAATATAAATAGCAAAATAGTTATTTTTGTAACCAGTAACTAATTTTTTTTTTGGGCTTAATTGTTGCCGTTTCCAGTGGTTAATATATGTTAATAAAGGTTACTATAGCTGCCATAGAAAAATATATACATCGGGGGATAGCCGCAAATTATCTTTGGCAAAAGTCTGCGGTCGTTACTCTCGTCTGCAGGCTTCCTCAACGCACTTGGCAACATTGCGCGTTAATTTCTCGGATGAATGCAGGCTTTTCAAAGCCTGCATACATTTAGGGGGCCCTGAAAGTTGCCGTATCTTGTTCGATCTACTGATTAGCTATGTTTAGCGTAACCTTTAATAGATCTTTGATATAACTGATCAAAAGTATTGTTTTCAAATTTTGTTACACAATATATTATTTTGACATAAAATTTAATTAACACGCAGATCCCGTAATAGAGCATTGTTGTCTTTGAGAATTCCAACAACTTGTGTAGACTGAGTAATTTATCCATTTAAGAAAGATAGTAAAAAAACATCATTTTTGGTTATTTTTCACTTAAATTCTGAATTTGGGCAGCAATGCCGAGTGAATAATATAATAAATTGCGTTATTTTAATGCTTTTAAACTAGGATTTTTCTAAAATCAGTGATTCATTTACATTATGCCATCTATTCTGATGTTTTGTAGGCTTTTTATTAATTGATCATCTTATATATCTTCAGATATATCAGACCAGATTAAGTAGAAATAAAAATTATGCACATCCTGAATATAAACAAAATAACGAATAAATAAAATATTTTTGGATCTCTTGTTTTTAGGACCCAGCCAAGAAGAAAATATTACCTTCAGTTGTACCCCACCTAACAAATAAAAACAAAATAGGAGATTTGACTTGTGGTACCTATATGAAACAATGTCACGAAAGTTATGCGTCTTCCTCGAGAGGACACATTTTGATGTTTAGGAGCACCTTGTATGTTAGAAATTACGAAGACGGAGATTTGAACAATTCCAAGATGTATATCAATGCGATTAAGGTTACTCCGTGCTCCATTGGAGTAATTACTACCACCGAAGGGTAAGAATATTATCTTTTCAATCTTCGTTGAACAATTTCACTATGCATATGAAAACTAAGCTATTCTTCTTATTTTACTATCTATTAACAAGAATAAAATTTACGTTTCGTAAGAAATATCAACTATGCTTTTTTGCGCAATTTAAACTTACACTTCTTGGACTTTTATCATTACGTTTATATGCATTGCAAATATTTAAGAACCTATAAATATATCTAAAATGAATTTTTAAGGCAGTTTTCATTGTATGCTCATGTAGTTAATTTAAAACATAAATAAAATTTAGAATGTGAGTGTCGTCACTTTTTGTCACTGTAATTGTACGTAACATTCTATTTTTGGAGTCTGGAATGGTCACAATTATGAGTTCTTGACTTATTTTAACATTGTCCATTTTCATTTCACAGAGTCCATTAGAACGGCACGTTCCAGCAACTCCTGTTACCATTACGACCTTCATAATAAGTATATATCATCGGGGGCCTCAAGCATGAACTTATTCACATCTTCCCCGTTAAACACATTCGATTTTTTGGGGTCTATAACCATCATTTTTTCTTTTCAAAAATGCTCGAAGTTTTGGATACTTAGAAATATCTATATTTTCCTCTATAAAAAGGGTGGACTTCAACATCGAATACTCACACCAAAAGCTTGATGGGGTCTTCAATATAGTACTTTTTTCGTGGAAATACGCCAAAAACAAGGTTTCTGAGACTGCAGTAGCCGTCTTGCTTTGACACCACGTCTTAAAGGATTTATATGCTGCTTCATACCTTTTTTTCGACTTTTCCGGTAGTAGAGATAAACAAATAATGTTCGCTGATTCTTCTATGTCTAAAACATCCATTTTGTCCACACACAATCAAACAATTCTACTTTTTCAAACATTTCGCTATGAATTGTCAACTTGACGTTGTTGATAAAATAAAAACTGCTTATGTTGCTCTGGTAATGGATCACGGCTGCCTTCATAATTTAATGAGAATGCTATCGAATGTAATGATAATGAGAATCCAAAAATATATTCAGCATTTTCTTGTAAACATACAATAGAGGGAGGGGGAAAAGTGGTATATACTATATGGGATGTAAGTACATTAACCAGTCTCGAACTTTTTTGCCAGCAACTGCAAACTTGTCCTCGACTGGTAAATGTTATCCCTTATATTATAAATAACTATTTTGGCATCTAGGGACGCAAAATGTATTGGAGGGTGATTTTTTTACCAGTACAAACATTTTATTAGGCCGCCATTTTATGCCGCCATCTTGAATTCGTACCAAAATATTACCAGTTTATCTCTATACCACAATTAATCGTCGCACTGAATTTGAAATAAATCTATTAAGTAGTTTTTTTATGCCTGAATTGTTTCGCCATCTTGGATTCGTACCAGAATTTTGCCAGTTGATTCTTACGTAAACCTTAATTTTTGTGCAAATTTTGAGGTAAATTGGATAAATAGTTTTTTAGCAATAATTTTTGTCACATTTCATTATTTCGCCATATTTTTACAAAAAATCATCCCCATATATGTGACCCTTAATTTTTGACCAATCCGATAACTAGTTTTTTTAGCTATGCCGCGAACAGGTAGCCATACAGGCAGACTGACCGAATCGAGAAAACATGTTTTTCGGCATATAGGAACCTTGAAACGTAACTGAAAAAGTCTCGGGAGGTAAATTCTTCACGATTACAATACTTCCCATTTACGACGGAAGGATGTTATTATTAGATTAGCGTAATGCATAACACTATTTTTAGAAGAGAATTTAAATATATTCTTAAAAAAGTCGAATAATGATAATAAATAAATAAATAAAACTACAAACCTATTATACCAAAGACTATACTTAGCAGGCGTTGAAATAAAAGAATGGTAGACATTAAAGATATTTTGACATTTAATTGTATTATAATTAATAATAAAGTTTGTCATAAAAGTTATTACATAATTGAAAAAGATTTTTTAGTAATAAATCATTGCTACACTTAGAAACCAACAAAAATAAAATTAAAAGAATTAATTACCTGTATTAGTAGCAAAATGAAACAACATTTTGTTAAATAATACGCATAAAAAATAATTTTATTAAATATAATTTTTATTTTTCTAAAAACTTCTCAAAAACCTACACAAACGTGTAAAATCGAATTCTATTTTTTTTTTATAAAATGTTTCGATATCTCGTCACCTGACATTTCTTTTCGCAATATCAAAATTTGTTTTTAATATATTCCGCCATCTTGAATGTAAAATCACATATGTTAAAATCCATTTATTAGTTATATATGCGCAGAAGCGTTCAAGTTCTTCCAAAATGTTAATAATACATATTATATTGCCAATATGGGGGCCACCTTATACTTTAAGTTATATGGATTAATATGTACTTAATATTTCCTAATTTTTAGAATTCTCTTGGTTGGAGATTCCAGAGGTCACATTTTGTTTTTTGACAGAAGGGTCCGAATTCTTTACTGGATACGAAACCTTTCTATAGGCGCTATAACCGGTATAAGCTTTTCTTTATCTCCAAAGATATACCGATATGAAAATTCAAAAATTTTGGTCAAAGGTTAGTTAAACTTTTGTTCATATGACACAAACAAAAAAAATACGCTGGTTAAAAAAAGGAGCATCTACTTTTTTGTACGTCCATAACTTTTTGTTGTAGTGATGTACAATATTAATTAAATTCTTTTAATGATTTAGTTTCAATTACATTTTGAAGTCTTCCTACATCTTTCAACATAAAGTTGACGGATATTTCTTGTATAATTTTTTTAAAATATCAAACATTTAAAAGTCATTAAAAAGTAGAAAGACACAACCTTTATACTTGTACAGGGTGTCCCATTTTCGTAGGTTTTACGGGGTTTCCAGCTTATGAGTAGAGATAGAGAGATGCGGTTTTCGCGACACCGTGCTACTTTTCGATGAAACTAAAGAAGCCGCAAACAGATTTGCCCTAACCATTTTAGTTTTCGTGCTAAAGGGTGATTTTGAAAATTTGTCATTTTCGGACACCCCCTGTAACTCAGCTATCGTAAAATATATTTAAAATGTTTCAACTGGTATTTATATATTTTTTCACGTAGAATTCAGTGGCTCACTCAGATTTTTGCTGAGAGTCATAGTTTTTGACATATTGGCATAACCTACTATTTTTTTTTGAATGGGACACCCTATATATTATTTTTTCATCTTATTCTTTGTGTCGAGAGCTTTTCAAAAACATACCATAAGTCATATTTATTTTCATAAATAACATGAAAAAATGCATTTTTCTTTAAACGGATTTATGGCATAGCAGATCAATCGAAATAAGAGAAGGTGGCTGTGGAGCCATGGAAAAAGTTAACAAATATTTATTAACGAAATAACAAAGTAACAGCATCAGAAAAAATTAGGAAGTAGGTAAAAGGTAATAATTATAATTTCATTAGAACTACAAATATTGTTCAAATTGTAGACCATTATGTGTCCTACAAGTGTGACAAACTTTAAAAATTCTTTTTAATGCATTTTCTATTGTAAATGACTGTCTTTGTAACTCTGCAAAAGCGTTTTCGGTGGCCATTCTTAGTTGTTCTAAGTTTTCGTATCGCCTTACATAAACCTTGTTTTCTAAATAACCCCACAAAAAGAAATCTAAAACTGAGAGGTCAGGGGATCGTGGTGGCCATCGAACAGGTCCGTGTGTTCCTATCCATCTTCCAGGAAAATGGTCGTTAAGCCAGTTTTGACTTATTCTGGCATTGTGGGCTGGAGCTCCGTCTTGCTGGAAATAAATCCTATTTAGTTGAGCCAAGGGAACATCATCCAAAATTCCTAATGCGTCTTCTAGGATTCGCACGTAACCAATCGAATTCAGATTTCCTTCATATATTTGGTAAACTATTTTTCGGTTGAAAATAAAACAGGAGACATTGAATCCAAATCTGCTCTGACGCTCCCTAGGAAAAATAACATGGTTGTTTTCTTGACTCCAAAATCGCGTGTTGTGTCTATTTAAAATCCCTGAACTAGTAAAATGTGCCTCGTCTGACCAAATAATCTTTTTTTCAAAATCGATATCTTCTGCCTTCATATTTATAAACCAATTGCAGAACTCCAATCTGCGCTCTGCATCACCAGGATGCAGATGATGCACAAGTTTGTATTTATAGGGTTTGAATTTGTGCTTTTTCAAAATTTTCTGCACTTTGGTTTTCGGTACACCCGCCTCTTCGTCTATTTTCCTGCAAGATGTTTCAGGAGCTGTCTGAACGAGGGCTAAAACTTTGACCTCAGATTCTTCGTTGTCTTTATTGTAAGTTCGCGATCGAGGCTTGTTAAAAGATCCATATTGGCAAAGATTATTTTTAATTTTTTGAAAAATTCTTTTTTCTGGTTGTCTTCTCTCGGGATATCTAAGATAAAATAAAGCGAACCAATAAAGTCAAAATGCAGGAAGATAAAAAAGAACTAACCTGTTCAGATAAAGCTCTGCCGCCTGATCTGCATCTTCATTAGACAATATCATATTTCTCAAAATATTCAAATTTTTGATTCTGAGCCATATTAAAAACAATAATTATAATAGACGTCAAGAAAAATTTAAACGCAATAATGCCAAAAATGACAGCAGTAATGGCTGCCTGATCATATTTTTGTTGGCGTTGCCATGGCTACCACAGCCACCTTCTCTTATTTCGATTGATCTGCTATGCCATAAATCCGTTTAAAGAAAAATGCATTTTTTCATGTTATTTATGAAAATAAATATGACTTATGGTATGTTTTTGAAAAGCTCTCGACACGAAGAATAAGATGAAAAAATAATATATAGGGTCTCCCATTTAAAAAATAGTAGGTTATGCCAATATGTCAAAAACTATGACTCTCAGCAAAAATCCGAGTATGCCACTGAATTCTACGTGAAAAAATCTATAAATACCAGTTGAAACATTTTAAATATATTTTACGATAGCTGAGTTACAGGGGGTGTCCGAAAATGACAAATTTTCAAAATCACCCTGTAGCACGGAAACTAAAATGGTTAGGGCAAATCTGTTTGCGGCCTCTTTAGTTTCATCGAAAAGTAGCACGGTGTCGCGAAAACCGCATCTCTCTATCTCTACTCATAAGCTGGAAACCCCGTAAAACCTACGAAAATGGGACACCCTGTATATCATCATTAATGCATTAAACAGATAATTTTAAGTTGAAAGTAAAAAAGAATTGATTTAGTTATTTACTGAACCCAAATATGTTTAATTTTTGATGTAAGATTTTCTAATCAATTTTTCTCGAGAACGATGTATCCTAACGAATTAAACTAAGAGCATGTTTATTTAAAAAAAACCCTAGATTTTTTAATTTGGAATTGTGAATAAAAAAATATCTATGTAAATAAAAGTTAGCGCGACCTTTACCCCTCCCATTGGGGACGCCCCTGATATAGTATTGATATTTTTGACTACAGGATTCAATTCCGCGTATAGCGTATAAAAGTTACCAAACTACCCAAATCTCATAATCTAATCTTTAAACGTTTCGAAAATATTTAGAAAAAAACCACCTTTAGATGGATTCATTCTCGTATCCCCCTACAAAGCAATTTTAGATATATGGTTACAAAACATTTTGGTCTTCTTTTATGACATAGATTACTAAAATAAAAATATTGACCCTTCATTTTGGGAATTTTGACTTTAATGTTTTTTTGTTCGATATTCTTAAAAGATAATATGGAAACATCTTACAACTTTTATATTTAGCTTTTTTTGTGTTTCCTATAGTTAAAGCTGTAAATGTGTCAAAATACAAGTAAAGATTCTCATTAGAAGATTACAATAAACTTACAAGAAAACCTAAAGTTGGTTTTTAAAACTGAAATATAGGTCTAGTATGACTTGGCAAAATAAAACCTATGACAGTTGACAGATAAATTCAAATAAAACGACATCTGACATTAGATCCCACTTTCAATTATTATTAAACATATTTCAAATGTTGAGTGTTTGCGTTAGTGTTTTCATCAATTTTATTTTTGATTCTATCGTTTGTTTAAATGATTGTCATAATAATTATTATTCTATGTAAAATAATATTTATTCTTAAAACAATTTGATTTCGGATTTTAACACTTTTAGATAGATGCCTTGAGGCTGCTGAAGATATTATTTTGGATTGTGATTACGAGGATAAAGAAGAAGAAATTACTAAACTCATTGAGGCACCATTTGATGCTACTTTGGATTATAAACCATTTACGGTTAGGGACTTCTTTTTGTGTAAGTTATAATGATCTTTAATAAATAAATTATACATGCTCTTATCACACATTTTTCCAGGCACTTGCATAAAACATAAAAAGTTTTATTTTCCTGTATTTTAGCATCGTTAGAGAGTAATTTTTCAGTAAATTCTGATAAAACTTAAATATTGATGTTAATTAAATATTGATGTTATTAATTCTTGAATAATTTCGCTCTATTTTTTTATTGTCATTTCCGTTTTCATCAATGCAATATAGCATTGTTCTATAGATGTGCGTAATAATTAGATCCACTTCCATTATTTCCTAAGAAAAAAGGCGTACAGTATTACTTCATTAAGGTCGATATACGTATTATAGGATTATAAATGGCATATGCTACTACAGCTTCTTTATAAACTTCCCACTTCCACTTTTTCCAGTTATGGTCCTAACTCCAGTTTCTTCTCAGTGTGCTGTGACTAATGTCATTCGAATAATTTTACATAAAATTTCCATTAAATGAACTGGTGACGAAATATGTTGGTTATGTTCATCACCAATAAGAGTATACTCCCGCAGCATTTATATCATTCAAGTAAATAATTAGGTAAATTGTTGAAACTTTACTGATATGCAATAACATAGCATCAGTTGATAGTGGAGCTTGCAAAACATTGGGTCTACCCTAAGCTTCTTCAACTTTAAATATTTTTGATTCTCTTCAGAGGAGAGCGGTACACCTGATTGGGATAAACTACCCGTGCCATTATTTGGAAGTTGGAACAATATCATTCGCCTTCTTTTTATATTTTTACAAATAGCTTATAATTCTTGTCAAGACAGAAATATAAAAAGATCTTTTGTCTATATTGACATTTCTTATCCAATCAGTTTATGTTGATGTTGTAAAATTAGTTCCATATTAGATCTTTTGTTTTAACAAATTATACCTTTTTAGCTACTGCAGATTGTAACATTTATGCTTTTGACTTTATCCGCAATACCTGTTCTCCTCTGTTTCAAGTAGCTGACGCCAATATTAGTTGCATCGATGCACATGACGAAATGTAAGTAGAGTTATAATATTTCTACCATGTAATAGGGTACATAACCAATTTTTTAAATGTAATTTAAATCGAAAATTATTTTTTAATTAAATATTAAAATTTTCTTTTGCCGTATTTTTAGAAGATTTTGGTCTTTTATTCTTAAGCCTCTTAAAACATCTCTGACGTCACGGTTTCTTAATATGGTACACTTGTCAATACTTTATGTCTTTAATCCTTAGGTTATTAAAACCTATATAAAAACATTTAACTGTTACAGAGGAAAAAAGCTTGCGTAAGAATAAGTAAAATGGGATCAAGTTATTTTTATTGAGCTCTGAAAAATCCCTCTGAACGATAATTTTCTTTTAAATTCACAGTTTCAAATTATGTGATATTTATGTTTACGTTCTGACCTCTCTCAGCTACCAGGTAAATCACAAAATACAAAACAATTTACATCAATTCTGACAGATTTTGGAGATCATTTTTACAAAGCTCTAATGTTAGTGATAATTACGTGATAAAAATCCATTTAAAAACTTAAATTATAGCAAAGCGATTAGTATATTCCAATTCCAAATAGCGCAAAATTGTTTTGGTTGTATGGCCTTTTCATCCCGTAAAAATGTGTATTATGAAATAAATAAAGCAAGTAATGTATCATATCTTTTTTATTTATGTGCGTTTTTTAATCTGTAGGAGTATTTTTTTGCTGAAAATAATAAAATGATTTATTACTTTATATCCTAGAAATAGGTGATGAAAGGCGAATATTAATATAGTGAAAATAATGATAAATAATGTGATTACAAAAACTGATTTACATAGTTCTAGTTTTACACTACATATATTCAGGTCAAATAATATTAACGTTATTTTGTTAACAAAATGATGAAAATTATGAAAAAAAAATAAAAAATAATAAAAGTAAATATCTCAAGTATATGTATGTATAATAATGCAATAATTTTGACCGTACCTACCTGTTAAAAATGAGAATTTAAATTATCTAAAGGAAGTCTAACTAATACAGCGCCATATTTTGGTTTCTACCGGTAAGACAATATGGATACCAAAGGTTGGGCTCTTTTTGTTTTTAGTCCTTTCTTTCAAGTAACTGTTTTTTACTTTGACATTAACCCCCGTATTCACTAAAAAGGTTTAAGAATTAGGGCAGGTCTAGTTGCCATGGTACTTAAAACTTTTAGTTCACCAGTTATGTTTCGCTTATGTCACTGTCATTTTGTAATTGTTACATTTAGAAAAATTATTTGTTCAATTGTTAAAAATGTCATCTTAAACCTATAACAGCCAAGTTAGACCTGGTCTAAATTTAAACCTCTTAAGTGAATACGGGTGTAACAGTTTAGAAGCTCGTCTAATTATTAACAAAAGATTCTGGTTTCAGATAGATTAACTGAACCGACTGTGGAAGATATATTGACTTGCAAACTAAGACGAAAAATTTAATGTTTTTATGTAAAACCGTATAAACTCTATTTTTTAGAAAATATTTTCTTAAAACTAGTTTATATAAAAGTAAATTCATCTATAATGGGGTTAACACAAATTGTATATGTTAAGTTTATCATTTAAATAACTATGCAGTTGTCGCCCTATGTCAGTGTTGATCGCGGCAGGTGAGGATTGAAGACCGAAATAGAAAAAGTCTCTTTTTGCAGAAATCAAGTGATAAGGTTCTTTCCTCCCTTAAAAAAAGCAAGTTACCTTTCTGTGCTTGTATTTTTCTTGTCAAAATATCTTGAAGTTTCTGTAAAAAACAAGAAATATTTTAGAAACAAATGTCAGTGTTTTTGAAAAAATTAATATAAACATACAAATCAATATGCTTATTATTAAATTTATAATGTTATAGAAAAATACTGTGGCACCCAGTAACCCAAGCTTTAAAATGAGAACAAGCTTCAGAATTGTATTTGTAATTTTAATAGACCTAGAGATTAGTTTAAGTAACAATTTGGAAATTAGTTTTAGAAATCTTTCGAATGTTGTTAGAATTACAACACAATTTGTCCATTTATGATTCACATATTTTCATTGTTTTAGGCCCTATATTGTAATCGGCTACGAAAATGGTAGAGTAACGTTAATTAATTTTGAATTGAAAGAGCAAATTGCGAACCACATGTTACCCAAATTTGAGGATACTATAGGAATAGACGTTATTACATGCATAAAGTATTCCCATGACTGTAAGTAGATTCTTTTTTAACCTAATTGGCTGTAAAACTAATTTTTAATTTTTTTTTTAATGATAAGCCGTAATGACAACCCCCGGGCAAAATTCAAAATTTGTTTAAAGATAAATGTAATTCGGTTATGTTAATTTAAAATAAAATAACATATACCATCTAACAAGATCATTAAGTCAAGATATAAAATGTATCGCTAGAAATTATTTTTTACATAACTGTCAAAATCTCTAACTCTTAGGATAGTTTGATACTTAGACTATGAAAACAAGAGAGACCCAACTCTTTACGTTTAACACGGGATCATAGATTGAATTTCTTTCCTTTTCACTACACCGATAGGTGTAGGTTGTTGTCACGTTTTAAAAATTCTCAAATATTCTAAGCCAAGTTTTATCGAATTACTCCAATATGTTTATATATTTCATAACCTAGTTTAATGTATATCAAGAAACTACACACAATAATTAACCTTAGACTATAAAACATTGTTTTATTCTCTAAGTAAATAACTAAGGTCTTTAAAAAATTACAAAAATGTAATAATAAAAATATTACCAAATAGAACTGCCAACGACGCTACTCCAAATTTACATCCCTTACGAGTAGTTTTACGACTATTCATTCATAGCAGTCATGATAGTCCTCTTGTATATAGTCTAATTACAAAACAGACGCTGCATTGTTGTCATTTTTGTAACCGTGTTCAATCGTTGTTGTTTATATGTTTTTTTAGTTTTTTATTGATTTTGTAAGTTCTGTGTGTTGTAGTACTTAAATAAATGAAAAACCGTGGTGAGGAAGTGTGTTGTTTATGCAAATAGAGACTACTTAAGTCCAAAAGTATCATATCACAAGTAAGTCTTGACGTAATTAAGGTTAGATATCAGTGGTGTCCGAACCGTAAGGCGTTAGCATTTACACACATTAATTTGATATTAAGGCCATTCGAGTATGTTAATTTTCATGGGAAGCAAGAAATTAATGGATACTAATTGAACAAAAACATATATTTTGCCAATTTTGGGTTGGGTTTTACATAACGTAAACATTAAAATACATAATAGCTCTCCAAATGCTTAAATGCGTTATTTACAATACAAATATACTATTTTGGATCTGAATAAGTTCTATATTTCTTTGGCTAAACGATTTTGTTTAAAAACAATCGTATTTTTTTGCGGATTTTTAAAATACTTCTTGGTTATAAAACATTTTGTTTAAATCATATTGTGATTTTAATCTTCAGATACCAACGAGGAAGTAGCTGACTTTATTCCTCCATATACCAAATTCCAAACTACTTAGTTCCTCGGGTTATATCTAATATATAATAAAAATATAGTATATTTCGTACCTAACTTTTTAGTATATAAAAGCTTTTAAAAGAATTATTTTATGAGTCCTTTAAATTTTGTAATACTTCAATACTATTAATATTCAAAAGTTTAATGTATTTCTGATATATTTTTTGTTTTATAATTTCTCATATATAGACAATACAAATTATGTATATCTATAAGTAAATCAGATGTTTGGAAATAGGCGAGTTGAAAACACAAATTATTAAATTTTTATTGAACTTTCTAGTAGATCTACAATAAATGCCTAGTATATTCAAATTAAAGTTAGTAAAATAGTTATAGAGACATGTAGGGCAGCTGAGAAGTTTGTTAGGTTATTCCATGAAACTAATAGTATTATTGATAAAAACATCAAAGATATAGTTATTGCATTTTGAATTTTTTGAATGTCTGATTCGGGATCACATACAT
The DNA here is from genome assembly GCA_030620095.1 of Kuschelorhynchus macadamiae. Taxonomy (NCBI): domain Eukaryota; kingdom Metazoa; phylum Arthropoda; class Insecta; order Coleoptera; family Curculionidae; genus Kuschelorhynchus; species Kuschelorhynchus macadamiae. The sequence continues at coordinate 1,192,389 of JAUTXW010004690.1, forward strand.
GACGACAAAGTCCTAAGTGAACATCCCATCCCAAATTAATTTTAAAAAAGGATTTCAAGGTAGAATACATCACGAAACCACGAAGCATTTAGACTTAACCAAGACACATGAATCTAAGAGTATCAATACAAAGACCCTATTAATGGAGTAATTATATCTAAATAGGGAAGGGAACAAAAATAATAATATATATATATATATATATATATATATATATATATATATATATATATATATAAAGGGGCTTATTTGCTAAAATATGAAAAAGTTATAATAAGAAAAGTTGTTTATTTTTTAACTTTACATATGCATACCAAATTTTGATCAAAAATTCCAACATTTATTTTCTTTAACTTTTGCTTGTTTTATGAAAATTCTTAAAAATTAACCATTGTCTAACTTTAAAAAAAATGTGTCCTGTTAGTAATCTCATCATAATATTAATTTCTTATACCTAAATATTGCATAAACACTGTCTTTTTTCGAAAAAAAATATAATCGCGATGTGTACCTTCTCAAAACTATTATTATGTCAACAGTTTTACGACAAATATAAATTTCGAACCCAAAATTTTATTTTAAAATTACGGGGTTTGGGGCTATTTGGGTTCAGTGGCCCTTAATCTGGGCGAGGCATTGAGAGAGCGCCTTTTAGAAAAAAATGTTCAATGGTTTTTAAGTATTTCCTGGTCCCTTGTTTGCGCTTCAAAATTATTGATGACAAAAAAGGTCCTGTATTTCACTGATAAAGTACTGGTTCATGTTTCGCAGGGCCCCCTTCGCATGTGGGCCCTACACATATTCAATAATAAATTGTCGCAAAATATATCGCGAGCTCTGTGCTGGGACTCCTGCCGATGACGCCTGGGGCTATAGACCCAATAGCTCCTTTTTAATCCAGGGCTAAAGAATAAATTTAGATACATAAGGTTCAAAGAGGAAATTAAGATCATATTTGATCTCAACATAACATTTTGTGGATAGATAAAACAACTTTTACGGCTAGTAGGAGGGCAAACCATCTGAAATTTGTTATCATGCAGAATTCATTATTTAAATCTGTTATGCTATTTTTTGAAAACTATACTTTTAAACCAGTTCATTATAGTTTTCGTTTTTTTTTAGATCGATAAATTTTCTTTTACCCGGAACTTTCCTCGTAACGGATTCCACCACACACACATATAACATGGATTATATATCCATATACTTAGTTATTCTGTAATAAATTCACACATTATATAAATGTCAATGTGTCAATTTTTTTATTACGAGGAAGGTTCTGTTAAAAGGACTTATTTTTGAACCCAAGTCTTACTTTATAAGAAATTACAAACACAATGTCTGTTTTGGAATTTGTTATGAGGGATGTTCGGGGCAAAGAACAATGCTCTGATTTTTTAAAAATTTATTTACATACATACTTACGAACATACAAATATACATTTAATTATTAAATTTTTGATTTATTTATCGGTATTATTTTATAATTACTTATACTTTACTTATTATAATTTTACTGACTTTTTTAACATTAAATTATGCCGCCATTTTGTTTCGCCATATAGGATATACCAAATTTTACAGGTTCTTCCCTTTTTCACACTTGATTTTTTTGTAAGATGTCAACTTAATTGGATAAATAGTTTTTTGATACTTATATTTTAAACATTTAGTTAGGCCGCTATTTTGTTTAGCCATAAAGGCTCCCCACCAAAATTTTACCAATTTATTCCTAGGTTACACTTGATTTTTGGGCAAAATTTGAGGTAAATTGGATTAGCAGTTCTTTAGTGATATTTTTTAAACATTTCATTAGGCCGTCATTTTGTTCTGTAATATTGGATGTTCCCAAAAATATTACCATATGACTCTTAATTTTTGACCAAAATTTGAAATCAATCGGATAAGTAGTTTTTTAGCTATGCCTCAAACAGTCAGGCAGATCGACATATTTGAGAATTTCAACATCTCTGAAACGTGAAGATCTGCAAAAACCTCGGAGGGTGATTTCTATACTATTACAATACTTTCCTCTTACAAGGAAAGTCAAAGAGACCGCAAAATACTTATATCACCTCCCCTGAATTTCTGACTACGCGTGTAACATATACTTAAAATTGGCAAGAACACATTAAATTGCTTGCTATAAACATATATTAAATTAAAGATAAACGAGCCGCTGCTGGTTCAGTCTATAGTGAGAGCCAACAGGGTTGGCATTTTTGAGACTGGCGACGCAGAGGAAGATATATGTTTTATCTCGCACCCATAGCAGGCGAAAAACAATAGATCCAACTTTCGAAACTATTTATGAATGAAATGTTGAGTCTATCCTTTGTTTTATAGTCTAAGGTTTGATACAAATATTTTTTAATTACAAAAAAAAACAATGTCAGTCTCATTGAATAATTTTATGTTATCATCTGCATTGTCATATTAATAATATCAAAGTATTGGTATTTATCCTACATTGGAAGGAAGGCACTTTCCATCTATCTATCAGACCAGTCAAGGTTAAATGATGATTTTAAGCAATAAACGACACAAGAAATTGTCAAAGTGGATAAACTACTCACTAACTGACATGTTCGGTCTTAAACCTAAGATATAGAAAACAATTTTTACAAAATACTCTTAATTTTGGTACCATTTGTAATGACTCACTTATATTTAAGCGACTGATGAGCTAACTTGAGCTGTTTAAAAAAGTTAATACTGCACACGTTTTAGCTATAAATAAATATTTCACGAAATTTTATTTTTTCTTGTCTCTCAGATGGTATTACGCTTATCAATTTTGAAAAAACAAAGTGGTTTGACGAAAAATGGCTTTTTATGAAATACTGCAACTAAAACTAATAAATGGATAAAACTGACATACCTAGAAATTAAATTTCGTTGCTTTCTTATATAGAGCTCTTCGATGATCTTCAGAAAGATAATATCAAAATGCCTCGCTAACAAAAAATAATAAGCGAAAATTCCTAAATTCCGTTTTAAACATTTTTTGTGACATATCGGAATATTGGAATAAGCTATTATTCCCCTTTAAAAAACCAAAGTTTCCCTTGGATTCCATTATCACCTGGCCTCTGACATCATTTGGACCCCCCACGGTGCGGGGGCTAGCGGAGGTTGTAGCTACACCACTGGGTAGTATATTACTGCGGTGTTTCATAAAATGTTGTTCTCAAAACGCTTTAATTTTTCAAAATTGATAAACGTTAAAATTTATCTTTAAAAACGTGCTGGAGGCAAGCAAAAACTTTACTCAATAATATTTTAACTCAGCTAAAAGTTGTAAAGTAAAAAATATTAAACCTATTCTATTCCAGTCCATTCTGACCTGCTGTTTATTGACGATATATGTAGTTTCACCTCAAGTTACAACTTAAAATATGAAAATATATTTAAATTACGTCAAACGGTGCCAAAATTGTTTTGCTCTAAAAATGTAATACGGCAAATTAGCATTATTTTTGTTTGCTCTATATACATATATTTTAGAGATTGCCTACATTTTCCCGGAGAACCAGTATAAGTGAGTCTTCCCAAATAACAGTTGCCAAAATAGTTTATTTGTAAATGATTTAATTCCGTCTTGTTTTTATTTATTTAAAAAAAATATTTGTTTATAGATTAATGATTTAATTTTTAAAACATTAACTTTTTCAGCACTGCATCTCATCTGTGGACGTGCTAATGGTGAAGTCTGGGTTTTGGAGCCTATTGTCTTGACACCCAAAACTTCAAAACCTTTTAAATGCGGTTACGCCAGAGTAGAAAAAATTGATTTCTCGTACAATTCACTCCAGTTTGCATATTATGTACGTACAACAATAACATATATACACCTTAATTAACAAATGTTATTTTATCATTTTTACACAGTTCCCTTGAATCGGTTTAAGCACTAAAGTATTAATTAACATTAGAACCATATCTAAAGGTCCATGAATTGGATATACAGGCGGAGTTCTTATTTTTTTATTTAGTTGCTCGAGGGATCTTCAGTAGTTAGGTAATCGCAACGTTAGACGGGGAACTAAACCAGCTTATTTATTCGACACCAAAGTTATATGGTCTTTTTCCAGGTGTAATCTAAGTATGCTTATTGACATTTAAATAATTATAGATTTAAATAACTTTAAATATTTAGGTACATCGGTCTCTGAGATAGGTTAGTTTGCACTTTTTCGAATTACTACTGTGATGTGTGGGGTTGTTAGTCCCCACCGGACGTCTCCTTAGGTAGCGGTTAAGGAAATGCGCACCGGATAAATTAAATACCCAGGGCGGACTAAAACTAATACTGAGCAATAACAGCTAGTTGTCTAAAACTTACTTATGCAAGAAAAAGGTTAATTTTAATTCAGATCAGATGGGAAACGCCGGGAAACGACGTAGTCGTATCCACAAAAACTGCCTGTGCACACCGATGGAGAAAGCAACAGGAACTTACTCCACTGGTTATCGCTACTAAATTCATCATCATGGCTAAAAATGGAACAATGGCCATTAGTCCCTGGCTACCCTGGGATGGGTGCGAAGAACTTCAGGCTAGCTGTGAAGATGAGAGTTAGTACGGGGAATATGCGGAGCTTGCTTGAACGAGAAAAAATACATAATGTTATACAAGAGATGAAACGACTGAACATCGCACTCCTCGGTATTAGTAAGATGAGTTGATAAAATTCTGGAAAGTTTAACGTGTATATTATGTATACAGGTACTTGGATTTGTTGTTCAAATTTTCTATATGTTGTTCCACGGATGATTTTTAAAAAAACTTTCAAGGCGTGATAAGACTGATTGTACGGTAGTCTTGTTGGGTTTCGTTTCTTAGGCAGTGTAACACATGCTGATTTCAACCAGTCATTAGGTATAATACCTGTTTTAAATGTATTATTAAACAATTTCACCGATTCATCCAAACAGCATTCTTTAAATAATTTCAGTATTTTTGCTGGTTCATAGACCTTTGCTTTTTTCACTCTTGTTAATGCTTTCTAATCTTTTTTTCATCATAAGTGGACTGTTTTTATCTTGTTTTAAATCTTTTTTGTCCGTGCAATAAGCATAAGACATAACGTTTCCTTAGAAAAGAATTAATAATAGGCTATCTATATAAATTGAGAAACGTAAAGGCCCAAGCTCTGTACCCTGTGATATTCCAAGTCTCAATTAGTGTGTCACCTATTTTAAATTGTTGGATACGGTTATCTAGATAACATGTAATTGGTTTTAGTGACACATCTCTCAGTCCGATATGAAAAAGCTTGTCCAAGAGAAGACCATGTGACACCGTATCAAAGGCTTTTGCAAAGTCTATGAATATTAAAGTACATCTTTTATTTCTTCATATTCCTAGATACATGATCCGACGATTCCAGGCTTCCCCTAAAACCAAACTGAAAATTTGATAGTAAATTATGGTCATACTTTTTTAATTGCTAATTCTATACAATTCTTCTATTTACAAAAAGCGTAGCCGAATCATAAGGACAAGAAACAGTGCGCATATCATCCCAACTGTGCTCTTCAAGAATTCGAGCAAAACGGGCATTATCAAATTTAATACTATATTTATTTTTTTTAGTGAAGTCACGTTGACACTTAACAGAACTAGTATCAAGAAACTGATAATCTCTCTTATATTAAAAAAAGATGATCTATACAAATTTTACTCACCCCTACTTCTCTTATAACTCGATTAAAACTAGTTTATCTTAAGCAATTAAAATAGTTCATTACGTTAACATTATACCATCCAATAAGATATTTAAATTAATATCATCTCCAAATATTTAAATATCACATTAATGAGATATTTTGTTTTTAACATATTCTTAAGAACAATAACAAATTCAATTGATTTTAAACAAAGAAACCCAAAACTGGCATGCGCTCCTATAGACACATATTTTCTTAAAATAACATGTAGGTATTTCTGGCTACCACATTCTATACTACTATAATCAATGACTAGCGATGTTTTTACATAAAATAAAGTTCGATCACATTTATTATTTATACTATTATTTTAAAAATTCTATTAAACTCATTACAGCAGACCAAATAATTAAATCAAAATATATGTTTAAAGATTTCATTGAGGTAACGCAACAATTTTTTTTCTTATATTACGTATATTAACATAAATGCCATTTAGATTTGATTTTTTTACACATGAGAGGCCATCTAGATGCTCACACGAAATGACCTTGAAATTGTCACGTAAGGGATTATAAGCCACTTAAAGTCTACTCCCATATAACAAGTAGTAATTACTTACATTTTTTACTGAGATTGCGACAGTTGGTTTGTATCCTTTATTATTATAGCACCTGGCCCTTTCTTCTCTATATTTAAAACCTTTTCAGCCCTTTTCTAAACAAATTGGTAGCCACAGTTTTTCAGTAATCTTTCCTATAGTAATACCAGTTAATATATATTTATTATTATATTTAATATTTTTATTATAAAATCCAAATAATACAGATGCTGTTGTACCCGCTTCATTAATTGTGTTGTCCGAGTGAAAAGGAAACACTAAGTTTCTATATATCTTCTCTCTTACTCATCAGATATCACAGAATTTGTTTATATAAGTATTAACTTAAACCCGATTACAGAATAACTATGGCGACCGCGGTTTCCAGGAGCAGATGACGAACCGCTGAATTTCCAGTGGGAACCCCAGACAGACTATCCTTCTTTCCTGCTCTTCATCACAGCTCGTTCTCCGCAGTGTCGACCCTTCTTATAGGCCGGCCTGTGCTACCATGTCTGGCTTGTGCCAAGACATCACTTTAATATATTTTTGTTTGTTGTCATTTCTTATGTATACCATATTACCAGCAAGTTTCCCTTTTCTGTTTTTAGCTTTAAGTATCTTCAGCTTATTTTGCATCGTGTCCATAGGAACTACAGTCAGCAACCGTTTTTCTTTAGTTTTCCTCTTATCCTTATATTAGATATGTAGTTTTCTAAAATAGATTCGTTTACATGCCTAAGGACACTCTGGATATTCTGCTCAATTTATAAATTATTATTCCCTTTGCTTCAAATTCCTCATGTGATTAGATTCCTTTCGATTTTTTTTTTGATTCAGTATAATAGATTTTATGTAGGTCGTCACCCATATATTAGCTAGATAATTCGGAGATCGTTGTCATGGTCCATGTTTCTTTCTTTCTTATGTGGTTAAATATTGTTCGCGTTTTATTACAATCTTGTCTTTAGACTTAGGTTCAGTTTTAGTCTTCCATCGTGGAGATAGATTAGTCTGTCACCTGTGCAACCGATACACAAACTTTTTTCAATAATTAGATCCTTTTGTATTTAAACGTAGATGTAAACCTATTTGTCATAAGTTAATGAAGGCATCTAAAATATCCATATCAAATCGCAGATAGGCATGTGAACTAGAGGAATCGCTATGTAATGTGTCACAAATATTTAAATAGTCCTTTGAGTCTAACGAACTAAATTAATACCTAGCGTTTTTGATATAATATAGAATTCTCAAGTTTTTATGATATAAATATATAAATTTTCTCCTGAAATGACCTATACCTAAAGTTACGTGCTGACCGGCGCATTCATTTACGTTTGATTAAATTAAAGTTATTTATATTCCAACTCTTAATGCTAGTACAACTATTCATTACACATTAAAATTAAGACATGTTTAGTAAAATTTACACAACCATGGGAAACTGTGTTCGTGTTATTTGGAACCTCCTGATTGAAATTCTATCCCTGAAAATAATAGGCGCTATGTTAAAAAATAGCTTCAATTCAATTTTTTTCAAACACATTGATGTCGACCAAACTATTAAAGTTCCTTACTTATAAAAAGGTAACCACAAAAACACAGAAATGATCTGATTGATGACAATTAAGCAAAAACTGAATTTACTTTATTATCAAAATAACGACTTAAATGATGTTTGGCGGACTATAAACTGAACTTAAAATTTGGCACACGAATCTGAGTAACTATGGAAACGATGCAATGATAATTCGCGGTTGGCTACAACTCTGTAAATCCATGGAAACGGCCTGCTTTTGACATACCCTTTGGTCGATGTTTTAGTTCTGTGTGGTGTACTTAAAAGCCTGGGTTATAGATTGAAAACGTTTGCGTCTTCGCGTCGCCGTTTGCTCTGCCCTTGAAGTTTACTTAACGCAAAGCAATAAGTACGGTTATATTTTTGCCGCCATCCATTTGAGTTTCCGCTAGCCGTCGAAAAGATGGCGATTTTTAACTTTGACGGAAGCGGCTGGCGAAAAACGACGTTTGCGTTAAGCTGCAACCAATGAAATTGTTGGATTTAAGAGTGCCTTTTAAAACGTTTGTCTTTCGTAATAAATTTGACATTGTACACATAACATCCTCGTCCATTTAAAAAAACTGCTTGGGGTCATTGTCTTTAATTTTAAGAAAATGCTTGTAGCAGTTTTAACAACTTTAAGTAACAACTTTACAGCTGCGACACACATTAGTATACCACAATGGCTAGTCTTTATTAGGCATCATTAATATGATTTTGATTATCCATGCTCAGTAAATTAAAAAACGCACATTAACTGAAAAACAAGCACGAACAAATTGTATTACACAAAAAGGCGATAAATATAAACATTAAAGTAAGGTTAGTTCCACAGGCGACGCAAAGCGCAAACGTTTTCAGTCTATAACTCGGGCTAATAACCAGCGTAAACACTTAGCTCAAACCGACGACGCAAGACGCAAACTTTTTCGATCTATAACCCTGGCTTAAGAATTGTTGGCGGATTATATTCGGTCCAAGAGAATATCGGTGTAAAGTTAAATTCTCGTTTTTGTTACTGTGCGTAAACCACTTAATATCTCCAGTCTAGCAGGTCGATCTAGGCTTTCGACAGAAATTTTATTAGCCTAGCGAATGAGGTGGATATTCAGCCAAATACAAAATATGGCCTTTGTCCTTGGTCATTAAAAAAGCCGTTGTTTTTTTGAAAGAAAAATTTAAAATAAATGTGTTTTTGATTTTGTGACAGAATACCGGAAAGCTAGAGTATTTCAATAAACAAAAGTCGACGCGTTTTACGCTTACTTCTGTAACCTCTTAACGGATTCCGTCAAATAATTGTATGCTTTTTTCAGGATGTAAACAGGACGGTTTTTATATTCAATTACTGGCCCGAAAAAAATTGTTGGGAGTTTCGAGGAAAGGTTCGGTCACATTATGACCAGATACACGATATCAGTTTTTTCCCAGTACGTGACGATAATTCTTCTATTCTTTATACTATAGCAGCTGACAGACACTTAGTTGAATATAATAATCTGGATTTAAGGTAAGTATCATGATAATAATTTGGAAGGTGAAGGAATTCTTGGAGTGTTATTTTGAAAAAAGTATATATAAGTGTGTCGGTGGTTATGAAAAATAAAGTATTACTCCTTGGAATTGCAGAAAAAGATTAACGCGGCAAGAGCTATAATATAGTTGAAAAAGACATTTTATTGGGATGACTAAAGCACAATGAAGTTTGTTCAAACGTAGACACGTGTTTCTGACTAAGGTCTTCATAAGTACGGTCAACTAGTTGAGAGACGAGCACAACTACAATTTAACACAAAAAAAACCACACCAGAGCCAGCAACAAGTATCAAGTCCGGCGAAGATTTCGGATGTTCTCTTGGTATTCAAAAATGCCGGTTTTACTCAAGTGTGGTTTTACTTCCCCGCAAAAAGGAAAGTATTGTAATCGTAAAAAATTAACCTCCGAGGTTTTCTCATATTTTTAGGTTTCAGGGAGCCTAGATGCTGGAAAACACGTTTGCTCAATTCCGTCGGCAGGTCTGTTTGCGGCATAGGTAAAAAATTACTTTCCCGATTGACTTCAAATTTTTATCAAAAATTAAGGGTCATATGGGGATGACCTGGTAACATTTTGATAAAAATCCAATGTGACAAAACAAAATGGTGGCCTAATGAAATTTTTAAAAAAATATTAAAAAATTACTTATCAAATTTATCTCAATTTTTGCACAAAAACCCAATATTATGTGGGAATCAAATGATAAAATTTCGGCTTAAAAACCACTTGTGTGCCATTTCAAATAATTGTGGTATACAGTAATAATTCAAAGATGACGGAACAAAAATGGCGGCCAAATAACATGTTAAAAAAATTAAAAGTAAAAAAATCTTCTTATTTAATTGACTGTAAATTTTGGAGAAAAACTAGGATAAGGATAAACTGGTGCGAATTCAACATACAAAAATCAAGTATGGCGTAGGTAGAAACTGGTAAAGTATTGGTAAAAATGTTTAAAAGACAGTATATTTGTGTTACTAAATGACTATGTACTGAACTAAATTGGTTCACTTCACTCACTTCACTACTCCTAATAAAAGGAAAGATTCATACTAGGGAAGTTCTGGGTAAAGGAAATTTACCGAATTTTTTCATTGCGCTTTAGTGGTCATCCCAAAAAAATTGCTTTATATATATATATATATATATATATATATATATATATATATATATATATATATATATATATATATATATATATATATATATATATATATATATATACGTATATATATATACATACATATGTGTATAATTATTGACCTAATAGTGACATAAAGGAGACAAAACGAATTATTAAACCAAAACAATATTTTTTCGAAACAAGACCTTTTTTTTATTTATTTGCAACATTCCCAACCAACAAGTTAATTACAGGGGATACTAATATTATAACAAACTAACAATTAAGATAAATATTAAATAATATAATAAATAATAATTGAAGAACAGAATAAATCATATTAACACAGTCAAAATTATTTTTTCTTTAAATCATGTTTCGATAAAAATTTTTTTTTACTTCCTTTTGAAATTTTATTAAAGTTTTTATTCTGCGTAAATGTGTTGGTAATTCATTATATATTAATATACCACTATATAAAAATGATTTTTTTTGCAAAATTGCTTCGAATATCATTTGTATTTAATAAATCTGTTTATCGTATATCATGATTATGTATAGTATGTTTTTTTTTTAAATCTATATTGGATAATTTATCTTTTATAAGTATTGAATGAATTAAAATGCATGTTTTTTACTTATAAATATGGTTAGTATCTAAATAGCCAAATTTTGTATATAAATTTATTTTTGGTTCTAGGAAAGGACGTTTATGTATACATTTAATAATTTTACTTCGTAAACAACATAAAGGTTTCAATGTTTGTAAATTAGCAGATCCCCAAACTGAAATCAAATATTGGAATTTTGAATATATTAATGTAAAATAAATATTTTTCATAAATTTTATTGGTATATTACAACGAATTTTATATATTCCGACAACTTAAATTTCCATCCATGAATAGTCCCAAAAATTTAATGCATTTACTGTAATTAAAATATTTTTGGTTGAATTTAATTGATTCCATTTGATTACTTATATGATTTTTGCTTATAAACATAAAAGAAGATTTTTCAAAATTTAAAGTTAGTTATGAAATTGTAGCCAATTGGATATAATTGTTAAATCTTCTGCGATTTATTATCTAATTTCTAAAAAATTATTTCCAAAATAAAAAATATCTGTATCATCCGAAAATAGTTTTATGGTTCCATTAAGTTTTAATTTTGAAATTGAATTTATGTATATTAAAAATAAAATTGGTCCTAATATTGAACCTTGAGGTACACAACATGATATTTCTTTCCTAGAACTAACAATATTTTCAATTTGTACATTTTACTGTCTACCATTTAAGTAATTTTGAAACCAACAAGATATTTTCTCGAATTCCAATATTGTATAATTTTTTTAATAAAATATTATGATTAATTCTGTCAAAAGCTTTGCATAAGTCTAAGGATAAGTTACAACATTTATTATTTTGATCAGTTTTTAAGAGTATATCAGTAATAATATCAACTTGACCACTCAATAGTAAATTTTTAATTTCTAAATTATTTGATAATTTATTGTGCATTATTTTTTCTACAATTTTTGATAGAACTGGTAATACGTATATTGGTCTATAATTATTTGGATTAATATGATTTCCTACTTATTTTAAAAGATAATTTAATAAGATGTTTTAAAATTGGAAATAGTTGAATTTTGACTGTTTTAATAATTTGTATAGAAATTTTGTCATGTCCACTAGATTTTGGATCTGATGAATTATCCTTGGAGCAAAATTTCCTATTCTACTTTTAAAGGGTATATATTCGGCCCCTAAACCTGACTAAGCTAACCTCGAGCCATTGTGAAAAGTATATTATTGAGTTTTAGAACATTTTGCATGGATTTTATTGCAATACCATATATTATTGATTTTAAAAATCTCCAAACTTCATCATCGTTCAGATCATAACTCTAATTTTGTGGGACATTATGCTATATGTTATTTAATTTTCATATACTGAAAAATCAGTTGATCATTGTCCTACTCAATTTCTAATTTAGTATTAATAAATATTAACTGAATTGAACCGGTTAAAAAAACATTTTAAACTGTTATAAATGAAGCTTTCAACGTGTTGTGACTCCTAATGCTTGGCGCGTTACTGCATAAGCCACAACTTAGTGGTACCAACAGATAACTGATCTTAAAATTAGACAGTGACGACTATTCAGGTGAAGTATGTGAAGTGCTACTTCACCAGGAAAAATGAACAAGCAAACATCTAAGTATATTTATTATATATCTCTTAAAATTTAAGTTTTTACATTCATTTATTCACCTAGTTGGCAAAAAATAAACTGTACATCTCGAATAAATAGTTTACTTGACCGTTGGCGGCATGTCTTTCTAAAAATTTCAATCGAACTTTATTATAACAACTATAACAGTGGCGTAAACCGCTTCGACTTTGTTGGAGGTATTATGTTTAGTTTACGATTTTCCTACTACGTTGCCCTGACAACGCGTACGTGATGACTTCGACCGCATGGAAGATTAATGTTAACCAGCGCCATACAACGCTCTCGGTGAATTGCTAACGCACTACACTACACCCACGTATCGTTTGCGGATTTCGCTGCAACCGGTTAGTTCCTTTGCAGTTTACTTGACTGTTTTGTGTTATATTTATTTATGGTGTTGTTACAACTTTATTTGGTGTCGGGTTTATTAATTTACATTATTGATGAATCCGATCACGGATGTGGTTTGCATTTTGTTGGAAACTCCATTTAATCGATGGAAGGAACATGATCAGAGTTTTAATCCTCATCCTGGTTTCGGCGTACCAATGCTTATGTAGTAGTCAAATATTACATTCATTTATTCAGTTTAGCTGGTGTTGTTTACTAGTTTCCAATAAATATTCAGTGTGGAATAAGGAAGGATTTGCAGGTATGTTAAATATATGAAGGTCTTTATATAAACATGAAGACTCGGCGAAGCATTTAAAATGCGAATTAATGCTAAAAACATTTATAAAAAATCAAACCATTATAGCTAAAATAATTAATTATTAATTGAATGCATTTCAGATTATTTAAATGATCATGTAAAAAATGAAATAATGAACACACATTTTTTTTCTGTTCAAGTGGATGACATCACTAATATTACGCAAACCTCCCAGTGCTCCATAATTTTAAGATACGTTAATTCAGAAGGTTCAGTAGTCGAGAGATTCTTAGGATTTTATAATGTCAGCTCCGATAGAACGTCGCAGAATTTATATTCTCTATTGGATCAAATTTTGGACCAATTTGACTATAAACATAAATTAATAGGGCAATGTTACAATGGCGCAAGTGTTAAAAATATTTCTAAATGTCGAATTTTTTTGCAAGCCGTATTGGTATTCCCTCATTTTTTCATCACTCAGTCAAACAAACGTATGCTCTTACATCTGCATACAGAAACTCGTTGGTCTTCAAATTCGACGTTAGTAAATGTGATTGTTTAAGTTGCGTTCTTCACAAAAAATCGTTTGACATTCATTTTTGCATATCCAATATAAAACGCCGTCGTGAGGCGCTTTGTAAAAAAAGAAATGAACATTTTTTTTAATACCATATTTGATAAAGCAAATTGTATTACAGAAATAAATCATTACAAACGTCAGCTTGCTAAGCTTTCACCTAAAGAAATTAGGGCCAAGTATGGAACCCTTTTTTATGAAATATTGGACCATATTTTAATCGAAATGACACTAAGCTTTCAAGACTCCGAAAAACTTACATTTTTATGTTTGGCAGATTCTGCTAAATTTTCCGAATATTGTTTAAATTTTACGACTGGTCCGTTTGAAAATTTGTTACAGTTATATGGGGAAATATTCCAAAAAGTCAACGACTTAAAAATGAGCTTGATCTTATTTTTGCCAATGACAGTAATTGGAATATATCGCTGCAAGAGCAAGTGAAAAAAATTAATGAAAATAAAGATATTTTAATTAAAGCATATAAAGTGTTTTCCCTTATCGACAAGTGCTTCAGTGGAAAGAAGTTTTTCTTGCCTCAAACGTGTAAAAACTTATTTAAGAAATACAATATCTCAATAGAGATTTACTTCTCTAGGCAATATTTCAATTTAAAAGGAATGTCTGGATGAGATTAGGGCAACTCATCCATTTTATGAGGATGTTATAAATAAATTTGCTACTATGAAGGATAGGAGAATTGATTTAGTATACAAAATTTAGGTAAGTCGTAAAAAAATATTCTACCCTTTCCACAAAAAATTGTGGAAAAAAAATAATGCGATATTTTCTTGCTTCATTTGCACTTACTTTTTCACCCGCGAGCCGCCACTGAAGGTAGAGCAAAGAAACAGTTCAATAGGACATGTATTGCAAAATCAGATGAGTTTACGATAGGCTAGCGCAGATTTTAAAGTGTCCAAGGCAACACTATGTAGGCACCTCAAGAAACACAGGGAGACTGGAAATGAACATTTTGTGTATAGTACAGGGCAAGACGTCAAGTTGGTCTTCACGAAAGATCAAGAGTATGAGCTACTAAAGTATGTTAGCATTTATTCCAAGATGCATTACGGCCTCTCAACTGTGGAAGTAAGAAAATTAGTATATATTTACGCACGTATAAATAATATTAACTGCCCCGCTTCTTGGATTACCAACCAACAAGCAGGAAAAGAGTGGTACAGGTTCTATTTGCGAAGACATTCATCTATATCTTTACGTAGACCACAAGCGACAAGTTTAGCCAGATCGACCGCCTTTAATAAAAAAAATGTCAACGTATTTTTTGATAAACTAGAAAAGCTTATGTTGAAATATAAATTTAATCCCGCTAGAATTTACAATTTAGATAAAACAGGACTCACTAAGGCGCATTCCCCGGTCCGTGTTATCACAACAAAAAGAGTAAAACAAGTTGGCAGCATCACATCAGCTGAAAGAGGTGCAAATGTGACTTTAATTTGTTGTATTAATGTTATTGGCAATTGTGTACCTTCTTTATTCGTGTTTCCGCGTATCCTTTTCAAAGACCAGATGCTCAAGGGAGCTTCTATAGGCAGTATTGGTAGTGCGAATTTAAGTGGATGGTTCAACGCTGCGATTTTTGTGGAGTACTTAAACCACTATATAAATCATACACATTCAAGTATTGGTAATAAGTCTCTACTAATAGTTGACAGTCATGAGAGCCATATTTCGGTAGAAGCTCTAAATTTAAAAAAGCATCAGGAGTCACATGCCCATCTTTCCGCCTCACACCAGCCACAAATTACAACCTTTGGATAGGTCGGTGTTCGGGCCTATAAAAAAAATATTGCAACACTGCTTGCACCGATTGGCTAATTTCAAATCCAGGGAAAACTATGACCATTTATGAATTGGCCGAGTGTGCGGAGAAAGCATATCTACAGGCGTTTACATTAAAAAATATACGTCTTCGAAGAACATGAATTTTTTAGTTCTTATGATCGACAGACCACCAGAATCCGAAGAACCACCAAATGGACAGAGTTTTTCCGAAACTAGTATTTCTGTAGAAGAACCAGGAATATCTTCAAAAATAACTTCAATTTCTTCTGATCTTAGTTCGTCGTTAGTGGCAAACGTAAACCAACACCCGAACAATTTCGCTCTTTTCGAAGGCTGCTGCTAGTAAAGTTACGAAGAAAGGAGGCAAAAAACAGATGTAGAATGTAGAATTGTTACAGATACACCCAAAATGGGTGAAATTGAAATGCTGGCGCTCCTTAAAAATAAAAAAAAATCACTACGAAAAGGTAAAAAGTAACTAAAATGATTTATGAGAGTTGTTCTACCGAAGATCTAATGGAAGGATGTGAAATACCTTCCGACGATTCATTAGATGACGTAGATTTTGTTAATGCAGATCAGGAAGAGAAAGATGAGTCTGACGACAAGTCTCGTGTAGGAAACTTTATTATAGCACAAATTGCAACAAAAAAGTCAAATAAGTATTACGTTGCTCATATTGTTGAAGTTAACAATGATGTTTTTATTGTTAAATATTTAAAAAAAAATGTGTTTGTTGCCAAGTTTTTCTTCGATGATGACACTCTTTATGAATTACCTGAAGACGATGTGGTTCTTAAACTAGGGGTCCCTACAGTGGTAGAAGGTACTGCCAGAAGAAATACTGAAATGACATTTCTATCCATTTATCATCTTATATGGTTCAATAACTGGCGTTTCAAAGTACCAATACTTACGTTCCAAAGAACATATAGAGGGGTGTGTACTTTTAGACGTTCTGCTCGTTAACACTTTGTGTTTTTTTATTCTCATGTTTATTGTTAAAATTAGTTTTTATATTTTTCCTATGTTTTTTTTAAAGATGTTTGACTTAAATAGAACACTTATATTTTAAAATAAATTTTAAAACATGCTTACATTTTTTCTTATTGAAATACCGTTCCAAATTAAAAGGATATCCCCTAATATCTAAATAAAAATAATTAACGACAACAAAAACTAATCTTCTAGGTTAAAAATTATATGTTTTATTATACGCAACTATTCTATAACATCACACATCTTACTTTGGATATTATTATATATATTAGTTACGTTTTAGCTAATAAAAAGACTAAAAGAATAAAAATAAACAAGGGATAAATTGTGCAATCGGCCTAAATAAAATAAGGTAAAACGTCAAACATTGATTAAAAAATTAATTGTTTTTTCATAAAGGTTCGCGTAAAGAACCGCCCATACCGTTTATGGTAAATGGCTTTCGGCTATTTTTTTTGAATATTTGTTATGTTATAGAACTCTTGTTCTGATCAAATGTCTTCGTAGCCACAACGTATTCTAATGCATAGTTTCGGAAATAACGGTTTTTAAAGTTACGAATTTGTCAATTTTGATTTGTTTACATCTTTTCAATGTTCTTACGTTTTTTCTACTTTTATGATTTTTCTAGTAAAAGGTTTTAGCAATTTCAACAGCCCTATAGTCATCCTTCAAAAATAACCGGAAATTCTTTATATAGAGTGTTAACAAAAACAACTTTGAATTGACTATAAAATACTTTTTTTTTAAATATTATTTGGTAGTCATTTTATATATGTTTTTAACACACGATTGGATGAAAAGATGTAAATTCATAACTGTAACACGCTGTATTTTCGAAACTATCCATTAGATTTCGTTGAGGCTATGAAGACATTTGATCAGAACGTTGAGTTCTTCAATATATAAAATTTTCAAAGAAATTAGCTAAAAGCCATTTTCCATAAGGAGTGTGAGGGTTCCTTTCAAGAGATAGTTATCCGCATAATATCTCTAATATTTAATGTAAAATATGTTTTTCTTAGGGAAATATTTTTAAAGCTATACATTTTTTTTAAATTGGCGGATGTTAGTACTATCCTGAGGTGAGCCTAACAACGTGTAACTCGAAACAGACTCCTTCATGACTTTACAAAAATAAAAAATATGTAATTTTTGTTTATCTTTTAACAAATACTAAAAGAGTGCTAAAGGTTCGCGATTAATTTAAAGTGATGTTTTCCTCGGTCCACAATTGATCGCTTTTTTGTTTAACAATATTTGTATCTACGTAAGGACAGACAAAATACAAGTTTTTTTCCTTAAAAATTCAATTTTGGCTTCTTGATTTTCTTCATTCAACTCCAAAACTTTTTTACATAAAAATTGTTCTAATCGTTGCAAAATATGTTTTTTAGCAACCTTCCTCTAGCTTCAAGCCCGGTTTATTACAAATTGTATTTTCCTTCATTCGCTTATTGTAATTTTGTATTAATTCGTGACCTTCTGTTGTATTTAACCCCTTTTCTATGTTATCTTCTTGATAGATTATTTCTATATGTGTTATTATGTTCTCATCGTCTGGTTGATCATCTTGTTCCAAGAGCCATCGAATTCCTCGGCTTCAACTTCGCTTTCCAGCACCATTATCAACCTCAGATGAGCATGAATCTATCTTTGATCTTCTCTTTTTATTTTCAGACACTTTTGCCTTCTTATGGAGGGTCTGCTTTTTCTTTTCATCTGCTGCTTTTGCTAATTCTCTGTCAAACTTTCTGCGAAATTTTTAGAAATTTTGCGTCTTTTTCTTTGCCATCCAAAGTTGTTTGTTTAGGTTTTAACGCTGTAGCTTTCTGAGGTAAGGATACACTAGTTGAATTGATTGCACAACACTCTGATTGTGGCTGCCATATTTGCTTTTTTTTTCACTATCACTTTTTATTTTGACAATGGATAGATCCCCGTACTCTCCTATTTCATTAATTGTCATTGAAAATCATCCGATAGCACAAAGTTTTTTTATTTTTAAATTTTTTTGTTGATAGTATTGGCGGAGAATATTTCAACATGCCTATTTTACTGCTTTAAATACTCCAATATCTATCGGTTGAGCAAATGCGAAGTTTAAGCAGTTAAACACAAAATGGCGATATCATTTTTAATAGCTGTTTAAACTAGCTCAATAGATATATGAAAGTTGTGACTATCATATATCAGTAGCTTTTTACCTTTTGATTATACTTCTACAGTTAATGAAAACGAAAGAGTTAATGAACAACTCCAAAAGTTGAGCCGACTCCATCCACCCGACAAGTAAACCAAGTTTAGTATAAAAGTAATTTATAACGTCAGAACAAGCAGCCAATAGTCGATTCTTCGGTAAATTTTGAGCTACTCGGCGAGTTATTTCTACTTTCCAGCCTTTTTAAACAATGCGCACCAGTCATTTGAATAGGAAATCTTTATCGAATTCGGTCAAATCCATATCCCCAATCTACTTTAAGTTTTTAGCAAGGAATGAACTAGGAGTTTTTCCTCTTCTAGAGTCAACACATTGGTCGACCTACTTTTTTGCACTTAAATCCTTTGTGATGGCACATTAAAGCAGTGCGGCTAATAATAAATCTCTCAGTAATTTTGAGGTGCGACTTCTAACTTCCTCTATTGCTTTTTTCATCTCTTCCTCATTGTAGGATTTATAACCGTTCGAATCTCTTTGCGTTTTCTTTCCTGCCATCTGAATAAAACACAAATTTTATTGCTAAATTAGCCATTAACATGTTGGGATGTTACTATTTCCAAAGCCAAACAATGACATCTTTTGTCATGTCAATATTTCCGAAGAGTCTAATATTGACATGTAAGACGTAACCTAAGATTTAAGAAATAAGTATAAAATAGTTGTAAAATCAGTCTTCCGGTTCGTCTCGTCGAATGCAGACCTCTGTGTTGTTAACATAAGTGGTGCCACGTGTTCGGTTTTGCTGCTTTATTTCGGGGGGAAACGGGAGACTCAACCGCTCAGGTGGAAACTTACGACCCCGCTAGAAAGGGAGCATACGCTGTGAACGTGTGAGGCCTAGTTGTTCCTGCATTCTATCCCGTTCGTCTGCCGCAGTTCTACATAGAATATTAGCGTAACGGCCGCTACGTGGCGGGAGTGGGAGGGGTAAGGGGATAGCTTGAAAGAAAGGGTCATCTCGTGATATCAGTAGTACTCTCAAGGGGCACCTAGTGGAAGCCTAGATGCATTTCAAAAATTTAAAGAGGAATTATTAAAGTATTTGAAAGATTCGGGGTATTCGGGAGCCTAGAGCTCGCCATCCGGATATCCTACCGATAACGCCTCCAAACTGGACCAAGGTGCAGGGTCGACTTCGAGGGTCGCCGATTTAACGACTCTGAGCCCCGGACGGAGGGCAATCTGGCGACTGCCTCGTAGCAAAGCCAATAAGTCCTGTTATGTAACAGGCTAAACAGGAATGAAGAAGAAGATAGTTGTAAAATTTATTTAAAAATCGAATGACCTAGAAATGTTTTTGTATTAATACTCTCCCTTAAGATATAATTAATGATGAATGGTTATTCAATATAGACAAAAAGGGCTGTAATATCCTAGAATTTATTTTTAAACTACCAAACACGACAAGGCTTCCAAGGTTACAATCCTATTTTGAACATATTTTGGTTTCAGTTTAGAAAAATGACTCTAATTTTTTTTATTTACCACTGTTTAAACCAAACATAGCTTTTTGTCATTTCCCATAATAATTGAGATTTAGGTTTATTAGGTCATTTACTATTGTCTCGTTTAACATTGTGTTGATAGATGTTTAGAAAAACCTGTCATAGCTGAGTTTACATAATTAGGAAACATTTCTTTTGCAGGAACGATGTTGAAACACCTTTCGGAACAACAATGAGAGAACGAATAGAACAAAGTTCAGTACCCATGAATTTTACTTATTACGAACGAAAAATAGGATCTCGAAAAATTGGTTACTTTTTACTTGCAGATGATAAAGTAAGAGATGTCTGTATTTATTTTTTAATTTACCTTTTAAAGGAGCGGCTTTTTGATGTCATTTTAGTTTTATTAATCAAATTACGCACAAATACGAAAAAAAATACTCGACCAGATTAAAAATCTTATTTTTAATATAAAAAGGAAAAAATCATAAATTTTGAAACTGTGGTTTTTATAGTGTCTTCCATTCATTTCTCTCTAGTGCTCTCAGAATTCTTTGAGGTCGCCCTCGCTTACTGGGAGTATTGTAAAATTTGTCAATAAAAATGGACAAAAAAATGGGTTTTGGGAGTTTTAGGAATTTTGTCCTCTTTATCGTCGGATGATGAAGAAATGTAATAATCAGGAAGAATAAAACATATGCATTCAGCTACCGAAAGTGGCAGATTTTATAGGTGATGTTATTCAAAAGTGACGTTCTTTTCCAAAAGGAATTTGTTTAAGTGTTTTACAAAGTATTGCGAATACATGTTTTACCTATACCTAATAAAAAACTTCAAAAATGAAATAATTCTTGCATCTCTAGGCGCCAAAAAACTTTGAACTTCAAATAAAAAAAAAATATTATATTGACGAACGTAAAGTAATGAGTAAAAGACAGCTAACCTCGCAAAATTGCAAATCTCATGGCTCGGGATTTTTACTTGATTCTGAAGAGAGTATGTGACGTCACGAGATAAATCTCGAGAAATTTGGAGTGCTTTCGGAAAACACGTATGGCAGATGCTTAATTACCTAACATGTTGTCCAACAAGCCGCGAAAGGTTGAAACACATTATACATTCACGTGCTTTGTATATCACAAGCAGGTTGTTCAAATCGGTGTAACATTAAGTCACGAGAATCCATCCGAGACTTCTCTTCATTAAAAAAAAAACACTTTTATTGGATCGCAAAAATTTTTTTTTCAAGATGAGGAAAAAGTGTCCACCGCCATCTTCAAATTTTAAATGGAATTTAGAGAACGAATTTATTCTACCCAGAACTAAAAGAAAAAATATATAGAAAGAATAGAAAAATGGTAATTCTTTTGCAATACTTACATATTAATAAAGAGGAATTTTGTTCAATTTAAATAAATAAATATAAGGTTGTAGAACATACAGTTCCCAGATGAGTGCAATGCTAATAATCACTGTCAGAAGGGTGTCAACATTAGTAGATTTTTGAACAGACCCGTCTCAAAAAATCATTTGATAAGTGGATTCTTTAAGTTTTTATTGTTTATCTCAAAAACGGTGTCGGCTTGTCTGTCTGTGTGACAGTTCGCGGTATAGCTTAAAAACTACTCATCAGATTGACTTTAAATTTTAGTCAAAAATTAAGGGTCATATGGGGATGACCTGTTGTTTATCTCAAAAACGGTAAGAGATAGAAACGTCGTTTTGATGCCATAGAGCGCAAAATATGTTGCCAAGATAAGGTTTCACAAAAATAAAAAAAATGGTGGTGAGTAATCACAAAGACACATTTGATCAATATCTTTAAAATGCGTGATCTTTGAGTATCTTTTCAGACCGATTTGAGTTTTAGGATCCATATATCAGAAGTGGCCAATAGTGCGATGCGCATGTATAGATACTTTAGAATTAGGGAGTATAGCTTTAGAGATATATTTTTAAAATAATTAACAACCGGATAGACTATCCAAATTGTCTGCATGCTTCTAATACCCATGCATTTTCAACTTTTTATATAAACTCGTCTAACACATCCAACAATGTATTTTCACCATTACATAATATGTGTAGAATCGGTAATTAAATAAGCTGCAACTGTAATAGGTTTCTATTGTACTCTGTGATGTTATGTATCCGTTTCGTTCTCTTTAATTTATTAAGGGTAATTACATGATAAATGTTATTCTAATAGAAATATGCAGTATGGTAGTGCTGTGAAGTTGTACATTCCTATTGATAAGTAATGTATTGTTCTTTTTATTATTTTAAACAACCTGCTTTGTCATTTGAATTTATTCTGTTAAGTTTGTAATAAGTAAATAAATAAAAATAAATAAAACCACTTAAAAAACAAAAATAAAAAGATACAAACATTTTTGTTTAGAACTTTGTCGATTGATATATATCACATTTTTTTACCTTTTAAAATAAAGCCACCAGTGGCGTACAAAAAAGTAGCTGAGTAAAAAAAAGAATGCCTAAAAAGTAATTGTTTTCGGTTACATTTTCTTAAAATAAAATGTATTCATTTTGTTGTATGTGATCAGGTAAACATCATTAAAAAAATAATCAAGAGCTTATTAGTAGGTAATAAAAGTAAATATTTTAAGAATTTTTAATTTCAAAGGTATTTACAGTAACCGTTAAAACAATATAACAAAAAAAGTATTTAAAAGCTAGTACAACCTCTACCATATTTTACACCTTAAACTAATTGCAACATTCTGCACACAAGCATGGCGTTTTAAATTTTTTAAAAAGCGTTTGCATTTTGGGCCACATGTTTTACAATTACATTTTAATAAAATATCAAATGATATTTTTTAATTTTTCTTAATGGCCCCGCGTTTCAATATGGAGAGGCGGATTTTACTTTTGCCGTAAAAAGTTTTATACTAATCGATAAAGAAAATCTAATCTACCGTTTTACTTCCCTCGTAAAAGAGAAGTATTGTAATCGTGAAAAAAACGCCTTTCGAAATTTTTTCAGATCTTAATGATTCAGGGTCCCTAGGTGCCGAAAAATATGTTTTCTCGATTCCGTTAGTCTCCTGTTCGCAGCATAGCTAGAAAACTACTTACCTTATTGACTTTAAATTTTAGTTAAAATTTAAAAGTGATATGGGGATGACCTGGTAACTGTTGGTAAAATTCCATTATGGAAAAACAAAACGGCGGCCTGCGAAATGTTAAAAAAATTATTACTAAAAAGTGCTTATCCAATTTATCTTCAATTTGTAAAAAATCAAGTATTGTGTAAGAATCAACTCGTAAAATTTTGATACCAATTCAAGATGGTGGCACAAAATGGCGGCTTAATGAAATATTGAAAAATTCAGCTTGAAAAAATTACTTAATGGATTGATTTCAAATTCTGTCCCATAATTAATTGTGGTATAGAGATGACCTAGTAAAACTGGGTTGCTATTTCTAGATGGAGAAACAAAATGGCGGCTAAATAACATCTTTGTAATCGGAAAATATCACCCCCTCAGGTTTTACGTATCTTCACGTTTTAGCTTTCCTAGATGCCAAAATAAAATATATTTTAGCAATTCCGTCGGTCCGTCTTTCTGTGTGTCAGTTCGCGGGACAGCTTAAAAACTACTCATCAGATAGATTTAAATTTTAGTCAAAAATTAAGGGTCATATGGGGATGACCTGGTAATGTGTTGGTACAAAATTCAATTCCTAGTAAAACTCAAAAAAATATTAAGTCCTAACACTAATACTAAATTATCATTTATGTATGAATAAAATTTTTTTTCAGTTCAACAATAAATATTATAAACAACTTGAGGGAACTGCGATGGGCAACTGCTTATCTCCGTTCCTTGCAAATTTGTTTATGGGCAGATTAGAAACCCAATTCAAAAAAGAACCCAAGTATTTCCCAAGGGTGTGGCATAGATACGTAGACGATATATTTGCTATTTTTGATACTAAAACAGAAAATTTGGACACTTTCTTAGAAACATTAAACAATAAATATCCTTCCATTAATTTTACGTACGAAAAGGAGAACAATGGGCAATTACCTTTTCTCGACACGTTAGTTATTAGAAATAACCATAAATTAGAATTTGATATTTATAGGAAATTTACTAATACTGATAGATATATAACATCCGACTCATTTCATTGCCGTCAACACAAAATGACAGCATTCCATTTCTTAATTCACAGGTTAGT